>CAMAPF010000299.1:0-600000 GCA_945859915.1 Cuscuta epithymum | reverse complement strand
CCGGAACCTACCCGGGCCCGGTCCACCCCTAATTCGTATTGCTCCTTCACGGGTCATCGTCTCCATGTCTAATCGTAGGGCTAGTAGTAGTAGGAACAAACAAGGAAAACAAAAAAAATCAACACCCGACCCGACCCGGGCTCGGCCTGGTCCCGGAACCTACCCGGGCCCGGTCCACCCCTAATTCGTATTGCTCCTTCACGGGTTATCGTCTTCATGTCTAATCGCAAGGCTAGTAGTAGTAGTAGGAATGTGAAGGTTGTAGTCAGTAGTGGCCACTTTGAGATTGGTGTAATGATCCTTATTCTAATGATATCAATATAGACGATATTTTTTCAAAACAAAAATTAAATAAATCTCCAAAAAGAAAACTAAAAGAGTAAGAGGACCATTATATTCTCTCCATTTGATCCATTACTAAAGCGATCGACTAACACTACATTGATCAATGTTCGCCCGTTCAATGATCAACGTTTGTCTTTCTAGTGAACAATGTATGTCCGTCCAGTGACCAGTGACCAATGTTTGTCAGTCCAGTGACCATTTCTACCCGCCCAACAGTGACCAAGTGACTCTAGTGATCATCACCGCCCGCTCTTCCGATCCACAATGCCCACAACCCAGCCTCCCCACCCCCACCATCCCAGCCCCACCCTAACTCCAACCTCCCATCCAAGCCCCATTCCAGATATGTGTGGTGACAATGGAGCCCCATCCCCGCCGATGCCACCATCTCGCCGCCGCCCGTCCACATTGTCGCCACCCAATCCCTGTCCAGCCCCCTTTGCCGCCCGCCTCCACTGCCCCAACCCCTCGCGACCCCCTACCAGTCTTGCAACCCCTATACCAATACCATACCCTACGTTGTCCCCCACTTGTTGTTGATGTCCCCAACCGCGCTGCCAAACCCTAGGCGTCGTCATATCTAGAAATCTAATTGTTCTAGGATCCATCAAGGACGACGATGAAGTGCTACATAGTGGTGTCACTCCAAAACAAATAGAGCCATAGTTAAGCGGTGGAGACGGTGGCGACCGCTCAACATGGAGATGGTGGTGATCATTCGAGATGGAGACGATGGAAGCTGAGGCGATGACGGCGAGTCGAAGATGAGCGGCGGCGGTATCAGGAATCCGAGTGGCTTTATTATGTCAGTGGTTTTATTATTATGTCAGTGGTTTTATTACACCTACCTTGGAAAGGTATAGTAGGAACTATTGCTACTCTGCTCTTAGGATTATAACATATGCTATTTGGAAATGAAACTATTATCTTGTGATGTTATATTTTACGTAGTGTGAGTTAGATCTCTAATGGTGACAGTTTCGCTGGCTAAAGAATATATTATTAGTGGGTGGGGGGTTATTAATATCATGAACTTCTATTGATATTCCTTTCACGTCCCCTAGACATGCTCTTCCTTGTACGTTCTCGTTTCAAATTTTATCTATATTATTATGTCAGTGGTTTTATCACACCTACCTTGGAAAGGTATAGTAGGAACTATTGCTACTCTGCTCTTAGGATTATAACATATGCTATTTGGAAATGAAACTATTATCTTGTGATGTTATATTTTACGTAGTGTGAGTTAGATCTCTAATGGTGACAGTTTCGCTGGCTAAAGAATATATTATTAGTGGGTGGGGGGTTATTAATATCATGAACTTCTATTGATATTCCTTTCACGTCCCCTAGACATGCTCTTCCTTGTACGTTCTCGTTTCAAATTTTATCTATATTATTATGTCAGTGGTTTTATCACACCTACCTTGGAAAGGTATAGCAGGAACTATTGCTACTCTGCTCTTAGGATTATAACATATGCTATTTGGAAATGAAACTATTATCTTGTGATTTTATATTTTACGTAGTGTGAGTTAGATCTCTAATGGTGACAGTTTCGCTGGCTAAAGAATATATTATTAGTGGGTGGGGGTTATTAATATCATGAACTTCTATTGATATTCCTTTCACGTCCCCTAGACATGCTCTTCCTTGTCTGTTTTCTTTTACAATTCTTTTTCCCTTTTGATGTCATAAAACATGTTCCTTTTCCTTCTTTCTTTTGTTGATTCCTTGTTTACTTTCCCTATAAATGTTTCTGTTGTACAATTGGTGAACCTTGTTTTACACCCTTGAAATGTGCATGACTGGATTGGAACAGGAAAAAGCTAGGGTGTTTTACAAGAATGAATCGAGTTCTGCTGCTTTTATGACCCACAACTCCAGAATAAGGAAGATCATTGTGGCTATTTCACTATTCATGTTTTACAACAGAAGGTTGATTTAGTTATGCAGGCTTCGAAGCTGTTGGATATGATCTGGTAAATGTTAAACTGCCAATAATGATTGAGAGGGTGCTTACTTGTTTTGATCTGGTTCATGCTACTTTTCTGGTTAAACTGCTTGAGCAAATTTGCGGTTCAAGTTGAGGAGAATTTGCATCCTAACATTCTAGTAGTGTTTTGATATTTGTTTTTAAATTTGTGTTGATGTGACACTATTGCAATCAACAATGTTTTAGAATTATAACAATGACCTGGAACCACCATTTTCAGAATAATTACGAATTGTTAAGTAGGAAGGAATTCATCAAGGCAAAATGGGAGAAAGATGATCTTACTGGAGCTAATCAAGTGCTCAATGAAGTGCCGTGACTGTAGTGCCTTGCAATTTTATTTAGTAATAGTTAGCAATTCTAGCAATTTTATGGCAGATCATTACTTAGCAATTTTATTTATATCTATATTGTTTTATTCATGTTTCAGGTTGTGTGATTTTGTTGGAGTTAGCAAAGAGTCGTGATTTATCGTCTTCTCAACTTCGTAGTTGTGATTAGTTGCAAGTAGAAATATTGTCGTAGTATAGTTATATTGTAGCATGTTGTAAAAAGTTATTGGTATTGACTTTTTGAATATTGTGTACTACAATTTAAATAATAAATGAAAATGTTGATTGATTTGGTTATTTATCTTTAGGGAAATTTGTTGATTTAGTCCCATAACTAATAGCTATATCCGATATTGGTCCTGTAACTTTTTTAACTTGCAATTTACATCCCGTAACTAATAAGTTGGTGCAATTTTGGTCCTTCTCTGCCGGAACTTATCAATTTCGTCGGAAAAAGACACATCACCTGCCACATGGTATATTATTTGGAACTCATTTGCTGACTCAATATTGGCCCTTAGCTGAAGTTAAAAAACCAGAGTACGAAAGCTCTTCGCTAAGTGCGTGCACAACCATACCAAGCCTATTATCGGATCTGCAAAAGGGGGGAAGAACATATAACTCTACCTAAAGATTTCTCCTGAACTAAGTCGAGTGAGTGAGTTATTTTTCAAATCTGCTAGTAACGGCTCTCGATCAGAGAAAAGTTTATGGAGTGTGATTGTGGTAAAAAGGTTTCTCTTCTATTAAATTTGTTGATTTTATATTTTATCGTGTGATTGTGTGATTTTATGGAGTGTGATTTCTCTTCTAGTAACGTCTCTCTTCTATTAAATCTGCTGGTAAGTTCCGGTATTTTTTCAATTAAATTGTCACGCCCCGGACCTA
This sequence comes from Cuscuta epithymum, assembly GCA_945859915.1. Lineage (NCBI taxonomy): Eukaryota > Viridiplantae > Streptophyta > Magnoliopsida > Solanales > Convolvulaceae > Cuscuta > Cuscuta epithymum. The sequence continues at coordinate 596,439 of CAMAPF010000299.1, read as the reverse complement.
CCGGACACGTCAACAACCCGCCGTACAGTACGAATAGTCAACTGCAGTCCAACTCATTCATACTATACTAGGCGTCTTGAATATCATTCACAATAGTACATCCATAAACAATCATAATGTAAAATATTCATTTAAGCAGCGGAAACATTAATACAAGTATTCAAGCCACACGTGGCAAACATGGGCATACAAGCCCCCAAATATTTATTCAAGAATAACATCCATGAGCATTTAATGTAATTATTTTTAAAACAGATACGGAGGAAGCACGAACCACGTCTTCTCTCCTTGGATCTTCCCGGAGCAATGGGCAATGGTAGCAACCTTCAAGTTCTACCTGAAACTGTGAGGTGGCCTCCCCCGTGAAGGGAAGGTCAGTACCTGGAAGCATTTGACAAGTACAATGACAACTATACTAAGTATAATCAATGTTTCAATTTCCAAGACCCTCAAATAGAGTGATATTATATTTTAGGTCATAACCCTTGGTTACCCTCTTTGAAAATATACTTACTTTATATATAAAGTCAAGTAGTCGGCCCGAAGGCCCATGTTTACTTTGAAAACATTCAACCCTTTCCCCGTGACAACAAGCCACGCCCATCTATTTTAGTTCACCATGCTAGAGGCTTCCTCTAGTCATGTTTTGTCGTGCTAGAGGCTTACTCTAGTCACTCCACTTGGTGTTAGAGGCTTCCTCTAATCACCTTACATACGTTGTGCTGGAGGCTTCCTCCAGTCACATTACGTTATGTTAGAGGCTTCCTCTAGTCATCCTACATTACGCTAGAGGCTTCCTCTAGTCGTCCTACATGAATGTTGGAGGCTTCCTCCAGTCATTCTTCATCATGCTAGAGGCTTCCTCTAGTCACGATACTAGTTCACTAAGCAAATTCTATGTCTAGAGTTCCTCTACTATGAGTAGCCTTTGAGGTCTACTCCTAATGTAACTTAGCGGTTACCCATTTCTACCTTAAGACATCTCATAGGACTACTTAAGGTACATCTTTCACAATCCAAGCCCTTAGGATTTGTTCTATTACTTTTCATACTAACATTTCCGACTAGTAAATTCAATACTAATCCATTAGTCCTTAAGCAACCAAGCTCTTTAATTTAACATTTGTAAGGTTCATTCCTATGGATTTTCCAATCCGTATATGATTTAATCTCAATATCAAAAATATCACTTTTATACATTCATGATTTCTATACATGAAGTAAAAGTATATTTCATCCCAAAAATTCATGGTTTATACAATCATCATACCATCATATTTATAATGCATCACCATACACCATTTACTCATAAATTTGTATGTTATGCATCTTTTATTCATAAACAATAATATTTTCATTTAGGCATTATTAATCATTAATAATCCATGAAAACCACATTTAATTACCTTAGGTAATCTTATGAAATTAACCCAAAGATTATAAGCAATATAGTCAGCCATCATCACCTTATGAAGTGCTGCAATAGTTGCCTTTGTTAAGCCCTTCGATCAATCCCCGTTCTAAACCGATTAGAAGTGGAAATTCTGGACAGCAGCCAAAATCCGGGCGGCTTTCGTGGTCTGCAACTACGAACAGCCTCCTATACTTGGCGGTTTCCGGCGGTTTCAACTCCTATCGATTCCATGACTCTTCTAAGTTAAATACCACCACTTTATAACATTATTCTACACTTTTTAACATGTAGAACTTCATATATAATCCATCATATGATTTCTTAAAAATCATACAACATAAAACTAGTTAAGAGATATACTTGAGTTCTTACCTTCAACACAAGCTATCTCTTGTTGGATTACTAGTTCCCTTCTTCAAAGTTGTTGTGTTGTGAGAGTTTGTTCCAAGCTTCCTCTGGCTCTTTCTCTTGTTCGTATGGAGTAGAGAGCAAGGAGAAATATCCTCCTTCAATCACACCCCAATCAATGTGTAGACAAGGCCAAAAAGAGGGTGGGTGTTTGTCATGCACATCACCTCACTCAATAATCCGCCCCAAGCCATGCTAACTTGTCCCCTTCCCATTATTTGGGAGTTATTTGGCTGATAGAATACCCCAAGTGGGTGTAAGAAGCCCCTCCCAATTATTCCTGCTATTTTTTGGCAGGTTGGACCAAAATAGCACTCGGGTTGTCCAAATATTTTTATCAACTTTGGTTGGCACTTTATTGGGCTCCTATAATTTTTATGATAACCCAACTAAATATTTGGTAGCTCATTCTCATTATTATGGGCTCGATAATAATTTAATTAATTGCACATTAATTAAATATATCAATTCTGTCACACGAATTTTATTCGCTAGGAAATTAAATTACACATCAAATTTCAAATTCAAGTGCATCCGGGTGCGGTGTCACAGTGTATATATATAATGATATCAAGGTATCATGTACTTTTATGTTGCTTATGTGTCAAAAAAGTTTTGTGATACTATAACATCATAATTTTGTAAGATATTATAATGTCATTATTTTTTGACATTAATATGTTTTTGTACCAGTGACACTAAATTTAGTGTCACTTGCCCCGCTTTTCTGTGACACTTACGAAGTGTCACTAAATCGTTTAGTGACACTAATTTAATGTCACTATAAGCCATTTTTTACTAGTGATATGAAGGTTCATACAGCGAACAGAGATTGGTTATGGGTAGATCTTAGATATGAAAACCTTCGCGGGGCAGTCACTGTGGCCGGCGGGGCAGTCATTGTGGCCGGCGGGACAGTCACTGTGGCCGGCGGGGCAGTCACTATGGCCGGTGGGCAGTCACTGCGGCGGCGGAGTCACTTTGATGGCCGGAGTCACTTTGGCGTGAGTACTTTGCACTGCATGATTAATTGTGAGGATGGTCACATTTTTAGAATTTTTAAAAACATGTCACTTTTTTGTCTTTTATCCCACTTTTAGTAATATCAAGGCCAAAGGGCCTTTTCTCAAACACTAATTGCTTTTGCTATTAATCACTTGAAAGAATGGCAGGAATAAGACTATCGGATTTGACATTGACAAAAATAAGACCTAATTATAAATTGGACAATTATGAGACTAAATAAATCTGAACTGACAAAATTGTCCTCAAATAAATACTCTGTATTAAAATTTACTCCAGCCATTACCTGCATGTCTTCCACTTCCGTCTAAACCAGAGCACAATTACAAGCCCTTGTTCATCCATTTGAACCAGAGCTCAAGCACAAGGATGGTCATTCTGATTCCCGAACCAGTGCTTCAACTCCGTCGAACGGCAACAACGTCCACCGGCAATGCGTCTGACTCGGCGGATAGCGATGACACCTCCCCTCTGCCACTTCTTTCTCTGCCGTCTGGTGTGGTCTCCTCCCTTGTCGTCGGTTGCAATCTCTTGATCTTCTTCTCCTCCTTTCTTATGTCCGCAAAAATCCGCTACAATCTAGACACTAAAGCCCAACCAGATACAAAGATTTAGATCTGGAGCTCCTAGTTTTGTTTATGCCGGAATCTAGGGTTTCCGATTGGGGTCGGGCAGCGGTTTAAATCTGGTTGCGATGGCCAAGTATGTGACGCCGCACCCGAACGTCCTTGAAATTTCAATTTAAAAATTCAAAGTTTATGTATTGAATTTCTGATTCCCAAACAATTGTAAGACGATTGATGTTTTACGTAATTAATGACCGATATTATGTATGACAAATGTCAAATAAATGATAGAGTGATTAGAGGGGAATACAAAATGCCTATGATCCCACCTTTGACATTATTGAGCTAAATAATGGGAGTAGGATTTTTCCTTCTATAATATCCATCAAGTAAATTATTGAGATGAGCCTACACATATTGGAGATCAATAATGTGATGTAGGAAGTTGACTTGTTCTAAATAAATTAGGATGAGTACAAAAAGACATATTTGACAAAAGATAAAACAATAGGACCCATCTTCCCATTTTTTGGAAGTATTGATAGATAATTTGGATCCCAAAATGATTGGGATCAATTGGGAACCACTCCACATGATATTAGTACCTGCAAGACAAGGAAAATATGTGAGAAGACTCACCTTGGCCGCACCACATGGAGAAGCACTGCCCATGACACAATTGGAATCAAATTTTGGGGCCACCACCACTGTTTTCGCACAAACAGGTGTGATGTTTTGTCTCCCTTCATTTGAGAGTTGTACTCGCCCAAATAGCTTGATTAAGGTGTCCTTGGATAGCCTTTGAAGTCTATTTTCATTATTGAGTGGTCTCTGTTCTAGAGGAGAGAGTAATCATACAAAAATCGAGCTGGAGTGAGCAGTGGTCTGTAAACTCGAGCTCTGAGAGTGCTGAAGCTGTTTGGTGGATATCTCGAGTTATTGCAATTCAATTAAGGCGTATAAGATACCAAAAGAAATCTCTCAAGACGAGGAATCCGTGAAGGTCTGGTTTGCATCAATCGGAGTAGTGGAAGGTTTCCAAATCGTCCGAGCAAAACGAAACCTCGCAGAAACGGATCTACACCTCTAAAGTGAGTTGTTAACCCCAAAACCTTTCCTTTCATTTTCCAAATGATATGAACGATTGGTGGAACTATTGTAAACTAATCCAAGTGTGTAATATGTCCTTATAAAGTTATTTTATTGATGTAAAGGTTAGATACTAACCTAGAGTAAATCTTGGAAAACTAGGAAACGAGTTAACCGGAAAACACCCATTCTAGGGGCTGTTTTCGTATCAACGTTTGAGGGTTGAGCTAGCACTTTGAGGAGGCTGTTTAACACTCATAATTAAGCAAGGAATCAGTTCTTAATCCACCTTGGCCAAAGCTTTGGCCATTGGATCAAGAAGGAAAAGTTTAAAGCTCAATTAAGGTGAGGACCGACATCTAGTTGCTTACAACTTGTAGGTTATGCATGAGATTACCTAAATGCTTAAATCATGTTTTTGTGAATAAATATGCTTGAACATGATATGAATGATAAGTAATGGACTTGATCATGAATTGAAACCATATTGATGAATATGGAGTCATGTGAGATAGAAGTATGCTAATATGGTAAATTGACTTTTCCAACTCATGTATGAATGTTATGTGTATGTAAATGTATAATTGCATGATGATGCTTAACACATGGGAGGCTGCCACATATCTATTGATATGGAGGGGCTACCATTAATGATAAATGAGTTGTAGGAATAATCTTAATAGTATTGTGATGCTAGTTAAGGATTGCCCTAAATGTGTTAGAATCAAATTCAAGGTTTGAGTTTGTTCGTGATGAACTTGAATGAGATTCAAGTGTCAATTGTGAAATCATGGAGTAGGAGATCTATGGTGTGATTTTATGAAGTAGGAGATCTATGGTGTGACTTTATGAAGTAGGAGATCTATGGTCTGATTTTATGAAGTAGGAGATCTATGATATGATTACATGAAGTAGGAGATCTATGATGCGAGTGCATGATGATGTACTCGAGTCGAACTCTAGAAATGAGAAGTTATATTAGGGTTGGACCCTATGTATGTCGTGACCATTAGTCACGGGGTTTGGGAAATGTTTTGTGATAAACATGGGCATTTGAGCCGACTACTTGACTTTATATATAAAGTAAGTATACTTTAAAAAGGGGTAACTTGGGGTTACGGCCTAGATTATATTATCACCCTATTTGAGGGTCTTGTGTTTGAAATACTTGTTGTATATCTATTAGATGCCATCCACACCAGCACTTTATAGCCCTATAGAGTGCTGACCCCTTCGGGGGCGTCCCACCACCATTTTTCAGGTTTAGGCTAGAGCTTGCTTCCTGTGCTCGTTGCTCGAGAGATCATCTAGGAGGGAAGACTTGGTTCGTGCTTCCTCCATTCGGTTTTTAAACATTAATAAACATGCTCATGGATATTTTACTTTAGAGCCCGCGTGCTCATGAATAGCCCTGTGTGGCCCTTTGTTTTAAACAATGTTTTCCGCTGCGTTATGAATTACTTATTATGTTTGTTTATGGATGTATATGTGTGAATGATATTCAAGACGCCTTGTATAATATGAATGTGTTGGACTGCGGTTGACTATTCGTATTGTACGGCGGGTTATTGACGTGTCCGGATAGGTCCGGGGCGTGACAATTAAGTTGGTATCAGAGCCTTAGTCCATAAACTTCATAATGAAGTCTCAAAATTCTCTTTTTGAAAAGATTTTGAAAACCATGAGCATAGAAGTTTTGTACTTGGAGAGCTTTTGGTACTTGGGTTGCAAGGTCTCTAATTGTTAAGATGGTACCCTTAGCAATTGGTATGGCGGTGACTCGAGCCAAAATGTGTCTTAAGTACCTATCCGTCAATTGACATTTGATACGAGTCTAACGACTCTTTCCAAAATTTCTTTCAGAAATGGACTGTGGTGGCAAGGTTACTAGGAGAAACCCGACTGGCTGTGTACCAGTGGAGACTGGACGGGGCAGTCGAAGGACCTCTAGAGCATCCGAAGGAGCTGGCCGAGGAGGCCGATCACAGACCGTGAGCGACGGTCATGTGAGTACCGAGAACGAGAGCTACTGGTCCTATGAGGACTCGACCTATCGACCGGAAACAGAACCGGTTGAAACCCCTTATGAAGGGGATGATGATGATGTAAGTGATGAGGAAGAAAACGGCTCCTTAGCACGGATTGAGGCACTACTCCAACAATATCACCGTTAGCGTGAAGAGAGGAGGGAACGCCGAAGGCGCCGAGCCGGGCAACCTTCAGGCGGGGCTCCAAGGGAGAGGAGTCATGGTGACTCTAGGGCCCACATCGAACCACATGAGGGCCGGGGTGATGGAGGTCCGATCATAAGGATCTCCAAATACCTCAAAGAGGCACGAGACTTGGGGTGCAAACCCTTCAATGGAGCAGGTGACATCTCGGTCGCCGCGGAATGGATCAAGAGGTTGAACGAAGCAGCCCTTGATATGCAACTCACCCCCGAATTTAAACTAAGGGTGGCGGTGAGATTGCTCGAAGGGATGGCATCCACATGGTGGGACGGAGCCAAGGGAAAGTATGGCAATACCGTGACTTGGGAGAATTTCCGACAGGAGTTCTTTGCCCAGTACTATTCTGATTTTGAGGTGAACGCCAAGAGGAGAGAGTATACCCTCCTGACCCAAGGTGGCAAAATGACGGTGAGGCAACTTGAACACAAATTCAGGGAGCTCGCGGAGTTCATACCGGAGTATGTCTGTGACGAGAACCGGATGGTAAATCACTTCTGGGATGCCTTGGACTTGGAGGTGCGTGAGAGGGCAACACAGTTGCCTAACATGACCTTTAGCCAAGTGGTCGAGCAAGGGTTGAAAGGGGAGAAACAGTGGGAGGAGAGGAAGAAGAGAGACGCCGAGGAGGCGAAAAAGAGGAAGTGGGAGAGTCATGGCTCCCAAGGTTCCAACAAAAAGGGAAACCATGGAGGAGGATCTTTCCGTGCACCGCCGCCACCATCTAGGGGGAAACAAGGCCCGAGCAGGCATGACTCGGGGTCACAAGCCTCGGGGACGCCTCGTTGCTTGAATTGCAAGAAGAGTCACCTCGGGAAATGCCGTGAACCTCCTAGATGCTTCCAATGCGGGAACACCGGGCATTTGAAGGCGCATTGCCCACAATTGGGTGGGCCAAGATCATCGGGACCAAGTAGCGGGGCTATGGGAACACGAAACCAAGTCGGGGGTTCCCAATCAACTAGGGGACAAGGGGGAGCAAGCGCGAGCAACGCGCCATCCGTGAACCAAGGAAGGACCCAGGCTAGGGTCTACGCGATGACGGAGGCGGATGCTCAAGCTAACCCGGATTCCGTTGCAGGTATTGCCTCTCGTATACTAGTGTTTTATCCTTAATTAGTCCATAAATTGAGGTTACTAATTGTTAGGATCATTGCACGAAGCTTTAGGGTCGAACCGGGAGGATTTCAGATCACTTCGGGCTGATTTTGCCCAGGCACGGTCGTGCCTAAGGCAGGCACGATCGTGTCTCCAAGGCAGTAGCGTCCTGGGCTTTTTCCCAAGCCAGGCACGATCGTGCCTACCCCAGGCACGCCGTGCCTGGCACCCAGATTGCCGAAGTGCAATTTTTCGCACCGTTTTGCGACGTTAAGACCTTTTCTTGATCCCTAACGTGCGTGTGAACATTGTAACCTTCTATAAATGAGTAGGGAGGGTAGGAAAGATGTCTTACTTGGTTCATGAATGTAGGGACACTAAAGATTAATGGGAAGGATGCGTGAATCCTTATCGATACCGGGGCGCAACGTTCATTTGTGAATGAAGCGTTCGCCAAGAGATTGGAAGTGCAATCCGCACCATTGATGCAAACCTTAGTGGTATAAACACCACTAGGGGATGACGTGAAAAGAACTTGTTACTATCCATCTTGTGGAGTGGAAGTTAATGGTCAAACCTTGACGTGTGACTTCGTACCTCTGAGCATGATTGAATTCGATGCAATCCTAGGGATGGATTGGCTAGAAAAGAACCATGCTAGGGTAGATTGCTACACGAAGGTTCTTGAACTCGAAGGCAATGATGGGGAGACCCTACGCTTCGAGGGCGATCGAGGGAGATCAAATAGCTGTATCATATCCGCCGTGAGAGCGAGAAGTATGATGAGAAAGGGATGCCACGCATATCTAGCATACGTGGTCGACAAAACCAAAGAGGAAACGAACATCGATGATGTGAGGGTGGTTTGTAAGTATCCGGATGTCTTCCCTAAAGACCTACCGGGGCTTCCACCTGATAGGGAGATTGAATTTGTGATCAAGGTTGAGCCTGGTACCAAACCAATCTCCATACCGCCATACCGTATGGCACCCGCTGAACTTAACGAGTTGAAAACCCAATTGCAAGAGCTTTTGGATAATGGTTTCATTAGACCCAGCCACTCCCCGTGGGGGGCACCAGTTCTTTTTGTGAAAAAGAAAGATGGGACACTTCGAATGTGCATTGACTATCGTCAACTCAACAAGGTCACGATCAAGAATAGGTATCCTCTGCCTAGGATTGATGACCTGTTTGATCAACTACGAGGAGCAACCGTGTTTTCAAAGATTGATTTGAGGTCGGGTTACCATCAATTGAAGATTAAGGATGATGACATACCAAAAAGTGCTTTCCGCACAAGGTATGGGCATTTTGAATTCCTTGTTATGTCGTTTGGGTTAACAAACGCCCCAGCGGCATTCATGGACTTGATGAACCGAGTATTTCATAAATACTTGGACCGATTCGTGATTGTGTTCATAGATGACATATTGATTTACTCAAAGAGTGAACAAGAACATGAGGAGCACTTGATACTCGTCCTCGAAACACTACGGGAGAAGCAACTCTATGCCAAATTCTCTAAATGTGAATTTTGGCTAAAGGAAATTGGCTTTCTCGGGCATGTAGTTTCGGGATCGGGAATTGCTGTTGATAACAAGAAGATAGAAACCATTACCGAATGGGAGAGGCCAAAGAACGTCAAGGAAATTCGTAGTTTCCTTGGATTGGCAGGCTACTACAGAAAGTTCGTGGAGAAGTTCTCTGTTTTGGCATCACCATTGACGAAGCTCACTCGTAAAGGAGCTAAGTTTGTATGGGATGACAAATGTGAGAAAGGGTTCATGGAACTAAAGAAGAGATTGACCGAGGCACCGGTACTTGCATTACCCAAACAGGGTGTGGGGTACGATGTCTATAGCGATGCGAGCATCCAAGGGCTTAGATGTGTACTGATGCAGAATGGGAGGGTAATCGCCTATGCCTCACGACAGTTGAAGAAGCATGAGGTGAATTATCCTACTCATGATTTGGAGCTGGGGGCAGTGGTGTTTGCACTGAAGATATGGAGACATTATCTCTACGGGGAGACATGTCACATATACACTGATCACAAGAGCTTGAAATACGTGTTTACTCAGAAAGAGCTAAACATGAGACAGAGACGGTGGATGGAGTTGATAAAAGACTACCATTTAGTGATAGCGTATCACCCAGGCAAGGCAAACGTGGTGGCAGATGCCTTGAGCCGGAAGAGCTCGTCTGGGGCATTGATAGCTAATTTGAGGGCATTAAGAGCCCAACTGGAGGTATCTAGCGATGGTGCCTTATTGGCACGGTTCGAAGTGAGACCGACCTTACTTGATGAGATCAAGAAGGGTCAAGAGACTGACGCAGAACTTATGAAGGTCCGGGAGCGCATGCAAGCGGGACCGGTGGAGGATTTCAGGGAAAGAGATGATGGTCTCTTGTTATTTCGTGACCGAGTGTGTGTACCGTCAGGTGATGAGCTCCGAAAGTCCATCTTAGAGGAGGCTCATTCATCGGCTTATGCCATGCACCCGGGGGGCACGAAAATGTACCGTGATTTGAAAGAAAGTTACTGGTGGTCTGGAATGAAGAGGGAGATAGCCGAGTACATCAGTCGATGCCTTACTTATCAACAAGTTAAGGCAGAACATCAGCATCCAGCAGGCTTGTTACAACCACTTTCTATTCCTGAATGGAAGTGGGAACATGTGACTATGGATTTCGTGGTAGGTTTACCACGAACAATTCGGAACTATGATGCAGTTTGGGTTGTTGTGGATAGGCTCACGAAGAGTGCACACTTCTTGCCTATCAACACTACCTACCCACTTGAGAGGTTAGCCAAATTGTATACGGATGAGATCGTGAGGCTGCATGGGGTCCCAGTGACCATTGTATCTGATAGAGACCCACGATTCACATCACGTTTTTGGCCGAAATTTCAGGAGTCTATGGGAACGAGGTTGAAGTTCAGTACTGCTTTCCACCCACAGACGGATGGGCAGTCTGAAAGAGTCATATAGATCTTAGAAGACATGCTGAGGGCTTGTGCATTGGAGTTTCAAGGAAGTTGGGACAACCACTTAGCACTCGTGGAGTTTGCCTATAACAACAGTTATCAGGCAAGTATCGGCATGCCTCCATACGAAGCATTGTATGGGAGGAGGTGTCGTACACCATTATGCTGGGATGAGGTTGGCATGGCCAAACTCGAGGGTACTGAGTTGGTTGAGGTCACCAAGTCAAAGGTGAAGTTGATTCGAGAGAGACTCAAGGCGGCTCAGGATAGGCAAAAGAGTTATGCAGATAAGCGTCGAAGGACCTTAGAGTTTAAGGTTGATGACGAGGTATTCCTGAAAGTTTCTCCTTGGAAAGGAATCATTCGATTCCAAACCCGAGGAAAGCTTAACCCACGATATATAGGCCCATTCAGAATTATAGAGAGGGTTGGGGCCGTAGCATATCGTCTACAGTTGACTCCTGAGTTGGAGAAGATTCATAATGTATTTCACGTGTCCATGCTTAAGAAGTATGTGCATGATCCTTCTCATGTGTTGGAGAAGCCGCCCGTGGAGGTACGTGAAGATTTGAACTATGTCGTGCAACCGGTAAGAGTTATTGACAGAAAAGTGAAGAAACTGAGGAGTAAAGAAGTTCCAATGGTTAAAGTCCTTTGGAAGAGCGATCGGGTCGAAGAAGAGACATGGGAAACAGAAGCTTTGATGAGGAAGCAGTATGCTTTCCTATTTGAATAGAGCTGTGAATTTCGGGGACGAAATTCCTGTTAAGGGGGGGTGAACTTGTGACGCCGCACCCGAACGTCCTTGAAATTTCAATTTAAAAATTCAAAGTTTATGTATTGAATTTCTGATTCCCAAACAATTGTAAGACGATTGATGTTTTACGTAATTAATGACCGATATTATGTATGACAAATGTCAAATAAATGATAGAGTGATTAGAGGGGAATACAAAATGCCTATGATCCCACCTTTGACATTATTGAGCTAAATAATGGGAGTAGGATTTTTCCTTCTATAATATCCATCAAGTAAATTATTGAGATGAGCCTACACATATTGGAGATCAATAATGTGATGTAGGAAGTTGACTTGTTCTAAATAAATTAGGATGAGTACAAAAAGACATATTTGACAAAAGATAAAACAATAGGACCCATCTTCCCATTTTTTGGAAGTATTGGTAGATAATTTGGATCCCAAAATGATTGGGATCAATTGGGAACCACTCCACATGATATTAGTACCTGCAAGACAAGGAAAATATGTGAGAAGACTCACCTTGGCCGCACCACATGGAGAAGCACTGCCCATGACACAATTGGAATCAAATTTTGGGGCCACCACCACTGTTTTCGCACAAACAGGTGTGATGTTTTGTCTCCCTTCATTTGAGAGTTGTACTCGCCCAAATAGCTTGATTAAGGTGTCCTTGGATAGCCTTTGAAGTCTATTTTCATTATTGAGTAGTCTCTGTTCGAGAGGAGAGAGTAATCATACAAAAATCGAGCTGGAGTGAGCAGTGGTCTGTAAACTCGAGCTCTGAGAGTGCTGAAGCTGTTTGGTGGATATCTCGAGTTATACCAATTAAATTAAGGCGTATAAGATACCAAAAGAAAGCTCTCAAGACGAGGAATCCGTGAAGGTCTGGTTTGCATCAATCGGAGTAGTGGAAGGTTTCCAAATCGTCCGAGCAAAACGAAACCTCGCAGAAACGGATCTACACCTCTAAAGTGAGTTGTTAACCCCAAAACCTTTCCTTTCATTTTCCAAATGATATGAACGATTGGTGGAACTATTGTACACTAATCCAAGTGTGTAATATGTCCTTGTAAAGTTATTTTATTGATGTAAAGGTTAGATACTAACCTAGAGTAAATCTTGGAAAACTAGGAAACGAGTTAACCGGAAAACACCCATTCTAGGGGCTGTTTTCGTATCAACGTTTGAGGGTTGAGCTAGCACTTTGAGGAGGCTGTTTAACACTCATAATTAAGCAAGGAATCAGTTCTTAATCCACCTTGGCCAAAGCTTTGACCATTGGATCAAGAAGGAAAAGTTTAAAGCTCAATTAAGGTGAGGACCGACATCTAGTTGCTTACAACTTGTAGGTTATGCATGAGATTACCTAAATGCTTAAATCATGTTTTTGTGAATAAATATGCTTGAACATGATATGAATGATAAGTAATGGACTTGATCATGAATTGAAACCATATTGATGAATATGGAGTCATGTGAGATAGAAGTATGCTAATATGGTAAATTGACTTTTCCAACTCATGTATGAATGTTATGTGTATGTAAATGTATAATTGCATGATGATGCTTAACACATGGGAGGCTGCCACATATCTATTGATATGGAGGGGCTACCATTAATGATAAATGAGTTGTAGGAATAATCTTAATAGTATTGTGATGCTAGTTAAGGATTGCCCTAAATGTGTTAGAATCAAATTCAAGGTTTGAGTTTGTTCGTGATGAACTTGAATGAGATTCAAGTGTCAATTGTGAAATCATGGAGTAGGAGATCTATGGTGTGATTTTATGAAGTAGGAGATCTATGGTGTGACTTTATGAAGTAGGAGATCTATGGTGTGATTTTATGAAGTAGGAGATCTATGATATGATTACATGAAGTAGGAGATCTATGATGCGAGTGCATGATGATGTACTCGAGCCGAACTCTAGAAATGAGAAGTTATATTAGAGTTGGACCCTATGTATGTCGTGACCATTAGTCACGGGGTTTGGGAAATGTTTTGTGATAAACATGGGCCTTTGAGCCGACTACTTGACTTTATATATAAAGTAAGTATACTTTAAAAAGGGGTAACTTGGGGTTACGGCCTAGATTATATTATCACCCTATTTGAGGGTCTTGTGTTTGAAATACTTGTTGTATATCTATTAGATGCCATCCACACCAGCACTTTATAGCCCTATAGAGTGCTGACCCCTTCGGGGGCGTCCCACCACCATTTTTCAGGTTGAGGCTAGAGCTTGCTTCTTGTGCTCGTTGCTCGAGAGATCATCTAGGAGGGAAGACTTGGTTCGTGCTTCCTCCATTCATTTTTTAAACATTAATAAACATGCTCATGGATATTTTACTTTAGAGCCTGCGTGCTCATGAATAGCCCTGTGTGGCCCTTTGTTTTAAACAATGTTTTCCGCTGCGTTATGAATTACTTATTATGTTTGTTTATGGATGTATATGTGTGAATGATATTCAAGACGCCTTGTATAATATGAATGTGTTGGACTGCGGTTGACTATTTGTATTGTACGGCGGGTTGTTGACGTGTCCGGATAGGTCCGGGGCGTGACAAAGTAGGGGGTGGGGCAGTGGGGAACGGTTGTCAACGACTGGTAATTGCAGCAACGGTTGGTGTCGGTTTGGGGGGTAGTGGCTTCGTCGTGGCTGGTGAGGTGGCTGGTGCTAGAATGAAGCTGGTTGGGTGCTGGATTTAGACTGGTGGAGGCTGGGAGGGGATAGGGTGGGCCACGGTGGTGACGGTTGCCAGGAGGGGTGGTGGCAGTAACTTGACCAGTAGGGGGCTGGTGGGGGTGTTAGGGGCTGGGGCTGGGTAGGGATAGGGGTCACCGAACAGCGGGGGCGGGGGTCAATGGGCGGATGGTGGCAAGTGGTAACTAGAACGGGTGGGGCGACGGTTAATGGACGGGCAGTGGTAACCGAAATGGGGGTGAGGCGGTGGTCACTGAAGGAGCACGATTGTCACGGTCGGGTAATTGTAACTGGACGGGTCAGGTAATTGTAACTAAACGGTCGGATAACTGTAACTAAACGGTCGGAGAACTGTAACCGGACGGTCGGGTAACTGTAATTGGACGGTCACCGAACAGCGGGGGCGGGGTCAATGGGCGGGGCGGTGGCAAGTGGTAACCGGAATGGGTGGGGCGGCGGTTAATGGACGGGCAGTGGTAACCGAAACGGGGGTGAGGCGGTGGTCACTGAAGGAGCACGGTTGTCACGGTCGGGTAACTGTAACTGGACGGGTCAGGTAACTGTAACTGAACGGTCGGATAACTGTAACTAGACGGACGGGTAACTGTAACCGGACGGTCGAGTAACTATAATTGGACGGTCGGGTAACTGTAACTGGACGATCGGGTAACTATAACTAGACGGTCGGGTAACTGTAACTGGACGGTCGGGTAACTGTAACTAGACGGTCGGGTAACTGTAACTGGACGGTCGGTTAACTGTAACTGAACGATCAGATTAGTGTGACCTAACTGGCGGATGTTGGTAACTGGACGGGTTGACGTTGGTAACTAGATAGATTTTGGTCACTGACGGATTTTTGGATTTTTGGTCACAAATGATTTTTTGTCACTCTAATGTTATTGGTCAATGTGGCGTTACTGTAGCACTAATAGTGAAGATTCTATTAATATATGGGTATAATAGTCTCCTAACCTATTTTTAGTCTGATTTTTGGGAAACGGAAAAAAAAGATCCCTTTTTTATCCATAGCTCCTTTTTTTAGTAATATTTTAGACATAACCGCTAATCACTTTTCATTTAATCTCAAAGATAGAACTAAAGTACTAAACGCAAACACTCGTTCAGAGCCGGTGATAGGGGGAGTTACCCTAGGCAAGTGCCTAGGGCCTCCATATTTTTAGGGCCTCAAATTTTTAAAAATGCTATATATTTATATATATGTTTGTTTTATTTCAAAAATACTAATTTTATTTTTATGTGATTCTTATTACTGCATTCTTGAACTAGACGGACCGCCAATTCTTTGATGGTGTCATCCTTCATTCAATTTTAAATAAATATAAACACGAATTTAAAGTTTAGAATTCAATCAGTGATGATCGATTTCACTCTTTTAATTTATTTAAAGCTTCAATAATACTACGGAGTATCTATTCTTCGTATTTGAGTCCTTAATAATATGTTGATAAAAGATTATTGTATTATTGTATTAAATATTAAACTTTTCTCAAATAAAAAAAAAATCATTGATGTTAAACTTAACTTTGAAAATTCACATATTCTTATACAAAATAATTTATATTATAAAACTAATACATTTTGTCCTATAATCATGTTTATTTCGGACTGCAAAGACCTTGGTTGTATACCTATAGTACTGCTCTATTTTAGTAATACTCCATCTAACTCATTTTGATAGTCTTACTTTTCTTTTTAGGTTGTCTTAAAATAAGTGTTACTCTCTCCTGTCTCACTATAATTACTCCATTTTTTCATTTCCGTTCATCCAACTAAATTTGTCTCATACTATATTTGGATTATTCTTATTCATTCTTACTTTATCATCACTTGATACTAGGGGTGATTACTTGAGAGGCGAATTGGCTCTGGCGATCCCTGGCGATTCAAACATATGACGGAGAAAACACCTTCGGTGGGGGCGGAGCCTCCACCGGATAAGAAAGCTTGGGGTGGTTGGTCCTTTGCAGCGGTGGTGGCTAATGAACCCACTAAATCAGATGATCTCTCTTGGTCTAAGAAAACTGCCTCACGTTTCAAAGGGATGCCGGCAGTGACCTTTCCGGAAGAGGAGCTTTCGGTTCTTGCCTCAAAGCATCAACGTACCTTGATTGGCTACTTTTTCAGAGGTCGTCCTACTATGGCCACTCTCCGTAAGGCTTTTGATCTGATAGGATTCAAAGGTAATGTTCATTTAGGGCTTTTGGAGAAAAAACATATTTTGATTCGCTTCAATTTGGAGGATGATTATTTACGTTGTTGGAATCGGAGGATTTGGGATATTTTTGGAAATACGATGCGTGTGACCAAATGGAATCCAGATTTTGAGCCGAATGTGGAATCCCCTGTGGTTCCAGTTTGGCTAAGTTTCGAGAACCTACCCATTCATTTACATGACAAAAGAGCTTTGTTTGATATTGCCGGACTGATAGGTCGGCCTCTTAAAGTTGATGCTGCTACGGCATCTCTTTCCAGGCCATCTATTGCACGAGTTTGTGTTGAGCTTGATCTCACTTTGGAGATGCCCAATAAGGTGTGGATACAATGTGGTTCTAAAGGATTTGCCCAGCCGGTTATTTATGAAAACAGGCCCTTTTATTGTAGTAACTGTCTACACTTGGGTCATTCCTTGGCATCCTGCCCTTTGAAATCTAAGGATCATGTTGATGATCCCCCTTTAATGCCAGCAAAGGAGAAATGGGTTGCTAAGCCTAAGTTATCTGGGAAAACAGGGGAAGGTTTGAAAAATGGGGCTCCCATCCAGCACTTTACTCAAATTACAGATGGGGAGAAACATAACCTTATGAATACTATTACAGGAAGGGATAAACATAAGACTACATCTAAATCCACTGTGAAAGACATTCCTTCCACATCTAAATCCTTGGAAAATGATTCAGATGTGGAGGAAATTTATACTGAAGTGTTGACTCCCATTGAGAAGGCTAATGTTGTAGCTATTCAAGAGGTTCCGGAGAAGATTACTTCAGATTCTGCTATCCAGGAGATTATTGAGCAGACTCATCCAGTTGCTAGTTTACAAGAGGCTATTGATGCTGCTTCACAGGAGGTTACGGATGAACCTGTAAACATGGATATGCAAAAATTTGATGTCATTAAGCATGGTGAAAGGGCTGCTGATGATTATCAGTTACTAAAAAAGATTCAGCATGACCAATATGATCCTAAACTCTGTGCAAAGGGATATTCGTCAGATGGTGACTTTTGTTTCATTGAAAACAGCAAAAAATGGAAAGATGGGCAAGCAATGCTTACCAAAAAGGTTGATGCAGTTATCAGAAGAAATCCTGTCCTGATCAGTGAGGAAGATCTCCTCGCATCCCTGGATTTAAACAAACAGATTAATGATGTTGGTTTTATTAAGGTGGCCAGAAAAAAGAAGAAACAGCCAATACAAGTGGTGCCTGACACACCTAGACTTACCAGATATGCAGCCAAAAAGCTGTGTCAGGCTTTCAATGCTTTACCATGATGAACAGTCTTATTTGGAATGTACGTGGCCTTGTCTCTTCCTGTCCAAGGCTACGGGAGCTCATTAGACAGTGGAGAATTCATTTACTTACTGTTATTGAACCTATTGTTGATTTGTCAAAAATTTCAGATTTTTATAGGGATCTGGGGATGAATAAAAGTTTTTGTTGCAATGATAATAAAATTTGGCTGTTCTGGAATGCTGATTATATTGATATCTCGGACTTTTCTTTTGGGAGTCAATATATTCACATGAAAGTTATATCTGGATCAAATTTCTTCTGGTACACTTCTATTTATGGTGATCACAGCTATATTAAGAGAAGATACCTTTGGTCTTTTCTTACTGATTGGGCGGCTACTAATAAGGATCCTTGGATGGTGGGGGGTGACTTCAACGCTATTACTAACCTTGCTGAACATAAAGGTTTATCCTCACCATCTATTATTAGCATGACAGAATTTAGAGATTGTATTGCTGAGTGTGATTTAGTGGATTTACCTGTTCAAGGCAGCTCTTATACTTGGTCTGGTGTTAGAACAAATGGGAGACTTTGGCGCGGGCTGGATAGAGTATTGTTTAATTCTCCCTTTCTAGCTCTCTTTGATTCCATACAAATCAATCATCTCAATAAGGCTTCTTCGGATCATAACCCTATTTTGCTGCAATGTAAAAGGCAGTCAACACATGGACCGAAGGCTTTTAAATTTCAAAATATGTGGGTTTCTCACCCTAACTTTTTAAATGTTGTTGAGAATTCATGGAAGGCTTGTAACACTTCTGGGGGAATGAGGGGTTTCTATGATAAGCTGCAGTTTCTGAAACAGGCTTTGAAGCATTGGAATAAAGACTATTTTGGAAATATCTTTACTGATATCAAAAAGTTGGAACATGAAGTTTTGGATGCTGAAAAAAACTATGAATCTTATCCTGATGAGTCTAATAGAGAATGTTGGTCTCTCAAACAAGCTGTCTTACTGCTCCGATATAAACAAGAAAAATCTTTTTGGAAGCAAAGAGCCCACATCAAATGGTTGAAGGAAGGTGATTCCAATACCCATTTCTTTCATTCCTATGTTAATATTAAAAGAAGGATGCAACACTTAGCTTCAATTAAAGATTCTGGTGGGAATCTTGTTTCTGATCCAGAGGAAATTGGGAAAATTGCTGAAGAATATTTCACACGTATATTCACTGCTGAAACAGTTCATGATGTTGATAAGCTCCTGCAATATATACCAAGATTAGTAGAGGATCAAGATAATAATATGTTGTTAAAATTGCCTGACATTGAGGAGGTTAAAAAAGCAGTGTGGGATCTTAATAAAAATGGTGCTCCAGGGCCTGATGGTTACAATGGTGTTTTCTATCGAAAATGCTGGGATATTATTTGTTGGGATGTGGTTAGGGCTGTCCAAGATTTCTTTTTAGGTAACCATATTCCAAAGGCTATGTCTAGCACTCTTATTGTTCTCATTCCTAAGAAGAATAAGGTGTCAACTTTTGCAGACTTCAGACCAATCAGCCTTTCTAATTTCATTAGTAAAGTTTGCACAAAAATTTTGGCAGCTAGACTTAGCATTATTCTTCCCAGACTTATTTCTATTGAACAAGCAGGTTTTATGCATGGTAGAGACATCTCTGACCACATTTTGGTGGCTCAAGAAATGATCAATTCTATTGATAAGAAGGTTAGAGGTTCTAATTTGGTGGTGAAACTTGATATGGCTAAGGCTTTTGACAGAGTGTCCTGGGATTTTCTACAAGCTATCCTATCAAAGTTTGGTTTTTCTGATTTTTTCATCAATCTGGTCATGAGACATTTAAAGGCCACTTATTTCTCCGTTTTAATCAATGGATCTCCTAAAGGCTTTTTCAAGCCCGGCAGAGGGGTTAAGCAGGGGGACCCTCTCTCACCTTTTTTGTTCATCCTAGCTTCTGAAGCTTTTTCTAGGGGTATTAAGGCTATTATGTCATCTAATGCTATCAAGCCTTTCTGGTTTGGTAAATTTGGGCATCCTATTTCTCATCTTTGTTTTGCGTATGACATTCTAATTTTTTAAACGGGGAATCCAGATCCATTTTGAATTTCAAGAATTTTCTTAGCCTCTATCAGAATGCATCTGGGCAGGTTATTAATTTTGGCAAAAGTAATTTTTGTTGTGGTAAAACTCCTCTGGCTGGAGTTAGAAGAATTGAAAGGCTTTTGGGTATGACAAAAGTTAATCTTCCCATGAAATACCTGGGTGCATCACTTCATAAAGGTATTAACAGGATCACCTACTGTACTGATATTATTCAAGCATTTGATAATAGGTTGACTGCATGGAAACAGAGGAACCTGAATCAAGGGGGCAGG
The DNA here is from genome assembly GCA_945859915.1 of Cuscuta epithymum. Lineage (NCBI taxonomy): Eukaryota > Viridiplantae > Streptophyta > Magnoliopsida > Solanales > Convolvulaceae > Cuscuta > Cuscuta epithymum. The sequence continues at coordinate 576,281 of CAMAPF010000299.1, read as the reverse complement.
CTTGTTCTCATTAAGCATGTTCTTAATACCATTCCCTTACATTTATTAGCAGTGGATACTATGCCTAAGGCTGTCATCAGGATTTTAGAAAAGAAAATGTCCCAATTCTTCTGGGGTTCCAAGGATAACATAAACAGATATCATTGGCTGAAATGGAAAGAACTTTGTTTACCCAAGGATGAAGGGGGATTGGGAATTAGATTACTTTCAGATATTGAAAAAGCCTTTTCTCTCAAGTTGTGGTGGAAGTGGAAGAATAATAACTCAATTTGGGCCTCCTTTTGCCATGCCAGATACCCCAGGGGGGGGCAACATGGTTCCAAAATGTGCTGATTCAGTTATTTGGAAGAGAATTTGTAATATACATAATACTGGGAGACATCTAATTACTGAAGGAAGTAATGGGGAACTTGTTTGGATACCTGAGAATAGGGGTCTTTTTACCCTTGCTTCTGCCTTCAATGAAATCAGATGGAGCAGGTCAAAGACCTTTTCGTTTTCCCATACCTGGCACACAAAGCAATTTAGTAAGGTCCAAATTTTCCAATGGAAAATTTTACACAGAATTCTGCCATTTCCAGACAATTTGGTCAGATTTAATTTAGTAATCTATCCTACCATATGTCCCTTTTGTAAGCAGGATTCAGATCAAATGGACCACATTCTCTTTAATTGTTCGTTTGCTAGGGATATTTGGAGGTATTTTATGGGAATTTTTGGAATTCCATATCCGGTGGAACAGACTTCTATTAGGCAGATTCTTATTTCTTGGTGGTTGGAAGCAGGATATAAATCGATTGGAGATGTTTTCAAGCACAATTTGGCCGGAATCATTGCTTGGCACATCTGGAAAAGTTATTCTCAAATCATTTGGGGAGATCATTATACATGCACTACCATCCAATCGGTCTATTATCCATCAAATTAAACTTTTTACTCAAGATTGGGCTCTGGTTAAGTTGAGTAAAGTTAAACATGCTGCTATTACTCCTATGTTAATCGAGGAAGGTCTTATTTCTGGAAGTTTCAAGTGTAAGAAGCCTCAGATTTATTTGATTAAGTGGAAGTTACCTGTCATGGAGATGAAGATGAATGTCGATGCTTCTTTTAATCAAATTTCCGCAGCAGGAGGAGCGGTAATGAGAGACCGTTCTGGTAACTGTGTTTTTGCTCTTCAGTTTCCTATTTCGGCCAGATCTTCCTTGGATGCTGAAGTTGTTGCTTTATCAATTTCGGTGGGTTGGGCGATTGGTCATGGATATCGATGCTTTGAGGTTGAATCGGATTCCAGGGAGACTGTTGATATTATTCTTAGGGATAAAAGCCTTGGAGGAAGACGAAGCATGATCGATGAAATGATGAGATGGATGGTCGAGGAAGGTGTTCGTTTCAGACATGTACTGAGAGAAGCTAACTGGCCCGCTCATTTCTTATCCAGATATACTTCAGATAATTTTAATGTTATTTACAATCCTATTGAAATTCCTAGCCATATTAGGAAAGCATTACTTACGGATAAGCTTGGTCTTTGTTATTTTAGATATTATTAGTATTTCACACATTGGGTCAGGTATAGCCTCCCCAATGTTTTTTCTCTTTAATTTCTTTTGCATTTTTCTCCCATGTATTTCGAAAAGGTATGCCTTTTCTAGAGAGGTTTTGGTTTGGTTCCCCTCTCTTTTGTATCTTTGATTTCTATTAATAAAATCTGGCAAATGTTCCCCGGCATTTGCACCACCGACTTAGGTGGTTTCCCTACCGGGTTCAAAAAAAAAAAAAAACTTTATCATCACTTTATCATTTCATTACCAACTAAGTATTCTACCTTTCCTAACAACCACGTTATCTTCTTTTGTCCCAATATTAGAAGGGCGGAGGTTTCCGGGTTTAATGCACCAAACCCCCCTGTGATTTGGAATTCGGCACATTAGCCCCCTGTGATTTAAAAAATGCGTCAAACTCCCTTGTGTTTTAATTAATCATGCGCCAAATCCCTTATGTGAACAAATACAATTGTCAAATAAAAGAAAAATGATTAACATTTTTGTATGATTCAGAAATTTTGACATATTTATTTGCATATTCAATCAAAATATTAGGAAAAGTGATTTTCAAATCGTTAAATTTATTCATAAAGGGGGTTCTGTGCATGATTAATTAAAACACAAGGGGGTTTGATGTATTTTTTAAATCACAAAGGGCTAATGCGCTGAATTTCCAAATCACAGGGGGGTTTGGTGCATTAAACCTAATAAAATCTAATAAAAAAATTACTTAAATCAAATAAATCACAAAGGCCTCAAACATTTGTTTTTTTGGAATTAATCTGTTGTCCACAATATTTCACTTTATTATACTTAAATCTAATAAAAAAATTACTTTTTCAATCAATTTATTAAATTTTTTATCAAATTAAAGTATGACACATAAAATGAGACGGGATAATACTTTATTAAAAAAAATCATTACGTACTACTACCTACTACGTATTTTGTTATATAAAACACACTATTTTGTTATACTATGTATAACACTAACAAGTGTTTTATGAATGCCTTGGGCCTCAAATATGCTAGAGCCGGCCCTGCACTCGTTTAGACACATAAAACCAACCAGTAATGTAACCGCATAATGGCTTTGAAATATTCCCTTTATCTCGGACTAATTCTCTGTAAACCCCAAAACGCGTACAAAGAAAAGAAGCTTCGAAGCTAAATAAAGAAGTTATCGTGTGGTTGTTGAACAAGATATATTTAAAAACTAATACGGAGTATTAAGATAACATGCACAGTAGCTATAGTCGCCTATAGACTTGATCTTAAGCACGGAATTGATGAACAAGTCCAGTCTTGATGGTGGATGCAATTTATCTTAATTTTAATTACAGTATAATTGATAGTAATGACGACTAAATCAGACAGAACTTAACGTACTGATCTATAAATATACACTCCCCTCTCTCTTGTTCTATCATCAATTATTCAACAACTTTAAACCATATAATAATCCTCACACATTTCATTCTACTTAATTAGCAGAATGGCTTTTCGGTTCTTCATCTTTGCTATTTTGGCTATTACTATAGCTTCTTTTGCCAATGCATCCGATCCCACTCAATTACAAGACTTTTGTGTTGCAATTGATGATTCCAAGGCTGGTGGTATATATCTATCTCATATACTCGATTAAGTTTCATTAATTAGTGTCACTTTGAACTTTAATTAATTATGTCTATCATTATATGTCACTACAAAAAAAATGACAGGATTGGCACGGATTTCCCGATAATTTCGTACCAAATAGCTCGTCCCAAACTGTTTTTGACACGGATTTGGCCTATCTCTGTCAAATCTCTGCCAATTTTGGAAAATCCTTGCCAAAAATCTCTGTTAATTTCGTGTTCTTTTGTAGTGTAATACTACGTAAGTAGTAATAAATTATGCTTTTATAATGCAGTCCCGCCACATAGTTTTATGGGTCAAACCTATTCCAATTTAGTTATTTAGAGTATATTTTCGTTTTCTGCTTCAATAAAGCTTTGGGGGGGGGGGGGGGAGCGCGCCTCAGCTTGCTGCCTAGGCTAAGAGGCTTACTTTATACTTCGTATAAAAGTAATCAATAAATCCATAAATATGTAAACAAATAATTAGATATTAGTATACATTGCCTCCATTCCATTAAACTTTATTATATTTCTTTAATTATGGCACTTTGTATAATTTGCCAATATACAAATTATTTTGCAGCACCTTGATCTTAAGCTCGATTCTTTTGCACATATACAATCATTACTCCGTACTTTTTATTTCATGTACCAGTCAAATTTGAAAAAGTATTACTCGGAGTAGTTTCTTATACATGAAACATGTCAAGTACGTAGTATTAGTTTTTTGTATATAGCCCTTCTATATTCTTATATTTTGCAGCACTTTATTTTTTCGACAGCGTTCTCATCTTTGTAACACTTCCCTTTAATGAGGTCTTATCTATTAAAATATGTAAATACTTGTACCTTTTACTCTTACTTAGATTTTCTCACCTAATTTATCACTTTACCATATCTTTCTTACTTCATTACTTTACACTAATATAATGCTACCATTTTTTTCATAAACATTATGCAAAACCGGCCTAATGTTGCAAATAAGATAATATGGAGGGAGTAATAAAGTAGGGTTATATGACTTATATCATACGTAGTACTATTTATCTTTTAGTGTTTCTTCAGGCTTTTTTACTTTGAGTTTCTAATGTATGATCATCTTGCACATGATAAAAGCCTAATGATTTGTTTAGAGATCAGATTATATTTTTGAAATTATTCTAAAGTAGTGCTACATTTATAAGAGATCTCATATTTATTTGTATTCAAGAAAGCGATTTGTTGCTTTTTCTCGACTATAACTCGTTTATATGTGAACATAAATTATGTCCTCCCATTTTGATATTTTCGTTATAAAAAAAATTGGTAAATGTCCCCCGGCATTTACCTCACTCATTTTGGTGGTTTGCCTTTCGGGTTAAAAAAATGTGTAGATAAAAACTGACATTTTGTTTTCCATGGTAGTGTTTGTCAATGGAAAGATCTGCAAGAATCCAACCGATGTCGATGCTGGGGACTTCTTTCTCTCAGCAGGCCTTAACAAACCCGGAAATATGTCAAATCAGCTTGGATCTGCAGTTTCAGCTGTGACTGTGGATACTCTACCTGGGTTGAACACTCTCGGCATTTCACTAGCTCGTATTGATTTTGCTCCCAACGGGGTCGTTCCTCCGCACACCCACCCTTAGCTAGAGCATCAGAAGTCCTTGTGGTGTTGAAGGGAACTCTATATGTTGGATTCGTCCTTTCGAATCCTAAACCAGGAATGAAGAATAAGCTCTTTACTACAACGTTATACCCTGGAGATGTTTTTGTGTTTCCACAAGGCCTTATTCATTTCCAGCACAGCATTGGGAAGTCAAACGTTGTCTCCTTATCTGGCTTAAGTAGCCAAAATCCAGGAGTTATTACGATCGGCAATGCTGTTTTTGGATCTAATCCACCCATCGAGTCAGATGTTCTCACTAAAGCATTTCAAGCGGACACCAAAGTTATTGAATATCTTCAATCACAATTCTAGTATGATGACCACCAAGAATTAGTACTACGATGTCATTTCCTTCTATCTTTATATTAACAATAAACTCATGTAATGAATAACACTTCCTTTATATTATACATATACTTAGTTTATGTTATGTGCATAATATAATGTGAATGTTCAACTTCCGCTAAAGAGGATTGTCATGGAATAAAGTCATTGCCTTTATTACATTTGGAAAAGTACTTCTTACGTATATTCTCATTTGCTCAACTTTCACCTTACCACTATTTATTGTATTTTTTCTTTAAAAATCAATTGTTGAAACTAATGCAACACAAAATAGTAAATATGGATATAAATATGTATGAACATTGAACAAACTATTTCAACGTGGAAACCCAAAAGCGAGAAAATTACGTGAGTTTTTGACTAATATTCAAGTCACTCTCATTCTCATTAGCCCCTCTTCACCATTACATCATACAAGTATTAATCTCCCATTAATGGAGTATTAAGCTATCTAGAGAAAGGAGGAGAAAGTGGGGGAGAAGAGAAGCCAACCCCAAAATACTTAAATACGGATCCCCAAAATGGAGGGAAAGCTCCATATTTATAGAAAAAGAGGGAGGAGGGTGCATTTCTACTCTAATGGGCCGCATGGGCCAAATTAAAGTGGGCCGGATGGGCCGAAATAGGCCTCACTGATCGGGCTCCATACTTAGGGGTGGACTCATGTCGGGCCGCCCGGCCCGGAACCGGACTGGCCCGGAACTGTTTGGGCCTGGCCCGGCTCGGTACCCGGTCTTGGGGCTGGTTCGGGCCAACCGGAACCGCTCAACTCCCGGTTCGGGCTCGGGCCTTGAAAATGTTGAACCAGCCCGGCCGGTCCAGGCCGATTTTTTTTTTTTTCAATTTTTTTTTGTTTCTACCGGGTAGGGCTGGGTGTTTGGGGGGAGTTGGGTGGTGGGGGTGAAGGGGGAGGGTCGGGGGTAATTTAGAAAAACAAAAGAAAATAAAAAACTATCATTGAACCGGAAACCGGCCCGGCCCGGAACCGCCGGTCACCCGGGCCGGTTCTGGTTCCCTACTTCCCAAACAAAAGCCCGGCCGGGCCCAGGCCCGAACAGGAATCGGCCCGACCCGGGTCCATCCCTATCCATACTAGGTAATGTCTTGGACTCCTGAACAGTGGTCGGCCAGGATAGTATAGATACTAGAATATGAATTATAAATATTAGAAATGTAATTAAATTACTTAAGTTTAACTCTTTATGGTGTTTATTTCTCTATGGAAGAAAAATTAAACAACTGTGAATTATATTCTTCCTAGAATATAAGTTAAATCAATGGAAATTTTTTGAATTGGAGTAAAAATAATGTGCTATTTCAAAAATAAGAGTAGTAATATAGTTTCCTCCCAAATCAGAGTAAATTACTATAATCCTAAAATCAGACGATAATGTTTTCACATTAGTATATGACAATATTAATGTCATATTGGAAGTATTTTGCAAGCGTAACACTGTTTATTTCTAATCAAGGAAAAATACAATGCTCGTATACTAATTTTGTCACATATAGGATCCCTGGTAAAATTGTCTGAATGTTTTTGTTGTATAGTAGCAGAAAATCCGTGACAAAACTCATAATGATTTTATTTAAAGTTTGTCAAGGAATACATCCGTGACAAACCCCACCCTTGGATAGTCTTGAACCCGGTTCGAGGCGTCCGACCCGTGAACCGGCCCGGCCCGCTACTGTGCAGGCCCGGACCGGCCCGGTCCTTCGGTCCCAAAACCGGGCTTTGACCCGAACCGGTAGGAATAGCGGGGGGCGGTCCCGGTTCACCCCATTCTTTGGAACCGGCCCGAGCGAGCCCGAACCCAGTTCGGGCCTTCTTTTTCTTTTTTTTTTGGTTTTTTCATTGTTTTGGGCTTTTTCCTGAGTTGGGCTGGGTGTTTTGGAGGGATTTGGGGGGGGGGGGGGGGGGGGGGGGGTTAATAACAAAAGAAAACAAAACATGGACCCGACCCGACGCGGACCCGGTGGTAACTCGGGCCGGTCCCGGGCCTTCAACCAAAAATCAAAAGCCCGTCCGGGCCTAGGCCCGACCCGGACCCGAGTCCATGACTACCCTGGGAGAACTGTGACTAGGCCAGGATTCGGGCTGGGCGGCCCGCCCCGGAACCGGCCCGGCCCGGTTACTGTTTTAACCGGCCCGGCCCAGGAACCGGTCGGGGGGGTTCGGGTCGACCCGGCCCGGTAGTCCAGTGGTTCAGTCTCGGGCCCTTCAAATGGCGAACCGGCCCGACCGGGCCCGGTTCGGGCCTAACGGCTCTTTTTTTTTAAAAAAAATTGTTTTAAAATTATTTGGGGGCATCTAGCCGTTGGAGGGGGTGGGAGGGGGGGTCCAGGGGTTTTGAGGGTGGGGTGGGGGGATAAAAAAAACCTATTTATACTCCTATTTTCTATACATTTTTTACACCTCTTCTCCAACTCTTCCTACTCTCTAATTCTCTATTCCCTCATACTCTTAAATCTTAATCATATCTATCTTCATCTTCTCCAAAACTCTCTACATATATATATTATTTATATAATTATTATATCTACTTATATATTAATTATCTACTTATATACCTATATTATATTACTAATATTTATTATCTACTTAATATATATTTAGTATCTTCTTAATATTTACTTTGATATCTACTTATCATCTATACTTATTGTTATTTACTTATATATTAAATTATTAATTATCTACTTTACATACATATATTATATTACTTATATTCCTTATCTACTTAATCTCTACCTATTATCTACTTATATTATATTAAAGTATTATATACGTAGTATAAGTGTATTACTCATCTTATAGTAATATAAGATTGATTAGTATTTTACAGTTTATTATAAAATGTATTTCATGTTTTAATTTTTCCTTCAATTCTCTATTGTAATTTGTAAAGTTGTATTTCATATTTCAAATAAATATACATTCTTTTTTATATATGTAGCACTTCTAAAAGTAATTAATTAATTAATTAATTGGTTACAAACTTACAACTTACAACTTAGAATTTATTGTATTAGTATTTTTTGAAAAATGTATTTCATATTTAAGTTGTCGTAAAAAGATTAAAAAAAAATAACCTAGGCCCAACCCGACCCGGCGGGTGGCCCGGCCCGGGGCCCGGCGGGTGACCCGGCCCGAACCGGCACCGGGCGAAGGACGGGCCGGTTCCGGGCCCCCCTTTATAGGACCGGAGGCCCAATCGGGCCTAGGTCCGGCCCGGGCCCGGCCCGAACCGAGTCCAGCCCTAACTGTGACACGTCCTGACAAAACTAGTCATTATAGTATTTGTTAGGAATTCGTGACAAAATGATCAATATACATGTCATTTGAGAGTGATTTCATACCACCTTCATTTCATCCATTCTACGGAGTATATTATAATGCTTTTGCCTTCTAGAGTAATTTGATAATGTAATTAGGATTCTGAAGTGTACAAATGTATAATTTTTTAACTTGTCTGGAAACTTGTTTTGTCTTTTTGGACGTTTATTATCTATAAAATTGGATTTTGCAACTGACATTTTTTTGTTTATATTATGGCCTAACTTCATGGAAAGAAATTGTCAATACAAATAAATTTTAAAATATGTACTAAAATGAAACAATTGTTTGCCTTATTGGTAACATGTTTTACTAACGGTAAAATTGACCTTTTCCGATCATCGTTTTTATATGCGGTTAACTTTAGAGACAAAAGTTATAGGCACAAAAAAAAAATTAAAATGGTAATTTTTACTGTGTCCAAAGTTACAAATCTGATCATGTCAAGTTATAAATATTAACAATGTTACTCAGTTACTTCAATTTTAGTAGCGAGGATCACATTTAAAAAAATCCAGACAATTAGCGATGACATACAAAATTGAAAACATGAGGACTACATTTCAATGTTGTTAATGAACGAGGAAGAAAACGGAGGCCCTGTGCAAGAATAAAATTTGGGCCTTCCTTTCTTACGCAAATAAAAATAAAACATAAATAAAAATGATAATAGTAAAAAATACTGATAATTTGTGTTAAATTAAAACTTTTAATTTTGCTGGGCTAATTAATTGGGCCAATAAAAATGCAGAACACTAGACTACTAATAAATACTAGTACTAAATTTTTTTTTGGGGCCCTTCATTTTTTCGGGCCCGGTGCGGTCGGACTGCTCACTCCCCCCAAGGGCCGGCCCTGAGTGCGATTTCCCTAATATTTGTCAATGTTGTCAATGTCCCTTTAATTCTCACTTCCCTTCAATTAGTGTGTTTCAAGTCAAACTACTGACCTATTCAAAAAAAAAGTCGAACTGCTGATGCTAATGGTATGAAGCATATACTTTCATACAAAGCAAAAGGTTAGCCAAAAAAGCCTGAGTGGGAACTTAAAAATACCCACATTCCATAATTACATCCGTGTTCAAGTTCTTGTTATCAGAAGCACATATTAACAACTCCATACTCATTCATATCCTGAGCAAATCATCTTAGTCGTAGGGTAGCCCTACAACAACAACATAAAATATGAATACACAATCAAGAGAGCAGTGATCTGTTCACTTGACTTTCTTTCGGTCCAAACAAGCACTGAACATAGTATCAAATAGAAAAGACCAGTCCAAACTTAAATGATATAGACTATAACATACAAGTTCAGACCACAAAGTACTAGTCCAAATGAAAAGGGCCCAAGTCAGGTAACATATGATTTCTTGATGTATAGTTATCACTAACAGTAGTGTAGAAGCAACTCAGGTGAGAGTGACTATCACAGAAGACCAATGCTTTAAGATCCATTTGGTCGATATGGTCTAAACATTAAAGCATGCAATAATTTATTCAATTAACTGTCTCCGCTAGCAAGCAATGTAATGATGTAATCAGGAGTGTGTGAGACACAGAAACACATATGAACTGTTGAAAAGCATTCAAGTGAGCGCTATACTTACAGGTTCAAGTCATTCAAATCCTTTATAGCTTCATTGACTGCATGAATGACCATCTTCTTCACCTGCTCCGCAAGAACATTATTAAAGTGAAAGCCATCTGTTGTGCTAGGATTTTTTTTCTTTTTAGAAGTATAACTCACAGTAAAGCATATGAATATGCTTATGTACAGAGTATTTAGGTCTACATCTACTTATTAACAAGTTTATTAGAGAATACTATCAACCATAATTTCAACCAATGCTAAAACTGTATCAGCAGATGAAGACAAAAGTAAACAGTGTTAACAGTCAAACCAGATGCACAAAAAGGGTTCCCCCGAGTGGGTAATCAAGTGCATATTAGAAATAAAGAGCAGGGTTCAAATCCCCTTTGAGTCTGTTTTGATGGTTGGGAAGACTTTTGAGAGTTTAGTCTTAATATTGATATAGAGAACTTCACCAACAACATTGAAATGCTATGTGATCACGTTTTTTGTTAATCTTTCTTTTATAAAAACTCAAGAATATAACACGATATAGACCAACTCCAAAGTCTTTCCCTCCAAACCCTCCACCCAAGCACAGCTTAGGGTGTTGACCTCCCACCTTACTACCCTTTACAGGGTGAATTTAAAATAGGGTCATCACACTTGCTAAGAGGTCAATCCGTATCGTGATTAGCCTCCACTCTGCATACCTTGAGGAGGTCTGGAAGAAGACTCGGGGGTCCGGAATGGGACATGGGATATTCAACGTTTTAGAACAAGATGCCTTACAAGGACACTAAAACCCCACTTCTTTCCCATTAAATCCCATCTATTATGGGCTTACAAGCTCTTGACATACTTTAGGTTTCCTACCCATATTTTTGTTTTACGGTTACAAACAAATACACTACACCCACACTAGAATGATAAAACTATAAAAGCAATAGAGAAAGACAATAAAAAGATGCATATGTGAGAAATATGTGTCAAAAGAAATCATACATCAAGTTTATCTTCCTTGGACCTGTGATTCTGGGGAAGAGTTCGGAATTCTTCAGTCAACCGCACACACTCTAGAATATTTTCAGGAGAGACAAAGTCCATAGCGACTTTTATACATGGCTGATACAAGTAGCAGAAGTAGATCATCGTCATTAGATTAGAGCAAGGAAAATCAAAGTAAAAACAAAAAGGACATTATGATATGAACCTTCTTCAGAGAAATTGGACAGACAATAAAAAGGAATTAAAGCTGACATCATCATCTTAGTGAAGTAATTCAATCACAGAAATAAGCTAGTATACCTTCAAGTTTCTAACTTGATGAGGACAGCCTGCTGGAATAAAAACAGCATCTCCCAACTTCTGAACAAAAGTCCATGGTTCAATCCCTGTATATACAATGCATCAAACCATTTTTTTAAATCATGCATTTAGGTAACAAACTAAAAACTATACAACACAAGCCTAACCATGTTCTTTTTTTAGCCGCTTTTTATGCTCAACAGTCAAGTAAAAGGTTTGGTCATGAATAGGATGAACAACCTAAAAGAATAGAATATAGATGATTACATTATTTTTATTAGAAGAATAAAAGATAAATCTAGGAAATTATCTGCCAAAGTAAAAGAGAGAAAATTTATCTTCTTCAAAAGCATCATGCACCCAATTGAGAATAGAAAGTTGCAACACATAATACCATCGACACTGGGGAGCAGTTAGTATGTGTGAACTCTTTAAAGTGTTCCTTGAGATACTCTTCCAACTGAGGGACATCTTCCCTCCTGAAGATGTCCCAGAGAGCACCATCAGTGCCTTCAAGTGCATCAGAGGATGATAACATACACCCATTGACGATGCCACTTTCACTCTCATTCGTATGAACTGTCAGCGGTTCCTTGTTATCCCGGGTTGCATAACCCATCTTCAATTTTTCAATATTTGAAAGTTGCTCGGGTGTTAGGTTTATTCCTTGAGTATGTGTCAAGACATTCACCTGTTACATATTTAAGCCACACATGAAAGAGTAAAACCTGACAACTGAATAATGCCAAGGGACAAAGTATGCACCCAAACCACATTTTATGCAGCATTTATACAAAAATACACGTCCTAATGGAATAATACACCGTAGCTACTCTAGTACAAGAAAAAGCATCTTATCCAAGAGAGCACCGAAAGGGCACCAAAAAATTAGAAAAGAACAGTTAATACCACATCACATATATCACAGTGCAATTTAGTTACACAGTCTCCACGCCCCAGCTCCACTGGAAAACCATAAGCTATATATGTCTTCGCTCCTATCTCTGGTTTTGCGGTGTCATATGGCAACTTAACAGCAAGATTTAAGTAGCCATGTTTAGGATCTGTATATGCCTTGAAAGGCAGGCAGTTTTCAAACTCAGCATAATGACGAGGTAACCACGTTTCAAGTTTAACTGATGGAGGCCATTCTTTCAACTTGAGAAGCAGAGGCCATTCGGATGTATCAGTTTTACCTTTCATATACCATTCAAAAAACTGGTGGGTATTGGTCTCAACCTGCAAGTTACTATAAATAATTAATACAGAGTACATGCAAAATGAAAATGAATCCAGGACAGTAGCTGTTTGCAGTTAAAAAGAAAATAATGCTTTGTAGTAGACCATTTTGCAATCAACACCACTCCATACAGTCAACCAAGTCCCCGAAATAATATTCGAAAACAAGCTGCAATATATATACTGACCTCACTCCAGTCTAAGCAGTTAAGAGCAATGATATTACGATGTTGAGAACGGACTAGATTTGTTATCTGGCGAAAAGCACGCCACATTACCATAGGCTCCCAACTTAACCCTGAAGCACATTCTAGCGTATTATTGACAATCACAGGCTGACCCTTAAGCCAATGTGATCGAAAGTGTTTGAGATCCTCATGTTGAATGTCCTTAGCAACAGGAGAATACAAATAATTGTCTTCAGAATCCTCCCTACAAGCTGCTTTTCGTAATTTAGTGTTATCAATGATCTTTTCATCTACTGATTTTGAACAAGAGCACCACCTCTGAGAACTTTCAAGCATATCATTCAAATTGCATGACATAGCTGTTTCTTCTGCTTTTTCTAATAACCTAGTGACATAACTGACCCCCAAGATATGTTTAAGTTCTAAAGTTCCCTTACTACAACCACGCATAAACTCGGGTGGACAAAAAATTCTGCCATTTTCTTCAGATTCCCATTCATGACAGTGGCCATCAAGCATCTTTGGTGGATAGTGCCTGTTGGCATTTTCTCTTGATTTCACTTTAGCAGAGTTTGGCTCAATTCCATGCAAGCAATCCAGATCATGGTCAATATATTGCATGATAAATTCTCCTAAATTTCCCTGCAGATGACCATTCCTGAGCTCTTGGCAACAAGTAAGGCAAAGGTCATAGGAACAGTTTGAACAGCTTCTATGAAAATCAGTAATAGATGTTTCGCAGCAGTCACTGCAGAAAACATGTCAAAAAACAAAGAATTAGCTTGCACTAGGACCATATTTTAAACTTTATATTTTAAGTATGCAGTACAGGCTGTATATGGATAACGTACCAATACAACCGATCCTCCTGATGGCAGTTTGCTTTCTCTATTACTAACTCTGAAAGTGATACTCCTTAGGAAGGGAACAAAATGAGGATAAACTTAGCTTTTTTTACAGTGCGACAGTAGTACGGGAAGAATTTTAATATATGCAAATATAATGTATAGTGAAGCAATCTGTATTAAAAAAAAAACCTACCTGAGAATTACTACAGTCGCTTATATCATTCATGGATCATAAAATACTTTTTCATCGCACATGAAACCATTGTTAGAGCTAGAAGTATTGTATTAGGGGAGTCAAAGATTGAACTTTATACTCGGGGACCAAAGCATCATATTTCAGCATATTTAATATGGAGTAAACATTTATACGCGAGTGTGTGTGTGTGTGTATGTTAGAACCATCCATCTCAAATTGTGTCTAGAAAGAGGAAAGAAAGAAAGTAATACATCCCCAATGAGGAATGAGATCATTATGCCACTCGAATTTCCAAGCAAGAGAATTACCTTGAATCTTTGCTTCAATGTCCTTCTCCACCATTTGTTCTTCATTTATTCGTCTCAAGATAGGTAGAAGCACTAGTAAGATGTATTTCGAGTACTGAACCTTCTCCTCATTGCTGACTTCAATATTTTGATTGATCTATAAGAGGAAGATATAATGTGAACTCGTAATAGTACATGCAAGTCATATCCAAGGGGAAGCACCAATTTAGACAAGAATCAAGAGAAGCAAAGTGAAATCACCCTCAGGGGCCTATCTAGTCGAAGGCATGATGAGCAATTGCAAATGTGGAGACAAGCAGGGCACTTTCCCACAAAAGCCTCCTCTGGAATACGAGGGTACCTTTTTCATGGCAACAATTAAAATCATTCAACAAACATTTGCTAAAGAGTGCTCCTATTACTACTGTTGATGTTATTCATTAAAAGAAATGAGCAGGTAAATGTAAATCACACACAATAGAAAGAAGCATACCATCTTTTGATACAAGGCACACAATATCTCCTCGCTTTGCAGGAGGTGCAGCGAACAACCCGGCCTTTATCATTCCTCTGACATTGGTGGCACGTGTTTGATTCAACTCCCTTCCCCTGTCAAATTCAAATGTACATATGTCAAAAAATGAATGAATGAATGAATGAATCGAGTCTTCAAAAAGATCAAACCTTACATTGTTGTCATTCTTCTTATTTGCCTCATTTCCATTCTTAGGCCGACCTCTTTCTTCATCTTCCGACCGGTTGTCAAACCCCTTCTTCTTCCTATTCTTTTTCACTCTCCCCTTTTTACCAGCTTCCTTCAGACTCTCGTTTGCCTTGTCTTCTCCATCACCTGCCGTGTTTCTTTTCTGGCCATGTCCACTGCTCCCTACAGACTTTTTCTTCTTATTGACTGAAACCCCATTACCTTCAACAATGTCAGTCAATTTCCTAGTTTTCCGGGAACAATGGCCGGGTTTTTTCTCTTCAGCTGAAGCTGCGATTTTTTCAATGCTTCCCTCCTCAGGAACCGATATTTCCTCACTTCCCTTGCTACTTGGACCCTTCTTAGCCGGAACAGTCTGCTTCACTGGCGATTTTCCTATTTTACGGGAATGCTTCGGAAGCTCCGAACAGCCGTCTCTGCAAATTTCCGGATCTTCCTCCATCTGCATGGGTTTTGGGTAGTGATGAAAATGCTACCAGAGTTTTGAACAGTAATGAGTAATGAGTAGAGTACAAACCACAACAACAACATTAAGCATTAATAGATCCATTATATCGAAGTCATAAATCTATGGGAAAACTATCAAATAAGCTCTCGTACTATGCCGAAAAAGTCAATTAGGCCCTCGTACTTTACAAACACTCAATTAAGCCCTCGAACTATTAAAAAACGTTCAATTAAGCCCTTTCGGTCGGTAAGTCACCAGTTTCCCGATTAAACGGTGACGACGGCGACGATGTGCTCGAACCCCACCAACGGCGGCTGCCGGGAAACGGGTTACATTTAACCGGAAAACCGGTTACTTACCGACCGAAAGGACTTAATTGAACGTTTTTTAATAGTTCGAGGGCTTAATTAAGTGTTTGTAAAGTACGAGGGTCTAATCGACTTTTCCGGTATAGTACAGGGGCTTATTTGATAGTTTTCCCTAAATCTATCCATTATATAGAAGGCAATAGGCATAAAGCAAAGACAAACAAGAGGAAATAAAAACATAAAACGAATATTATAAAGATAGATAAATATGTTACTGTCGGCTAATATAAATCGATCTATTATATCGAAGTCATAAAGAGAAGGCAAACAAGAGGAAATAAAAAGATAAAACGAATATTATAAAGATAGATAAATATAAGAATATAAGAAAGATAAAAGAACATAAAAAGGGAGAACATAAAAATAACATAAGAACATAAAAAGACAAAGAAGATAAGCAATAAAAGAAAAGAAAAGAAAACGAGAGAGGAAAAGAAAAAAAATCAATCGTCCACACGAATGTGCGCCCTCCACTTTGCCCTCTCCAAAGCCATGCTCTCATCCAACCTACGAAGACGCATATCAGTTCTGATTCCTCTAATCCAAGTCTGTTTAGGTCTTCCCCTCCCTCTCCTCTCTGTCTCTTCTCCCCACCCCTCAAGTCATCTAACAGGTGCATCACTCGGTCTTCGACGCACATGCCCAAACCACCGCAAACGAGACTCCTGCATCTTATCTTCTATAGGTGCTACTCCCACCTTTTGTCTGATTACCTCATTCCTCAAGCGATCTTTTCTGGTATGTCCACACATCCAACGCAACATACGCATCTCTGCCACACTCATTTTTTGAATGTGACATTGTTTCATTGCCCAACACTCTACGCCATACATTAATGCAGGCCTAATTGATGTTCGATAAAATTTACCTTTCAGTGTAGTCGGCATACCTCAATCACAAAGAAATCCTGATGCACTCTTCCATTTCATCCACCCAGCTCTGATTCCATGGGATACATCTATCTAATTCACCATTCTTCTGAATTATGGAGCCCAAATAATGAAACATATCACGCACTGGTATTTCCTTACCATTAAGAGTAATCCCACCGTTGCTACTACTTCTACCTCCACCAAACTTGCACTCCATATACTCAGTCTTGCTCCGACTTAGTCTGAAACCCTTGGTCTCCAAAGTTTGTCGTCATACTTCTAACTTTACTTTAACACCCGATTGTGTCTCATCAATCAATACAATATCATCGGCAAACATCATGCACCACGGTATATCTTCTTGAATTGACTTCGTAAGTTCATCCATGACTATAGCAAATAAGAAGGGACTCAGAGCCGATCATTGGTGCACTTCGATAGTAATAGGGAACTCTGCGGTCCTCCCTACACTAGTACGAACACTCGTAGTACAAGCCTCATACGTGATATGCCTTTTCTAGTTAAGGCCCACCAAAGAACTTCTCGGGGTACCCTATCATACGTTTTTTTTAGCGAACGAACGAAAATTTTGTTCATGAAAGAACGAAATTACAAAAGGGGACTAGAACAAGCAGCAGGCATGGAAAGTTAAAGAAATAACCCAAATAAAATGATCACCCTAATAATTCAAGAGAAACTGATTGCTCAAATTGCTCTCCAGCCTGTCAAACTTTCAAAAATCAATTTGCCTAGTGCATATGATTCACCAACTTCTACACTCTCACGTGATTGTAGTTCCCTTGTCCCAGCTACCAGCGATAATTTCCTGTGTCGCCCCTAGTCATCCAAAATTGCAAATATGTTCCTCTTTGTCTTGACTTAATTCAAGTTGTGCATCTTCTTCCCCGTGAACCCAAATCACTGCTCCTCCCCAACTGAACCTGTTGCTCGCATTACATCTTCTTCTCCGGTACCAATCATGGAGGCACAACACAAAATCTTGTCGATAAATCACCCATTGGCTTTGAAACATCCTGTAGCTAAAAAATGTACCCCGAAACCTGTGACCCAAGATAGCCGGCGATAGACATGTTGCAGTCCCCCTACTCTAGTAAGTCAATGAACACCAAATGTAGATCCTTTTTAGTGTCTCTATACTTCTCCACAACTTGTCTAAGAGGGTGAATGGCCTCCGTTGTTGAGCATCCAGGCATAAAACTAAACTGATTCTCTGAAATTTTCACACTTTTCGAAGCCTTTGCTCAACCACCCGCTCCCAAAGTTTCATAGTGTGACTCATAAGCTTAATCACTCGATAGTTGGCACATTCTTGTACATCACCCTTATTTTTAAATAAGGGAATGAGAGTACTCTTCCGCCAACTCATTGGCATTTTGTTGTTTCTCTAAATCATGTTGAAGAAACGTGTTAGCCACTCAATGCCTTTCTCTCCCAAACTTCTCTAAGCCTCGATCGGTATGCCATCTGGGCCCACTGCTTTCTTCCGCCCCATCTTTCCAATAGCCTCTTTAACTTCTGTTATTTAGATCCTTCTCACAAAGTCCCGATTTACCATACACTCAGGTATAGTAAGATCATGAATACCTTGCACATTATTCCCGTTGAACAAGGTATCAAAGTATGACTGTAACACCCCCATTTTTTCCTCCCAAAATAATACTTGAAATAGTAGATTTATTGATAATAAACTTGATTTATTCTTTCAAAACAGATAAAAAGTTTTGCAGCGGAAATAACACTAATTGGGAAATGGGTGTTACCGCCACATCCGGTCATCTCTTAACTGAATGCACATGCAATCACAAAACTAAACTGATGGATAGTCTACCCGGGGGGGATCCTATCCGAGGGGTTATTGCGGGAATAACTAGAGAGAAGTCAGAGCAAATAGGAGGAGAGAGAGTCGATTTATTAAATGAACTCGAGATGTGGAGTTGGGATCGTTTACAAGGGGAATTGGGCTGCTATTTATAGCAGCAATAAATGCGATGGGAGTACACGTGTCAGCAATCCGACGGCTGAGGGTCAGTTCAGCCGGGGGTGGCAACGGCAGGGGCATGTGCTCCGCATTGAATGCGGTGGTTGGATGTGACGCGGTATTTTAATGCGGTGGTTGGTTGTCTCAAGAGGAAGCTTCGCGGATCCCCGGGACCCGCGGTCAGTGGTGTGTGGCCGAGGGGTGTTAGGTAGACGAGGGCTACCATTGGGTGCCGAGGGCTCTTGGTAGCCGAGGGCCACCTTTTTGCGCCGTTTTCTCCCAGTGACCTCGCGAGCTCGTCTCTGGACGCCTGGCGTGACTTGGAGCCCTCGGCCGAGGGCAGCCCAGCGTGTGTTTTGGGCTCTTACTCCTTTACTTGGGCCGCCATATTTGGGCCTGGTGTGCTCCTTGGGCTGGTTGGGCCTGAGTTGGAGATTAAGGAGTCTGTGGGCCGGGGGTTCCCGGGCCATATACTCCATCAGGAGTCCCCCACTCCTTTTGCCGAATAGGTACTTGAGGGAAAAGGAGTAAGTTGTGCTTGATGCGTTGGCATGCCGAAGGCTTCCATCTTCACCAGGGAGTTCTGATGTTGTTCGCCGAGGGCTTCCCCCTCAGTCCCCCACAAGTCGAGGGTTTTCTGAGGGAAGTATAAATGAGTTGCCCGTATGTGTTGTGATGAAGGCTGACTCATTGTCACCAGTGACTTGTGGGAATTTTTGATATCTTGCGTTTTGCCGAAGGGTATGATAATGCGTGTACCCGAGGGGTTCTCCTTTGGTGTTGCCCGATGGCTATTGCTTTGTGTCACTTGCAATTTTTTGTTTTTTTGGGAAGTTATGCCTTGTGTGATTCCCGAGGGGTGTATCCCAGTTCCCCACTCCTTTAGGCCGAAGGCAAGTTCGGGCTGAAGGAGTTATGAAGTGTTGAGGAGTTCCCCGAGGGGTTCCACTGCTGGGTATTGCAGCACTGGCAAGCCGGAGGCTCATGTTGCTGATGGCCCAATTTATGAAGGCAGTATTGATAACCCGAAGGCTATAACATGTGATATCCGGAGGCATGCGTCCAAGGAGACCTGATGATGATTGATCGCCGAGGGCCGTTGTTTGTAGTCACCGGAGGCTGTGAGGCGGGGGGCGCCTCAAGTTTCCCAAATGGAGCCGTTGGAATAGAGCCGTTGGAGGGGGGTTCCACGTGGCATGCTTTTGTTGGCGGGTGCCACCCATTGGTTGAACCGGCGGCGTGTAATGATGGTTTTTAAACAGAGGCCCATATATCGAGGCCCAAATGCCTCTATATACCCCAAGGCCAGAGCCATTTGTGCTGTGCGTTTGAGTGATAGCGGAGCTCTGCCAAATTTTCTAGAGAGATAAACTCCAGCCCTCGATCAAACTAAGTTTTCTGAGGTCAGTTCTTCCCTTGTTCTTCGTGGCCTTAGTATATTTTGCTTTGTGATCGTAGATTAAGTGTTTATTAGTAGCCCTCGGTTTAGGACCCTCCCTCTACTTGCAAGTATGTCTTCTGCAAGTGATTCCCAAAATATATCGGGGGATGCCCCGGTACAAGACGAGAGTATTTCAGCTGTCTCCACTTCTAGTGAGCAGCCGTCGGTTGGGAATGATCATCAGATGGCGGAGGAGGTCCAGAGTCAACTTCGCTTAGAGATGGAGGCCGAAGATTTTGAACAAGTAGTTGACGATGAGGAGCTGGCCCTCGCCCTGCATGTGGCGCAGGAGGCGGAGGAGGAAGAAAGACAGAGGGTGACTGTTGCCGTGCCTCCCCCTCGCGGAACCGGTGAGGCCAGTACCTCCCAGCCTCTAAATCCTGACCCGACGAGTGTGGCCCCGGGAAAGAGGAAAAAGAAGAGGGCAGCTCCCAAGAGCAAACAGGCTGCCGCTGATGACGGAAGGCCCATCGGTATTCCCGAGGGGCACTCATTCCTGAATACCACCGCCCTCGAGGTGAGGTCTACGGCCACCGATGCAGAGTTGCATGCCACGCAAATTCTGGTGGGGCCTTCGGCGCAGGTTGTGCAACCGGGCCCTGATGATGTACTGCTGAGGCCTCCCGAAGGATGTTTTGCTGTCCACCTGATGTCGGTGGAAATGGGTCTTCGGTTCCCCCTCCATCCGTTCTTTCTGGAGTATTTCCGCTTTGTGAAGCTGGTCCTCTGCCAACTGACTCCCAACAGCCATTCATACATAGTCGGCTTCCTGTCCTTGTGCCGGTCCCGAGGGGTGACACCGACATTGGATCAGTTTTTTATGCACTTCAATCTGTGCCGAGGGGGGCACTCTCATGCCGGGGGCTTCGCTAACCTTCAGCAGGTCCCTGCCCGGAAGATTTTCTCGGACGCTCCCTCGTCCTTAAAAGGCTGGAAAGACAAGTTCTGCTACATCCGCGTTGTGGAGAACCCCTTCCCCTCTCCCGTACGTGACAACTTTAAGAGGCACCCCAAAGTTGGGGGTGCGGCCCTCGAGGAGGATGGGAGGAAGCTGACGAAAAAGCCGGCGGGTTCAGATAAGGCTTACCCCATTAAGGATGCCATACTGCCAGAGGAACTCCGCCTGCTAGGCTTTCTGAGGTATCGGGTGGTAGAAGACGAGGATGAGAAGTACCCCATCATTGACCGTGGGTTTCTGAGATCCGGAGGTTGTTGTCGAGGGCTTTAGTTTTTGTACTTAGCCATTTTCGTTTTGTTTGTCTGTTTGATTCTGATTGCCTTCGTCTTTTCTGTAGGTGACATAATGGACCCGAAGGTCTTTGCTCAGCTAACAAGGAAGTTGGCCAAGGTGCCCAAGAAAAAGAAGGAGGAGGGCCCTTCGACCCAGCCTCGTGTTGATGCCTTCTTCGAGAAGGAGCAGGCCCCCGAGGGCATGGGGAAGGAGGCGCCTTTGGTGGACGCTGCTGCTGCTAACCCCGGTGCTGATGGGGGGGGCTCCCGAACTTTGGAGCTCAAGAGGAAAAATGCTGGGAAGGGCGTCAAGCCTCCAGAGAGCAAGAAGAAGAAGGGGGCCATCGATGGCAAGGATGCCCCCTTGGTGGTCATCGAGGAAGCTTCGGTGGCCAACCCTTCGGACTCCCCCCATCTCGATGATATCAGCGAGGGGCCCCTGCCTCTGGAGACTGTGCAGTTCTCCTTCAAGAAGGGGGCGGCCATTGTGCAAGGCACCCTCGACCCGAGGGATTTCCTGAGGGGTGCCACTCCTCCACTGGACTGCTACACTCTCGGTCAGTTCGAGGATGATGCCCTCGAGCGGAAAGCTCTCGAGGCCTCTGTCACTGTAAGTACTCCCCTTCCTCGTTCCTTCGATGTGGCTTGCCTTAGTTTTTTTTTTTCTTTTTTTTTTTTAACAATCGTTTCTGATCTCTGCAGGCTAGTCTAGCCTTCGGCGAGTACGTTCGGAGGATGGAGCAGATGCGCCTCAAGAAGGCGGAAAATGAGAAAGCCTTGAGGAAGTTGATCCATGATCACTCCAAGGCCGTCGAGGTCGGGGCCCAGCTGGAAGAGGCCCTCAGGCAAGCGGCGGCGAATCTGAAGGTGGCTGAGGAGAAGGCCAGAGCCGGGGGCCGGGCCGAAGCTGAGAAGGAAGCTGCTGAGGCCGCCAAGAAAGCCGCCGATGAAGCCGAAAAGGCGAAGGCCGAAGCCGTCTCCAAGGCCAAAAGTGATGCCACCACCTCCTTCCTAGCTGAGGGATGGAAAGCTGAAGAGCACAAGCAGTGGCTTGATTCGGTAGTGGCGGCTTCTGCCGACGACTGGGTTAAAGGCCCCGGGGCGATGTGGCTGGCTTTAAAGGGAAAAAGCTTCTACGAAGGTGCCTAATATTTTACACAAGCCATGCTCTACCGGAAGCTAGCTCGGAATCAGGGGGTAGACCCGAAAGATTTCAAACCTGAGGGCTACGGCCTTCCCCCCCTGCTTCCTGACATTCAAGTCCCTCTTCCCGAAGGCGAAGAGAGGCCGCTGCTTGAAGATTCCGCACTGGACCAGCTGGCCTCGGATGATGAAGAGGAGGCTGCTGATGATGCAACTTCAAAGGCCAAGGATGATGCCGCCGGAGGGGCCCAAGCTTAAGATTTTTCTTGCCATGATTTGATGTAATAGCTGTAGGCCTCGGCTTCGGCCATATCTGAAAATAAACATCCCTTTGTACTTTGAATATTTCCTGATGATGAATGAATGTCACGCCCTCGGGCTATTTGTTGAATGAACGTTTTGCCCTCTTCGATTCTGCCTTCGTTGTTGCATGAATGTATGTTTGTGGACTTAGAAATTTTTCTAAGTGTAACTCCTTGCTAACCCCCGGGGGGTCGTTGTTGTGGATTTAGAAATCTTTCTAAGTGTGAAACCAATCATGAGCCCTCAGTTGTATATTGGGGTTGCTGGGGCTTATTGTTGTGGACTTAGAATATTTTCTAAGTAAGATTTGTAGGTCTTCAGTAATGAACCATTGGAATTGCCCCCGAGTTGTAGCAATAGGACCGAGGGCTAATATGAATTAGACTTAGGAAATTTCCCAAGTGAAGTTGCATCTTATATCCCCGGAAATGCTGAGCCTTCGATTAGTGGTGCAGCTTTAGGTCCGTGTTGGCAAGTAGTTTAGGGGGGCCATCGGCTGTAAGCCTGTGGATGTAGATGGCATTCCGGTTCGACCCGAAGGGTCCCCAATTGTGGACTTAGTCATTTTTCCACGAAGTTTCAATAGGTGTTGTAGTGAACCTTCGGGCGTGGGAACTGCTGAGCCCCCGATGCATGTAGTTGACGAGGGGTTCAAGATTATGGGCTTAGTGAAATCCTGAGATTTGTCTCCAATAGAGTGACCCTTCGGTTGATGAGTCTTCCCCGAAGGGCACCAAATTGTCATCATTGAGTGAGTTTGGTAATATTCCGCCTTCGTCGTGAAGCCCTCGGCGTGGAACATTGTTGACTTTGATTTGGCCGAATCTCGGACTTAGCTAAATTTAGGTGAAGTTTTGCTAGTGAACCTTCATCTTGGGCCCCCGGGGGAATTCTTGTACTCCAAGGCTTCATGTATTGAAGCCTTCGGCTATGTAGCCGGATGACTCGTTGGTGAGAAATTTTCTGTTGCCTTTGTAGGAGCCTTCGGGAATATACATCCGAAGTGTTGAGCCTCCGGGGAGAATAGTATCCGGGGAGTTCCTTCCCCCCTACACATCTTCCCCCCTACACATCTTTTTTTTTTTTTAAATGATGTAGGAGAGGCATCTAGAAACTTGGTCTCTAGGAAAGGCTTGGCCTATACGGGAGGCAACGGAGTAAACCGTTGGCTCCCCCTTCGGGAATGACCTTCCGATATCCCGAAGGGTTTGAGGGTCGTTTCCTCGGCCCGAGACATCGTCTGTTGCCTGCTTCCCCTTGGGAGATAGCACGGAAAGCGCCTCGGTTTTGAAAGTCGTCCCCTCAGCCCGAGACATGGTCTGTTGCCTGCTTCCCCTTGGGGGATAGCGCGGGGAGCGTTTCGTTTGTGGAAGTCGAATCCTGGGCCCGGGACATGGTCCGTTGCCTGCCTCCCCTTGGGGGATGGCGCGGAAAGCGTTCCTGGGAAGGGTTTTATTCGTGTGTGAAACACAAATAGCCGGGGGCACTTGGTGCCAGCCGGAGCCGAGGGGCGTTGCCTCGTTTTTTTTTTTTTTTTTTAGAAGGGTATGTATAAGTATGCATAATGTACGCATGATTGCGTCCTCGTGGGGTACGGCTTAGTGAGAAAACACTTGGTGTTTTCAAAGAGTGATGGGGGTGGCCCCTACACTTGGTACTTGGTACCTAAATTGGTGTTCCCCTTCATGAGAGGAAGAGGCCTTGGGCCTATTTTGGTGGAGAGATGAGGGCTTGGCCACTCATTTGTAGGAGAGAAAGGGGCCTTGGGCCGCTTGTACAATATGTAGGTGATGAAGGCTTGGCCTTTTGATTATTCTTCAAAAACAGATGGGGCCTTGGGCCATTGATATTTACACTTGCTGAGGATGAGGGCTTGGCCGCTCATGTTTTATTCATAGAATTTGACAAGGTGGTGCACATTCCAATGTCTAGGGACTTCCGTCCCATTGGGGCGTTTAAGCTTGTATGTCCCTGGTTTGATGATGGCTGAGATGATGTAGGGGCCTATAAACTTGGGCGCCATCTTTCCTCCTTCGGTGGGTAGACTGGCCTCCCTTCGTCGGAGGACGTAGTCACCCACCTGAAATTCCCGGGAGCGGACCTTGGCGTCGATGTAGCCTTTGACTTGTCTCCTATAGTTTTCGGCCCTGAGAAAAGCTTGCTCTCGGCGTTCTGAGATGAGATGAAGGTCGAGGGCCATGTTGGCATCGTTGACTTCGGGTTCATATTGTTCAACCCTTCGGGTGGGCAGAGTCACTTCTGTTGGAGCCTTAGCCTCAAAGCCATAGCATAGCGAGAAGGGTGTTTCCCCTGTCGCACGCCGAGGGGTGGTACGGTAGGCCCATAGAATGTTGTGGAGTTCTTCTACCCAGCCTCCCCCTTCGGCTTCCAGTTTCTTCTTCAATCCCTCGAGGAGGGTGCGGTTGGCATTCTCTACCTGTCCGTTGCCCTGGGGGTAGGCCACGGAAGAGAATGTGTGCTTGATGCCCCAAGCCTCAAGGAGGGCACAGAAGGGGGCTGCCTCGAACTGAGTCCCGTTGTCGGAGATAATTTGTTGGGGGACGCCAAACCTTGTGAGAATATTTTTGAGAACGAAGTGGCGGCACCGGGCCTCAGTGATGCTGGCGAGGGGCTCGGCCTCTACCCATTTGGTGAAGTAGTCAATGGCCACAATGATATACCTGTTGTTGGAGGTACCCCTCTACCCATCTGGAGAAGGGTATAGCGGTGCTAATGGGAGCATAGTTGACCGTTGGTCTGCCGGGAGCCTTCTGAAAGTGTTGGCAAGATGTGCACTTTCGGGCTAGATCAGCACAATCTCTAGCCATCGTGGGCCAGAAGTAGCCCTGAACTATTAGCCACTGTGCACTTCCTCCATGGCGACTTCGGCCTCATCTTGATGAAGGCACCGAAGGAGGGTGCCGTTGTAAGATCTCTTGTAAAGCCTTCCGTTTTCGAGGGTGTAGCTGGGAGCCCTCAGTTTTGCTAACTTGGCGCGGGCTTCGTCTTGGGGCAGTTGCCCTGTGGTGATGAAGGTGATGATGTCGGAGATCCAATCCTCCGGCCTTAGGTGGATGTTCATGACGGGGCTCGCGTGGATGCTTGAGAGACTGAGTTCCTCAATTCTTGCAATTTTGGAGAGGTGCTCGGGGGATTCATCCGAAAGCTTGGATAGAATGTCGGCCTCGGAGTTCTGAGCCCTCGGTATTTGGGTGAGAGAATGTGCCTCAAACACCTTGAGCAACTCCTCAGCTGCTTCTTTGTATTGTTTCATCCTTCCTTCCTTGGCTTCGTACTCCCCGGAAATTTGACCCACAACAAGTTTGGAGTCACACTTGACGTGGATCATTTTAGCCCTCAGATTCGCTGCCAGCCGAAGGCCGCAGAGGAGGGCCTCGTATTCGGCTTCGTTGTTGGAGACTTTGAAGGAGAAGCGGATGGCATAATAGGCGCGGAAGCCCTCGGGTGTAATGAGGACTACTCCCCCTCCGCATGCTTTGGTGGCCGAGGAGCCATCGGTATAGAGGGTCCACCACTCATCAAGGGGTGCCGAAGGCTCCTCATCCACCGCTGATCTCGCGGTGCATTCCGTTACGAAGTCTGCCAGGGCTTGGCCCTTGATGGCAGGCCTCGGACGGATATCTATGTTATATTGGCTGAGGAAGATGGCCCATTTCACCATCCGAGAGGAGCTAGTGGGACTCCTCATGAGGGCGCCGAGGGGTTGATGAGTGAGCACTTGGACCGGATGAGCTTGAAAGTAGTGGCCAAGCTTCTTGACCGTCCAAACGATGGCTAGCACCGTCTTCTCGACGGGAGAATACCTGAGTTCGGCCTCCCGGAGGGTTTTGCTGACGTAGAAGATGGCATGTTGGATGCCGTCTTCCTCTCGGATTAGTACTGAGCTGACAGCCGCAGGGCTAACACCGAGATATAAGTATAAAGTCTCCCCCCCCCCTTTGGTTTAGAGAGCACTGGGGGAGAGGAGAGGTACTTCTTGAGTTCGTCGAAGGCCTCTTGACATTCAGATGTCCATTGAAAACCCGCCGTCTTCCTCATGATTTGGAAGAAGGGGAGGGCCCTCTCGGCTGACTTGGAGAGGAAACGGTTGAGGGCTGCCAGGCGACCCGTCAGCCGTTGAACTTCTTTGACGTTGCGTGGAGGCTCCATATCGATGATGGCCTGAATTTTCTCGGGGTTGGCCTCAATGCCCCTTCGGCTGACCATGTAGCCCAAGAACTTCCCTCCTTGCACGCCGAAGGTGCATTTTTTCGGATTTAGCCGGAGGTTGAATTTTTGCATGATGGCGAAGATCTCCTGGAGATCCTTAGCGTGGGTGCTGGCCTTCTTGCTTTTAACGATCATATCGTCAACATAGGCCTCCATGGTGCGCCCCAAGACAGCTTGAAAAACCCTGGCCACCATCCAGGTGTAGGTGGCGCCTGAATTTTTTAGGCCGAAGGCCATCACAAGATAGCAGAAGATGCCTTCGGGTGTCATGAAGGCAGTCTTTTCAGCGTCTCCCTCATGCATGTAGATTTGATGATATCCGCGGAATGCGTCGAGGAAAGACATGATTTCGCATCCTGCGGTCTCATCTACTAGTTGATCAATGTTTGGCAGTGGGAAGGGGTCCATAGGGCACGCCTTATTCAGATCTGTATAGTCCACGCACATGCGAAAGGTAGGGGGCTTCTGTGCGAGGACCACGTTTGCCAACCAAGAAGGATATTTCACCTCCTTAATGTGTTTGATAGAGAGGAGCATGGCCACCTCCTTCTTCACGAACTCCCTTCTCTCGGCCGAGAGGGGTCTTCTCCGCTGCTGTATCGGTTTACAAAACTGAGAAATAGTTCCTCAAACATAATTGATTAAAATATAATAAATCACTATGCTACGTATCAATTTACAAAGATGTAATAATTGAGATATAATAATAAACCACTACTGTTGCTAAGACTTGGACATGATATATCAACTCTATTAATAATAGATGTACAAAGAGGTAGAACTCGTCCAGCCAAACAACAATATACAGTGCATCGCAGCCCAATAATATAGGCACAGTACAATAATACTATATCAATCCACATGTGATAAACAAAATTGAGTTCGGATGATGCCAAATAATCATAACTAGCATTTAAGACGAACCTTCCTACAAGGCTATACACAGGACTACATACATACGCCGATATATATACACGTAACTTGTATACCCACTCACTGCGCATATTATACATACCACACATATATGTGCATTAAACTTACTCTCTGTGAGTAGAGGAGAGTTCAGACGTAATCGATAGAAGGAATAGAAAGTGCTGGAGGACTGTGGCTTCGCCGCTGGAATCGTGAGTACTGGCCGGGGGTGACGGTATCGACGTATATCGTGTTGACTAAACCTCACTGCATCGTCGGAAGGTCAACGAACCACCTGGAGTTTGGAAAACCGCCTTTGCATGTGAACGGACTCCGCCAGACGCCGGAGAAGATTACAATGACGCCCGAGATCGAAAATGGAGGATTCGCCGGTGAAGAAGCCCGGTTGTTCGCCAGACTGTCTGACCACTTCCACGCCGGAGGAGGTGAAGCCACCGCCGCTCAGACCGCTGCCGACGATCGCCGCCGGTCTACCCCTCTCTCCTGCACACGCCGGCCGCCAGACGTACAGTACGTAGTACTCCTGTTCTGTGATGAACTTGTTTAAACATGTTGGGGCTGGGTTCATTTTTCTAATGATTGACCGGACACTTAGTTAGATGGGGTGGACTGATTTAAAATAATTAATAGGGGGCTGCTTGTTGACTTACTAAAAGTCTAAAACAGGAAGGCCTAAATAGAGGTTCAGAACAGATTAAGAAAATGAGATAAACTAAGGTGGGGTAATTAAGCTCAATATTGTTAATTAAATTATTAATGCTAGAATTCTAATAGGTGATTCAAGAGATCGACATAGGTGCTTCAAGTAGGTTTGTCATCAATTGAGGTAAGTTTCTCTGCCGATCCAAAATTGTTTCCTCGTATTATATGCTTATTATGCATTTTGTGATTAAGTGTGAATTTTGAATTATGTGTATGTGATTTTGAGGAGATATTAGATTTATTGTATTTTTGAAGTGCAAACGAAGTTCTTTTGGGTATTAAATATTTTTAAATACTTTTGAGACTATTTAGAGAGATTGAGAAATATTTTTGAAGTATATTTAATTCAAGATAAAATTAAGGATTTCATAAGAGGTGAGCACCCGGGAGAAATCCGTGGTGTCGGTTTTCCACATCCGGATAAATGTGGAGGGTGATTAAGGCTACTACTACTAAGAAGTACAGTTTGAGTTTGAAGTGACGTTTGGATCTATGATCCCTTTTAAGAAGAAGTTATAGTAGTAGTCCCTAATCATTCAAGAATTTTAAAGGTGGGGTAGTTGGTAGACTGAGTCCCGATTACTCGTGACGACTTACTACTCGGAGGGCTTGGAATCCCTTTTAGGGGGTGTGCACACTTAAGGTAGTCGTTTCGTTTCCATTAGCAGTTGTGGTACCGGCAAAAGTCCCGGGGTGGCCGTACATAACAACGTAACCACCGGGCTCAACTAGAGTGTTGAGCACCGCCCTTCTAAATTACTAGGAAGATAGGGAAGAAGTGAATTTTGAGAAATTCTAAGAGAAGAGTTACTATAGTATTTTCAAAGAAAAGTTGAGGACTTTATTAAAGAAGTGATTTTGAGAAATATCAAAGAGAAAAGAATTTTGGTGGAGTGTGTCATTTTTATATAGTATTATATGAAAAACTATTTTTCTCCAAACCTGATTATTTTACGGGGTTGGGTAGTACTTACTTAGCTCTAAAGCTAATTTTTGTTTCCTTTTCCCTGTTTTGTTTTCTGCACTTTATTTGTGCAGGTGATGATGCTTATGTGGACTGATGATTGTATGACCACGAGAGCGGGTTAGAAATGCCTTAGTCAAACCTAGTCAAGAATTATAATTCAATTATGTTGAACACTTGTTTTACTCTATTTTGTTTTGGAATAGCCTGTGCATTCGGTTAAGAGATGACCGGATGTGGCGGTAACACCCATTTCCCATTTAATGTTATTTCCGCTGCAAAACTTTTTATCTGTTTTGAAAGAATAAATCAAGTTTATTATCAATAAATGTATTATTTCAAGTATTATTTTGGGAGGGAAAATGGGGGTGTTACAAATTGGTATCAGAGCCGTTTTTTTTTTTCTTTCAAAAAAAAATGGGTTTTCAAGTATTTCTGAGATTTCCTAAAAATCCCTTAAGAAATACGAACAAGTTGGTATCAAATTCCATATTTTTCAAATTGGGGATTTTTCAAATAAAACTTTCCTTTAACTGACTATGGTTTTCAAAAGGGTTTTCTTTTTTAAAAAAAAAGCTATTGAAATTTTTCCAAGAAGTTTTCTAAAATGTTTTCTTTATAATTTTTTTTTTAATATCGGTTTTCTAATGCTCATCAACAAAAAGAAATTTAGCAATAATAAATCTTATTAGGAAAGAATAAGTCTAGAAAAAAAAATCTAGGGTACTGTGAGGTTGTGAGATTTCGAATTTTGCTTATTGCAAAGAATTTTGTGAATTATTATAATTACCTCAAATAGGCTTACGTGCATATTGCACATATGTGTTTGATTTTGAAGAATATATACAGTATAGGAATGTCCTAATAAATTTTAGAATAATGCTTCGGGACGAAGCATTCTTTTAAGGAGGGTGGAATGTGACACTCCTAAAAATTTTTAAAAAAAAAAATTAATATAAACTAACACATGATAACTGTTAATTGTATATGTGGATAATTTCTTTACATATGTTTCGAGACGAAACATCTTTTAAGGAGGGTGGAATGTGATACCCCGAAAAATTAAAATAAAATAATTAATTTTATTAGTCAGATAAAATGTTACGAAAGTGACAGTTTGATAATTAAGCGAATCAGATAAAATTTTAACATCGGTGACAGTTTTAATAAGATAAAAATGTTCGATAATAAAAGTGACAATTTTACAATAATTATGTTGACCAAATAAGACCTTGACTTAAATAACAAAAGTGACGTGTAACTGACAATAATAGTCACATTTTAATAACTTTAATATAAAGGTATCGATTATTATTAAGTACAAATGTGCACTATAACAAATAAAAGTTACGTAATAGAAATGATAAAAGATGACTTTATAAACCTAATATATATACGACATACACACATATAATAAAAACTGAGAAATAGTTCCTCAAACATAATTGATTAAAATATAATAAATCACTATGCTACGTATCAATTTACAAAGATGTAATAATTGAGATATAATAATAAACCACTACTGTTGCTAAGACTTGGACATGATATATCAACTCTATTAATAATAGATGTACAAAGAGGTAGAACTCGTCCAGCCAAACAACAATATACAGTGCATCGCAGCCCAATAATATAGGCACAGTACAATAATACTATATCAATCCACATGTGATAAACAAAATTGAGTTCGGATGATGCCAAATAATCATAACTAGCATTTAAGACGAACCTTCCTACAAGGCTATACACAGGACTACATACATACGCCGATATATATACACGTAATGTTAGAACTTTTATTGTGGGTCAAGTTTGTCTGTAATGTCTTGTTTAAATAAAGTAGACTAGTTATACCATTTATGGTATTAGATTAGTATTTATTATGTAGCAAATAAGGTAAAGGGAATAAGGCCCAAAAAGGCCTTGGCCCAACTTCCAAGGTTTACCTAAATCGGTAACCTGTACAGCGCCTATAAATATGCGCCTTGTGTACAGGTACCGATATCGATCAATACACATTAGCCTTACGCTGCCAAATTTACTTCTCGATACTACAGAAAGAAGGTTTCACTGTTCTCGATAAATCTTATATCATTATATGAAATCTTTCTCTTCTGTCTATCGATGATGCTCATCTAGCTGATCGTTAGTCTGCAAAACTGGGACCAACAACTGGTATCAGAGCCTGCTCGAGTGTGATCGTCGAAGAAAAGTTTTCGAAGTTTCTCTGTTTTCATACTTTTCGATATATTTCTTTGTAATCACTGTAATCTTGTTTCTGATCGATAAACTGTAAAAGTTATATCATTGGATTCGCCATTCAGAAACGAACCAAGGGTATATCTTACTTTTCGATTTCAGTAGATTCGGTATTTTTGATTTCTCGATAGTATGAGTTCGAAAAGCAGGGTTCTCGACATTTAAGCAGGTTTTTCAGGACGATAACTATACAGGAAGACTCTCGAGATCGAAAACTTCACAGAAAAGTTGTTTAAACTGTTTTAATCTGAAATTTTGATTTGCAGGATTTCGATACTACTTTCTCGATACAAGTTCTCGAACTGAGTTCTCGAGATTGCTTTCTCGACACTCAGTTTTCGATACTAAATATCTAAAACTCTGTTTTTTCGAATTGCAGGTTCTCGATACAGCTTCTCGACACTCAGTTCTCGAAACTAAGTTCTCGAACTTAGCTTCTCGATACTGAAGTTCTCGATACAGCTTCTCGAATCCTGCTTCTCGATAAACAGTTTCTCGATATTCACTATCGAAAACTGGTTCTCGATAGAACTTCTCGAACCCTAGTTTTCGAATTTCTTTCTTGAATTAGGTTTTCGACATTCTGCATCTTAAATTTTTTTTCTGATCAAAACACTCGACCGATCTGTTAAGGCTCAATCAGCAAAGATGGAAGCATTAGCACTTGGAAATGACAACAGACCACCCATCCTCAGAAAAGGAGAATATCAGATGTGGAAGACAAGATTCTTGAACTTTCTGGAAGGGAAAGACAATTCATCTGCCATGCTTGAATCACTCACACAAGGTCCTGCTGAGATCTATACTGAAGTAGATACCACAGATGTAAACAACCCCCCTGTCAACTATGTGAAAAGATTGAAGACAAAAGGCGAATACACTGAGGCTGACAGGTTGAGAATCAAAGCTGATCTCATGGCAAAAACTTACCTGCTGCAAGCTATCCCCAATGATATCTACATTCTGATAGACAGCATGGAGACAGCAAAGGAAATGTGGGATGAGGTGAAGAAGTTAATGATTGGAACTGATCTTGGCTTGAAGACAAAGAAAGCGAACATCTTGACCGCCTATGATGCTTTTAAAGCCCTACCTGGTGAGGCGCTCCATGAGACGTATAACAGATTCGTACAACTGATCAATGAGATGAGAAAGATCAAAGTTGTCAAATCTAACATGGAAATGAACATACGTTTCTTGTCGAGCCTGCCGCCAGAATGGAGAAGAACTGTTAAGAATCTACGACAGCACCTAGACTTGGATGAACTTGACCTCTGCACTGTCCATGAACATCTACAGCAGTTTGTTAATGACACTGCTGAGATGGAAGGAAGCTTCTCCGCTAATCCTTTAGCACTGATGATTGAAGCTAAATCAAAGAGTTCATCTAAGGGTCCGAAGAAGAAGAAGGCAGTCAAGATAGAGTCAGAAGAAGAAGAGAGTGAAGAAGAAATGGATGTTGAATCCGAGCTGGCCGATCTACAGAAGAAGATGGCACTACTTACCAATCAGTTCAACAAAAGGTTTGCCAAGAAAGGAAGCTCATCAAACAAGCTCCGAACCTCCTCAGCCAACTACAAAACAAAAACCAATGATCAAAACTCTTCTAGTAGAGTTGTTGCAGCCGAAGACCCCCTCAAATGCTTTAACTGTGGAAAAGCTGGACATGTTATCAAGGACTGTCGCTTACCAAAGAAGAGGGACTTCAACTATTACAAGCAAAAGATGCTGTGGAACAAGCAGAAGATGTTCATGGCCAAGCAAGATGATGATAGTGCTGCAACTCCTACTGAGAATGATCCATGGCAGGAGGAGAGTTCCGATGATGAAGAAGAAGAGAATCTGGCCCTGATGGCGTTTGTAGAAGAAGAAGAAAAAGAAAAGGGTGATGCTGCGATCCCCGGAAAAAGTCAAAGTTCAAGTTCAAACACCACTGTAAGTACTTCTGAATCTTCCTGCTCATGCACATGCAAAGTTCATTCCTCGTGTGAAAAGGATAACACCATAAAGGAGCTAAAAAGCAGGTTAGATCATTACTACAAAGTAGTACTTGATACTCTAGACAAAAGTCACTCCCTGAAGTTACAACTAGAAAATGAGAAAGAAAGAGTTCAGAAACAAAATTTAGAAGCA
The DNA here is from genome assembly GCA_945859915.1 of Cuscuta epithymum. NCBI lineage: Eukaryota > Viridiplantae > Streptophyta > Magnoliopsida > Solanales > Convolvulaceae > Cuscuta > Cuscuta epithymum. Next base: position 542,398 of record CAMAPF010000299.1, on the reverse strand, counting down.
GAAAAGCTTACACAGAAAATTACTGAACTAACTAAGAAGGTCAGTGACACAGAACTCGAACGAAATGTTGCAAAAGCAGAAAATGATTTTCTACGCAAACAAAGATGTGCTCTTTACACAAAAATCAAAGAATTAGAAGACCTGCTGGTCAAAAGAGGACAAACTGAACAAACAATCTTCTTAAACCAAAACAGGGACACTCGGTTTTATAACTCAAAGGAAGGTCTTGGATTTACTAACCCCAACAACCTAAAAAAGATTGATTGTCTCCAACTTTACAACATAAAGTACATGGGGTTAGGATTGACCAAGTTGATGGCTTTTACCTACGGAAAGGAAACCGCAGAAGAAGAAGAGGTAAAGCGGTCAAATCCTTCAAAAGCCGAAATTCCTTTCAGTTATGATTCCCTGAACGAAAGCTATGAAAACGCTGAACCTGTTTTGTCAACTGACGAGAGTGTGAATCTCTATCCTTCTGAGAAGGAAGTTGTGTCAGAACCTGAAACCCCTTCAACCTCAGGTTCAAATGGAGAAGAACCCTACATCCCTCCACTAATCAGGAAATTTGAAAACTTACACATCTCTTTAGAAAATCAAAGAAAAAGTTTTGAAGAAGAGAGAAAAGAATTCGAAAGTGAGAGGGAGAGGTTGTTGAGAGAACTGACCATTTTAAAAGAAAGTTCCCAATCTGGCACAACTTCTCAATCATCTAGCGATACTGATACATCTCAACCAATTCTGAACAAAACTAACCTTTTCAAAAGGACACCCACTCACTCCAACTCTCCTTTGAAAACAGGAAATGAAGTAAGTCGGAGAGTGGAGAGGAGAAGAGAGTGGAAGTTAAAGAGAGCTGAGATAGCTGAAGGAAAGAAGAAGATGTTTTCTGAGAATATAAAGTCGTGTTCAAATGCTGTTTTCTATTCAAATAAGCGTAGATCTAGTTCTATGTCACAGTCATGTAGTTCCAGTTCAGTCTTGTGTCCCAAGCTGAATCATTCTAAATTTAAATCTGATACTTTCATCCTCAATGAAAAGTTGTTTACTTCTGGGTTTGTGAATCCTTGCAATGATACTTTTGGTTCTGATCATGATGTAAATGCTGTACGTGAGAAAGAAAAAGGAGAGCGCAAACAACGAAAACAGTCTGAGAATAGAACTGTAGAGGGTACCTACAATCTTCCAAATTTAAGATATCCTCTTAGAGTTCATTCGAAGAAACATTTACAACGTCTCTCTAAAGAAGAAATTTTCAAACCTTATCTCACGAACCAGCCATTCACACATAGAAACAATGACTCTGTCTCCTCCGCTCCTAAAATCAAACAAAAATGGATACCAAAAGCTGAAATTGAAAAACAAAGAACATTATCTGAAAAGGCTGTTGACCGTGGATCACAGCTGAAAGAAAAATTCAAAAAGATATTCTCAATTGATAAGGAAGGACCCATCCTGCGGTGGGTACCTAAAAGTCCTTAATCTGTTTTGCAGGACGGTCATGTGTGGCACTTAGATTCAGGATGCTCAACCCACATGACCGGAATAAAAGAACTGTTGAGCAACTACACCAAATGCTACGGAGGAAATGTGAGATTTGGAAACAACGCGGCTTCTCCAATCCTAGGATATGGGGATGTCATCTGTGCAAGTGTCACCATCAAGGCTGTGTCATATGTGAAAGGACTGAAGCATAATCTGCTAAGCATTGGACAGTTCTGTGATAGTGGCATGGAAGTGAAGTTTATAGCCAGACAATGCTGTGTGCTGGACAGGTTTGGGAAGGTATTATTGACCTGCACAAGAACTTCCAACCTGTACACCATTGATCTGAAGAGCGTACAACTACCTTCTTCCATCTGCCTGCTGTCCAAAGCTTCCTATGAACAAAACAGTCTATGGCACAGACGCCTGTCTCACCTCAACTTCAAATATCTCACTACTTTGTCTTCCAAGAAACTTGTAAAAGGGCTGCCTCCTCTGAAGACTTCCGCTGACACTCATTGTGATGCCTGCAGACTAGGCAAGATGAAAAGGAGCTCTCACAAGTTAAAACCTGTTCCATCCTCCTCCCGACTGCTGCAACTACTTCACATGGATCTGTGTGGACCAATGAGAGTCCAAAGCATCAATGGACGCAAATATACACTGGTCATTGTGGATGACTTCTCTCGGTACACATGGACCAAATTTCTGAGGACAAAGGATGAAACAGCTGCAACCATCATAACCTTCATCAGGACAATCCAAAATTTTCTACAAAAGAGTGTGGAGATCATTAGAACAGATAATGGTACCGAGTTCAAGAACCAGTCTCTTGCTGAGTTCTATGAAACTCAGGGTATCACACAGCAATTCTCTGCAGCAAAGACACCACAACAGAACGGGGTCGTTGAAAGAAAGAATAGAACTCTTGTTGAAGCAGCACGCACCATGCTTATTCAGTCAAAGCTTCCCCATTTCATGTGGGCTGAAGCAATCAACACAGCGTGTTTTACTCAGAACAGAACATCAATTCACAAGCGCTTCAACAAGACCCCCTATGAAATACTCTTCAACAGAACACCTGACATCTCATTCTTCAGAGTGTTTGGCTGCAAGTGCTTTGTTCTAAATGACAGAAATGAAAGAAGCAAGATGGATCCGAAAGCCGTCGAAGGAGTATTCATTGGGTACTCCACGCAATCAAAGGCGTATCGGGTCTATCTACGTGATCGCAGAACAGTCATTGAGAGTGTCAACGTTGCCTTCTATGAAATGGCTGACTTTGCTTCTGAACATTTCTTGATAGAACACACACTCTCTGCTCAAAGGAAGCAACCTGATGGAGCTGAAGCAACGAAGCAAACAACGGCTGACAGTGCAATTCTCGACTCTCTCTTTGAACATTTCTATGAAAATGCACGGACCGCCAACCCACAGTTACCAATAGAAGCTGCACAACCACCATTCATGCCTGACCTCAGTGAGGAAGAAGCTGACTCACCTCATACATCAGATCACGAAAATACTGAGGATCATGGCACGGCAGCAACACAAGCAACTTCACCAGCACAAGTTTCAGAAATACCAGCTCAAGCAGACACAGAATCTGAATCGACCCCTGTGCACTCCACTCCTCAACAAACCACATCTACTACTTTTGAGGACCCGGATCACCCCATCATAACTCCAATCCCTCTAACTCATGAGCGGAAATGGACGAAAGCACATCCTGCAGAACAAATTATTGGAGATCCAAGTCGTGGAGTTTGTACAAGAACAGCCACAGCAAATGAATGTCTCTTCTCTTGCTTCATCAGCCAATCTGAACCAACCAAAGTTTCTGAAGCTCTAACAGATCCAGATTGGGTGATAGCAATGCAGGAGGAGATCAATCAGTTTGAAAGATTGGATGTATGGACCCTGGTGCCAAGACCCCCAAAGAAAACAATAATTGGCACCAAGTGGGTCTTCAAGAACAAGAAAGATGAAGACGGTGTGATTATAAGGAACAAAGCCCGACTGGTTGCAAAAGGGTACAACCAACAAGAAGGAATTGACTATGATGAAACCTTTGCACCAGTGGCCAGAATTGAAGCAATTAGGTTATTCCTTGCCTATGCTGCTCATAAGAGTTTCATCGTGTATCAAATGGATGTCAAGACTGCATTTCTAAATGGAGAACTGAAAGAAGAAGTTTACGTGGCACAACCAGAAGGCTTTGTTGATCCTGAACGTCCACATTATGTCTACAAGCTGAAGAAAGCTCTGTATGGACTAAAACAGGCACCGAGAGCCTGGTATGATGCACTATCTGACTTTCTTGTACAATCAGGCTACTCGAAGGGAAAGATAGATCCAACTCTTTTCATCAAGCGAGAGAACAGTGACATCATGTTGATACAAATCTATGTCGATGACATCATATTCGCCTCGTCCAACCCGAATTTCTGCGAAGAATTCAGCAACTTGATGCGCACTGAGTTCGAAATGAGCATGATGGGAGAGTTGAACTTCTTCCTAGGGCTACAGATCAAGCAACTGCCAGAAGGAATCTTCATCAGCCAGTCAAAATACATCCATGAAATGCTCAAAAGATTCAAGATGGACAGCAAGTCAACCATGAAAACCCCCATGTCTCCCTCACAAAAGCTCGACTCTGACCCTTCTGGGACTTCAGTCGATGCTACCAACTATCGGGCTATCATCGGTTCCCTGCTGTACCTGACATCTAGTAGACCGGATATTGTCTTCGCAACCTGTCTGTGCGCGCGTTTTCAAGCAAATCCAAAGGAATCACATCTGAATGCAGTAAAGAGAATCCTGAGATACCTGAAAGGAACAGTCAACTTAGGACTTTGGTATCCCAAGGACACGGGTTTTGACCTTGTTGGTTACTCAGACGTTGATTTCGCAGGTTGCAAGTTAGACAGAAAAAGTACATCCGGTGGTGCTCAATTTCTGGGAGAGAAGCTAGTCTGTTGGTCCTCCAAGAAGCAGAACTGCGTGTCAACTTCTACAGCCGAGGCAGAATACGTTGCGGCTGCTAGTTGCTGTTCACAAATCCTATGGATGAGGACACAACTCAGAGATTATGGCTTCCTATTCAACCATATTCCCATCTACAGTGATTCCCAGAGTGCAATCGCCATTACCAGCAACCCCGTTCACCACTCGCGCACCAAGCACATCGATTTGCGCTATCACTTCATCAAGGACCATGTGGAGAAGGGAGATGTTGATCTGTACTTTGTAAGCACTGAGCTTCAACTGGCTGACATATTTACTAAGGCACTGGATGACAAGAGATTCCAGTTCCTAGTATCTAAGTTAGGCATGTTGAATCTCGATCCTATGTAATTGTGTTATCTCCATGGTCTGAATAAAATGTGTGAGTGTGCGTGGTGTGCGTTGCATGTGTTGAGGGGGAGAAAAAGGGAGAAAATAAAAGAGGGAAGAATACTTTGAGGGGGAGAAAATCAGAAAATCAGAAAAAGAGTGTGTGTGGGTGTGAAGAAAATCAGAAAAAGAGAGTGAGTGCGTGTGTAAAAAAATCAAAAAAAAAAGTGAGTATGTGTGTTCATTTTTTTTCCTCATGCACAATTCAAAAAAAAAACCAGGTCCCATTTCAAACTTTTGGGCCCAGATTACTTTCTCGCAAGGCCCAAATGATTTTCTCGTGTATAAAAGAGACTTCGAGAACCAGAATACTCATCCTCTCGCAATCTCAGTTCTCGAAGTCCAAGAGCAAAAATCTTTTTCGCAATCTTTCTTCTCAACTCACCTCAAATCCATCAAGAGGTAGTAATATGGTTCTCGAATAAACCTCAAGAAAGTTTTCACACTTAATACAAGTTCTCGAATCCAAAACTTGAAGGAAACTTCTCGAAATGGAATATCGAGAACTATATGTTTCTCGAAAAACTGAAAACTTGAAAATCGAAAAGTTTTGGATATTATCATTATTGAAATGTGTATTTGCAGGTGGTTCTCGACATATTTTCTGAGTACGAACTCGAGAAACTCAATGTCTCGATGTTTGGAACTCGAGATCAACTTCTCGATATTTCAAAATTCGAGGTTCGGTTCTCGATATTAAACCTCGAAAAGAGTCTTTTCGATGTTTAATACCGAGAACCTACTTCTCGAATCTTGAAATACCAAGAAGAGGTTCTCGATACTAAACCTCGAGAAAGGGTTTTCGATGTTTCGATATTGAGAAGGACTTTTCGATACTTCCATCTCGAGAACCAAGTTCTCGATATTTGAGTATCGAGAAGAGCTTCTCGGTACTTACACATCGAGAACCTACTTCTCGACATTCAAACCTCGAGAAGTTGGATCTCGTGGTTTACACTCAGAAACTTTCTCGAGGTCCCACCAATACACACCCAATCTGAAAATTGCAAAAACAGAACAAAAATAAAATTTTCAAATAAACAATTGTGCTGACCCATTTCTTTCAGTCAATCATGTCAGGAACAGACAGAACAGCACAATCTGGCAATGAACTGTACCCAAAAGAGAACTGGGTCCCACTGTACGACAACAACTTCCAACTGGACCTCAAGCTTTTCAAGTGTCAGGACCCAGTCATTCTCTCAATCCTGCAGAAACATTACCTTTGGACCGCATTCAACGAAGCCAAACCAGTACCAATGGTATACCTGCAGCAATTCTGGGGCTGCATGTGAACTGAGAGCAAGAAAGATCGGTCTAAGATCATGACCAAGCTGAATGATGTAAGAGCGGTGCTGACACCCTCTACAATAAGGGAGACTCTGAATCTCCCAGTGCTCCAGAACTATGCACCGCTACCCACCAATGAAGATCTGATCACAGACATGAAGAAGCTAGGGTATGAAGGACCGTTACCCCTGATCTCAAACTTTACCATCTCAAACCTGCCCCACCCGTGGAAGAGTCTGTTCGGCCTGGTGAACAAGTGCCTATCTCCTAAGCACGCCGGACATGACAAATGCAACAAACAAATTCTCCAAATCTTCCACGGGATCGCCTTCAACGTCAAATATGACATGGCTCAGCTCTTCTGGACGGAGTTGATGGATCAAGTGAAGATGAAGGAGAACAACAAGGGGAGCACTATTCCCTACGCACGGTGGCTGGCGCTGATGATCCACAATATGATGGAAGCCACCCCTACAATCCCTAAGCGTAAGGAAGACAAGCACTTCACTGCGCCAAAGCTCAAGTACTTTCAACGAGACAGTAACAAAGCTGAAGCACTGCCTATTCCGGACTCCCTGCTTGATCTAGCAAACCCGAGGGATAAGGCAGTCATTGATTACAAGAAGGAGCTTGAGAGGACGGTCCCTATGGTTCAGCAAAACCCAGCTGGACCTTCCCAAGGGACCAAGCCGAGTGAACGTGAGGGTAAGAAGAAGAGAGCCCCGCCACAGAAACCAGTGGCAACCCGGCCTAATGATGATCAGTCTGCTAACTCTTCCGAGAGGACCCAGACTGCTGAGGGCCACCCTACCAATGCTGAGGACACTGCCGATGAACCATCAAGCCAGGCCCCTTCTAATAAGGCTGGTGGTGAGGCCTCCGATAGCATGGCCAAAGGGAATGAACGAAGAGATGATGATGATGATGATGATGATGCAGATGATGATGATGACATGGAGGGAGTCCTGATCAGCAACAGGAAAAGAGCCGGAAAGAAGGCCATCCGAATTGACTCCGACTCCTCATCAGAAGACATGGAGGCTGCACTCACACCCCGACCACTCAAGGGGATCATTATTAGTGAGCAGCGCTCTAAGCAGAAAAGTGATAAGTCTACATCATCCAAGCCTAAGAAGAGGCTCAGAAAGAAAAGTACAGTGGAGGAGGAGCTGGCACTATACGATGACTGCGACACCTTTGTCACCATAGACCGAACCACGCCCCTAGGAGGAGGAGCTGACCTTGTCAGTTCCCGGGTAGAAGTCGCAGCATCTGGTTCAACTGCGCATGCACAGCCATCTCCCATCCACTCTCCAGTCTCCCAACAGACTGGAGTTTCAATATCTCAAGGGGAACTTACACCGACCTCACTGATTCCTTCCGAATCTGCTGAGAGACTTAGTGGTCAACAGCCCCGGACCACTACCCCCATCCGTTCTATCACTTCGAGTCTAGGTGTCACCATTCCTACATTTTTGAATTTTTCTAGGACACCTACACTATTCACTGCACATACAGGTGCACTCACCCTGAATGCAACGACCGGAGTGCAAACTATGATGGTCGGAAGCCCTGCTACGCCAACAATGCCTCGATCATTGAACGCAGGCCACACATCAGCTGTCTTCACTGATGCTGTGACAACAGTTACAACCCCTGTAACTGGTACCATTATCCCCGAAGACATCCTTGTATATCTGAACAGCTTTCTAGAGTCTACCATTAAGCCATGGGTGCACGAAGCAATAACCGCTAATGCACAAGACTCTGGAAGTACCCCAGTTGTTCAGAATATACCATCCAAACCCCAGACAACACAGCCCCCAACCATTTCCATACCTGTTTCCAAACCCTTAGCCATAGAAAACCAACAACCATCCACATCAAGGGGAACCCAGGATACAGAACTAGTATTCTCCCCTACAACGACCAAACCCAACCTAACAACTGTACCCTTCGAGGATCTTGTAGCTGAGATCTACGACCGTATACTAGACGTGGAAGAAGGCAACCTCACCCCTCTTCAAAAAGCCCTTCTCCATGCTCTAGATACACAGAACACATGCCGTGACAGTCTCCGTGGCGCTAAACGTTCACATGAGGATCCTGATGATTCGGATTCTCATGAGGGGGAGAACAAGCGCCCGCGGATACTTGAGCATGTTGCTTCTACTAGCCAACCCTCAAAGCCAAACCAACCCTCCACCTCTACCAATGAGCAACCCACTACTTCAGCCAGCCATAAATCCCTAGCCACTCTCTCTAGCATGGTCGAGCTAGACATAACATCCCGAGGTGCATCTCCTATAGATGTTAACCAAGGACGGAATGGAAGTCCTGATGATGCTACCACGAGTACATCCTCTTACTCAGGCCATCAGCTAGAACCTAGTTCGAAACTGATGTCAACGGGCAATCCTGAGGATCCCGGTGTTTCACTTTCTCAGCCAAGGGAGGATTGGCCGCATGTAACGAAGTATAGAGGTCTGGTCTCTGCGCAAGAGCATCGTGTTGAGATAATTGAGGATCCCTGCAAGTCTCACCAGGATCCCGATGCTACGCCAGACATATCGCCACAGCAGCAGCAGAATCCCTCCAGCCAACACGATGATCAAACACCCGATGAACTTGAAGAAATTCTTGTGTATGACAAATGGCCCCGCCAGTGGACAGAATGGGATGATCTTAGAGTGGAGGCGGAGCAGTACGAAATGTGTCGAAGTTGGCAGCTCAGAGAGTTTCTCAATAAATATCATGCACAAATGATTGGGCTCGACAATGATGAGATAAAAGAAGGAGAAAAATACAAGGAGCCTAAATCTATCACTAAACAAAAGACTACTCTGAAACCTCTGGACAGTGTCAGGATCACGACTCCCTTTCTGGAAGAAATCAAAGAACGAATTTGGCGCACACCTGAGAAGATCAAGACCTACAGAGAACTTAGGATGCGTGGCATCAATCACCTCAAAGGAAGAGACAGAGGAGGAAACTTGTACATGCTCAGACACAGATCCACAGGAGAACGACGACAAACTTTGAATCATAATCTTGCAACAAGCGGATGTCCAGTACAAACAATCATGAAAGTAACAGAAGAATACTTGGAGAAGATCAAATTCATGGTCTTTCACCTACAGAGAACTGATGGATCAACATTCACCTGTCAAGAAAATGATTTCTTTCTGTTACATATGGACGATGTCTATCAAATGTTTATGAGATGCAGAGAGCTACCAGTCCATAAAGATAGACTTGCAAAGGAAGGTTTTGAAGCCATAAAAAGGTTCATGATGAGACAAATTCGTTATCATGGAGGTCATGATCTTCAGATGGGCCTGGAAATGAATTATCCCAAAGTGAATCTAACAAAGCCAGATCTTGACAGACCAGGGATAGAAGACTTCCCAGAAGATCATATCTTTGACAACCCAGTCTCGGTCATCTATCTGAATCATGAAGGAAAGAAGCGGCTTTTGTTTGTCAGTGAAATAAACAAATATTGCGATGGGACACTAAAGATCATCAGAAATAGATTGCAATCAAAAAGGGAAGAACTCGTCAAGAAGTCAACAGAAGCTACAAAGGATGAACTCAGGGAGCTGGAAAGAACAGAAGATATCCTAAAAGCCATAAAGACACAACTTGAGAACAGAAATTCACTCAGGAGCTATGAGCATGCACTTAATCTCAGAAAGAACTATTACAAAACTCAGAAGTGAAGAAACCCAGCAAGACGGCACTTGACCACAAAGGGGGAGATTGTTAGAACTTTTATTGTGGGTCAAGTTTGTCTGTAATGTCTTGTTTAAATAAAGTAGACTAGTTATACCATTTATGGTATTAGATTAGTATTTATTATGTAGCAAATAAGGTAAAGGGAATAAGGCCCAAAAAGGCCTTGGCCCAACTTCCAAGGTTTACCTAAATCGGTAACCTGTACAGCGCCTATAAATATGCGCCTTGTGTACAGGTACCGATATCGATCAATACACATTAGCCTTACGCTGCCAAATTTACTTCTCGATACTACAGAAAGAAGGTTTCACTGTTCTCGATAAATCTTATATCATTATATGAAATCTTTCTCTTCTGTCTATCGATGATGCTCATCTAGCTGATCGTTAGTCTGCAAAACTGGGACCAACACGTAACATGTATACCCACTCACTGCGCATATTATACATACCACACATATATGTGCATTAAACTTACTCTCCGTGAGTAGAGGAGAGTTCAGACGTAATCGATAGAAGGAATAGAAAGTGCTGGAGGACTGTGGCTTCGCCGCTGGAATCGTGAGTACTGGCCGGGGGTGACGGTATCGACGTATATCGTGTTGACTAAACCTCACTGCATCGTCGGAAGGTCAACGAACCACCTGGAGTTTGGAAAACCGCCTTTGCATGTGAACGGACTCCGCCAGACGCCGGAGAAGATTACAATGACGCCCGAGATCGAAAATGGAGGATTCGCCGGTGAAGAAGCCCGGTTGTTCGCCAGACTGTCTGACCACTTCCACGCCGGAGGAGGTGAAGCCACCGCCGCTCAGACCGCTGCCGACGATCGCCGCCGGTCTACCCCTCTCTCCTGCACACGCCGGCCGCCAGACGTACAGTACGTAGTACTCCTGTTCTGTGATGAACTTGTTTAAACATGTTGGGGCTGGGTTCATTTTTCTAATGATTGACCGGACACTTAGTTAGATGGGGTGGACTGATTTAAAATAATTAATAGGGGGCTGCTTGTTGACTTACTAAAAGTCTAAAACAGGAAGGCCTAAATAGAGGTTCAGAACAGATTAAGAAAATGAGATAAACTAAGGTGGGGTAATTAAGCTCAATATTGTTAATTAAATTATTAATGCTAGAATTCTAATAGGTGATTCAAGAGATCGACATAGGTGCTTCAAGTAGGTTTGTCATCAATTGAGGTAAGTTTCTCTGCCGATCCAAAATTGTTTCCTCGTATTATATGCTTATTATGCATTTTGTGATTAAGTGTGAATTTTGAATTATGTGTATGTGATTTTGAGGAGATATTAGATTTATTGTATTTTTGAAGTGCAAACGAAGTTCTTTTGGGTATTAAATATTTTTAAATACTTTTGAGACTATTTAGAGAGATTGAGAAATATTTTTGAAGTATATTTAATTCAAGATAAAATTAAGGATTTCATAAGAGGTGAGCACCCGGGAGAAATCCGTGGTGTCGGTTTTCCACATCCGGATAAATGTGGAGGGTGATTAAGGCTACTACTACTAAGAAGTACAGTTTGAGTTTGAAGTGACGTTTGGATCTATGATCCCTTTTAAGAAGAAGTTATAGTAGTAGTCCCTAATCATTCAAGAATTTTAAAGGTGGGGTAGTTGGTAGACTGAGTCCCGATTACTCGTGACGACTTACTACTCGGAGGGCTTGGAATCCCTTTTAGGGGGTGTGCACACTTAAGGTAGTCGTTTCGTTTCCATTAGCAGTTGTGGTACCGGCAAAAGTCCCGGGGTGGCCGTACATAACAACGTAACCACCGGGCTCAACTAGAGTGTTGAGCACCGCCCTTCTAAATTACTAGGAAGATAGGGAAGAAGTGAATTTTGAGAAATTCTAAGAGAAGAGTTACTATAGTATTTTCAAAGAAAAGTTGAGGACTTTATTAAAGAAGTGATTTTGAGAAATATCAAAGAGAAAAGAATTTTGGTGGAGTGTGTCATTTTTATATAGTATTATATGAAAAACTATTTTTCTCCAAACCTGATTATTTTACGGGGTTGGGTAGTACTTACTTAGCTCTAAAGCTAATTTTTGTTTCCTTTTCCCTGTTTTGTTTTCTGCACTTTATTTGTGCAGGTGATGATGCTTATGTGGACTGATGATTGTATGACCACGAGAGCGGGTTAGAAATGCCTTAGTCAAACCTAGTCAAGAATTATAATTCAATTATGTTGAACACTTGTTTTACTCTATTTTGTTTTGGAATAGCCTGTGCATTCGGTTAAGAGATGACCGGATGTGGCGGTAACACCCATTTCCCATTTAATGTTATTTCCGCTGCAAAACTTTTTATCTGTTTTGAAAGAATAAATCAAGTTTATTATCAATAAATGTATTATTTCAAGTATTATTTTGGGAGGGAAAATGGGGGTGTTACAATATAGTCCACGCACATGCGAAAGGTAGGGGGCTTCTGTGCGAGGACCACGTTTGCCAACCAAGAAGGATATTTCACCTCCTTAATGTGTTTGATAGAGAGGAGCATGGCCACCTCCTTCTTCACGAACTCCCTTCTCTCGGCCGAGAGGGGTCTTCTCCGCTGCTGTATCGGTTTGGCCGAAGGGTCCACCGCCAGGCGGTGGGTGATAACCCTTCGGTCAATACCTGGCATGTCCTCCGGCCCCCATGCAAAAACCATGGAGTAGGCGCGGAGGGCTCCGGTGATGCCAGCCTTCAAGTCTTCGGGGAGCTTGGCTCCAATCTTCAGGACTCTCTCCGGCTTGGCCGGATCGAGTATCAAGTCTTCGGTCTCCTCGGCAGGCTCAGCCCTCGGCCTGCCTTCTTCTTCCTCCAAGGCCTTGGTGGTGATGGTGTCAACACGAAACTCAGTTTTACTAACCTTTTTGGTAAGCTGAAGGTAGCAGGCCCTGGAGAGTTTCTGGTTCCCCCTCGAATAGCCGATGCCGGTGGGTGTGGGGAACTTGAGGCAGAGATGCCTCATAGAGATGACGGCCTCCAAATCCTCGAGGGCGGGCCGGCCGAGGATGATGTTGTGTGCGCAGTCGAGGTTGACGACGACGAATTCCACTTCGAGCTTGGCTCTATGGGACCCGTCGCCGAATTCAACCACTAGGGTGATGACGCCTTCGGCGTCTACGCTATCCCCCGTAAATCCGGAGAGGGGGGTGTTGATGTGTCGAAGGGACCCCCTGTCGAGTCCCAACTCTTGAAAAGTGCTGAGATACATGACATTGACAGAACTCCCCGTGTCGACGTAAGTCCGGTGGATGATGGCGTCATTGATCTCAGTGCGGATGACGAGGGCATCCCTATGCGGTAGAGAACCCGAGGGGAGGTCCGCATCTGTGAAGAAGATTGGATCCGCCCTCGGCCTTTTAGTTAGGGGCAGGTGATTGACTTCCCCAATGTAAAGGGACTGTGCCCACTTCTTCCTTTGGCTTGTTGAATCGCCTCCGGTGTTGCCGCCGTTGATCATATGAATATGGCGCTTGTATTGTTGATGGGAGCCCTCTCCCTCGTCATCGAGGCCCCCAATTTCACGCTTCTTCCCCTGTGGGTTTCCCAAGGGGATGGTGTTGGGGTTCACCCATTTGTTTGCCTTCGGCGGAGGCCCTTGATGGTGAAGGGGGCCCTGGGGAGGAGGGCCCCTGATAAACTGAGACAAGTGGCCCGCCTGTATCAGCCTCTCAATTGCGTTTTTCAGTTGATGGCAATCGTCGGTTTTGTGTCCATGGTGGCGGTGGAAGCGGTAATAGGGCTCATTAGGACCGATGGCATAAATCTCGAGGGGTGTACGGGAGTCTCGCTCCACCAGCCCTCGCTCTTCTGCGTGGTCCAAAATGACGCTGACGGGGTGTGTCAGGGGAGTACGTGGGTGTTCAAGGAGGACGGGTTGCGCCCATGCCTTCGGATTGTTCTTGTAACCGCCCCCGGGTCTGGCTTGGCCACCTCGGGAGTGATCGTTGTACTGTGCCTCTCGGTTGGCCGGAGGGGGAGGCCCTCCGGGCCGATTCCTGCCTTCATTCTTCTGAGAAGGATCCGCGTTGCGGCGGTCCTTCTCGATTTCCTCCGCTTCAGCATATCGGTCCCCCCGCTGAAGGGCCTTTGTATAATCGCGGGGGGATCAGTGATGAGGCTCCTGGAGAAGTTACCGTTACGGAGGACGGTGTGGAAGAGGGCCATTAGCGTCCTGTCATCGGCACCTTCGACCTCGAGGGAGGCCTGTCTCCAGCGTTCTAGGAAACTCCGAAGGGTTTCCTCCTTCTGTTGTCTCACGTTCAGAAGGTGGGAGAAGTGCTTCTTTGAGCGATGCCTCCCAGCAAATTGCGTGAGGAAGCGGTGGGCAAGTTCTTGCCAAGAATCAATGCTGCCTTCGGGCAACCGGTTGAACCACTCATACGCTGGACCTTCCAAGGTGGAAAGGAACCAACGGCATAAGTATTCATCCGACGCCCCCATCATCATCATGCTATTCTGATAACGGCCATAGTGCTCTTGGGGATCCGTCTTCCCCTCATATGGTTTGATGGGTTGCCCCCGGTATTTCTGGGGGATCTTGGCCGCCAGCACCCTTGGGGTGAAGGGCGTCCTAGTGCGGAGTTGAATGAGGGGCTCGACGGATCCTTCGGCTAGCTTACGCTTCATCTCCTCCACTTGCGCCCGGAGGTCAGCATACTCCGGATCTGGCCTCGCCGTGGAAGCCGTCGGGGGTGCCTGACGATTCTCCTCAAGTTGACGGAGGAGGGCCTCGATGATTTCGTCCTTGGGATCCTTCGGGGCAACCCCTTGGGAATTGGCCCGGAAGGATTGAGCCTGATTGATTTGGTGCCTGGCGTCATCAGCATGGAGGAGGGCTTTGCCTTTGCTTCGGGGGGGAGGCACGCCCTCGGCGCCCGAAGCAGAGGCTCCACTCTCCTGGGGCCTGCTGAATGCTTGCTTCCCGAGGCGGTCTTGGCCCCCTCGGTGCCCGGGAGCTCCCCCAAGCCTCTCAAGTACAGAGGTTCGGGGTTTCTCTTTCATCATGGGGCGCTTGTCCCTGGATTGGGCCTCTTGGGAGGCGGTATCCTGCGCTATGACCCCCTCGGCATTGCCAATCCCCGGGGGAGGATTGTTGAACAAAGGAGGGAGTGGTGGTAGTTGGATAACATTTCCTCCAGCGTGGGGCTGAAGGGGCGCATGGGAGGCGAGGGCTCCTGAGTTGAGAGCCATGTTTTGAACAAAGGCCGCAAAGGCAGCCTGAAGATCGATGGCCGGGGCCGGAGGGGGAACTTGGTTCTCACTCCGATCCCTCCTTCGATTATCAAGGCCAATGCGGGCATCAGGGGTATTCTTCTGTAACTGCTGACGGAGGTCAGCAGTAGCCTGCTCCAATTCGAGGATGATACCACCCTCGGGTACTAAGAGCCTGTTGGAGGCCTCAGCCCCGTTGGTTTCGCCGGGGGCTACATGGTTCTCCTCAAGGGTTTTGGATTGGGCACGAGTTGTTCTTCCCATTTTGGTAGGTGTTTTGAGTTTGGTAGAGGAGGAGGGTTTCTTACTTGATAGTTCAGACCTCTCAACGAGAGCACCAAATGATGGATAGTCTACCCGGGGGGGGGGGGGGATCCTATCCGAGGGGTTATTGCGGGAATAACTAGAGAGAAGTCAGAGCAAATAGGAGGAGAGAGAGTCGATTTATTAAATGAACTCGAGATGTGGAGTTGGGATCGTTTACAAGGGGAATTGGGCTGCTATTTATAGCAGCAATAAATGCGATGGGAGTACACGTGTCAGCAATCCGACGGCTGAGGGTCAGTTCAGCCGGGGGTGGCAACGGCAGGGGCATGTGCTCCGCATTGAATGCGGTGGTTGGATGTGAAGCGGTATTTTAATGTGGTGGTTGGTTGTCTCAAGAGGAAGCTTCGCGGATCCCCGGGACCCGCGGTCAGTGGTGTGTGGCCGAGGGGTGTTAGGTAGACGAGGGCTACCATTGGGTGCCGAGGGCTCCTGGTAGCCGAGGGCCACCTTTTTGCGCCGTTTTCTCCCAGTGACCTCGCGAGCTCGTCTCTGGACGCCTGGCGTGACTTGGAGCCCTCGGCCGAGGGCAGCCCAGCGTGTGTTTTGGGCTCTTACTCCTTTACTTGGGCCGCCATATTTGGGCCTGGTGTGCTCCTTGGGCTGGTTGGGCCTGAGTTGGAGATTAAGGAGTCTGTGGGCCGGGGGTTCCCGGGCCATATACTCCATCATAAACAAAGTAAAACAAGTGTTCAACATAATTAAATTATAATTCTTGACTAGGTTTGACTAAGGCATCTCTAAACCGCTCTCGGGAATCAAGCAATCATCAGTCAACATAAGCATCATCACCTGCACAAATAAAGTGCAGAAAACAAAACAAAGGAAAGAAACAAAAATTAGCTTTAGAGCTAAGTAAGTACTACCCAACCCCGTAAAATAATAAGGTTTGGCGAAAAATAGTTTTTCATATAATACTATATAAAAATGACACACTCCACCAAAATTCTTTTCTCTTTGATATTTCTCAAAATCACTTCTTTAATAAAGTCCTCAACTTTTCTTTGAAAATACCATAGTAACTCTTCTCTTAAAATTTCTCAAAGTTCACTTCTTCTCTATCTTCCTAGTAATTTAGAAGGGCGGTGCTCAACACTGGTTGAGCCCGGTGGTTATGTACGGCCACCCCGGGACTTTTGTCGGTACCACAACTGCTAATGGAAACGAAACGACTACCTTAAATGTGCACACCCCCTAAAAGGGATTCCAAGCCCTCCGAGTAGTAAGTCGTCACGAGTAATCGGGACTCAGTCTACCAACTACCCCACCTTTAAAATTCTTGAATGATTAGGGACTACTACTACTATAACTTCTTCTTAAAAGGGATCATAGACCCAAATGTCACTTCAAACTCAAACTGTACTTCTTAGTAGTAGCAGCCTTAATCACCCTCCACATTTATCCGGATGTGGAAAACCGACACCACGGATTTCTCCCGGATGCTCACTTCTTATGAAAACGTAAATTTTATCTTGACTTTAGATATACTTCCAAAAATATTTCTCAATCTCTCTAAATAGTCTCAAAGGTATTTAAAAATATTTAATACCCAAAAGTACTTCGTTTGCACTTCTCAAATACCATAGATCTAATATCTCCTCAAAATCACACACACATAATTCAAAATTCACACTTACTCACATAATGCATAATCAGCATATAATACGAGGAAACAATTTTGGATCGGCAGAGAAACTTACCTCAAAGTCACGCTTTTGCTCTAACCCTACTCGAAATCTAGTTCACGTCTTCAACGAATTCGCCAATCTCTCCTTTAATATTATCAATGTGCGAAAATTAATAACTACTCCATTATTGAATTTAATTAATTCGGTTTATTACTCTTATTCGAAATAGTTAGCACTACTTGATTATAAAATTCAACTATATAATTTAAGTCTTTAATAAATTTTCTACTTAATTTATTTATACTTCTACTACTATTTAATTTTCGGCTATACATACTAATAATTCCTAATTATTTTATTTATCCGAAAATAGCCTGCTAAAACTTAATTAATTAAAGTAACTGATTAATTCTAATTTCAATTTAGTCACTAACTTATTTATCTTAGTCGAACTTAGTCTACTAGTAAAATCCATTATTTAATTATTATCACTAATTAGTTCCAATTAATTAATTAATTCCAAAAAATCTAATCTTTAATTACGAAATTAACTAACTTAATTTTATTAATAGATCAGACCTTAATCATTTTTAAATATACTCATTTACTTAATTAATTATATATAAAAGATCAATTTAACTCATTTAGTTAAGTACATTTATTAATTATCCGAGTTAATCGCATTTTATTAATCAAAATACCTTATTAATTCAGTCATTAATTACGGTATTTGAATTCTAATAAAAATATAATTAACTACAACATCAGATTTTAATTTAAATATCATCATAAAAAAACATTCAAAGAACTAACTGTATTTCAATATTATCAAAACATATCCGAATTATATTTAAATAAACTATTCATATTTCCTAATTATATTAATCAATCCGAATATTACATAATTATTTAAAATTAACTAATCGTCATCAACTTAATCTGATTTTATTAATTAATTACTTAAACGCTTGATATTACGTTAACTTATTAATCTACTTCGATAATACAATAATGAGTGAAAACAATAACGATCCAATTTTCTCTACTAAGTCCAACTAAATAATTATAATATAATATTTGTTTATCAATTTTTATTAATTGAACCATCAATTTCCTTTTTATTATTTAACAATATGTAACTATGTTAAATAACAATTAACAAATTTATCCAAGTAGTTACTATCAATTATTCCAGCCAATTTCACCATTAATACTTCTCATCTCAAATTTATCAATTTTGCAGATTATTATTATTATTATTATTATTATTATTATTATTATTATTATTATTATTATTATTATTACTACTACTACTACTACTTAGGAGTCTTGGCCCAAAAAAAAAATAAAAAATAAAAACTCCTGGCCCAACGGCCCAATCTTCTAAGAGAGAAAGAAATAAAAAATGTGTACACTTCTTCTTCCTCTATCATCACTTCGAGAAAACGAGCTAGGCAGGGGGAAGGGAGTTACCTCGACGGATTCGTGATACGGTGGTGGTAGAAGACTCGTTTGGGGACGGCGAAGGTCGGTGATGGGTTGGCGGCAGCGGCAGCTCCTCCTTCTTCTCCGTTTTCCGTCTTTACGGTTAGCCCGGCGGAACTCCGGCAAGCTCGTTCTCCGTCGTTTCACGATCGTTTTCAACGATTCTTTCACCGTTGGATTCCTCTCGAGAAGGGGAAGGTCTCTATGGTGTTTTCACGGCTCGGTTTTGTCTAAAACGAAGGGTCGAAATTTGTGTATATGTATATATATATGTATATATATATGTCGCAGGTTTGGGGATGAAGAGAGCTGAAGGTCTGTTCTTGCTTATTTATACTATGAGGTTGGAGGTTGTAGCTACAAACAACCCATGTGAGTTTAGGTTGGCAATAAGCTTGCTTCAACATATTCATGTGCGTGAATGTGTATTTCTTGTTCGCATACATTGGTCCATTGTGTGTAGGTGGGTTTTGGTCCCCTTCGGTCAACTCTTGTTTGATACAATGTACTCCCTCCGTCCCGCTATGATTGTCCCATTTTACCATTTCGGTCCGTCCCATTAAAATTGTCTCATACCTTTTTTTTGTAAAGTTCGTGTGATTCTAAACCATTCCTACTTTATTCTTACTTTATCAATTCAAAATATAAATTCATTTTTATTAATAACCGTGTCAACTTCTCTTGTCCCAAATTTAGGGGGACGGAAGGTAGTACTAGTATATAATTTAGCCCCAACATTTTCATTTGTGTACGTAGCATTATTTATATGATTATTTGTGTGTGTGTGTTACAATACATTTTGTACAAATAAATGGGGTTTAATGCACCAAATCCCCCTGTGATTTGGAAATTCGGCGCATTAGCCCCCTGTGATTTAAAAAATGTGTCAAACCCCCCTGTGTTTTAATTAATCATGCACAGAACCCCCTTTATGAATAAATTTAACGATTTGAAAATCACTTTTCCTAATATTTTGATTGAATATGCAAATAAATATGTCAAAATCTCTGAATCATACAAAAATGTTAATCATTTTTCTTTTATTTGACAATTGAATTTGTTCACATAAGGGATTTGGCGCATGATTAATTAAAACACAGGGGGGTTTGACGCATTTTTTAAATCACAGGGGGCTAATGCGCCGAATTTCCAAATCACAGAGGGGTTTGGTGCATTAAACCCCAAATAAATGACTCTTGCATTAAAATGACAATTTTATTATTTATGTTATATGTATAATTATTACTTGTTACAAAACTGTCACTTTTGCTATTTAAGTCGAGGTCTCGACATAATCATTATAAGATGTCACTTTTATTATTGAAACATTTTTATCTGGTTAAAAATGTCACTGATGTTAAGATTTTATCTGATTCACTTGATTATCACTTTCATAATATTTAGCTAACCAATAAAATTTATTTATTTTATTTTATTAAATTTTTCGAGGTGTCACAATGACCTCCACCTCTCCTTTATTTCCCCGTCCTCCATTAGTACCCTTTGATCGACATCCTTCACACACTTAACTTTTCTGATATCTTGTCCTACGGTCATGAAGACGAGCAAGTCTGTAAATATCTTTTTCTCCTTTCTTAGAGTCCAATTTTGCATACAATTCCTTGTCCACTTTTTCTCTCGCTTCCTTTACAGCTTTCTTTGCTCTTCTTCTAGCCTCCTTGTACTCCTCTACGTTCTCGTCGCTCCAGCTTTTGCCCAATTTCTTATAGCATTCCCTTTTGGTCCTTATTGCTTGTTTCACATCTTCATTCCACCAAGATGTGTCCTTTTTGGTGGTAGACATCCTTTAGATTCTCCAAGTATCTCTTTCGCAACTTTGTTAATGGTGGACTCCAGTGATAACCACACATCGTCCACATGTGTGTCATTATCAATGGACCAAACATTTTCCTCCAACATTTTCTGTGCAAAAGTTTATTGGAGATTCCCCTCGAGTCTCCACCACTTTATCTTTGGCTCCCCTTGTACCTTAACACACCTTCTCTTTTTACCTTGAAAATCAAGCATAAGCATCCTATGTTGAGTGACAACACTCTCACTTGGGGTAACCTTACGATCAATGTAGCTAGTTCTCCAAGTCGTCTATACTAAAAAGTAGTCAATTTGGGTACTATTAGCTCCACTTCTATACGTCACAAGGTGAGAGTCTCTTTTCTTGAACCAGGTGTTCATCACAACCAACTCATATGTCGAGGCAAAATCCAGAATGTTCTTCCCGCTTCATTTCTAGTGCCAAAACCATGTCCGCCATGGATACTCTCAAAACAATCACGACTTGGGCCCGCATGCCCGTTGAGGTTGCCTCCTATGACCAGCTTCTCTCCCTTTGGCACTCGTCGCACCACTTCCTCAAGATCCTCCCAAAATTGTTGAGTGATAGATGCATCCAATCCAATTTGTGGTGCATAGGCACTTATCACGGACACGATCTCATTTCCTATTATCAACTTAATGCTCATGATGCGGCCGTTCTTCCTGAAGACTTCCACCACACCCTTAACATAATCATGTGCCACCATAATGCCTACTCCATTTCTGTTCCTTTCTCTACCCGAATACCACAGCTTAAAACCTCCTGGATTAATCTCACGTGCCTTTTCTCCAACCCACTTAGTTTCTTGCATGCACATTATGCTGACATTTCTCTTTTTCATAACCTCAGCTATCTCAGATGATCTTCCCCTAAAACATCCAACATTCCATGTCCCAAAACACAATGGAGCATCCTGCCTTTTCTTCTTCGCACCACATCAACTCCCACCATGCCCTTTCATATTTGACACCATCCCCGGGTATTGGAGTGGCCTGTCGCTTCCGGGCGACGACCTAGCAGCCTTAGCATTCTTATCATCACACCCAGGCCTACAAAGTGTAGCGCGCTCTTGCATATTTGACACCACCCCTAGGCGGAGGGATGACGCGTCGCTTACGGGCGACGACCTAGTTGTAACGATTTTCATGTTTCGATTCATGTCATGAGATGTGACTAAGTAATATTGTTGGCTGTCACGCGCCTACCACATCACCCTTCTCCTTTATCCTGGCTTGGGACAGGCATGATACCACAAAAACGATATCATGGCGGAGTTAACAGTAATGAGTAGAGTGTTCCATTCTAATTACTTTTTTCTTTCAAATAAATCTTTATCAAACAATGTCAAACAGTGCAAAATCAAACGGTGTAGCTACATTATCAAACAGTGTCGCTACAGTGTAAAGTCAAATTCATTTCTTTAATATTTGTGAAGTCAAACTAGGACAAACATTTAGGGACAGAGGTAGTATATTCTAATTATTATTATTTTATCTAAATGGAGGGGAAGATACCCCAGACCTCAAGAGAGGTCTCTCACAATCACACTTCTAGTCCAGTTACAACCCATTTTGTCCTCTTGCAACACACTACACACCTCAGTCGGAGGTTCCTCAAAATCTCTCCACTTCATCATCTGATTTCTTCCCAGTTTAGCAAGAATATCTGCCTCTGTTTTGCTCTCTCATAATACAGCAAATGGTAACCTCCCAATTTTTTCTCAGCCAGCTCTGACAAGCCTCAACAAGATTGCGTGCAGGCCCTCAAGTTAGGTTGGCTATAAAATACCCTTGGTCTGGAGTCATTTATCTCGCACGATTCTGATATTGAAGTGAAGCCCTATCGAATTTTAGAGAGAGAAACACTTAGTTGATTTAACCCAAACTTTCAAGGTCAACTATTCCTCTGTTCTTGTCATTTTCCATACATTTTGCTTTGTAGGCCTTAGATCTAGTGTTAGTCGCCTTAACATTTAGTAAGAGCCTTCGTCCTCAACTGTAAGTATCGAAGGCATGTCATCTAGGAGCGATTCGCATAACATTTCGGCATCGTTGTGAGTGTCATTTAGGAGAGGCCCCCAGCCCACAATCTTCAGTGGTAGCCGATTTCGATCACGTGAAGGACTTAGAAAGCCGCTTTCGTACAGGAGCTGAAGTCAAAGACTTCAAACAAAAGATTGAAGGTGAGGAGATAGCTGTCTCAGGCCATCCAGATGGAGGAGGGGGAGGAGGAGGAGGGGAGAGAGCGCCTCCGGTCCCGAGATTTTGTTTCCTTGCAAGGTGATGGAGAAACTGGGACTTCCCAGCCGTCATGCCCCAGTCCCCTTCGCTCGATGAAGGTAAAGAGAGCCCGAAGAAGGGTCGTGCCGAAGAAAACAGGCATCCGTTGACGGGGCCAGTCCATGGGGATTCCTAAGGACCATTCTTACCTCAACACTGATGCCCTGGCACGGGGGATGAAAACCGACGACTCAGATTTGAACATTACCCAGTTTTATATTAGGCCTTCGGCATTGGTGGTGGAACCAGGTCCTGGGGACGTATTATCAAGTCCTCTTGAAGGATGTTTTGCAGTTCACATCTTGTCGGCGGCGATGGGCCTTCAGTGTCTGTTGCATCCTTGTTGGAGTATATTTGGTTCATGGGTCTGACACCGTGTCAGATGACTCCCAACAACTACTCCTACATCTCTGGCATCATGTCGGTATGCATGGAAAGGGGGTGGACCCCTCCGTCGATTTTGTTTTTCCTATGCTTCAATCTCTGACGGGGGGCACATGAATAGCGAGGGCTTCGCTAATGTCCCGCAGGTTTCGGAATGGAGGCTATTCAAGGAGGTGCCCTCGCCCCATAAGGATTGGAAAGGTCGCTTTTGCTATATAAGGATGGTGGATAACTCTTTCTCGGGGCCTCTTCGCGATAGCTTTCGGAGACATCCAAAAGTAGGGAGTGTTGCCCTCGAGAAATAGGAGGAGAAGTTTGTGTTGGAGGAGGAGCTGACGACAATCAAAGAGGTGACAGCCCCAGATGATCTACTTAAGCTTAGCTTATGACAGTACTGGCTCCTGGTAGAGCAGGATGAGAGATACTCGTTGATCGATCGGGTTTACGAGAGTGCACCCCTTCTGATGGCGAGGCCGGAGGTTGATAATGGGGGCTCTGTGAATTTATACTAATGGATATTAAAAGTAGAATGGCGAGGTCTGAGGAATAAATGGTTGATCAATGAATGTGCATAGGCTGGTAGATGGGAGACCAAGGGTGGGGCGACATGTTAAAAACATTATTGGCAGAGTCCATGAGTGGGATTGAGATGTAGTCCTCCTGCAATGGGAGTCTTCTCGGAGTTTGAGAGAGCACATGAAAACTGGTCGAGCGGGGGACCCAAAGAGAAGGCGAGTATCGGAGGATCAAGCACAAGATACCCAAAGAGAAGGCGAGTATCGGAGGATCAAGCACAAATGAACCAAAAAAATGTAGAAGGGGCAGTTGCTGAGGGTCTTGGCCCACCTAGATCCTTGAATAAAGATTATATTTTTAATTCCACAATCCTAGTTTTTTTTCATAAGGACTCTACATTTTTCTTTTACTGGGTGGTGTTAGCTAAGTAAGACTTTACTTTAGTGTTTGTTCTTGTTAAGGACATGCTCAAAACAGGTCTAGTGACAAGGATTTTTGATCAGTCATGGTCCACTTACAGGTGCATGGATGGGGATTAGTGAGTCAAATTGCTCATGTGTGGGTAATTGACTCAAAGCCTCACACAAGGGCTTATGATGAAGCTATGTTTTCTTTTCTTATTGACTTTTCCTTATTTTCTGGTCATGGTGTTATCTGTCTGAATTCTCATATTATAATATAAGCCATTTACATGAAAAAACATACGGAAATTAACATCCAACTTTTGCATCTGCACTTATTTACGTCTCCTTTACATTCTGTGCATATTAATTACCTTTCTTTATATTAATGTCTTCCCTCCTCCCGCGCACGTCTCTCTTCCCTTCTCCCATGCACATCACATCGATTGACTTCACCACGCCGTGTGCATGCATTGTTGGCTTCATCCCTAGCCATCTCTATCGCCGGTAACTCCATCGCACACTGCCGTCTATCGAGTTTCTTCTTCTTCTTCTTCCTCCTCTTCCTCCACCACCACCACTTCCTTCTCCTCCTCCTCCTCCTCCTCTTATTATTCTACTTTTCTGATTTTTGATATTGATTGTTTTTATTTTATTCTACTACCAAGGTTTTTTAGTTTTGGAATTCACTTTGTTAATTTTTGGACTTCTATTTCTTCATTTGTATATAAATTTGATTTTCCAGGTTTTTGAATATGGCATAAGATTTTGCCAAGTTTATGGCAAACATTTAAACTGACAATCATACTATGGCAAAACGCTTTTGTGTAAATCGCTTTTTCTGATTCTTTTGTCATTAATTTCTTATTTTTAATTGAGGTGAATTTGTTAAAGTGATTGGTCCATTGGATTTTTGTATTTTTCGAATATTTCATTGTTGACTTCATATTTTGTCAATATTAAGGAGGTTTTGTGTTAATCTGCCAAAATAAATCTCTCAACTTAATGACAAATTTGAAAAATCATTTCATTGAAGATTTGTAATTAATTTTAATCTTCAAGGATAAATCTTCTAACTTAAGGCAACTCTTCTAAAGATGGATTTCCAAATCAGAATCTGATACATGCATATAGCTCTTCTAAAGCTTTAAAAGAGATTAAAACAAAAATAAAACAAAAAGTTCATAATTTATTTTATAAAAGAAAGGACATACCCATTCTGAAATGGGTTCCAATGATTCCTAAACCTTCTGTAGGTCTGTCATATATGTTACCTGATTTGATTGCTCTACACACATGGCGTGTATGAAAGAGATGTTGAGCAATCAACACGTGCAATTTTGAGGGGAATGTTACCTTTTCACCCCCACCCCCCTTGTGCCATACAACGATGAAATTAAAAAGCACATTCCGAGGGGGAGTTTTATACTTTACTCCCCGGGCTATCTTCCCCACACATATCTCTCTGATCACGCAATAACGACTCCAGTGACGTCTACTGTGAATGCTTCACAAGGATATGTCGAAAGTCTTGTTTTGGTTCTCATTGATTTTCATCATTATATGCACGTCACGCATAATTTTTGATGATGAGTCAACAGGACACCATGGTGTCTCCTACCTTAGCTTTTGCCAATTTACCTGTTTTTTTCATTCAATATAATAAGAATGATGTCCCAATGAATCAGGTCGTCATGAGGGAGAGAATGATCCAAGTGCTTCTAAACATTGAACATTATTATTGGGCACATCTCTCATGCAAAATAAAACATGATGATTCCCTACAAGCAATTCTTGATGACTTCAATGGCTAAATCATTTTTGGATTCACCAAAAGATCTCACTATCTCCAACATCTCAAATAGTTGAAAATCCAATTCCTTAGTATAGAACTCACTCGACTTCCTACTAACTTTATTTGGACATGAATAAATACGTTTCCGCTGGTTACGTGCATGTGCTCCGAAATCAGCCCTACTCAAATGGTCATCCACCAAATTCATTGTTCCAAAGTGTTCCTCAAGACCTTTCTTATCAAATAGTTCAAAAAACTACGTTCTGGAGGAGACTCGGGTCAGACAATCCGAAACAAAAGATGAAGCTCATGCATGCGGCATGCCTGAAACTGAATGAATAATCATTCTAGAGGCGGCATCGGACTCCATACACCTCACCAAGAGCAACTTCTTGAAGGCTAGTGTTTCTAGCAAAATTTTGAATATCTTCCGAAGTAGTCAAAGTGAAGCTTGTTTGAAATAAGGTGTGATTGCTATAACTCCCCCATCAAAGGAGAGATTGTTAGAAATCAATGAAGACAAGGTAATTTGAGTATCTTTGTAATTTGAACACAAAGGAGGAAGCTAGTCAACACAAAGGCAAAGTTAACCCGTACTACAACACCAAATGAACACAAATGGAGAGATTGTTAGAGATTGTTAGCAATATATTTTGTTGTGTCCAATTGCATTATACATCTTTGAATTTGTGAGATTAGTTATTAGATCGGGCCAACTTTGATTTTGGGTCTGTAAGCTACTTTATTATATCTAAACTCTAAAGGCTAAGCTTCTGTAATCCTATTAGCTACAAATTTGGTATCAGAGCCCAGGCTATCCGGTAACTTTATCTATTGTTGTTCATTCCAAGTAAGTACTTATGTGTGTTAAAGCTCTCTATGTGTAAATGTGTTGGAGTATTGTTGGTACACCAAGATAGAAAAGTTAAATTATATAGGGTAGTAAATACTCAACTCCTCAGCCCTCGGGGATAATGTAAGTTAACGAGATTGATGTTTATTCAAGTTGAGAGTGAGTCAGGTTTTCTAATTCGTTTTTAAAAAATGATTTAAGGTTGTTATCTAAAATCACCATTGTTCTAGTCATATATCTTTCGTAATAGATAATTCACACACACTCAGTTCACTTTCATAATATATATTACATTTCAGAACTTGTTGATCTTTCGTATAGATATTTTACACACTCAGTTTACTTTCATAATAGATATGGTATATAAACTCAATTTACCCATGATTTAAATTAGAGTCATATAGAAAAGGAGTTTTAGAGTTGGTCTAATATTTTCTGTTTTATTACTCGACCCCCATCAGTTTTTTTTTTAAAGTGCGCACGCGCGCACACATACATTTAATAAAATAGAATGTCGGTTTGATAAAATCACCAACCGGATGCTTTACAAATGAAGAATATTTTCCATATGCACACAAGTTAGTTTATTATGTTTTATATATTTATCTTTTTACAAACTAAAACCGTTTTAAAAATGCTCATGCTATTTGCATTTCTTATTATATTTTGAGAAAAAGGTCAAATAAGTCATTCTATTTCAAAATGCCAAAGTCAACATTTTTATCAAGGGGTTCCTCATATGATTTTTACCATTTTAATAACAAAAGATATTGAGTCTCACTGCTTAAATTTCATTAGAATGATCTGTCAATAAAGTTTGTATATGTGTTTCAAAAGTTTTGAATGGTTTTTAATTCTTAAGAGTTAGCTAGTTAGAAGATATGAGAGAAAAGATCAGATTAAACCACCGGTCTCTAGTAAACCATTTGTCTTATGATCTGTTACATTTGATATTTGGATTAGTGAAGTGTGACTCAATATAGTAAGATCTAGAGTACAGAGATTTCAACAGAATAAAGGATATGGTACGTACACCAACAAGCTCTTTTATAGTCATTACGATTCTTTGTAGACAATAACACAATGAGCTAGTGTCGAAAACTAGTATGCTTTTTGCATAATAAAAAAAATAGCATGAGTGAAGTATAAATATGAAGGTAAAACAAAACACATATAAAGGTAAAAATTCAACATTCTTATTCTTATTTTTAATAAAACAAAACACATAGTATACGTAGTATGTAGGGGGTGTTTGGAACTGATTCTGCTTATGTTTTTTTTAAATCAGAAGTAGAATCAGAACCATTTTTTAGAAGTTGGTCTCCCTCAGCTTCTAAAAAAAGTTAAAAAACTAATTCTAGGAGTAAATTAGGGCAATACTTCTGCACTTCCACCCAAACACTCTAACTTCTGCTTCTGCTCCTTCAGTTTTAAGAATCGGATCCAAACATCCCCGTACTTATCAGTTTCAAGATTTTTTCTCTTGAAGTGTTTTCAATCCTAAATCAGACCAGACCAAATCAGACTTAAACAGACCAGACCAGTCTAGACTTAAACAAGCCAGACCATATTTGAACTGTTATAAAATTCACAAAAATCATACATTTATCAGACTAAACTAGACTAAATCAAAACAAATTTAAACAGACTATAGACCAACAAATTTCGACTCATATTTTAACAAAACATTCCTAATACGGAAGAAACGAAATAGGCAGAGAGGATTTAGCTCACCAAATTGAATAATTTCATTTGGAGTCCGCGGTTCGTACAGAGCACACTCCCTCACGTAGCGTGTACAGAGAGCACTGTTCACCAGGCTAACCCGAAATAGCAACAAAGCCCCACCACTTCATACGCGTCGTCTTCCCCTTTGCCGCATTTCCTCTCGCTTCACTTCTCACACTTCCCAACTCGCTCACTCTCTCCTCGCTATCGTCGCCGGCGACGTTCCCCGTAACTCCTCCCTTCCGGCATTTTCTCCTCTCCGGTAAACTCTGAAACCCTCGCTACTTCCCCTCGCTCTCCCCATCCAACGAAAACTCGTTTGCTCGTTCTCTGACGTGGATCTCTATTTTTTACCCAGTTTGGGACTATATAGACGATCAGTGGGACTTAATATGAAAAATGTACTGATGATCGAGGCGTTTTTTCTATGTTCTCTTATGTGCTTGTGGAATGGGAAGGGTTTATGGGTGTAACTGTGAAAATATTGCTCCTTCCTGCTTTCTTCTTCTTCCTCTTCGTCTTTTATTGTGTTTTTTACAGCTTGTCGTTCGTGTGGCATTATTTTCCATGTTTATGTGTCGGTTTAGCATTATATGCCAGATTTTGGTTCCTATGTTGTCTGACATGGGAAGAAAGAGCGTATGGTTTTGCTCTGTGTTAATGAAGCTTGTCTTTCTTAGTAGAACCATCCTGAAAAGGTTGGTGATATGGAGTAATGATATTGTGACGTAAAAAAGAGACATGAGTTATTGCACTGTCTAGGTGATGAACAACACATTAGAGACAAGCGCAACAATTATGCTGTTTATCCTTAGTTTTTGAAACCAAACCTGGTCTTTGGTTTATGTAATTTTATCTTCTAGATGGTATCATGGTACTAAATAAAGGGCTTGGTGTGTGAGTAGGAAATAGCTTTTACAGTTTTACACATGGAATGTGCTACTTTGCATAATCTTAATCTATATGCAGTACTTGGCCACTGTGGCTAACTCTAGTCAAGAAAATCTAGGAATAATGTAGTGCACGTGTTGTAAATTTAGGTAAGGTCTGACACTGCCTAAGTTGTCAATTATGAAAATATTTGCTTACAAGTTTGTTTGTCTTGTAATCTTGTATTTGTTATGAATGCCCTTGGTATTTGGTGATTCAGAATTTTCATGTAATGCGAACTTGTGTTTATTGGTAACAAGCAAAGACATTGCTGGGTGATTTTCTTAAGACTGATATATGATGTATCCATGTTGACACATAAATTTTGATTTGTGAAGCAGTATCAAAGATGAGTTCGGGTAAAGGGAGTAAGAACCCTTCTGGTTCAGGAGCTTCTGGTCCTATACCACAAGGTGATTCATGGGAGACTTATGGTAAGAAGTCGAGAAACAAAGCTGGCAGCAGTGCTACGAATCAGCGTGCTCCCCAAAACTCCACTGCTGTATCTACTGGCAATGCTTGGGGAACTTCGGGTCCTAAAGCATGGAATCACGGTGGATCAGGAAGGGGTCCTGCTAGTGACCTAGATCCTAGAAGACCATCAGCTGGTAGAGGTAATGAAAGGGTTCCTGCTGTGGTAACACCTCCCTTACAACATGGATGGAACTGGTCTAGTAGAGTGGCGCCCACTCATTCCGCCAGCCAAGTTCACCAAATCCCACCTGCTCCAGAAAGCATTCAAACTGTTAATGATGAATTGGGAGAAGAAGATACCGAGGATGACGACATGCTTGATGACACTGATGAAGAGTTACTCAGTGATGATTTCGACTCAGATGGAAGCGCAAAGAGTCACGGAACACGCAAGAAGAATCCATGGTTCAAGGAGTTTTTTGACAGTACTGATAAATTGGCCATTGAAGAGCTCAATGATCCTGAAAGGCAATGGCACTGTCCTGCTTGCAAAGGAGGTCCTGGTGCTATTGATTGGTATAAGGGTTTGCTTCCGCTAATGACACATGCCAAAACACGGCGATCTAAGCGAACAAAGTTGCATAGAGAATTTGCAGAACTGTTGCAGGAAGAATTAAGCTTGAGAGGAACTTCTGTTTCTAGAGCAGGAGAATCATATGGAAGCTGGAATGGAATTATTGAGAAAGATTATGAGATAGTGTGGCCACCAATGGTCATAATCATGAACACCAGGCTTGAGAAAGATGACAAGGACAAGGTATTGCAATTCTTTGGTCCATCTGTTTATTTAGGTACTTATAGAAATCTACCATGATGAATTTTACTCCACCCTGTAATGTACTTTTATCTGTTTTTTCGAGTGGAATTTTTCAGTGGACTGGAATGGGAAACCAGGAACTGCTTGATTACTTCCACAATTATGCTGCTGTCAGGGCCCGACATTCGTATGGGCCACAAGGCCATCGAGGCATGAGTGTTCTGATTTTTGAGGCATCTGCTGTGGGCTACCTTGAAGCTGAACGTCTTGGAAAGCATTTTTCAGATACTGGAAGAGACAGGGAATCCTGGGTAAGAAATCCTGTACTATTTTACGCTGGTGGGAAGCGCCAACTCTATGGTTACATGGCAGGGAAGAAAGATTTAGATTCCTTTAACCAGCATTCACACGGTATGCTTACCTTCATATCTGTTTTTCAGCTAGATGTAACAAATATGTATTGTTTGATGCTTTGGTTTCTGCTTGGTTCTCTAGGTAAAACCCAACTAAAATATGAAATGAGGTCACATCTGGAGATGGTTGTGAACCCAATGAAGCAGATGAGCGAGGACAACCAGCAGCTGCAGTGGTACAAAAACAAAGCTGCAAAACACCAGAAGCAGGCAAAAGCTCTTGAAGAATCTTTTCTTGTCATGGGTGAAAAGTGCCGTGAGACAGCAGAGCAAAACAAAGTTGTTCTGTCAAGAACAAAAACCCACCATGAACAGAACCAAGAAGAGGTGTGATAATATCTTTGAACCTTCTAATTTCTAAAAGCTATGCTGACTTAACTCAAGAAATATGATTATGAACATGTCTATAATCATTGTATTTTGTTCTGTGTTACTTATTGTTCAATCTTTGTTGTCTCATACAACCTTTTACAGTAGTCTAATCTTAGTTGTGCATGCCCATATGTGCAGTTTGAGAGAGAAAATGTACTACCTCCGTTCCGCTAAGATTGTCCCGTTTTACCATTTTGGTCCGTCCCACTAAGATTGTCCCATACCAAATTTGGCAAAGTTTGTGTGGCTCTAAATCATTCTTACTTTATCAATTCAATATTAACAACATAAACCACTTTTTATTAGTCTGTGTGCCACTCCCTCTTGTCCCATTGTTAGCGGGACGGAGGGAGTATCATATAAATATGAAATGAAGCACCGAGAGATATATTTTGGATACTATTCTTAATTGGATCAACCCAATTAAATTGGACTTCGATTTGGTATAAAGTGGTGGAGTGGTGTCTGAGAGGGTTAAGGGGCTGGATTATAGGATCCAAACAAGATGGATACGTGGTAGGCTGAAAGCACAGTGGTATTTCAGGGATGTTGCGGAAATTTATACATACTATTAAAATTGAATCCAAAAACAAAAACATGAAAACAGTATTTTTTTGTTTTAGTTTTCCATAATTATTTCCAAACATGACAGTTTTTCATAAGAAAAGAATATGTTATAATAGATGCCACTTCTGTCCCAAAAAGAAGCATGTTTCTAATACTGAAAGCAGTATTGCAATGTGTCTCTTTTATCAACATGTTTTATGCTGCTCATGATTTGGAAGATCATAAGATTGAAGCAAAATGCTTCCGAATCATGAACTGTGTGTCTGCGTGTAGGTATTGATTTTCAAGCTGTTTATTGCCACTTCAATGTCACATGTCTTTCATGGGTGCCATATGGTAAAATGTTGATGACTTGATGCTTGTTTTTAATATAACCATTGCTCAGATCTTGGTTGTCATTGATTTCTGTTTTATGGATTAAGAGGAGTAGGACCTTGAATTTTGTCTGTAATTTGAATCTAGTAATGTCCTATTGGGTGCATTTCTGTATATAATATTTGCTTTTTTGTTTGATTTTGGCTTTCTGTTTCTCTTAACAGATTGTGGGTTTTCATCCACCACATTTTGCGTGTGTATGATATCACCTCACTTTACAATTTTTTTCCTGTCTTGATGGTTGTAATTGTTTGCTTTGTATTCACTCTTCAGATGAAGTATCTAGACTGGTTCATTAAAGAAAAGCTCCAAAGCATACATGATGCAAACACTGCAGGGGCTGGTAACCATGCAAGTTCTTCAGTTGCGGATGACAATCGAAGGTAAAATGATATTCTGGATGTTATGGAGGGTGGGGTGGGGGGTCTGTAAGGCAATGTTTCTTAAGATGAAATGGAATCAATTTGTATTTGAAATGTCTACTATGAATTGCATTGCCTTGTGGCTTGCAATATGTTGAGTAGAGTTTTTAATTTTTGCTTTTTCATTCTTTCCTTAAAATGTACGAGTAATGTATATTTGCAACTGAATGTTGTTAGTAATTTAACCGAGTGGAATCTCAGGTCTGAACAACTGGCCAAATATTTTGAATCTCTGGAACTGGAAAAGGGAGACTCTGTGGAACATAAGCAGAAACTGATGGAAGCTTACGAGGAATTGAAATGTAGACGCCAGGCGGAAGAGGATGAAATGAAGCGGCGCCATCAAGCAGAAGTGGATGAGATGAGGCGCAGGCACCAGGAAGAGGAGGCCGCCGCAAAGGAAGGGTTGAATGCTGTATTGGCCAAGTTGATGGAGAAGTAATGTGGTAATGCCACCTCTGCCATTCTGACCTGCTGGAGCAGAGGAAAGATATGGCTACCTGCCAGACATCTTTAAAATTTGAACTGCTGATTATCACTATTATTAGTACTAATAGTATTACACTCTAACTATTCTTCTACTCCCATATTTTCTGGGATTTGAAGATTGTGGAATTGGTGCAAACTGCAAAGTCAGCTGCTGCTATCAACTTGTGCTGTTTTACATGCATCATCATCATCATCATCATCATCATCATTATTCAAAGCCAAATAGGATTCCGACATTGGAATTTGAGCAGATGAATACCAACCTCTTTTTTTGCTCTCAATTCACAAAACATGCACTCACTTGGATGCTGATGGGGTTGCAACATCCTTTCCTAGTCAAGTGTAGTTATTTCACATTAGAGATGACAATTGTGAGTTGTAGGCATGGACCGGTTCCGGTCAGCCCGGCCCGGGAACTGGCCCGACCCGCCACTGTGCGGGCCCAGACCGGCCCGGTGAACTGGCCTGGGAACCGGGCCTAGGACCGGCCCGGTGTGTTAGAGCGGTCTGGTTTCGGGCCTACCCTTCCTTTGGAACCACCCGGCCGGGCCCGGTTCGGGCCTATTTATTTATTTTTTTGTTTTTTTTCAATTTTTTTGTTTTTTCAATTTTTTTTTGTTTTTCCCCGGGTTGAGCTAGGTGTTTTGGGTGGGTGGGTGGGGGGATCGGGGGTTAATAAGAAAAGCAAAAAAAAAAAAATGAACCGGCCTGAGATTGGCCCGGACCTGGTTGCAAACAGGGCCGCTTTTGGGCCCGCCCCAAAAAAATAAAAGCCCGGTTTGGATTGGCCCGGAGCACGGCCCGGAACCGGTCCATGCCTAGTGAGTTGTGACCGATCCGATGAATACCCGCACCGAACTGTTCCGGTCAAAACAGGGAAAACCACATTGACCGGGTAACGGGTACGGGGCAGGGAATGCCCATTTTGTTTTACGGGTAACGGGGCGGTTATGGTCTTATATATGCCTGTTCCATTACCCGCCTCGTTTATTTTTGGTTATATTTTTTATAACATTCTTATCTATTATATGTCCAACAACTAATAAAAGATGAGATTTTTCTATTTTGATTGTGTATTAGTGTATATATGGATAATAAATGTACTAACTATAGTGTATGGATGAAAGTTCATAATAGATATTAATAATCTTGTTTGATTATTATCAGATCTTTTATTTTTCAAATTAAGTAATTTTAGGTTCAAATTAATTTAGGTTGTCTTCTTTCTCGTCTTATAGATATACGAAACTATAAAGTGGCATCTAAGTCTATTTTTGAAATGGAGGCCCAGAACTGGACCGACTATGTTTCGGGCCTGGGTCGGGTAATGTTTTTTTTTTTTTTGGTTTTTCTTATTTATTCTTACCCCCCACCCCCTCACCCTCAAACACCCCCAAACCACTCAGCCCAACCCACCTCTTACCCAAACCAATCCAAAAAACCAAAAAATTAAATAAATTGGGCCCAGATTAGTACCAAGTGGGTTGCAGCCTGAGCCCCCCCCCCCCCCCCCCCCCCCCGGTCCCGGTCAGACCGGTCCCGGGCCACCCCTACCTCTGCATCTAACATTTTTTATTTGTCAACTATGCGGTTGATTACTTATTCTTTCTTTTTGAAGTAAAACTCAGTACACACGATTTCTGTTTCTTAATTCAATTCCCTCTTTGTTATTGCATCTGTTAAATATGAAAACATAAAACTGAATATTCATAGATACAATTATATGCTCTGATGCCACTAGATTGCTAATCTGTCAGAGAAATAAGGGAAAATATCACAAATAGGCTTAAAAGTGAAAACAATATCACTTTTATCACCGTGTGAAGTTGTTTTCAAAATTAGACAACTTAAAAGTTTTTCTTTCATAAATGTCCTATGCTTGTGCGAACTCCTTCCGAAGCAGATTCCGTATCTTTGCCGTATCTTTGCCGTATCTTTGCTCCCTAATTGATTAAGTTCTTATCTCTATTCTCAAGTGTAGTGGCCTATCTTAAGTGGCCTCTTTTTGTCATTTTAAATAGAATAAAATTCAAATAAAAAAGAATGTACTCCTAATAAAGAACAACTATGAAAATGTAAAATAATATATAAATGTTCTGAGACTATTAAAAATATAAAAAGTAATTAGATTTTTTTTTTTGAAAGATTGCTTTTTAAAAATTAGAATACTTGAAAAATAAAAAATCTATAAAATTCAAATAAATATATAAATTGAAAAAATTTGAAAATTTCAATTAAATATTTAAATTAAAATATAAATAGAATATATAATTCATAAAAATTAAAATAAGAAAATCAATGTAAGCTCAAAAGCATGTGATATATTTAAAAACCCAAGCACCTAAAAATTATAGACAAAATACGTAAAGTAAAAATATTTTAAAACTACAAAATAGTATAAAAGGAATTTCAAGATGTTTCTGAAAAGAGTAAACTTTTTAAAACTGGAAAATAAAAAATAAAAATAAAACTTAAGAATTTCAAATAATTGTTTAAAATTAAGAAACTAAAAAAATCATAAAAAAGTATATAAAAAAATAATAAATACTTAAAAAATGGGAAATAAACACAAGTATGATTTTATTAATTTTGTAGGGTGTTGCATAGCTTAATTCTAGTTATCATTTTATTGTTATTTTTTGTTGCATGTTGTTTCAGTATGTTTCTTTATGTTTATTTTTGTTGCAAATTTTGAATAATTTGTTTTTTATTGTTTATTCATATTTTGTTGTTGAGATTCATAAATCAAAATTTATCATTTTAGGTGATTGAAATCTGAATATCTATAAATGTTTTTTTGCCAAACAAGCAGCGAAGATAAGTAAAAACCTAAATAAACAACTAAATTCATAATCAACTATAAACAACAATAAGCAACACAATGCAACAATAGGAAACACAATGCAACAAAAAGAAACACATATAATACAACAATATGAAACAAAAAATAGCATATAAAAGTATCACAATGAATATACAATCCAATTTATGACAGAGTATTCTATTTGGCTTTGCTTCTTATCAATTCTTCTTCTATTTCTTTTTCTGCAACTTAACACATAGCTTCTCATGCTTGGCTCTCTTGTCTTCTTTTCCCCATTGATTTTTCACATAGCCGCGATTCCGCAAAGGAGAAGTTGAAGGAATTGATAGAGGCTAGAGTTAGAGGATTGTGAAAAGAGAGGAGAATGGAGGTCGAAGGTATGAAAATCGGTTAGGATCGAGAATGGAGGTGAGTCGGAAGAGACGAGCAGGAGAAGAGGAAGATTTTTCTGTTGGATCTGAAATCAGAATCTCCTTGCGTCTATCTTCCGATCGAGACTCGAGAGTAGTCTAGTTAATGAACAAGTTGGGGAAAGTGGCTAAAAGTGAAATAAGATAATCAGAATTGAAAACTTAAAAGTTTAAAAATGAAAAGAAAATACAGGTGAGCTATAAATGATATAGGGCATACGAAAGTGGATCGTTTGGGTAATTTCCACGAGAAATAATGGCCAAGACAACTAGGAAGTCAATTGAGCCCAAAGCCATGCAAGTTGGTACATAACCATGTGCGGGCTGGTCTAGCCCAAAAATACACAGTAAACCAGGCCAAGATTGAGTAACCCAACAGAAAGACTTAGAAGTTGGAACTCCTAGCAACTGTCTTAAGAAAGTATCAAAGTGTATCTGTGGATGGAAACTCTATTGTTGCCTAGTTGGACAATCAAACTTATACGTGACCGTTTGAAGTCTGTGAGAAGTTAATGTACTATTTACTCTGCCCGGAAACAAGTTCAGTTGTTCAAGTATCAAACACAAATTTTTCTCTTCATGTTTATTTCACTAGCGTGTTTATTACACAAGTTTTATAAAGGGTTAAAGGGTTCCCATGATTTTCTTTTTGTTTTGTAGGCAAGTGGAGGATAGCATTAATTACCATTAATCTAAGGTGACAACTAGGCAACAATAGAGTGTCCATCCACAATGAGGGCTAAAAGTTGGAACAATTCATGTGAATTTTTCTATATATATTTTTTAAATCGCACCATAAGTAAAATGTTATAACAATTACAAAAAAATGAATTGCTAATTTGTTATACTACATGAGATCACCCATTAGCAAAATTGCATCCCACATTTTAGGGTAGAAAAAGAGGTGCACTAAATGAATTGTGAGGGCCGTACTGGCAGGGACGGAGCCACAGGTATGGATATGGTGTCAATTGACACCACTAATTTTTTTTTAGTTTTATATATATATATATATATATATATATATATATATATATATATATAGATGTAAATTTTCTAAAAACTAATTTGACACCACCAATATAAATGAAATGTTGCCAATTGACACCACTCAAATATTTTTGGTAATTATATATAAATTAAAGGTATTCTATTCTAAAAATTAATTTAACACCATCTCTATGAATGCAACGAGGGTCAAAGTATAAATATATATGAAATAATTACATATCTATCACATATAATCACACTATATCATAATGACTTTTAGTGATATTTTTGTAAATAAGTTTATTTCAGAAATATTTTGCAATTTAAGTCAAATATATACATAGTATATACTACGTATAATACAGAGCAATTTTTTATATCAAACCGTGTCATTGCACCTATAAAAGCATCATATTTGACCATCAAATAAGCTTTATTTTGATGCTTCAAAATAAATTTTTGATGATTTAAATGGTTGAATTTGAAACAGAAAATGACTTTGTATCATTTTTATTATGTATTTGAGTGGTTGGGATATGAAATAACTATTTAATTGATATGTATTATTATTATTATTGGTGATAATTGACACTACCTTCACGGTTGATACTGTTAGTAATATTTGACACTAACATTAGAACATGAGGAGGTGTTGCAGTTATTAAGAAAAGTGAATTCTATGATTGATATTGAATTGATAGTGTAAGAATACAGTAAAAATAATTTAGAATCAAACAAATTTTACATAATTTGATATAAGATAATCTTAGTGGGATAGACCGAATGGGAAAGATGAGACAATCTTAGCAGGAGTATCTGTAACACCGTCCCCAAATGTATTTATTTTTAAGAGTATAATGTATTGAACCTTACGGAATGGTTAATGAGTATACGAAGTTGTGAATTTTTAATATTTCTTTTGCGTGAATAGTAAATTCGCACGCGGGACCCACACTGGGAGCGGGGCCGCCCGATATTCCCGAGACCGTATATTTTATTCAACTTGGTCGAAATAATATTTATATAGAGGGGGATAATTTATTTGGTCCAAAGCAATGACATAATGTGGACCGATTGGTCAAAAGCGGCTCAATTACCGGTATTGGTAATTTAACGGATAATAGGCCAAAATTGGATTTCGGAGACCTATAAATTAAAGTTGGGGAATGTATATTCACTATAAGGGTCGTAATGGTTGAGAATACATAATATATTTTATTTGACCCGATAAAATAAAATATATTTAAAACAGTCCGAAAAACACAACTTTTGGGACCGATTATACACTTCTGGACAAACAGGGTTGACCTCCCACATGGGTGGGGGCCAACCCACGAATTTAGCCCCATTTTTCAAGGCCTTGGCCGGCTGGTAGTATAGGGGATCATGGGGGGATGATGTTGAGGTGAAGGGATTGGCATCAAACAAAAGAACACCTCCTCACCCCTCTCCCTGATTCCTCTCGGCCAGCACCAACCCCAGCAAGAAAAGAAAATCCCCATCCTCCTTTTCCCATCCTTGAAGAGAGCTCAAGCAATAGAAGTCCAAGGGGAAAGATTAAAGGGAGAAAAAGCTAGGAAAAGTGAGAAAGATTAAGGTAATAACCTTATATTAACTTTTCCTTTATTTATTCTTCTATCATATGTGATATATATCATATGAAGGACCTTGAGGGTTGTTCTACATAATTAAAGTGTGGAATAATAGGTTGGAGAGTGGTTCTAAGTCCAAAAACGGACTTAGAAGCCAAACCGACAAGTTCACCGGAAAATAACCTTTTAAAGGTTATTTGTTTTGATTAAGGTTTTATGATGTTAAAACCTTGTTAGGAACTTGATTAGAGCATTTTCGAGCTTCGCCGGAGTTTCGCCGGAGTTGGTCAAAGTTCGCCGGAGTTGGTCAAAGTTCACCGGAATTAGTCAAAGTTCGATCGGGGAGCGTAGAACACGCTTAAGCTCACTTAAGGTGAGGATGACCGACTATATTGCTTATAATTATTGGGTTAATTTCATAAGATTACCTAAATGAAGTATATGTGTTTGGCATGATTTATTTTTAATAAAAATGCCTAAATGAGATTATTATTGTTTATAAGCAAAAATGCATAATATACAAATTTATGAATAAATTGTGTATGATTATGTGTTATGAATACAATGGTATAGTAGTTGTGTAAA
This sequence comes from Cuscuta epithymum, assembly GCA_945859915.1. Classification (NCBI taxonomy): domain Eukaryota; kingdom Viridiplantae; phylum Streptophyta; class Magnoliopsida; order Solanales; family Convolvulaceae; genus Cuscuta; species Cuscuta epithymum. The sequence goes on along the minus strand of CAMAPF010000299.1, from coordinate 502,842 downwards.
TTATAAATTAAATTGTGATAAATATACTTTTACCTCATGTAAGGAAGTCATGGAAGGATAAAAGTGATATTTTGATATTAGAGCCAAGTTATACTTGAATGTGGAATTAAATCGAAATATCCAAATTATTATGAATTTGCATCGGTTTATTAAGGTGAAATGACTAGTATAGAAATACTAGTCGGGAATGTTAGTTCAATAGATTTTGGGAGCTAATCCCAAAATATTGGAGTTAGGTAACCTTAAAGGATATGTTTAAGGTGGACTCTATGAACTCAAGTTACATTTGGAGTAGGCCTTAAGGGTTACTCAAAATGGTTGGAACCTAGACTAAGAAGTGGTTTAGGGATTAGTTGACGTGACTATGAGCCGAGCTCTAGCACGTGATAGTATGACTATGAGCCGAGCTCTAGCAAACGTAGGGTGACTATGAGCCGAGCTCTAGCACAAATTAGTATGACTATGAGCCGAGCTCTAGCAAACGTAGGGTGATTATGAGCCGAGCTCTAGCACAAATTAGTATGACTATTAGCCGAGCTCTAGCAAACGCAGGGTGACTATGAGCCGAGCTCTAGCACAAATTGATATGACTATGAGCCGAGCTCTAGCATGGAGAACATGAGTTAATTACAAATGAATAACATCTTAGATTGAGGGTCTTGGAAATTGAAACTTTGATTATACTTAGTATAGTTGTCATTGTACTTGTCAAAATGCTTCCAAGTACTGACCTCCCCTTCACGGGGGAGGCCACCTCACAGTTTCAGGTAGAACTTGAAGGTTACTACCATCGCCGTTGCTCCAAGAGAATTCAGGAGAAGAAGACGTGGTTCGTGCTTCCTCCGTTTCCATTTTACAAACTATTTAATTAATGCTCATGGATATTATTTTTAAATATTTATTTGGGGGGCTTGTATGCCCATGTTTGCCAAGGTGTGGCATGAACACTTGTATTGAATGTTTCCGCTGCTTTGAATGGATATTTTTACATTATGTTTGTTTACGGATGTACTATTGTGAATGATATTACAGACGCCTTGTATAGTATGGATGTGTTGGATTGCGGTTGACTATTCATACTGTACGGCGGATTGTCGACGTGTCCGGATAGGTCCGGGGCGTGATAGTATCACGTAAAGTTATTTTCTCTATTTTAAAACTTGAAAATTGACTCAAAAACTGTAGACGACGTGTGATTATTAATAAGTTTGTTTTAATATCGTGTCATAGAAATAGTAGTTTAAAAAGTTTTGACACCACTGAACTGAATCGCTGGCTCCGTCCCTGCGTACTGGTCCCGGATTTCAAAAGGTGGTCGATGTATGAGAGGTAAAGGTATATAAATACGGGTGTCCAGCAGATGTAAAAATTGCAACTGTTGTGGGATTTATTTAGATACTTGTACAATAATAAGAAACAATTATTACTAGATCTTCTGCTATAGATTTTGATAGAGTAAAGAGTCAGTTTGGTTCTCGAAGTTGCAAAAAAGGTGTCAAATAAGTCCTTATATGGAAGATTCTGTCCGGACGTGCCATTTGAGGTGGCTCCCAGTGGAATTTTTTGATAAAATTTATTGAGCATCTTATTCATTAAGTCTAGTTTACTCATACCAAATTTCAGCTAAAAATTCAATCGGGAAGACATTCAAATGAATTCTTGAAGATAACTGCGCTTTTAACGGTACAATTATCTTCAAGAATTCATTTGAATGTCTTCCCGATTGCATTTTTATCTAAAATTTGATATGAGTAAACTAGACTTAATGAATAAGATGCTCAAAAAATTTCATCAAAAAATTCTACTGGGAGCCATCTCAAATGGCACTTCCAGACAGAATCTTTTATATAAGGACTTATTTGACTCCTTTTTTGCAACTTCGAGGACCAAACTGACCCTTATCCCGATCTTGATATTACTAGGGTTAAATGGTTGAAGGACTCCATACTTAAGATCTTTTCAGGTAATAAATTTTGTACTAGGTTGGAGGTGCATAATTCCCTTACTATTTTGAATGATGCTATTTTTTTTGGAGGATTTGTGAGAATCATTGAGAGGGGATATGATTCTCTATTTATTCCAGAAGGACAAAATAGACAGGGAATTAATCTTTTTCTTTCTGGGATCACCAAAGCAGTTACTTTGATGAACTCAATTGCTTCCAAAAAATTAGCAATTGAGCAAGTTTCAGTTGAGGCTGTTACGGATATGAGGATTTCTAAAATGAATTTGGATTTTTACCCTTTGATGGGGATTATCCTCATTCCTTTGAAACTGAGCTCTCCATTTCGGGTACATTATTTCAAGCTGATATTGAGCATTTTGAAGATCATTGTTTGGATTTGGTTGTCGACAACTTTGAGCAAATCTCTGACGAATTTGCTAAACTCAAGGATTTCTTTCATGTCACTTTGACAAATGGGGTGGATTCACTTTCCCATTATCTCATTTATGAATTTTAGAGGCTTCTTACCTCAACTCTGAGTACTTTGACATTGGGACCTAGTAATGATGAGATATCTTCTAAAATAGAGAGTGATTCAGAGCAAAAACAAAATTCAGGTGATGGTTCAAGAAGTAGACATGCTCAACCAGAATCGGTTTTTTCAGGTAACCTTTCTGAAACTTTTGACTTTGAGAAAGTTTATGACAGTCCGAACTCCATAATCTCGGGGGATGAATTTCTTGGTCATGTCTCAGAAAACGAAAAAAGGGTTCCTATTTCGACATTGGAGGACCTTTGGGACTCAGATACAAATGAGGTTATTTGTCAAAAAGCTCTTCTGGTTACGCCTGAAAAATGGGTTTAATACACCAAACTCCCTCGTGAAATATAAATTCGGCGCATTAGCCCTCTGTGATTTAAAAAATGCGTCCCCCCCATAATTTCCCCATAATGCGTCCCCGAGTTATAATTAATCATGCGCCAAACCCCCTCCAAGAACAAATTTAATTTCCAAAAAAATGAAAAATGATTAGTTTTTTATATGATTTAGAAATTTTGACAAAGTTACTTGCATATTCAATTTCAAAATTGTAAAATTTGTTCTTGAAGGAGATTTTGCGCATGATTAATTATAACACAGGGATGTTTGACACATTTTTTAAATCACAGGGGGCTAATGCGCCGAATTTATATTTCACGAGGGGCTTTGGTGCATTAAACTCCCTGAAAATTGTCTACCCACTCAAAATTTGAACACTCAGAAAAGAATGTATAAGAAGAGGAATCAACGATCGCATCTTATGAGAACTAGATCTCAAACACGAGCGGGGCTATAAAGATTTATCTGAGGGTTAAATTTTTAGATTGGGAGGGGTGTTTTGTATACTTTGGGTTGGGCATTACGATTCATTTTATTTATATTGTTTTTTTTTCCTTCTAAAAAAATAAGAAACAATTATTATTCGCTTGGGTTATAAGGGAAAAATGGCACGCCCAACCCTGACTGCCCTTGCGGAGACACATGCCCGTGCGGTAATTGCACGTAAGCTTTGATCTACCTGTTTGCCTGGAAATCTCGAATGATACATAATTCCAATTTACATCCTTCTAGTTAACTGTCTGGTCGAAGTTGGAGGGCCATCAGAGATGAGGTGTCATTCTTTTTAATGTTACATTGATACATAATTGCTTTTGTAATATGTCGAGGATAGAAATAACCGATGCAGTTACTGCAGGTGCACCGGAAAACCAAAGGATTCCGAAGCTGCTACCACCACTAGCACCCTACCGGTTCTTGGTGCCGTGCCCCACACAGCGTATGTATTGAAATATACAGAGTATTAGAGTATAATATCTTATTACTCATCATAATCACTCCATAATACTCCGTATAGACTTATGACATTTTGAACTAATAGATACTGCCAAATACGTTGTGGTCGGAAGGCATCATCTCCCAAAGAGGATGTCGCTGTCTAAATCTCATCCCAATCAAGGATATTGACATCATCATGAACATATACAATAATAGGTTTAGAAGAAAGTAAAAAACCTAGTGGGTGCTATTATCAAAAAATTATGTTTTGATCCGATTTGAGCAAGTCCTTCTAAAAAGATCCAAGTATCAATTTTTATCATCTTCATTAGAAAAGAAAATAAAAGTCATGTGTGGAAAATGTATTTGGTGATAGTTTTTTTGGATGAAAGCGGCTTACATGGATACCATAACATTCGGGAAGCAGGTAAATCGACAATAAAACTTATGAAAACCGTTGTCCATCGAACCAGACTCAGAGTTAATCACCTCGGTAATATAACTCGCTGATCCTTTTATGGGCACAATTGAGCAAATGACGGTAATCGCAGTTAAATCATCACCCACATCCAAACTCCAAATCATCATCTTACAATTGGAAATAAAGAATAGAACAAAACCAGAAAACATTAAATAGTCTAAAGATATAAAAATAATAAAATAAAGGTCGGCACTGAGTCTTCCAGCGAACACCAGAAAGCACCACCCTGAATCCCCCTTCCGAACCCAAACCGCTGACAAGCTTACCCCTCTAAGCTCATCTCCTCTCCATTTTTTGTTCCGTCCAGTGCCATCTCACCCCCTGGTGCTGCTCTTCCCCCGCCTCCCAGATGCGTCTGCGCTTCTGTTCCCCTGTTGATTCCTCATTATGTTTCAGGACCACTTTCTTGGAAGAGCTACTACTCGAGATCGCCGTGTCTTCCTTCTCACCCTTCGCTCCTCCATTAGACCCCCGATTCTCCCAATCTTGCGAATTCCTGCCCGAGTTTAAGCCTTCTCCGACCAGCCATTTATTCTTTTCTGTAGGACTAGTCTTCACCCCACTCCCTACCCTAAGCGACACATCAAACCTTTTTTTTCCAAAACTAACCCTTCCTCATACACTAACGGACAAAATTTTTCCGAGTGACCAATACCGCCACATATAAAGCAAAAATTAGGCAGCTTCTCATATTGAAAATCCACCCAATACCCAATACCTTCTTTTTTCAGAGTTGTGCCCTTTTTCAGAGGTTTTTCCACATTCATGCAAACCCTGTCACACAGGTAGGACTCCCACTTTTCTCCAAACTGATTTTTATCATAGCTAATGAACCTACCCAGAAAATTACCCACTCTTCTTGCAGTGCCTAAATTCATTAAGAAATAAAGAACATTGTGAACACGCACCCAAAATTATTCCTCATTCAGACAGATCTTATGTGGAATATCAGTAGGTTTAATTTCTTTCACAATCAGTAAATCCCTCTCAAACTGCCAAGGCCCCCCCATCAAGAACAAGTTTCATATCAATTGGGTGATTAAAAGTAAAGATCAATGTTCTAAAATGCGCTAGGCGCTAGTCGGGCGCCAGCCCAGCGCCTAGGCGGCTAGGCGGACGCCTAGTCGGGGACTAGTCGGGGACTAGTCGGAGACATAAAAATTGCATTTTTATGTATATTTTTGCATAAATATGATAAATAATATTGTATTTTTGTGTTTATAAAATACATATATACATATACATTAACAAACATGAATGATAAAATCATCACATTTAATTATACGTAGTATATGATAACTAATCACTTAACTTCATTAAGTTATAAATATAAATAATGATAAAATTCAGGTATATATACAAACATATATAGCTTTATCTTAATTTACAACTTCATTTCTTTATATCCATGGATAAAGCTAAAGTACGTATATCACTTGGAAAATTAAAATTAAAAAGTAAAGTAATGTTCAGCGAATCTAGACGCGTAGGTGGCCGATTAGGCGCTCTAGGCGGGCAACTAGGCGCCATAGATAGACGGCCGACTAATTCACCTAGACGGCAAACCAATTAGTCAGAGTGCCTAGACAAAAATCGGGGCGTTCGGCCACCGCTTAGTGCCTAGGTGGGGACTAGTCGGACGCCTAGAATGATTTTTAGAACAGAGGTAAAGATATACCTCTTATCATCGATTTCCTTGATCTCCACGCCCCTCCCCGGCCTCCATAGTGAAGCCATCATCTCTTTGAAAGCTGAGAAATTAATCTTCCTGTCCGTTATCAGCGCACCCACAACGGGGAAACCTGGCCGAACCTCCTCCCTGGAAACCTCTTCGGTGTCAACCTCGTCACAATCCATCTCCACCTCCTCCTCCCCCTCGACGCTCATCTAAAGGTACAGATCGGCGATCTTCTCCATGCAGAAAGTCTCGGCGCCAGACTCTTCTTCTTCGATGAAACCGACGAACAAACAATACCAATAAAACACTCTTCTGACTAACCTGTGTCGCAAACCTCCAATCCTAAGCCAAGGTGACGGTCGACGGCAACCGTTCCTCATCGCAGAGACGATAACGGACGAAGACGAACCCTAGCGGCGGTCAAGCCCTAGAGAAAGAAAGACGAGTATAAGCACGTTCTGTAGCAGTCTTATTATTTAGGAGCCTAGTTAGCTAAAACGCGTTTAAAACGCGATTAATACGCGTACCGTATCTTTGATGGAAAAAAGCATTTGGTGATAGATTATATATTATATGTTTGATCACGATCTGTGGGAAATTAAGTTTGGCTTTATTGCTTGTAAATCCAATGACAGCTTTATCGTAAGCTATGGAAGCTTCCTCAGCCGTCTCAAACGTGCTGAGCCACACCTTAAATGCTTAAAGGTGAACTCACAGGAATAACAATTGAGTGTCATTTAAAAGGTGAACACTATTTTGGCTTAGATTTTGGTTTGAGCTGATCATTCATTTATATTTTATAGATAGCGGCGAAACAAGAAATTTGATATAACTTATGGAAAAAATTAATAGGGGTCAAATCTTAATATCTTAACATATACTACGTACTATGTAATTATTTAGTTTATGTGTATATATTTGTACACAGTGGTTAGGGATGGATTCGGGCCGGGCCAACCGGCCCGGAACCGGACCGGCCCGCTACTGTGCGGGCCCGGACCGGCCCGGTGAACCGGTTCGTGCCCGGTTCGGGCCTCCCGGCCCGGTGGTATAGCGGTCCGGGCCCGGGCCTCCAGTTTAGTGAACCGGCCCGGCCCGGCCGGAATTTATTTTTTTTTTTTGGAAATTTTTTTAAGTTTTGGGTTGGATTAGGTATTTTGGGCCATTTGAGGTGGTTTGGGGTGGTTTGGGGTAGAGAGGGAGGGGTAGGGGGTTAAATAAGAGAAGAAGAAAAAAAAAATTAAAAATCCGGGTGGCCCGACCCGGCCCGGTCTGGCCCGGAACCAGACCCGGAACCGCCCACCACCGGTTCGGGCTCGGGCATCATTTTTCTGAACCGAGGCCCGGCCGGGCCCAGGCCCTAACTGGGCCCGAACCGGAACCGGTCCACCCCTAACAGTGGTGAAGACATAGTATTTAATTATTTAACATAAAATAGGACCGATGTAGTATTTTATTTCTAACCCATCAGTTTTTAAAGAAATCAATTGTTGCTTCTACTAAAATATATATTGTGTATATTTCAAAGAGAGTTGTTGCGGAACAATATGCCGAACTCCACACAAGAATTGAATGGTAGTAATGGAAAGGACCTATTTTGAGGAGTGAGATGGAGGCCGCGAGAATTGAAAATGGGTGATCGAAGGTCCGAAGTCCACGACCCAAACAAAGCAATTGCGGTGTGGCTCAATACATTTGAGACGGTCGAGGAAGCTGCCATAACTTACGATAAAGCTGCCATTGAATACAAAGGAAACAAAACAAACTCAATTTTCAACAACTCTGTATCCAGAGATGATCTAGAGATGTGGAAAATTGAGTTTGGCTTTGTTTCATTTGTATTCAATGGCAGCTTTATCATAATCGATGGCAGCTTCCTCGGTCGTCTCAAATGTTTCAAGCCACACCGTAATTGCGTAAAGGGGCATTCACAGGAATACAGGGTGACAGGAACAACAATCGAGTGTCATTTAAAAGGTGAACACTACTTTGGCTTTGTGGTCTGAGCCGATCATTCATTTATATTTTATAGATAGTGACAGAGCAAGAAATTTGATATAGCTTATGGAAAAAATTAATGGGGGTCAAAGCTTATTATGTTAACATATACTCCGTACTATATAATTGTTTAGCTTATGTGTATATATTTGTACACAGTGTTGAAGACTGAGTTTTTTATTATTTAACATAAAAATGGGACAGATGTATTTTATTCCTAAACCATCAATTTTTACAGAAATTAATTGTTTCTTCTACTAAAATATATATTGTGTAGATTCCAATGGGAGTTGTTACGGAGCAATAATGCCGAACTCCACACAAGAAATGAATGATACTAATGGAAATGGCCGGTTATGAGGAGTGAGACGAAGGCCGCGGGAAAATGGGTGACTCAAGTCCATGACCCAAACAAAGCAATTACGGTGTGGCTCGACACATTTGAGATGGCTGAGAAAGCTGCCATAGCTTACGATAAAGTTGCCATTGGATACAAAAGAAACAAAACAAACTCAATTTTCAACATCTATGGATGTTTTTACTTGGACTGAAATTTTATGATCTGGTCTGGTATGAATTGATCTGATCTAATTTGATATGTTCTGATCTGGTTTGATCTGGGCTGGAACTAAAAACAGTCCAAATAAAAACATCCCAACACCAATCAACACCAATCAAACCAATAGACTAACAGAGTATAACCAACCTCCACAACTCCCGTGATGTGCCGCCCTAATCGAGTAAAAGTTATCAAGTCTTATGGTTCTCGGCTTTTCACTAAAAACTTTCTCTTTGTTTGGTTTTTAGCTGATTTCAGTAGGAAGACCTATAATTTTGCGTGTTTGCATCTGATCAATAAATTCAATCACACTCCCTAAATTCCAATCACCTGACAAGGATAGTGAAGATGGTCCATTTTTAATATGGGACACATCATTAAAGTTACATTTATACGGTTGAGATCGAAAGATCATAAAAAATTAAAAAGGGATTCAGTAAAGTCATATAATAAAAATTTCAAAATCTGAACTCGTCAAAATCAAAATTTGAAAGTTCACCTTCTCTGGAGAGCTCATACACCTCCCCCAGTCAATAACGGGTCACTTGATTCTACACACATCTTTATTACCTTTTCTTTTTGCACCTTTCTTGGTTATCTGCAGTGTAGAAGCATAACTTCTTAACTTTTGAAGGATCTTCCTCTCGCTTATACGTAGCATCAATGAATGATACAGTTTAGGCTCGGTCAACTGAGAGCTCCTATTCAGATTATCAATGTCAATTCTGAGAGACTTTGAACCATATAAACTCTCCCGGGCATCTGCTAGTGACAAGAGAGCCATGTGAATGCGTTCTCTGAGCAATGAATTCCTCCCAAATTCTAATCCATTTTCAAATGAAACTCCATTGTTTGATAAAAATAGTTGCCAGGATTTCCTGACATCACCACCCATGACCGTTACAGCAAGATCGGCTTCTCCATATTCTTCATCTGACATCGACATTATGTAAATCAAAATTATTAACTCAATTTGTGGTTCACCGTGGAATGTGATTTCAAAATATTCAGCGTCTTGACTGACACATCCAGAACAAGTCAGCTTTCTCCACAGTGAAACCCTCCTCCTAGTGTGGCGATATGAGAACTGAGAAGAGCTCCACTGAAGCACCAATTCGAAGTCTATGTTTAAAATATCATAGGGATTGTCTGGCTCAGTGAATCCATACCTATGCAGCAATGCAGCACTACCTAAGGATCCATATGTATTGAATACCTAAAATAAAGTAATATTAGGAAGATGCTAAAAGTTATACATCAAAATTATACAATATTAGAGGACAATATCAAATCTATCCGATATAATTGTTAATTTGCATTAAATCATTTTTTTGGGTGACAGCGGTTATTTATTTCACTTTAAACTTTCATTTTATACTGCAATTCCTGTATCTATTGAGGGTCAGTGTGTGACTAATGTCACCTATGAAAAATATCTACAAAAAAAGCATAATTCAACTAGATGTAGCACAACAACTCATCACAAACCTCTTCTCCAGCTTTCACATTTTTCACCATGATCATTTCTAGAGCTGAAGGATCATCCCCTTGTATTGAAGAGGAATCTAAGTCACTCTCACCCAAAGAATCTACCTCTGAATATAGATTCTGGTTAGCTGGTTCGTGGTTGCTATTATGTTGGTACTCAATGTTACTATTCTTACCATTCACATCACCATCTGAATCAGAGTAGGTGGATATGGATGTGAAGTGCACGTCCTCATCACCAGTCTTGTGATTAAAACTGCAGAATAAAGCTTTTGATCAAGGGCAGAAGACACCAGACATTGCAATGAGCACAGGTCTAATTTCTTTTAATAGCACCTAGAGTATAAAATTATGGATTTGAATAACGGAATTTTATACTTATTAAATAAGAACAGTGGGGATATGGACCAAATGGGCCCTCATCACACAAGAATATTTTGACTTCTGAACTCAATTAGACACCAGAATGACGGAAAATATGAAGGGAGGTGAGTTTTGCGGATTAGATTACATTTTTAAACACAGAATTATTGAATAATTGCTTACCAAATACATAGATACAAAGTTGTACCAGGAAAATCAATAAAGCAAATTCGAAAAATAATATAGTTATAAGTATTATCAATCATATACTCCATATTTTATACTCTTCTAGCCAATACTTCAGTGGTGCATCGTATCAGATAAAAAGCGGTTTCAGAATAATGAACTAATGAAGTGCTTTTGATTCACATGCAAAATGGTAGAATTGAATCATGAAAAGGCTGCTGAAACATAGAAAGGTCAAGAAATTGAACGGACCCAGTACAAAGAAAGGGAATGATTATGGTTTTGCAGGTAGTAGTAGGAAAAAGTACAATTAAACCAACAAATGAAGTAAACATGAGACATAATAATTCACTATATAGAATGGTTTGTACCAAAAACTAATGGGAATTGAACTCGTCTGTAAATTATAATGCTTTTCCCATTCCAATTGTGTACCACACATTCAGATGGGTTGGAAACTTGGAATCATGTTAACTTTTGTATTATATTAATTAATCAATACACAATGACCTATCAGGATATGTGGTATCAAAGATTAGAACTCAAATTAATGAGACATCATAAGAATATAAAAAGTAATCCCTTTGTCACTAAAAAAGTTATGTTACAAACAATTTTTTCACCTATAGAAGAAATCACGTTTGATCAACCCCATCTAGTTTTTCATGTACCTTGCCAAAAAATGTTGCACACTTACATCTAGTTTAGTGAAACTAACAAATAACGAAATCTATAGTCAAGTAGGGTAAATTTGCACTTGAGAACTATTTTAGTTTTAGCAAGACAGATAACAAAATGATTCAAGAATTTATCCAGCATATTAGGAGATAAATCCCATTTGAATTTAAAAAATACTCCCTCTGTCCCTTAAAACATTGCCAACTTTCCTTTCTTGGACGTCCCACTAACTTTGCCACTTTCCCTTTTAAGTAAAGAATTTGTGGTTTAATTCTCTCTCCTCTGCACAATCCTCAACCACACAGTTTTTACTTTATTAATCCTCGTGCCGGTCAAATTTGGCAAAGTTTTAAGGGACGGAGGGAGTATGAAGAATAGAATGGATGTTAGAAGAATATGCATGTAGAAGATAAGTATCCTATACGGAGTCAGTCAAGAAACATCAGTAAACAATGAAACTTACAGGTCTGCAAGGGGAACCATCCCAAATCCATGGTAATCATCAATTTGAAATGACCGGGAAGCAATAAGACTTTTTGCAGCAAAATATTCTTCAATACCAAAATGTTCTGGGTTAAGTCCCAAGGTAGAATTGGCCAAAAGAGGTTGGATGCACTCTTTCCAGTCCTCGTGGATTAGAATCTTGTCTTCTATAATAATCTGCCTTCAAGAATACCAGCACGGTCACATTCAGAAAACTGACATAAATAGAGCCTTGAGAAAATGACCAAACAGTTGTGGAACTTAAGGGCCTGAGTAAGAGTTTAGCATGCACCTTACAAGTCTTAAACTAAACACACTTGCTCTCCCTATGATGACTAAAACACTATCACGATGTTCCACTATTGAAACTAGTGTATCATCCGGCGAACTGCATATTCCATGAGTAATGCGAGTTTTCTGTAGCATACTTAGGCTACAGGTTATACTTGGGCTAGTTTCTTGTAGATTTCATTGTGAGCTTTCAATCATTCAACATTCAAAAATTCATTAGTCATGTAGACACCTTAAATCTTTTTTTCAATTAAGAAATTTTCAATTACTAGAAGTCTAGGAGCTTACAGTTACTAAAAAGTTTAAGAAAATATCTTTTCAACTAACCATTTGAAACTTACACTAAGTAGCAAGGTAAAATAATGCCAATCAAGTTTATCATGAATGCACATACAAGAAATAGAGAAATTTTACAAAGAGAAATTGGAAAGAATACCTTGTGGAGCTCTGTGCCAGCAAGAAGAGAGTTAATATCAGAGAGAGGCCAAAGCAAAGGGATAGGCTCCGAATGGGGGAGAAGCTGAAGATAACCATACCAGGAGGAGAGGGGACCGAGACTCCGCTCATACATGAGAGCTACGGCCAGGCCTAAGTAGCCGTCAAGCTCAGCTTCCTCAATCATTTGCCGAGCACCACACGTTTTAATCGTCAAGCAGCTCTCCTTGGGGATTTTCGCCACCACATCGCCGTCGTGCAAATCTGAGACAGCTCTGACAAAGAAGGAGGATCCCGCTTCGACGAGCTCCAAGGCGTCGCTGCACTCTACGCGTTCCCAGTTCATCCATTTTTTGAAAGTTCTTAGTTTCCTGATACCATACGTTGACAACTGAATCAATATTCTCTACCAAGCCTAATCGATGAAAGCTTATACGATATGAAAAAAAAAGAAGTGCGCGAGAGGAAATGCAATGGATACCTAGTGCTCATTCCCGCGGCGACGAAGCCGCTTTGCAGCTACTCCTGCTAGACCTTTGGCCGTTTACTCCCTGTTTCGGAGCGGGAGACTGCGCGGACGGCTCCGGGTCGGACTCTTTCCCAAAATTTACTTTGAAATTAAATTGAGCTTGTTGTCAAAAGCGAATTCGGTCATCGGGTTTGACTAGCAGAATAAATTCGTGTGTTGCTAAAAGATATTTTGTAATTTAACTGTTTGGCCATAAAATTAGTAGAAAACGTCATTTTTTAAAAACGCAAAACTAAAACCTCTCCTATTAGTAGCGTTTTCATTTTGGCGTTTCCGTCCAAAAACGTTAGTGCCGAACTGCTATTTACCAAACAACTTTTTCACTTATTAAAACACTAAAAGTGGTCAAACTGCCATTTTTGGGCTGAAACACCGTTTACCAAACATTCCCAAAGTATTCCAAACTTGCATATGTAATATATACCCTAAACTTTTTCTAAAATGTCATTCCACATCATGATTGTTTCTTTTTTATAAATATAAATTTATCAGAATCGTTACATAATTTAAAATATTATAAACTTTGTTATGATGCAATTAACATTCTAAAATTTCATTTGTGAAATAAATAAATTTAAATCCGGTACAATTAATTTTTAATTCGATCATCATAATTTTTTTTGTATTTTATATTATTCATTTAACACCATATAATTACATTTGTGAAAAAAATACTATCGTACTATGTATATGATTATGGTGCTAACAATTTTTTTTATATATAAATGTTGAGGTATATATATATTGAATGTGCAAGTTTGGATGCTTATCTTGCGCTCCTTCAAATTTTGGATATTTAAATTATGTTTTCATAAAGAAAAATAATAATTACGTTTTTTTAAAAATATTTATAATATATATGAAAATTCTTATAATTGATTTATCATCAAAATATGAATCATTCACTATTATTTCAAAAAGTTTTTATTATAGTATTTCTTTAATATGATAGAATAAGTCTTGTTTTAAAAAGAAAATATATATAGTCCTCATTTAAAATTTTGCCCATGGCTTAATAATTATTTATCTCAAGAGGGAATGAGAAAGGATATATAGAATCAAAAGACCAAAGTGGGATATCTTGATAAAGATTTCAATAAAGAGCTCATTTGATAGTTTACATGTTCTTTGCACGCGAAGTGATTGCATGCAAACTTAGGAAAATAATCACTTTACATGTAAAATAGATTACATTATTTGGCTAGATGTTTAATTTATTTTAATTTACACTCAAAGGTGCTGCGGTGCGTTATAAAAAGCATGCAAAATATTTTACCACACTCCCACCACGTAAAATACTTTACATGGTATGGTGGGAAATGCTTTAAAAAAGTGTCCCACAGTTTACATTAAATAATTGAGCCAAACAATGTAATCCTTTTACGTCTCCATACTTCACATACATAGTGATTATTTTACATACTACCGAATGCTTCTAACATTGTTACACATTTATCTAAAACAACAAATTCTTGCAACGGTGTACCTCAAAGTGGAAAGAGGCTAAGCAATGGGAGCGGGGCGCGGCACCCGCCCGCTAGGAATGATGGGCGGACGATTATGAAGATATACTAGGGTGTCCCTCGAATATCAATGTTCTAAAAGGTTGAATCCCCAACCCCAATGACCCCCACGCTCCAACCAGGCAAGACATTTGGGAGGTTTTAAATCACAATGACTCTGTCAACTTAATGGCAGTAGACCTTCTACCCATGCGCACCAGAAGTTCAATCCATCACATAGGAGCTGTAACATCCACACGGTCGCTGTAGCCTGTAGGTTTCGATTCTTAGTCAATGTTCCAACTTTCTCACCACTCGATCAACTGAGCTACCCGAGCAGTTGTCCCTAGAATATCAAATATTTTGAGATACTCAACTTCCACTAAAAAATGGGATTCATATACAGTCAACAAGATTCTCAAGACTCATCCCCCAATGGAGAAGGCTTGGCTATTTTTCAATTGGGTCACCAAGCATATAGGGTTTAAACATGACCAGTATACCTACACGACCATGCTGGATATATTTGGGAAGCTGGGAGGGTTTCGTCAATGATGTATGTTTTCGGCCAAATGAAAGAAAATTGTGTCAAGATTGATGTGGTTACCTTTACATCTATTCTCCATTGGCTCTCCAACATTGAGGATGTTGAAGGGGCTATGAAGTTTTAGAGGGAGATGAGAGCTAAGGGCTGCTGTCCTACTGTCATCTCCTATACAGTTTACATGATAATTTTGTGTGACCACAAGCGTGTCAGGGAGGGTGCTGAGGTGTACAAAGAGATGCTTCAATCCGGTTGTTCTCTCAATTACCACACAAACACAACCCTTGTGGAGCATTTAGCTGTCATAGGCCGGAAAGTTTGGTAATGTTGTGGAGATGTTTGGTAATCTTCAATAAAATGCAAGACACAGGGGTACAACCAGACAAGGCTACATGCAATATTTTGATTGAGAAGTGCAGCAAAGCAAGGGAAACAAGGAACATGATGAAAATTGTTGAGTACATGAAAAATAACTTTCTTGAACCATCGAATATTTCAGGCGTGAGCGATGTGCTTCTTCTTAAGCAAGTTAACCGTCATTTTTCATCATATCTTTGCAATCAGGAGGTGCATCCATATGAATCTAATTCCACTATGATGGATGTCAGATTCAAGTTTGAAGAAAAAATTGTCATGTATTTGTTGAACAAGCTAAGTATAACCTGATAGACACTGATCACTTGATAACTGATATGCTGAGGAAATGCTTTGGATTGGATTCTCAAAGCATCTCGAGTATTATTGTGTCAAATAGTAACTGTGGAAGACAGAGGCGAAACAAGAAAAATGTGCGAGGAGAGTCAGAATTTAATTATATACAATATCGAAATGATGGATAGTTATTATACAATACTTGAGTTTATAAATGTTTCATATGTAGCTAAGATAAATGATAGTTCAATGAGCATTTTTCGGTTAATGTATCATAATAAGGTGTTTCATTTTAAAATTTAAGAATATAATCAACGTTACACTTCAAATTTTGCTTATTTCAAGTTAAGATGATGCTGATTTTTCCAAAAGTCATAACTTTTTACTCGTAATGAGTTACATGACCCATAATATATCAAATCGAAAGTATTTCAGAGCTCTACATTCATGAACTTTCAGCGGGGTCGGCTGACCACCCTGACCCCCTGCCTCCGCCGCCTCTGGTGGGAGACAAGATGGAGCTTTATTAGCATTTGATTTCTGCAAAAAACTTGGCATAGACATTGAAAAAACCACACATCTAACTTTAATCAGTGTACTTATCAGAATTGTAATTGTCAGAACAATTTACTTTAGGGAAAATGGAAACTAATAATCCAACATTTTAGCGGTCTCCTTACAATAGTCCCACCTTTTCGTTATTCATGAATAATCCAACCTTTGCACCCCATCTTCATTCACTGGTCCCTGATCGGTTGATGACCTCCTATTCCAAGTTATTTTATTATCTTTGCAAATCATTATACCATAAATCTCTCCTTTTACAAAGATAATATTTTACAAAGAATAACTTGAAATAGCAGGTCATTAATCGATCAGGGACCAGCGAATGAAGATGAGGTGCAAAGGTTGGATTATTCTTGAATAACGAAAATGTGGGACTATTATAAGAAGATCGCTGAAAGGTTGGATTATTAGTTTCCATTTTCCCTTTACTTTATATGCTCAATAAGGCAAGAGGAAAAACTTGACAACACCAATAGAGAGAACTAAGAAGCAATCAGATGTCTTGTACAGAGAAATGAGATAAAAAGAAAGAATGAATGAAATTATACCCATGAATTATAATGGAACCAACAAAAATTACACCTATCAAAATTGCGAGAAAATCAATTGCGAAATAACCTAAGGAAGAATACATCCTAGACGTCACTAACCATTAAGAAAAATCATTGTCGTCACCTTTTATTATTATTACTCCCTCCGTAACTTAAAAATCTTCCCACTTTCCTTTTTCGTCCGTAACACAAAAATCTTCCCATTTCTAAATCTTCCCATCATACCCTCAATAATTCTTAAAATAATACACTATTACAACTACTTTTTTTGGATTTATCCTACATTCCATCACATTATTCCACTATTTTCCCATCATACCCTCAATAATTCATATCATCTTTCACTATTCTTAATCTACCTACTTTTGAAATGGGAAGATTTTAAAGTTACGGAGGGAGTATAACAAATATAGATACATAAAATTTATTACGGCATGTTTACCTATAGCTTAGTTGAAAATGTAGCATATTCATTCACTTAAAACTGAATATTTTTGTTCAACAGCGTATCTTTTTTTTTTTTGAGAGAGTTCAACAGCGTATCTTATTCTCCATTAACTACAATCTAAGTTTTTCTTTCCATTTGTTTTATAGAAAACTAGTATGGACAAATGTGTATTAGAAAATAGGCCTACTCAATTGACAACGGAACTTAATATAAATTTAAATTAATTATTTTACTCGGACTGCTTATTGCCTTATTGAGCATATAAATTAAATTTTTCTAAACAAATGTTGAATATAGAAAAACTGTCAAATACGTCACTATAAGATTAAATAAGTCTTATTTTGGAATTATTTAGTCCTATTTCAAAACTTTGTACGTATATTGCCCATATTTTGAACAATTGTTTTTAGGGAATGTTTAGATATTTCATGAAAACTTTGTACATATTTCAAAACTTCTTAAAACTGTTTCTGTTCATTTAAAGAGTAGAGGTAAATACGAAGTATTAGAGTGTAAGTGAAAGTGCAGAAGTAATTCTATTTGCTCTAAATTACTCCTAAAAACTAATTTTACTTCAGTTTTTAAAAATGGAGCAAAAGAAGAATTAATTTCAAAGTTCAGGTATGTTATTGTATACCCCTCCATAGTTATATAATTGCAATATCATACTTTTCATGGAGTTCAAGTGAAATAGTAGCAGTAAATAGTGTACAAAGTTGGAATTTTGGAAAGAACAATGAACAGGTGCGAAAATAATATGAAAAATTAGTGAAAATAGTGCTATTTAAATGTTTTTAAATGAAAAAACATGAAAATAAAATTTATGACGGCATGTTTACCTATAGCTTAATTGAAAATGTAGCATATTCAATTTGGTATGAAAAAGGAACATCTTGCCACTATATAAATACAGAGGGAGTATAATACTATAATGTATTATTATCAATTTGGTACAATTTAATGTTATGTCTAACAGTAACAGGAGAATTTCTTGTCCTACAGAATGTAAGAAAAACAGCAACAAGATGCTACTAATATAGTACTATCTCCGTTAATTTCCGATGTATCAAAAATAGTACCATCTCCGTCCCATTAGAAGGTTCTCGTCCACTGTTCACATGGTCAATTTAAATCATTCTTAATCTTTTGCTTTATATATAATTTTTTTTATCAAATCTACAATTTTTTATCATGCTTTGTAGCGGTTTTAATGTAGTTTCTGTATATGTAAATTTTAAATACTAAATACAATCAGAGAGTGAACAGGGATTAAGTTGCTTTATCGTCAGTCAAGCATCGTAAACCGTAACGGGAACCTCTCTATGGGACGTAGGGAGTAACTCTAAAAACCCGCTGCAAGTTATAACGCAACTCCACGGTCTATTCTCCAAATGTAGTTGATGGACAGCAAATCAATTTATCAAAAACTCAGACTACCTGAAGTTAATTAGAACTGAAATCTATAACATTACAAGCTAAGCCGAATTCGAAGACGCTGCAAACTTCCCACTCAGCCACATCAATCGCCTCTCATTCTTCAGAGACACAAATATTTCTCTTGCGTCTGGATTCTCAAATAAATCCAGCGCATAGAAGTAGATGCTTTGATCAACACCTTGCATCTCATCGAGTAGTTTTATGCATTTGCTTATGGAGAAACGCTCCTCGTTTCTCATAGTTGCAGCTGCCCTCGCCTTGGAAGCAGCTGCAATCTCCAACATGGCGTCCACTATAGCATCACCCGTTGCCTTGCGGCTCCTCTTGCGACGGCCTGAGTTTAGCACTCCAGATCGGTGCTTACCTTGTCCATCTAACATTGTCATATCATCAGCAGAGCCAGAAGAGCCATCTTCATCTACATAAGTAGCCTGAGGATCTGCCGACATGTTGAGTTACCCTTCTGATTTGAGTTAATTACGATTTAAGTAGTAGAGAACGCCTGAACTGAATTAAAAAAATCCAGTAACACAGTTCAATGAAAAACTACTACTCAGCCAGATAATATGCACTCAAACCTGAAATAGGAAACACAGAAATTTATTACGGAGTAGTTTTTTTGTATTACTAGGAAAGGGTAATGCTGATTTTCAGAAGAATATGAACATGTGATCCAAAAGGCTAATGCTGATTTTCATGTAATGAACTAACTAACTGTCAAGTAACAAAAAATACTACCCCGGCCCTTAACTTTGGTACATGAGGAGGTGGTGTGGTTATTAACAAAGGTGAGTTTTATGTGATTGATATTGAATTAATAAATAAGAATAAAGTGAGAACGATTTAGAACCACACAAAGATTGTCAAATTTGGTACGAGTGAGTCTTAGTGGGATGGATTGAAAAAGAAAAGATGGGACAATCTTAGTGGGAGAAGGGAAGTAGTATTTAACACATTTCAGTGTACCTTGAGGGGAAATGCACACGCCTAGAAACTTGACGAATAATGCTTTAGTTGGATTAAAGTAGATGAATTTCTCATAAAGGCATATTTGACCTTGCTTTATGCAGGAAGGGAAAGAATATTACAGTGAAAACTGTAATTCATGGTACCACCATACTTTGCGGGGAGAGATTCTGTGTGTGGATCCCACATATAGACGACTGGTCGCCTAATTGTCACCAAGGCTAGCAGCCTAGCACCACGACTCGACTTACGGACTTACCGCCGTGACAAGTATGCCCAGAACTCCCAATCCCACAAAGTTGGTAGAAGAATGCAATCATGATAACTTATAAACTTAGTTGATCCACATTGGCTAGAGGCTAGACATGCCCCACATCACGCACAAGGAATCTGTCATTTTTTAGGGGTAACAAGTACTCTATTCCTGATCACTTGCTCCAAATTTCACCCTTGGAAAATCGAACCCACTAAGCTACCTCATGAGCTTTTCTTGAAATTCTCTTACTACACAAATAACAAAAAACTTCATTTCCTCTCTAACTTCTGTCTCACTACCTTCTTTCATTCCCAAATCATCCCAATCAAAGGGTAAGGGAAGTAGCTAGTGAAAAGGATGATTTGGTGCGGATTTCATTGGATTATCAGACTTAGTAAATATCCATATCCAGTACACTTAACACAATTTTGAATTTCTCCATCCACATCTGACCCATTGAAGACAGCAGATTGTCAAAGAATTTTCAATGCATGAGCTGATAGATCCTAACTATGAAAATACAACCATCCAACCTTAAGAAGTCTCGGTGTTAACATTTGTTTGGGAGAAGATAACAAAGAATTAGGAGCATTAGTAAGTGCTTAGAGGTATTAAGGATAACCCTCCCAACACCTCAACTCTTCAAATCTTTAAGGCTCCGATTTGGGGTGTTTTGGGGAGTTGGACAACTCATTCTGCCTTTCTTTATCTTCTTCTACAAATTATTCTTCAATAAATTCCAGGTTATTTTTGGATACTTTGTTGTCTGCATATTCTAATACACAAATATCTTGAAAGTGTTGTTAATTTCTTCTCAGAAATTATACTTGTACGTAGTATAACAATATCCAAAATTGCTGCTAGTGTATCAAATGTGAATTGTGATACATAATGTGTGAAGAATTGAAACTGATCAACATTCGTTGAAAATATTCCCATTACTATCATTACTTCTTTAACTATATAAAGTTTATGTTTTACCCATACACTTGACTTACCTACCTTAAGGTGCCTATACTTCCTAGCACTCCTGCTTCTTACACCTCTAAAGACCCCATCCAAATAAACCTTAAATGTATTAGTGAATTTTAGAAGAGAAACTTACCAGACTTAATGTCTCCTCACCCACCCTTCCGATGAATAAGGTTCATAAGAGTGAAAATAATATGTTAGCATACAATTAATCAAGGTTATCATTGTTCCAAGAATTGGAGAGGTCATTTTGAGAATACCATTCTACTAATTAGTAATTTCCCTGGAAAGTGAAAGCAACACAAATTCAACAGATCATTATGAAGCTGATTTATTGTTCTAATCCGTTATCTGTTCTGAATTATATGCTTATTTCTCTGTCGTTTCTTTTAGAAACATACAGAAATAAATAAGAATAACAATGAAGAAAGGAGACGGCAAACTTACAGAGAAATCGCATGTGGGGAGACACGGACAAGAGTAGGGTGTAGTTCGGTGAAGTGCAGCACAGTCGAAGTAAGAGCGCCGGAGTTGTGATTGGGGGGAAGAAACCGGCAGATGATAAGTGCCTCTAAGAGGCCTTTATAGCTGCCGAGGATTGGTGGAGTCGGACGGATGCGGGCAGCATGTCCGTGAGCTGCATTTGCTTCCAAAAAATTATTTTACGATTTAGGGTTAGTGAGTTACATATTTGGTGCCATTTTATTCTTAACTTTTTAAATTCGAATCTTTTTTATCTGATTCTAATTTGAATCTTTCTGATCTGATCTAATCTAATATGAATTTTTCTGATCTGCTGAATCCTTCTGATATGAACTGAATATTTCTGATCTGATCTGATTTGAATATTTTTTATAATTATAATTATATTTAGGATGTTTTACTTTAACTGTAATTTGATGGTCTAGTCTAATCTGGTCTGGTCTGGCATCTTTGTATTTTTATAACTATCTAAGCCTAGTCTGGTCTGGTCTGAGACAAATTACAGTCCAAGTAAAAACATCCTATTATAATTACAATTACAAATATAATTAAAATAAAATTATAATTATAATCATAATTATAAAAAATATATAATTATAATTATAATTACAGTTGATAGAGTATTAATTCTAGAGAGAAGTGAGAGCTAGAGAGAGAAAGTGAGTAATTATATTTCTCAACTTAGAACCCCCTATAATTAGCCCCATGGGGTCTATTTATAGGAAAAAATGTGGGTTTGGGCTCCTAGCCTTGGGCTTAGGAGGCCCATTACAATAATCATGCCTTCTTTGGGCGAAATAGGCCCACTAATGGGCTGTGTACAACACTTAGTAAATAAAATAGAGAAGCATTCTGCCCGTACGAAGCCGAGCCGATGCGGTGCCTTTTGGCCGATGCGGTCCCATGGCCGATGCGGTCCATGGGCCGATGCGGTCCCGGGAGTCCATGCGAGCTTCCTGGGCCGGTTTGGTTTCTGGCCGATGCGGACCCACTGGCCGAAGGGGGCCACGTGGGTGTTCTTCTGGTCACCGTTGACTTGAGTATGCGGGCCATGGGGCCCAGGCCCATATACTCTATCAGGAGTCTCCCACTCTCTGAGCTGAGGCGAATCCGAAGCGAAAGGGAGTACTTGTTCCTCCGTGTGTTGAGGCCGTCGCGTTCCCATTTATGCTGTTCTCCTTTTTCTGTAGCCGATACAGTCCCCCCAGTCCCCCACTCCTTTGGCCGAAGAGTACTTGAGGCACAAGGGAGTCGTGGTGTACCCAAGCCGATACGATGCCTTTACGCTAGTCGTGAGTCCAACCCTTAGGCGAACCTGTCCAAGGTAACCCTGTGGGAGAACCCTTGGACGAAGGCCGCGATACCAGGGTCATCATCAAACGATGTGCGCGTGAATAGCCGTAGCGGTACTTGTGTTTCTTGGGGTTGCTTTGGGGCCGTAGCGTGTTTCGCTGATGCGGCCATGTCTTTGGTAAAATTTGGCCGTAGCGGGTTTTCTCCTTGTTTTTGAGTGAGTAGGCCGGTGCCTACCCTAGTCTCGGGGCCTGTTGGGCCGTAGCGGTGGCCCTAGAGTGGAATGTGAAGAGACAGGCGCTGATTGGTTCTAGAAGAGGTGCCGCTGGGGTGGCCAATTGGAGATTGCCACGTGTAGTGACCGTTGGAGGGGTGCCTATAAATACCCCTCAACTCCGAGGCGATACCTCATTTGTGCTTTTGCTGTTTGTCAAATTGCTGCCCAAGTTTCTAGAGAGAGAAAGCTCCCGAGGTTCCTTCAAGTGTTCATCAACCTTCCTTTGGATCTTCAAAACTTTAAGGTCAGATTCTTGCCTGTTCTTCTTTGTTTTCTTATACTTTGCTTCCTAGGGGGTTAGATCTAGTGTTTGTAGGGAAACCACTTTGATCCGAAAAACCGCCCTTAGGAATAGGTGTAAGTGTTATGCCGTTCTCTAACGGCCGTAGTGCTCCCTCCCCTATTGACTTAACAGCCTCGTTGGACGAAGAGGACTGGCCCTTTGACGAGGACGATACGTCCTCTGGAGTTGATCTTCGACTGATTGAAGCCTTCGAGATCGAGATGGAGAATACCGCCGACTACCGCACCTCTGTAGATGAGGAGAGAATGAGTGCCGACGCGGGAGCACATAGTTCTGGTGAGGACGAAGCGACATCTAGCTCGCCTCTGAGGGGGGATGAGGCATCCTCTTCCGCCCACATTCCTTGTCCTCCGCCGATATCGTCAGTAGCGGGGGAAGGCCCCTCGGCTCCTAAGACGAAAAAACCGTACCGGCGGAAGCAGCGTAAGGGAGTACCGCAGGGGTTTTCTCAGTTAGATCTCAGCAATTTGTACATCATTCGGCCGGAGGGGACCCTCGGCGAGTACCACGTTGCTCAGCTGTATGTGGGGCCGTATGGACGGGTGCGGGCGCCGAAGCCGACGGATCATGTATTGAGTCCCCCTTTGGATTACTTCGGGATATATCCAATGAGTTTTGCGAAGGG
The DNA here is from genome assembly GCA_945859915.1 of Cuscuta epithymum. Taxonomy (NCBI): domain Eukaryota; kingdom Viridiplantae; phylum Streptophyta; class Magnoliopsida; order Solanales; family Convolvulaceae; genus Cuscuta; species Cuscuta epithymum. The sequence goes on along the minus strand of CAMAPF010000299.1, from coordinate 479,036 downwards.
TTTGCGGTTCCCTCTTCATCCTTTTATTAAGGAATACCTTGACATGGTGAATCTTCCTCCGGCCTTGCTGACGCCCAATAGCTACTCGCTTATCGTCGGCTTTCTTATCCGTTGCGGTGAGTTGGGGTTCTCGCCGACGACTGCGCTTTTCACCAATCTGTACCGGATAGGCCGAGGGAGCCATCAGAATTGCGCCGGTTATGCCGCCTTACAGCAGGTCCCCAAGAGGAGGACGTTTACGGACCTTCCTTCATCAATCCATGGTTGGAAGGCAAAGTTTGTCTTTGTTAACCTAGGCCGAGGCGGTTACTTCCCGTCTGCGGGTCACAGCGGCTTGTTTGAGTTGCATAATCCTCCGTGGAATGCCGAGATCAGTAGGCAGGTGGAGGCTTTCCTTAAGGGCGGTCCGAGGAGTATAGCAACGTATGTTACCGAGTACAAGATGGCCGCCCTCGGCTTCGTGACGTACTATTGTCCTGGTGACGTTGATGATGATCTTTGGCCGAAGATGGTGGGGTCTTATGAGCAAGCCGACGGCCCTCGTCTTGGTGTTCCTGCTGAAGCCGAAGGTTGTCCTTCGTCTTCTTACCTTTCTCGTAGTATCTTTAGTTATTGCCTTACTGATGTTGCTTTGTTCTGTGCAGGTTTTGCCATGGACCGTATGTCTTTTATGGCCAGGGCCGCCAAGAAGGCCGATGCGGAGCTGAAGGCCGCTCAGGCTGCCGATAGGGCAAAAACATCTGCTGGCGGTTCACAAGGAGGGGGTGAGGCCGTCAAGAAACCTGCTCCCAAGAAGAAGAGAGGGGCCGATGAGGGCCAGAAAACCTTGGCCGAGGCGGGACTGAAGCCGAGCCAGGCTTCAAAGAAGACGAAGAGGGTTCCCTCAAATGACGAGGCCGGTGCTCCCTCTTCTCAGGCCGCTGTAGATGCCCAGCCGGCCATGGTCCCTCCCCCGCGTGATCCACCCTCCTCGGCTTTGGTGGCTTCGGCTTCTCGAGTGCCTCCCTCTACTGCCGCTGCTGCCCGGACGTATGAGGTGACGGTGCGTTACCCGGTGAAAGGCGGGCTCTTTAACGAGACTGTCAGTGGCGACGACGTGCTCGCTCAGGCTATGCCTGAGTATGACCGGCAATACCTCAGCCGGCAGGGCAAGCACGTCCACCTGTACGATGGGGGTTTGGACTATGTCGTCCAGGTAAGATTCTTTCCCATTGTGACTTTTACTTGGTTTTCATTTTTATCTCTGACCTTACTTTGCTTCGTCCAGGGTGCGCTGATGCTGATGGAGCAGCATTGGAGGCAGGAGGCCGAGATTGAACGGCTTAAGAAAGTGGAGGCTAAGGCTCTCTCAGCCGATGAGGCCCTCCAAGATTTGAGGGACAAAGTCAAGGCCGCGGAAGACGAGATGAAGCTTCTTCAGATCCGGCTTGACGAGGCCGAGGCCGCCCGAAAGAAGGCCGATGAGTCCATTGCTGCTGCCGTCCAGAGAGCCGAGGAGGCTGAGCGGCTCAAAGCTGACGCCGAGAAGGCCGCCGAGAAGGCCGTGGCTGATTTCAAGGCCGAGGGGTGGAAAGCCGATGACCAGCTCCCCTTCTGTTATGATGTGGTCGCTGAGAGGTTGAAGGACTGGACGACGAAGGACCCCGTCGGCGAAGAATTTTGGATGAACGAGATGCAGGCTTTCTATGACTGCGGCCAGTATAGAATGTAGAAGCTGATCTATAGGAAGCTTCGCCGTCGCTTCCGGAAGATGAGGCCGAGGGGTCTGAGTCTCCCTCGGCGAATGAAGAATCCTGACGAGGATTTGAAGCTCCCCCTGTTGGAGAGGCAGCCCCCGATCCTAAGCTCGTCTGAAGGGGAAGAGCCGTGGAGTGATAGTGACGACTATTTGCTCGCAGGGGCTGCCGATTCCCAAGCCGATGAGGGTGGTGGTGATGATGATGCCGATGACGGCCACGGCGACGGTGCTGTTGATGGTGGGGTGCCAGCTAATGTTGTAGCTTAGTATTTTCTTGTATTAGTTTTTGTAGCCATAGCACTGAAGTGCATGTAATGGCCGAAGCGCCCACCTCTTGTATCTTTTCATCCATTAATGATAAATCTTTTTGTCACCATGATTCCCTTGTCGTCTTTGTAGTTAAGTATGTTTGCTCTTGTAAAATTTTCTAAGTGTCAAGGCTGTGTCTCGAGGTCGTTGGCGTCCCTTGATTGAGACGTAGCGATTTTCTCGCCTTTACTGTCCTTGGGGACGATGCGCCTCCTCGTCCCTTAGTGAAATTTTATTCTTTTCTTGGCAAATCTTGTCCACGCCTCAAGTTTTGGGGCTTAGTCTTGAAGTGTTGAAGACGAAGCGGTACCCAGATATAGAATGGTAACGCATCGTCTCTCTTGTAGTGTGACTTAGAAAATGTTCTAAGTGTCAAGCTTGTCTTGATGGAGCTGTTTTACCTTGGTTCGTTCACTTGGGTTTTGCTACGTGGAGACGATGCGCCCCATCGTCCAAGTAATGGACCGTGGTTTTGTATAACCGAAGCCGAAGCGATTTTCTTTTGTGAAGCTATGGTTGGGGCCGAAGCGTGCACTTCGGATCTCTGTATAGTGAAAACCTGATATGTACTTAACCAATTTTGAGGTTTTGGTTTTTGTGGGGATTTTATTTTTTTTGCTCGAGGCCGGCGAGTGCGCGGTCCGTCGGCTTCCCTCTTTTTTTTTTTTGTTTTTTTTTTTTTTTGAGTGGCCGAAGGGTTACTGTCCCTTCGTCCATGTGCGGTAGTTTGTTCGCTACGCTTTTCCGCGTGAATTAGTGCGAGGGAGTAAATACGCCCTCGGCTTGGTGTGTCAGTGGCATCTTTTTTGGCCTTTCCACGTCTATCGTCGACGAGGGACCGGACTATGCATCGTCTTTTGACGGCCGCCCTTTGTGGTCCTGAGCGAAATTTTACTGACGGGTGGAGTTTTTGTAACCTCAGCCTTAATTCAGGCCTGTCGTCCTGCGGTTTCCGCGCGGACGACGCGGTATGCTTCTCCGTTTGAAGACGTCGGACCATGCACACAGGTCCTTCGTCCTGCATATCGCCGGCCGATTTGGGTGTTTCACCGCTTGTGCCGATACGATATTTAGGTGCGTTGTCTATGCAACGGCTTTGCAGGCGCGTTGTGGATCGCAACGGCCTTAGGTGCGTTGTGTATTGCAACGGCTTTGGGTGCGTTGTTTGTTGCAACGGCTTTAGGTGCGTCGTTTATTGCGACGGCTTTAGGTGCGTTGTTTATTGCAACGGCTTTAGATGCGTCGTTTATTGCGACGGCTTTAGGTGCGTTGTTTATTGCAACGACTTTAGATGCGTCGTTTATTGCGACGGCTTTAGGTGCGTCGTTTATTGCGACGGCTTTAGGTGCGTCGTTTATTGCGACGGCTTTAGGCGCGTTGTTTATTGCGACGGCTTTGGGTGCGTCGGTCCCGGGTGTTTGCACCGCTTAGGCCGATGCGGTCCCTAGGTTTCCCTTAGCTCAAATCTTAAAAGATTGGATGAAACATGAATTTTATTCAATAAGTGGCGCTAGGCCGAGGGTGTTTTATTCAACCAATAAGCCGAGGGGTGGGGGACGTTGCCCGCTTCACCGCTTCTTTGATGGCGGCGCTGATGATGTAGGGCCCTTCGAATTTGACGGCGAGCTTTCCTCCTTCCGTTGGCTTGCTTGCTTCCCTTCGGCGGAGGACGTAGTCCCCCACCTGGAATTCGCGAGAGCGGACCTTGGCGTCGTAGTAGGATTTGACTTGTCGTCTGTAGTTCTCCGCTCTGAGGTAGGCCATCTCCCGCCTTTCGTCAATGAGGTGCAAGTCAATCTTCATTGCTTCTTCATTGGCTTCGGGGTCGTATTGTGTGACCCGTCGGCTGGGGAGGGTGACTTCAGTGGGAGCCTTGGCTTCGAAGCCGTAGCACAAGGAGAATGGTGTCTCCCCGGTGGCCCTCCTCGGCGTAGTGCGGTAGGACCATAGGACGTTGGGGAGCTCGTCGACCCAACTTCCGCCTTCTTCCTCGAGTTTCTTCTTTAGCCCCTCCAAGATGGTTCTGTTGGCGTTCTCAACTTGCCCGTTGGCCTGGGGGTAGGCGACGGAGGAGAAACGGTGCTTAATACCCCATTCTTGGAGGAGGCTTTGGAACGGTTCGGCCTCAAACTGGGTGCCGTTGTCTGATATGATCTCCTGAGGCACGCCGAAGCGGGTGAGGATGTTCTTGTAGACGAACTTTCGAACCCGCGCTCCGGTGATGCTTGCGAGTGGTTCGGCCTCGACCCATTTGGTGAAGTAGTCGATGGCGACGATGATGTATCTGTTGTTGCCCGCGGCTCTTGGTAGTCGGCCGACGAGGTCGATGCCCCATCTGGAGAATGGGATGGCAGTGCTGACCGGGGCGTAGTTGACGGCCGGTCGGCCAGGTGCTCTTTGATAGTGTTGGCATGCGCTGCATTTGCGGGCGACTTCAGCACAATCGCGCGCCATCGTCGGCCAGAAGTAGCCTTGGACGACGAGGCGGCGCGACATGCTGAAGGGCCCCTGATGTGATGAGCAGACGCCGCAGTGGACTTCTTCCATGGCCACTTCGGCCTCATTCTGGTGTAGACACCGGAGGAGGGTGCCATTGTATGATCTCTTGTAAAGCTTGTCACCCTCAATGACGTAGCTTGGCGCCCTAAGCTTGGTTAGTTTGGCCCTCTCCTCGTCTTCGGGTAGTGTGCCGGAGGTGATGTAGGTTGCGATGTCAGTGATCCAGTCCTCCGGCTGGTGTTGTATGGAGAGTATAGGGCTAGCATGAATGCTTGACATGCTCAACTCCTCCACCTTAGCTATCTTGGAGATGTGCTCGGGGGTGTCGGAGCTGAGTTTGGAGAGTATGTCAGCCTCGGCGTTCTCCGCCCTTGGGATCTGAGTGATCTCGTAGGTATCGAACGCCTTGAGCAATTCCGCAGCGGCCTCCTTGTATTGCTTCATTCTCCCCTCCTTGGCCTCGTAGGACCCCTCCATCTGATTTACTACGAGTTTGGAGTCGCATTTGATTTTGACGTGGCGTGCTTTGAGGCCAGCGGCTAGCCTGAGCCCGCTGAGGAGCGCTTCATACTCAGCCTCATTGTTGGATACCTTGAAATTGAAGCGTATGACATAGTATGCTCTGAAACCTTCCGGGGAGATGAGGACGACGCCACCCCCACAAGCTTTGGTGGCCGAGGACCCGTCCGTGTAGAGGGTCCAGGCTTCATCCGATTCAGCTCCTGTGGTGGTAACGGCCGTCTCCCTTGCCGTGCACTCTGTGACGAAATCAGCTAAGGCTTGCCCTTTGATGGATGGCCTCGGCTTGATCTCAATCTGGTACTGGCTCAGGAATATCGCCCATTTGATCATCCTTGGAGAGCTGGTCGGGCTCCTCATGAGGGCGCCCAACGGCTGATGCGTGAGGATATGGACGGGGGTGAGCCTGGAAATAGTGCCCCAGCTTCTTCACCGTGTGGACGATGGCCAGTACCGTCTTCTCAATGGGGAAGTACCTGAGCTCGGCCTCCCGCAACGTCTTGCTGACGTAGAATATTGCTTTTTGCACCCCGTCATCTTCTCTGATGAGTACAGAGCTAATGGCCGACGTGCTCACCCCCAAGTAGAGGAAGAGAGTCTCGCCGGGTTGGGGCTTGGATAGGACGGGTGGGGAGGCGAGATATTGTTTCAGCTCCTTAAAGGCTTGCTGACACTCCGTCGTCCATTTGAAGCTGGTGGCCTTCCTCATTATTTGGAAAAAGGGGAGAGACTTCTCAGCGGATTTTGAGAGAAAACGGTTCAGGGCCGCGAGGCGTCCCGTCAGCCGTTGCACCTCTTTTATGTTGCGGGGCGGCTCCATATTGATAATGGCTTGTATCTTCTCCGGGTTTACCTCGATGCCCCTTCGGCTGACCAGGTACCCCAGGAATTTACCTCCCTGGACGCCGAAGGTGCACTTCTTCGGGTTGAGCCGGAGGTTGTATTTCTTCATGATCTCGAAGATGCCCCGGAGGTCGTCGGCATGGGTTGTGGATTGTTTGCTCTTGACGATCATATCGTCGACGTACGCTTCCATCGTCCGACCTAAGACTGCTCTGAAAATCCGGGCTACCATCCTTGTGTAGGTGGCGCCGGAATTCTTGAGCCCAAAGGCCATGACGAGGTAGCAAAAAATTCCCTCCGGGGTCATGAAAGCAGTCTTCTCCGCGTCATCTTCGTGCATGGATATCTGGTGGTACCCTCTGAACGCGTCGAGGAACGACATCAACTCGCACCCCGCCGTCTCATCCACCAACTGATCAATGTTGGGGAGAGGGAATGGGTCCATTGGGCACGCCTTGTTCAAGTCAGTGTAATCAACACACATTCTGAACGTAGGCGGCTTTGGGGCGAGGACGACGTTCGCCAACCACGTGGGGTACTTCACCTCTCTGATGTGCTTGATGCTGAGTAGCATGGCCACCTCGGCCTTGACAAATTCCCTCCTGTCGGCTGAGAGGTAGCGCTTCTTCTGTTTGATGGGGGAGGAGGCCGGGTTCACTGATAGCCGATGTGTGATTACCTTCGGGCTGATGCCCGGCATGTCCTCTGGTCCCCATGCAAAGACGATGGCGTACGCTCTTAGGACAGAGAGGATGTCCCTTCGGATTTGTTGGGGGAGCTGCGTCCCAATCTTCAGCATGCGTTCCGGTCGGGAGACGTCCAACGGAACATCTTCCACGTCTCCGACCGGTTCGGCCTTTGGTGTGTCTTCTTCGGCCGAGGCGGTGGTGATAGTGTCTATCCGCTCCTCGGCCTCATTGATCTTTCTAGTGAGCTTCAGGTAGCAAGCTCTAGCTATCTTCTGATTTCCTCTGGCGTAGCCGACGCCGTCCTTGGTGGGGAACTTGAGGCATAAATGTCTCATGGAGATGATGGCCTCAAGGTCCTCCAAGGCCGGTCGTCCCCAGATCATGTTGTGGGCGCTGTCCAGGTTGACAACCACGAACTCCATGTCAATCTTCGCCTGACAGGTACCGTCACCGACCACAACGGGAAGCACTATCGTGCCCTCGGCGTCGATAGAGTCCCCGGTGAAGCCGGATAACGGAGTCCGTATCGGCCGGAGCTCGGACTTCTTCAATTTCAGTTGTCTGAAGGTGTCAACGTACATCACATTGACAGAGCTGCCAGTGTCGATGTAGTTGCGGTGGATGATGTTGTTGCCAATCTCGCATTTGACGACGAGGGCGTCCCTGTGGGGCAAGGGGCCGAAGGGGAGGTCCTTGTCGGTGAAGGTGATGGCTTCCACATGCCGCCGCTTCGGCTGAGGGGGGGCGTGGGTCACCTCACCAACGTATAGGGACTGAGCCCATTTTTTCCGTTGGGTAGCCGAGTCCCCCCCTGTGTTCCCGCCGACGATGATGTGAATGTGATGCTTCTTCTGGCGGGGCTCCTCTTCGTCCTCATCTTCACTGAGGGCGCCGATCTCCCTCTTCTTCCCGGAGGATCCTTCCCCCCTTTTGCCAGGGTTAACCCAAGTGTTACTCTTGGGGGCACCCTTGACAAATTGGGAAAGTTCCCCCTGCCGGACGAGGCCGTCGATGTGCCTCTTCAGGGTGGTGCAATCCTCGGTCTTGTGGGATGTCTGGCGGTGGTACTTGCAGTATGTCCCTCCTTTGTGGACCGCAAATATCTCCTCTTCTGACCTGGGGTCCTTCACTATGAGGCCCTGCGCCTCGGCGTGGTCAAGGACGACGCTCACCGGGTGGGTAAGGGGGATGCGTTGTGCCTCCAACTTTGGGCGCCATGAACGATCCTCTCTTCGCTGTCCGCCCTGCTCCTGGTGCGCCTTCTTTGGCTGATTCTGTCCTTTGTTGGCAGGCGGGTGGTGGGGGTTGGACGAAGAGTCCTTCTTTTGTTGCTTTTCCCCACCCTTCTTCTGGTTCAGGAGCTCGTCGGCGTCAGCGTGCCTGTCTCCGCGTCGGAGCGCCGCGAGATATGATCGCGGGGGCTCTGTGAACAGACTCCGGGCGAAGTGGCTCGGCCGAAGTGCTCCACGAAGGAAGGCTAGGAGGGTGCGTTCATCTGCTCCCTCACATTCGTCGGCTTCCCTCGTCCAGCGGTCGAGGAAGGCGCGAAGGGTTTCCTCCGGCTGTTGTTTGATGGTCAGGAGATGGGCGAAATGCTTCTTCGCTCGCTTCCTCCCGGCAAAGTGGGTGAGGAAACGCTGAGCAAGGTCCTGCCATGAGTCGATGCTCCCCTCCGGAAGGTTGTTGAACCAATCGTACGCCGGTCCCTCCAAGGTGGAGAGGAACCAGCGGCACATGTACTCCTCTGAAGCATTGGTCATCATCATATTGTTCTGATAACGGGTGAAGTGCTCCTGGGGATCGGTGCGGCCGTCGTATGGTTTGATCGGATTCCCCTTGTACTTCTCAGGGATGGGAGCAGAGAGCACCCTCGCAGAGAAGGGGGTCCGGGTCCGTATTTGGATGACGGGATCGTCGCGTCGGTCGGCCAGCTCCCTCTCCAAGGCACTGACTTTGTGAAGGAGTGCATCGTAGTTGGGATGCTGGGATGTCTGGGCCGATGCGCGCCCTGCGGCTTCTCGGGCCTCCATGTCAGCGAGGCGCTTCTCCAAGCGGGCGATGATCTCATCCCTTGGGTCTGTGTTGGCCGCAGCGCCACCCAGCGGGGGCTGGATCCGGGCCGCGTGGGCCAGGTTGATCTGATGACGCGCATCATCATCATTCAGCTTTCCCTTTCCTTTGTCTTGTCGGGGCCGATCCGTTGTCCGGGAAACGGACCCGAAGCTTTCCTTTGGCGACCCTGGCTCGTGGTTACCCAACCGATCCGCCACCCTTCCCGTAGGTACCCGACGGCTCGCGATGTCACCCAGCCTGTTGAAGGCCGAGATTTTACCGCGAGGTTGGGCCGGTGTATCCCGGGTAGGAGAGGCAGTGTGGGAATGGGTGTCCACGGCGAGGACATCCTCGTTGTCACCGAAGAAGGTGACGCCTTGTGGCCGAGGCGGCGGTGGTGGCACCGTCGCAACTTCCCCGGTCACGGGAGTGTTGTTCTCCCCTGTCTTTGCGACGAGGGCGCTGACGACGTTGGGGTCCTGGAGAATGCTTGCGACGATGGCCGATAGTGCGGCCGGGTTGATCTGGGGGGCAGCAGGGTGAGAAGCCTGCTGGCCCGAAGCGCGATCAGCATTGCGCTTGTCCTCGAGCCCGATACGGGCGTCAGGAGCGGTCTTGTTGAGTTGGACGCGAAGGTCGGCCGCTGCGAGCTCGACCTCCTGGGCGTTCTCATCCTGAATGATGAGGTCATTGGGGACGTTGTCAGCAACGTTTCCCTGCCCTTCCTGGTTCAGAGGGGCATTCCTTCCGGTGTTCTTTGACCTGGTTCTTGTCATTCTGTTGCGTCTAGTAGCGACGAGGGGAACTCACTTGATCTGTTCTAACTCTCAACGAGAGCACCAAATGATAGAGTATTAATTCTAGAGAGAAGTGAGAGCTAGAGAGAGAAAGTGAGTAATTATATTTCTCAACTTAGAACCCCCTATAATTAGCCCCATGGGGTCTATTTATAGGAAAAAATGTGGGTTTGGGCTCCTAGCCTTGGGCTTAGGAGGCCCATTACAATAATCATGCCTTCTTTGGGCGAAATAGGGCCACTAATGGGCTGTGTACAACACTTAGTAAATAAAATAGAGAAGCATTCTGCCCGTACGAAGCCGAGCCGATGCGGTGCCTTTTGGCCGATGCGGTCCCATGGCCGATGCGGTCCATGGGCCGATGCGGTCCCGGGAGTCCATGCGAGCTTCCTGGGCCGGTTTGGTTTCTGGCCGATGCGGACCCACTGGCCGAAGGGGGCCACGTGGGTGTTCTTCTGGTCACCGTTGACTTGAGTATGCGGGCCATGGGGCCCAAGCCCATATACTCTATCAACAGTTATAATCAAATCTATAACAAGTATACCTATTACACTTATTAAACTATATACGGAGTATTTAATTATAAATGTAATTATATTTTTAATTATAATTACTTATATAACTATAATTGTAATTATAATTATAATTATAATTGTAATTATAATTATAATTATAATTTGAATTATAATTACAGTGATAATTATGATTTTAGTTATTCCATATTCCGTATAATAATAATAATAATGATAATAATAATAATAATAATACGGAGTAATAATAATTACAATATAATAATAATAATAAATATTATATTATTATTATTATTATTATTATACAATAATTATTATTATATTGTAATTATATTATTATAATAATACTCCCTCCGTTCTTTTTTATTAGTCTCCTTAGGCTTTGGCACGGGTTTTAAGAGTAAAGTAGTAGGAGTAGTGTAAAAAGGTGTAATGAGTAGTGGGTAAATGAAAAAGTAGGAAAGAGAAAGGGATAATGGTAATAAAAGTGGGGGTATAAAGGTATATTTAAAGTAAAAACTTTCCTTAAATGGAAAGGAGAACAGATAAAAAAACGTCCCAAAAAGGAAAGAAGGACTAATAGTAAAGAACGGAGGAAGTAGTATAATAGTAATAATAATAGTTATAATAATAATATTTTAATTATTATTATTATTATTATTATAAGAATATAATAATAATAATCCTTATTATATTATTATAATAACATAATAATAAATATAGTATTAATATTAATATTATAATGAATATTAATATTAATAATAGTGATAATATAATAATTATTAATATTATTATAATTATTATAATAACAAAGTGATAAATCATGTTTGAAATTTTCTGATCTGATATGAATATATCTGATCTGTTCTGATTTGATCTGAATCTTTCTAATCTGAATGCTTCTGATCTGATCTGAATCTTTCTGATCTGATTTGAATTTTTCTGATCTGAATAAAATAAGAATAAGTAATAAGTAATAAGAATAAGATGCAGAAAACAGCTTCTTAGTAAGTTTTTTTTTGTAGACATTTGTTGTACACGCTGCCTAGTTGCTAATGTACACAAGAACCTCTGAATGAACTACATGTGCACACTGACAACAAGAGAGTGTGTACAATAAAAGTCTACAAAAAAAATGTGTTCAAATTGCATTTTTCTACTTACTTTGACGTCTCTCCTTTCTCTAACCTTTGAAATATTTTGGAATATTTCCAAGAATTCACACTCAACCCTTAAAATATGAAAGTTGTTAGAAGGAAATTCTGTATAGAATACGTAAAACTAACAATGAAGAAAGGACTTATTGAACTTATCCACCGGAAACCGCCCCAAATGGCGACGGTCTGATAGTAAGGACTTATTTGACCTTTTTATGCAACTTCGAGTACCAAACTGACCCTTTACTTATAAACTAAGTTAGGCTTACACACCACACTCTATGGAGAAGACTAAAAGTATATAACTCAGTTTCTTCATTACAAAAGAAAACAACTAGTTTTGCCGGTCAAAGCTAAAAAAATCTCCAGTGGAGCAATTAAATTAACATACCCATACCCATCTAATTTATATTACTAAACCTCACTAAGGGAGTGTTAGCGATTGCTTGTGTTTTTTAAAAGTGATTTTTAAAGAGATTTTTATAAAAGTGTTTTATAATAAAAGTAGATAGTGTTTGGAAATAGAAGTGATTTTAATTAAAATGTAAAAGTTGAAGTGTTTGGTAAAAAAGTAATTTTTGATCTAATGGTTAAAATACAAAAACACCCCCAATTTAAATAGTACATGAGTGCATCCACTGCTGTCTCCTTTATCCCTTTTCCCCATTTCCGATGAGCTGGAGTGCGGTGGGAGATTCTTCCAGTGAGTGCCAAAGAGTTCAATGATATGTACATCTTGGTATTCTCGAATCTGGATTGCTAATCTGTTGTTTCTAGGTATGTGGAGTTTAAGAACAAGTAGTGAATGGATTTGATTTAATATATACACACAGAACATTGGTAAAAGGAATCTGGACAGACCAGCGGCCGAGCAGACCGGCGGAGGCGAAGCAGACTGGCAGCGTCAAAACAGATTGACGGCGGCGAAGCAAATCTGCTGCGGGAGTGGCGATGGAGAATTTCTATTTGGCGGACGAGGCAAATCAGCTATGGTGCCGGTGAAGTGGATCAACTACAGTGGCACCGGAGAAGAGTGGTGGACCAGTGGTCTTGCCGGCGGCAATTTCTGGTTGATGGAAGGTGGGTGTGGCGTACGATACTTGTTGGTGATGGAAGATGGGTCTGTGTACGATACTTGCTGGGGATAAGGGTACTTTTGTATTAATTTATATATTTTGAAATAAAAACATCCCAAAAGTTGAAGTTATTTTCTGAAATACCAAGAAGCAGAAAAAAGCATCCCTAGACCTGCTTCTAACTTTTGGCTTAAAAATGATTAAATTAAGTTGAATTTTTCTTTTGCAAACACTACATTTAGCTTTTACCCCCAAAAAAGTTGAAAGTGCTTTTATTAAGCAAAGGCAAACACAGCCTAAGTCTCGTGAAAAGGAGTTTCTATGAAAGCAAGAAACTCAACATACCCAATTTTGGATGATGACTCTGGATGCAAGAACAAGTTACTCATCGGCACAGTGGGGCGGCGGGTCGATAATCTATATCTATATATAAAGTAAAACAGAAAAGTGTGGGGGGATTTTGGGCGGGAACATTGTAACTAACTTATTTATTTATTTATTTATTTTATTTTTTGGGTGACATGTCGATCAAATTAATTTTGTGTTGATAAATTGATTTTGTGGTGAGATGTGCAGTGCGTTAACAAGGCTAGATGTTACAGTTTTCAAAATAAAAGTTGTTCAAACATTTAAATTTAGGGTCTATTTGCAACAACTTCTTTTTTTTAAAAAATGCTTTTTTTAATGAAATGAGGAGAAGTGATTAAAGGAGTGTTTGGGGTTGCTTAAAAAAACGCTTTTCAGTTTTTGGCTTAAAAAAAGTTGAAAAGAGTGTTTTCAAATGACAGCTTCTGCTTAAATTAATCACTTAAAAGCTAGAAGCAGGTAGAAGGGTGCTTTAAACTGCTTCTCACTTTTTCTATTACACAAAAAGTACTTATTTTACCAAACACTACCAACTTTTACTTTTTCAAAATCACTTTTTTCTCAAACACTACCAACTTTTACTATTAATCACTTTCCCCAAAATCACTTTAAAAAATCATTTTTTTAAAGTTGAAGCAATCGCAAACACTCCCTAAATAAAAGTTGATAGTGTTTGAGAAAAAAGTGATTTTGAAAAGTAAAAGTGGGTAGTGTTTGGTAAAATAAGTGCTTTTTGTGTAATAGAAAAAGTAAAAGCACTTTTAACGCGGAAGCCGAAAAAAAATAAAAGTTGTAATGTTTGGGAAAATAAATGCTTTTTTAAAGCCAAAAGATGAGAAATGTTTTTTTAAAAACAGTTGCAAAAGACCCTTAATCACGGCTCAAGAATATTCAAAAAAAAAACACCCTGAAGGATGCGTGGCTTTTGGAATTCCCACATCCAGCGCAGCTGCTTAGCCATTTAATATGTGGCTAATAGTGTCAAGAATATGTGGCTTTTCAATTTCCCAAAAAAGCGGGATGGGAACACATAACTGAAGACATATTACCCAAAATGGGACTAAAAAAGTTTGAAAATTCTAAAATAGGACTTCCATGTTTTTATTCCCAAAATAGGACTAATTACTGCCATGTTTTGGCACCAGACTTCAAACATGGCAGTATTTTCCAAATTTGGCAGTAATTAGTCCTATTTTGGGAATAAAAACATGACAGTCCTATTTTGGAATTTTCGAACTTTTTTAGTCCCATTTCGGGAACTTTCCCATAACTGAATAATACGGGGTTATACAGCCGACAATGATTAAAATATGCTTCCACACTTCTCAAAAGGGATAAGAGTCAATTTGGTTCTCGAAGTTGCCAAAAGGGAGTCAAATAAGTCCTTATATAGAAGATTCTGTCCGGATGTGCCATTTGAGGTGGCTCCCGGTGGAATTTTTTGATGAAATGTTTCGAGCATCTTATTCATTAAGTCTAGTTTACTCATACCAAATTTCAGATAAAAATTCAATCGGGAAGACATTCAAATGAATTCTTGAAGATAACTGTGTCGCTAACAGCGCAGTTATTTTCAAGAATTCATTTGAATGTCTTCCCGATTGAATTTTTAGCTGAAATTTGGTATGAGTAAACTAGACTTAATGAATAAGATGCTCAAAAACAATTATCAAAAAATTCCCCCGGGAGCCACCTCAAATGGCACGTCCGGACAGAATCTTCTATATAAGGACTTATTTGACGCCTTTTTTGCAACTTCGAGAACTAAACTGACCCTTTACTCCTTCTCAAAAAACATAATTAATATCAACGAGTTTCTGACTATAAATACTAATCTCCCTGTTGCTTTAGCGACCTACAAGGCTACAACCACGGACGCCAATGGTTTCAACACAACAAGGCTTGGGATGTTGGTGTAGTCGTGTAGATGGATAAGCATATATTAGTAGAGGAATGTTCATGTCAGGCCGGTCTGAAGGGCTGCTCCGTCCGGCCGAGCCCGTTTGGGCACCTTCCCGGTGGAATTTTTTGATGAAATTTTTTGAGCATGTTCCTCATCAAGTCTAGTTTGTCCATACCAAATTTCAGCTCAAAATTCGATCGGGAAGGCATTCAAATAATTTTTTGAAGTTGACTGCAGTTTTATATGTATATTTTGACGCAGTCAACTTCAAAAAATGATTTGAATGCCTTGCCGATCGAATTGTGAGCTGAAATTTGGTATGGACAAACTAGACTTGATGGGGAACATGCTCAAAAAATTTCATCAAAAAATTCCACCAGGAAGGTGCCCGAATGGGCTCGGCCGGACGGAGCATCCCGTCAGGCCGGCCTGATGAGAAGAGCACTCATATTAGTACAATAAAATTCCATTTGCTATGGTGTCATCATTTTAGCTTACGTTTTTCTTTATATATTATTTGTTTTTTTTTGTTTTTTTGCTTGAATTAAGAAACGGATAATGTTTAAGAAAGACTCCCTTTCAGGAAAAGGGATGGTGACCCGTTTTTCTTTACATATTTTTTTCCGTTTCTCTTTATAAAGAAAAATTATCCGTGTTTCTTTATATATTTTTTTCCTTTGTGTAGATCGACTCGCCGGTAACCTCCACAGCCTTACAAGTCCGGTGTTGACCCTCACTGCCGATGAAAAACTAGGTTAGAGATGGTGACAGATCTGGACCACCGACTTAGGTTAGAGAAGTCGATGGATCTGGACAGAGTCGATGCCACCTGCTCCAGGTAGAAGATGGTTGGGAGGACGACGGATTAGGGTGGATACTGTTAAGACCCGGGGTTCCATCCTAAAAGGTCAACCTGATAGGAGGAGTAGCCCACATCTTAATATAGCACGTTGTTGATTCGAATTTTTCCAGTATGGGATTCTAACACCCCTCCTCACGACCAGACACTTCGTCTGGATCGTGCCGTCATTCATTTTTTTTCGTCGGCTCGTCATTGTCGTTTTGTTTTTTTTCATAATCGTGTCGTCATTTTTCATAAGGGGGCCCACACCATGGATTGATTTGGCTCTGATACCATGTTAAGACCCAGGGTTCCATCCTAAAAGGTCAACCTGATAGGAGGAGTAGCCCACATCTTAATATAGCACGTTGTTGATTCAAATTTTTCCAGTGTGGGATTCTAACAGATACGGCGGCGACCGCTCGAGATGGAGACGGTGGTGATCATTCGAGATGGAGAGGGTAGCGATCATCGTTGGAGATAGAGACGGGTGCTGTGGAAGCTGAAGTGACGGCGACGACTCGAAGCTGAGCGATGGCGATGATGAAAGGAAGCTGAGGGCGGCGAAGGCGAGATGAGTGGCGACGGGGGCGAATTGAGCGGCGACGGCGAATTGAGCGGCGGCGTAAGATGGCTGGGTGAGAGATGAAGCGATGATCCGAATTGGAGAATGGAGAAGCTGAAATATTAGGGTTTTACTGAGAATATATAGTAAGGGTAAATTGGGACATTTAATTAAAATCAGTCTCTTTTTTGTCCAAATTATAAAGTGGTCCCAATTTTGTCTTTTGAGTTCCTAGTTGTCTTATTTCGGCCATTTTTTCAAACAATTAACAATCTTAACTGACAAATTAGTCATTAAATATTACAAATGATACATTTATAACACCACAATTATCAATACTAACACATTATACTCCCTCCATCCCTAAAAGAACTTCCAACTTTCCCTTTTCGTCCGTCCCAAAAAGAACTTCACTTTCCCTTTTTGGCAAAGAATTTGTGGTTCACAACATTTCTCTCTCCACCACACAATTCTCACTTTCTTAATCTGTGTGCCACTTTATTTTGGAAGAACATTTAGGGACGGAGGTAGTAATATATACCTATTAAAATTATTTCTCAAAATATACCCAAAATACTTTATTTAATTATCACCTAAATAACTGTGCCGTTTTGTTATAGGAACCTTCTAGCGGGACAAAGGCAGTAGAAATTTTGAAAGTCCAAGGAGGGCGGTCGCCCCCCGCGCCCCCCTTAAATCCACCCCTGCGTTGATGCGATTATTCAAGGAATGAATCGGACCGTCGAGCTCGGGGCAAAGCGGATTCTCATCCCCGACCCATTCCTGACCGGGTGCTTAGCGTCTTGGTTGGCTATTGGCGCCACTGATGTGGCCGCGGCCTACGACGAATTCGGTTACCTGAAATCATTCAACAACCTCAGTTCCACGCACGGCCGCATCCTTAGAGGCACCCTTTCTTCTCTCTGTCGAGAACTAGCCGGGAAGGACGTGGTGATCGTTTACGCGGATTGCGAAGGCGCGTTCCGGGAAATTCTCCGAAACCCTTCATTACATGGATTTGATAAGGAGTGGCTTCTGAAAGCTTGTTGTGGAGCCGGAGGGACTGAGTATCATGTCGACCAAGCAAAACATTGCGGAACCCCGGCGGCACTGACAAATGCCTTAACCTTGGCCACGCCCTGCCAGGGCCGGTCCCGAGAAAACGAGGGCCCTGTGCAACAACAAAAATCAGGCCTTTCTTTTCTATCGTTAATAGAAATGCTATTTCAATTGAAATGGTAAATTGTTAATACGGAGTAGTTGTAATTTATTAAAAAATTATTTCAAAAAAGAAGTTGCTAGTATTAACTAGCAGTAATAAATCCAAGAAAAAAATTTATTTATGTATAAAGTTATATAGTGAAAACAAAAACAAATTTAACAGCCTAAGAACCTATTAATATCATTTTGTTGAACTCAGATTACAAAATTAATTCATAAAGAACCATTACTATCTATTAGTTACGAATTTATATACCTAGAATAGTGGAGTCATTCCGTCCTAGATGTGTCCGAATCGCCGCAGCAACTTAGAAATCAAGATGGCTCGAGGCTGGAGCAGAGCCTGGAGACGGAGAGTCGTCCGCACGTCGCTCGTCTCACTCAGTCACTCGTTATGCCCTTTGGCCTATGCGCTTCCTCTTTCGCAGATTGCTATGCTCGTCCCGCACCTTTTTGTTCGCTATTGGGCTGACTAGCTTATACGGAGTAGTAGACTAGTAGTAATACTACTACTAATTTATTTTTTTGGGCTTTCCATATTTTTGGGCCCTGTGCGGTCGGACACCCTGCACACCCCCTGGGCCGGCCCTGCGCCCTGCAATGGGACGGCGTCCATCTCACCGATGCAGCTCATCGTCGCATTGTTCATCTCCTTTTAACTGATCCGGCGCTCAATCACTTCCTCTCCAAAATTATTCTCCAATTTAAGCCCATACAAACAGCGCATTATTCTAAAAGCTGGTCTTCTTTGCAGAGGGGCGACTATATATGGAGCAAACTCTAGCGGTCTAACCGGTCTTCTATCTTTTTCTTTCAACTTTTTCTTGGCATGGTTTTCGAATGTGAAAAAAGATTTTCAATTCATCATGGGTGTTTCTTATTTAGTGATGTTTATAGATTTTGTATTTTGGGAGGCTCACTCAGTATTTACTTCACATCACCTTTGATCTGAGTGTTGTTATCTTTTGCTAAGAAGTTGGTGCTGGTTTATTATCAATCATGGTGATGAGAATAACATGGACGGGCTGGAGCATACTAGCAAACGAGCACGAAGACCAAATATTCGTCTTGCCGACTACGTGCAATAGAGAAGAATAAACCTCCTGTAGCTAGTTATTCTTTATTAATTGTCATTATTATTATATTTATTTTTATTCTTGGCTTTAGGAGTCTGCAACTTACGGGCAGCAGTAATATCCTATAAGGATACTACTTTCCTAATCTTTTAGTCCCATAGCAATTGATATTCTTGGTATTATTTATACCCACTTATCTATCAATAAAATCATTAGCAATTTCAGTTTAAACAAGTTGGTCATCTATCACCGTGAGATAGGTTTGGTCCCTTTACACCGTGAGTAAAGGATTAAGGATTCCCAGATTAAAATTCTCATCAATTGGTATCAGAGCCAACGATTCTGCAGAGCATAGACAGCACCATGACAAACCGGGGAAGGTTTGAACAATTGGAAGAGTCCATGAGAAGCCTCACAACGTCCCTAAGAGAATTATCGACTAAATTTGAAGAATCACTACATCGGTCTTCATCTCCGGATTCTTCTCGACGGCATAAGCGAAGGAGTCACCGCAAAAGATAATCGTCGCACTCCTCTTCTTCGTCGGAACCAACGCACCATAGGAGAAAGGATGATCATCGCCGGAGATCAAGTTCGTCCGAGCTATCATCCTCTGAATCGGATGCTGCCTCTGGAAGCGGCAGTAGCTTACACAGCAGCAGGTCCAATTCGCAGAAGGATGGAGGACGTAAATCAGGTAACCCTAGACAAGAGCAGCTCAAGTTAGATTTCCCAAAATTCTCTGGAGATAATATCATGGTTTGGCTAGACAGGGCCAGACAATATTTCTCCGTTAAAGAAATCCAAGGGCACCAGAAAGTATTGATAGCATCTTATTACCTTGAAGGAGAAGCTAATTTGTGGTGGCAATGGTTTTCTAGTAGTACCAAAGGCAGAGTTTCATGGAGACAAATGGAAAGGGGAATTTTAAAGCGATTTGGCCCTTCTGACTTTGAAGACTATAATGAACTACTAAGCAAGATCAAACAAATTGGCACTTACAGGGACTACTTGTGTGAATGTGAAAGGATATCCACAAGAGTGGTAGGATGGTCTCCCAAGGCTCTTCTCGGGACCTTCCTGGGCGGGCTGAAGGATGACATAGCTCTGGAGGTTCGATTATTTCGTCCCAGGAAACTTAAAGAAGCTATGGATTTGGCAAGACGGGTGGATGAAAAACAACATCGGGGAAAGAAACCTGCAACCGTAGCAAATAAAAATGCTTCCTGGAGATCAATACCTACTAATCTGATGCCTATTACAACTGTCAATCCTACATCAAAGGCTTTAACACCTACTATGGCCCGACGCTTAACAGTAGAGGAGATGAAGGCACGGAGGGAGAAGAATTTATGTTATAACTGCGATGAAAAGTTTTTTCCGGGACACAAGTGCAGGGCACAACAGTTTGTGATTGAGGCGCTAGAGGAAGGGGAAGAAGAACCACCCACCAACAACACAACCACCGATGAAAGTGAAGAAGATCCTCTAATTTCATTACATGCTCTAGCGGGAGGAATTGATTCAAGAGCCATGCGAGTGAGGGGGTTATTCAAACAACATCAACTTAATATTTTAATCGACTCTGGGTCAACGCACAACTTCATCAATAGAGACGTGGCCGCATCACTCAAACTGGTTGCTACCACAATACCCTCCTTTGCCACGAAGGTAGCTAGTGGGGACCGTCTTTGGTGCTCTGAAAAGTATGAAGGGGTAACAATCTCGATTCAGGGGTATACATTTAATACCACTCTTTATGCTCTACCAATTTCGGGAATGGAGGTTGTCCTTGGAATGCAATGGCTCAAAAGTCTTGGAAAAATACTATCAGACTACAACGCCATGACAATGGAATTCACAATCGATGGAAAGATGCACATAATAAAGGCCGACCCGGCAAAGCCATCATATGAGGTCTCTGCCAATGCCCTTTTACGGGAAGGAAGGAAGGGAGGAGAATTATTTGTACTTACTGCCTGCGAAAACCCTTTGGGAAATGTATCCAACCTTCTCATCACTCATGATCATCAGCCAAACCAAGTAGCAGACATATTGCTTGAGTTCAGCCATATCCTTGAGGAACCCAAATCACTGCCACCAAGAAGGGATTATGATCACCGCATTAGATTGACCGATGAGCAACGCCCCATTAATGTAGCTCCTTATCGATATGCCCACTTTCAAAAGGCTGAAATAGAACGCCAAATTTCTGAGATGCTGCAAACTGGGCTTATTCGCCCAAGCACTAGCCCTTTTTCATCTCCTGTACTACTAGTCAAGAAGAAGGATGGGTCTTGGAGGTTCTGCACCGACTACCGAGCTCTTAATCATGCCACCATCAAAGATAGGTATCCAATTC
This sequence comes from Cuscuta epithymum, assembly GCA_945859915.1. Taxonomy (NCBI): domain Eukaryota; kingdom Viridiplantae; phylum Streptophyta; class Magnoliopsida; order Solanales; family Convolvulaceae; genus Cuscuta; species Cuscuta epithymum. The sequence goes on along the minus strand of CAMAPF010000299.1, from coordinate 458,493 downwards.
CAACCATTGATGAAATGCTTGAGGAACTACACGGTGCCATTTATTATTCCAAGCTTGATCTCCGTGCAGGTTATCACCAAATTCGGGTGCACCCCGATGATGTGCATAAAACAGCCTTCCGCACTCACAGTGGGCACTACGAATACCTGGTTATGCCTTTTGGATTGTGCAATGCTCCATCAACTTTTCAAGCAATCATGAATGACATATTTCGTCCTCACTTGCGTTCATTTATATTGGTATTCTTTGACGATATCCTTATCTATAGCCGAACCTGGGAAGAACACTTGAATCACCTGCGCACAACACTTAGCATCTTGGCCCAACATCAGTTTTACATCAAACCTTCTAAGTGTTTGTTTGCACAGAAGGAAGTTGAATACCTTGGTCACTTGATCTCAGGAGATGGTGTACGTGCTGATCCTCAGAAGATATCAGCTATGCAGCAATGGCCACAGCCAAACAATATCACATCCTTACGAGGTTTCCTCGGGCTGACAGGGTACTATCGGAAATTCGTTTACAATTATGGACTCATCGCCCAACCCCTAACTCAGTTGCTCAAAAAAGGAAGGTTCCAATGGAGTTCAGCTGCTCAAGCTGCCTTTGAGAATCTGAAAGTGGCTATGTCTTCAACACCGGTACTAGCGTTACCCGATTTTACGTCTGAATTCATCATTGAAACGGATGCTTCTGGGATGGGAATCGGGGCTGTTTTAATACAGAATAAGCGCCCTATTGCATATATGAGTAAGGCCCTAGGACCTTCGAAACAAACGTTGTCCACATATGCAAAGGAGATGCTAGCAGTCCTTGAAGCAATTCGAACATGGAGAACTTACCTCCTAGGAAGGCACTTTACCATACGCACAGATCAAAAAAGTCTCCGACATCTATTGGAGCAGCGGATCACCACTCCAGAACAACAAAAATGGATTAGCAAACTTTTGGGCTATGATTACTCTATTATCTACAAGCCTGGCCCAATGAACAAAGTAGCTGACGCCCTTTCCCGTAGAGAACACTTGCCGGGGAATAAAGAAGATGTCAGTGAGGAGCCTAGTCCGGAAGAAGCGCAAATAATTTCAATATCTGGACCTTTGTGGTCTGTTTGGGACGATATTCGCAAGCATACATCAACTGACCCTTATCTACGGAAGCTATGTAGTGACCATGGACAGACATCAGACTTATCATTGGATTATAAAGTCAAGAATGGGTATGTTCTTTATAAAGGGCGAGTAATGGTTCCTGACAACAACAAATTACGCCAACAATTACTTCACGAGTTCCATGATACAGTTGGAGGAGGACACTCTGGAGTTCTAAGAACCTTCAAGCGTCTTAACCAATTATTCTACTGGAAAGGGATACGATCTGATGTTCACCAGTATGTTCAGCAATGTAACACATGCCAACAAGCCAAGACAAATTCCTTAGCCCCAGCAGGGTTACTTTCCCCATTGCCTATACCAACAACAGTATGGGCAGACATTAGTCTAGACTTTATAGAAGGACTTCCCAAATCAGGAGGGAAGGATTCTATACTTGTTGTTGTTGATCGACTTACAAAGTACGCTCACTTCATAGCACTCGCTCATCCTTTTTCAGCAAAAGAGGTGGCAGCTATATTCATCCAGGAGGTGGTAAGATTGCACGGGTTCCCGGAGACAATAGTGAGTGACCGCGACCGCATATTTATGAGCCTATTTTGGAAGGAGTTGTTCCGACTCCAAGGTACCACTTTGAAGACTAGCTCAGCATACCACCCTCAGACCGACGGACAAACTGAGGTGGTTAATCGATGCCTCGGACAATATCTCCGTTGTTTTACTCACCAATGTCCAAAAAAATGGAGTAGCTTCCTTGCATGGGCAGAATTTTGGTACAACACCACGTATCACCGCTCCACTGGTATGACTCCTTTTGAGGGCTTATATGGGAGGAAACCGCCACTTCTCCGACCCTATGCTGACGGGTCATCTCCCCTGGCTGAAGTAGATGATCAACTTCGTTCCAGAGATGAGGTATTGAAAATATTACGAAATAATTTAGTACTTGCAGCAAATCAAATGAAACAATTGGCCGATGCCGGGCGTCGGGATGTGCAGTATAGTGTTGGCGACTATGTCTACTTAAAGCTCCAACCCTTTCGGCAGCAGTCCCTTTTTCGCCGGGTTGCAAATAAACTTGCAAGCAAGTACTTTGGACCTTATCAGATTTTGGAACGTTTTGGAGAAGTCGCATATAAACTGGACCTACCAGCAAACTCCCGCATTCACCCTGTATTCCATGTCTCTTTACTCAAAAAGAGAGTGGGTCCGATTCCGCCACCATCCCCAACATTACCTCCGTATTCTGCAGACAGTACACCTCTTTTTATTCCCGAAAAGGTACTCCGTTATCGTTCCATTCGCACTCGTGAGGGATTGACTCAAGAAGCTCTTGTCAAATGGACTGGTCTCAGTAAAGAAGATGCTACTTGGGAGACAGTCAAATCAGTACGAGAACATTTCCCAGATTTTCACCTTGAGGACAAGGTTCATCTCGAAGAGGGGGGCAATGATGAGAATAACATGGACGGGCTGGAGCATACTAGCAAACGAGCACGAAGACCAAATATTCGTCTTGCCGACTACGTGCAATAGAGAAGAATAAACCTCCTGTAGCTAGTTATTCTTTATTAATTGTCATTATTATTATATTTATTTTTATTCTTGGCTTTAGGAGTCTGCAACTTACGGGCAGCAGTAATATCCTATAAGGATACTACTTTCCTAATCTTTTAGTCCCATAGCAATTGATATTCTTGGTATTATTTATACCCACTTATCTATCAATAAAATCATTAGCAATTTCAGTTTAAACAAGTTGGTCATCTATCACCGTGAGATAGGTTTGGTCCCTTTACACCGTGAGTAAAGGATTAAGGATTCCCAGATTAAAATTCTCATCACATGGACCTAATTTTCTTCTCCCACAATATTGAGGCATTTCACCCTCCTCCCGAATTGAAAGGATTGTCGTTGTGCTAGGGGATGAGATTACAAAAATACTATTACACCCCCTTAGTTACCTATGTACACAGATAATTTGTTAAGAAAGAAGCATTATTTATTTCTCAATTGTCTGTGTACATAGACGGTGTACAAAAAGTGTACACTTTTTTGGTACACCAAACATAGCTCATGAGATTATAACAATCTTCCAAAAATCTATTAGTACACATTTTTCATACACACACCTACATATTCATATTTGTGAAGAGTATTTTTTTGTCTGTATACAGACATAACATATTTTTAAATACGTTATGTCTGTAAACAGACAAAAAAACCTCTTCCCAAAATAAGTGTGTAGGTGTGTGTATGAAAATGTGTACATCAAGCTGGATTGATTGAACAATCTTTGATGTACACAAGATTTACACATTTGCCATACATTTGTACATATGTGCTTTTTGTTAGTACATCACGTTATGACAACCACCATCTAATTATTAGGCTAATCAAGCACAATCCAGCTTGAGGTACACATTTTCATACACACACCTACACACTCATGTTTGTGAAGAGTATTTTTTTGTCTGTATACAGACATAACACATTTTTAAATACGTTATGTCTGTATACAGACAAAAAAATAATCTTCACAAACATAAGTGTGTAAGTGTGTGTATGAAAAATGTGTACCAATAGTTTTTTTGAATCAAGCACGTGTGAAATTGCATGTATTTCCTTTCACTTAAATAATACTCGTACCTAGTACTCCGTACGAAGTAATAATTCTATTTTTACTTGCATCCACAACTCCACAAGTAATACTCCGTACTAGTTTCATGCTTTCATATACTATGGGGAAATTTTCACTAATAGACTAAAAAGCAAAAATTATATCAACTTTATCACTCATTAATGATTCTTTCAAAAATAGACTCGCTGCCCTTTTGGTTTCACAAATAGCCATTCGCTTGACCCCTGAGAGTATCGTTTACGTAGTATACGGACTGTGTAGTATCAGGTAGCTAGCTGATTTTTCATTTTTAGAAGACACCTAGCACATGACGTATGATTGCAGCAAAATAAATGTATGATACTCCAATAAATCAATAGAAATTGCAGGAATTGCTCTTTTATTATTTTTTTTGAAAGCATTACTCTTTTAGTAATAGTAAAATGAATATGTAAAAATTACTAAAAGTATAAAGAATGAAAATTACTAGAAAAATAATAAGGTTCTAAATGATATTTTTATAAGAAAAGGAAAAAACATATTCAAAAATTAAGAACTTCAAAAAATGCATAAAGTAATCAAGACTAAAAACTTGTGACTTAAATTTAAATAAAATGGGAAATTTTAATTTAACAAAATTACAAAGTGAAAATAACGTAAAGAGGCTTTGAAAAGTTGTAGAAAAAGTACAACTTATGTTTTTAGTAATGAATTTTATAAATTGCTTGATATAATTTTTATATAAATATTAAAATCCATCAAAAAATATAAAACAAAAATCAGAAGTTTAATAAAATTTTAAAATAGTTTTTTTTAAAGGAAAATTTAAAATAGTTAAAATCTAAATCTCTGAAAAAATATAGAAAAAATATAAAAAATAAGACAAAAATGTGTTTTTAACTACAAAAAATATGAAAATTTTATACTTCTTTATGAAAGAGTGAGATTTTTTAAGAACCAGAATATATACACATTTAAATATAAAAAAAACAGAATACATATAACAGTTGAAATTGACATTCTTAATATTTTTAAAAATTTGAAAATTTAATTTTACAAGAAAGCGTAGAAAATATAAAAAAAAATTGAAAATCGAAAATAATAATGTCAAATATTTAATTGTACTAATTTAGTAAAATATACAAAAATAAAATTTGATAATAAAAAAAGTAAAAATAAAAATTTTGTAACCCAATTTAGTACTGGTATCATTTTATTGTTAGTTTTTGTTTACTATTGTTTGTTTGTGTTTCATTTTGTTGATAATTTTTAATTTTTTGTTTTTAATTGTTTCTTCCTGTTTTTTGCTATTTTTTATATTCCTAAATTCAAATTTCTCATTTCATGTTTTTGTACATAAATTTATATATGATTTTTTTTATTGTAAATAAGTAAGAAAGAGAAGTAAAAATTTAAATAAATGTCGAATAGCAAATTTAAGACTATAAACAACATGCAACAAAAAACAACACGATGCAACAAAAAACAACACATTTTTTATATTCGTAAATCAAATTTTCTCATTTTAGGTGATTGTACATAAATTTATATATGACTTTGTTAATCTAAATAAGTAGCAAAGAGAAGTAAAAATTTAAATAAATGACAAGTAGCAAATTTAAAATTATAAACAACAATAAACAAGATATGCAACAAAAAGCAACACAATGTAACAAAAAACAACACAACGCAACAAAAAGCAACATATACAATACAACAATAAGCAACAAATATAACATATACGGAGTATAATTTTTACAATAAAGATATTATTATTTTTGCTTGCTTCTTGTGATTTGTTTCTCATGTCTGGTTTTCCTCATCAATCTTCTCCTTCTCACTATCACCTTAATGGCTTGATGTGGCTCTTTTTATTTCACACACCTGCAATAAAAATACAATCACTATGACACAAATATAATAAAAAAAGCAATTTTAGCATACTAATGTTGTGTTAGTTTGGATGTCACACAATACTTGTCACTTTCATTAGTTTGGTTGTGATCATCTCCTCATGTTGTGTTACCGGTATCTTCAATGATGCCTTCTGTGAGGTGATGTGGCATTTGTTATTCCTGATGAACATAAATTGAGGGCAGTAGACTACAAATGTTAACACCGGTGTCTTCTATTCTATTTGTGATAAACTCAGGCTCAACTGTGAGAAAACAACAAACAACTCATCCTCCCACTCTTTAAGCGGTGGTAATTGCTCTGGGAATACAGGGCGTATAGACACTTAGTTTTTTCTTTATCTTGCTACGTTCCACTTTGGAAACCTTCACTTTTGACAAACATTCTACTTCTCCCTCAAAAAGCAATGTGTAATATATAATTATAAGTATAAAAAGTGAACTGCAGAAGGTGAAATTAAAATCCACAATTATGCAAACAAAGAACACTCCCAGAAACCACAAAAAAATTACAGCATGTCTACTTCTCACCTTTAGAGTATTAATGTATCATTCAAATGACAACTCTATTCATTTTCATCCATTTCATTGTTCTCTCAAAAAGATTTCAATCTGCATAAAGAAAATACATTGAATGAGATAATTCCTGCAGCAAAAAGTAGTATGATAATATCATCATGAATTGCAAAAAGTAGTATGATAACACACTATAGAAATTACTTTTTATGGTGATTCTCATGGCATTGAAGAAGAACAAACAACCGCTTGAAACTTCAAGCACATTAACAGTGATCAATGCTAATATTTCTATGAAATTTAGATTGCATTACTTTAGTTCAAAAACTAAAAAACCAAAAAGAAAAACAAGAAGCTCAGCTCTTAGATTCGGATTCAATCACGGTAGTCAAAGGCTCAAAACAAAAACAAACTAAAGTTGAAACTACAAATTAAAGACCGAAGCTAACTTTTATGAAAGCAATATTGCATTACTTCAGTTCAAAAACTAAAAAACATAAAAGAAAAACAGAATCTCTTAAGTTTAAATCACGGACAAAGGCTCCAAGAAAAATTTAAGGCTGAAACTGAATGTGAAATAACTTAAAAAAAACTGCAGATGAGTGTCGAGTAATAACTAATGTGAAAAACATAATTAAGGCTCAAATAAAAAATTAAAGACGAAATCCTAAAACAAATACCTAAAATCAAAAAATAAATGCGAAAATAGAATAAAACTTACATGAATTGAAGTTTAGTGCGAAGTTAGCAGCAAATTGCGGACTAGCAGGGTAGCAGAAAGTTGATTAGCTGTGGCAGATGGCGGGATGTTGGAGGCGTCGCACCGATGGAAGACTTGGTAGGTGACGGCGATGAACGATTGATGGGGATCGATTGAAGATTTGCAGAGCCGGATGATGATGACGTCGAATTGAGGATTGGAGAAGACAGATTGAGATGGATTATCATAGCCATGGTGTTGCGGTTAAAGTGATACTCTGTGAGAGACCATTGAGAAAATTGATCGACAAGATCGACGGAACCTGAGTTGGAGATGAAGACAGATCTGCAGAGCAAGGTTTTGGTTTTTAGATTTGATTGGGTTTAGGATCCTGGCTACTTTTGAAATAAAAAAATAAAAGTGAAATGTTGAAAGTTGAAATATGAAAAGTTTTAAGTTCGTGGACATAAATGAAACGTGGAGTACAAAAGTGGTCTAAACCGGTAATTACCACTATGCAAAAATAGGCTGCGAAAGAGGCCCATAATAAGTCCGTAAGTAATAGGTCCACAGAAAAAATACTAAAATAATTCGGTCACATTTCTGTAATCAAGGTGAAAATCGTGATTTCTGCTACATGAGCATTAGTGTACTGTTAATGAGCAATAGTCCAATTTTAGTAAGTATTAAGAGTCTAATAATGAGCACCTTTTATTATTACAAGAAAGATGATATCACAACTAAAAAACGGTAGTATTTTCGTAATTTCAGTGAAAATCGAGATTTTCGTTAGATGAACATTAATACACTTTTAATGAGCATCAGACGTATTCTACTGAGTATTAAGAGTCTAACAATGAGCATCATAATCTCTCCTTCATATCTTGTAATTCACATTCTTTTTCTTATTTTTTCTTTTATAAAAACTTATTAAATTGTATCTATAATGAACTTCTATAAATTTCAATATGCAAATTTAATGTAATATGATAGTTTTGAAATATGCATTGATATGTCATTTTAAAAATGAGCATACGCAACTTTCAAAATACGCATAAATATAAAAATCATAAAGTTTGTTAGTTGGACGTCGCGACATTTTCATTGAGCATCAAATCTCCTACATTGAGATGAAAATAATGGTTTATATTAATATTAATATTATATCTATATATATGAAGTAAATCATGATCAATTTTACAATTCGTATTCATGATGTAGTCTGATTGCGTTTTGGATGATTGTGGCCTTATTAGGATGAATTGGGGGGTTTTATGAACCTAGTCAAAAAAAATCAAACAGAAGATTGAAGGCATAATTAAATTTCTATCCTCAATTTGAAAAGCACGAAAATATAGAAATAACAAGAGCACTCACTTAATTTCTAACCTCAATTGGAAGATATAAAAATATTATTTGAGAATAAAGTAAAAATGAATTAGAGTCACACGAACTTTATCAAATTTGACATGAAGGGAGTAATTAAATTTCTAACTTCTGTTTACTAGACAAGGAGAATAGAATTAGCAAGAATACTCAATAATCTTTTCTAATTGAAATTATTCTTGTTGTATTGGGATAAATATGATGTTGTAGAGATTTAAATAGATGCTCTGGTATAAGGCATCACACGTGCGTCATGCGTAGGCATAATATCTGTAGCATCCATACAAATGTACGCACCTAATTTATACACGTCCGGGATGAGATGATCTACAGTTATTTGTAAGAAATGACATGTCACATAGGCGTGCACACATGAAAATCCATTTTGCTTCCAAAAACCGCAATCACATTCGCAACGTGAGAGATTAATCGTTACTGGCGGATAATCACGAATGGAAACGGGGTATATTTCCGTCGTTCAGTTATGTGGGACAATAGTGCACCGATGTTTTTGCTGCGAACGTTCAAGAATATCATTCCATATATGTTGAGGTTTATTCCTTCAACCCTCGGGTCCAACACGTAAGCCCAAGGATTTCGAGTGGAGTGTGTATGAATATCTAGCCCAACTAGCAAGTAATATGGATCAAGGAGAACAGTAAGCAGCAAGTAAGTGATTAGGTATTATTATCTCTTAATAACTTCCTAATACAATACTTTTCACTAAGGCTCGTCGGCCGTTCGTCTTACAAGGCAGTAGAAATGCTGTGAGTAAGAATGCTATAGCTAGAGTGCTAAGAATAGAAAGTTGCCAACCCTTTACAATGAAATAAATGCTTCTATTTATACCCACCAATGGGCAGGTGGCTATATTGACGTGGAAGCCTGTGGTTCGCTGGTGTCTCAACCACCAAATCTTCAGCATTAAATGCACTTCCCGCCAGAATCTAGGTTTCCCGCCTAATTAGTGGGGACGTTCGTCCGCCCGGGGAGCGAGCTGGATTGCTCTAGGTGGCCTCCAAGGGGTATTGCCCGTTCGTCCCCTGGCCTTTGTGGATTCTCGCCATGCGGACTGGACTGCCTCCGATGGCTAGGGGCTTGCTCTGACGACGTTCGTCGTCATTCCGGTGACCCGTGGTCCTGCTCCTTGTCCCTGCATAGACGTTCGTCGAGATGGGCTGTTGAGCCTAAACCCCAACTACAGACGTTCGTCCCTCCTGGAGGAACATGGGCTTGCCAGGCTAGCTGTGTTCTATCTGGACGTACGTCCGGAAGAAGGGGTAAATGGGCCGAACCTCAACTTGGGCCATTAACCCAACACAAGTCCCCCACTTCTGATGTTCTGAGCATGCACAGGACATAAGGAAGTATGATCTCCCTTGAGGGTAAGACGCTCGTGACCTGGTACTTGTGTTTGTTGCATCCGGTGAAGGCGTACGCTCGTGGTCATGGTGCTTAACAACTGTCGATGGCTCAGGAACCGAGGTGACGGCTGCTATTGCGACGGTGCATTTTCCGAGGAGATGTCATCATTACGCTTCCACCCCACGCACAGCGCGTGAGCCGGAATACGCTCCTTGCTACGTGTCAACCCCTCGTTGGTTCCCCCATCGGTTCTTCTCCTACAAATGCCGGGTTTTCCCTCTGGACTAGGGTTCCCAATTTCTGCTCCCTCGCTCTAGAATCTCCGCTGCTCCTCGAGTTTTCTCCCCCGCTTCCGAGTTCCGCTACCCTCCTCGTAAGGTAATTTCCCCCCCTCTGCTTCTCCTCTGTGTCTTGAATTCTTGCAACGATGACTTCGATGGAGATTTCATCGAGTTCTAGCTCCGGTTCGTCGGGTTCTTCCTCGGGCTCCTCCTCTGATTCCGGTTCACGCTCCCCCGGAAAGGCTAGCGTCTTAGGGAGTTCGGGTTCGGCCTCGACTGTGGGGACTATCCAGGCCGATGGTGCGTCCGATAACGCTCCCCAAGGTAGCGGGAGCAACGCTGACAACGGAAACGTTGACGGGGCGATGGATGTTATTAATGCAGTCCCCCTTAATGAGCGCCCTGCTGACTATGACTCTGGGGAAGAGGCCGAATCCGGCTCTGACATGGAGGTGCATGATCTGGGCATCCCTATGGATATGGAGCGCCACATCTGCCTGATCAGGAGCGCCCTTGATCATGACCAAGTCCTATCCTGTGTGGCCCTCAACAAAATCCGCACTTTCTTCCCCCCGTCGTTCGTCTGGAGCGTGAGAGACGCTGAGCATGTGATGAGGAGACGTCCGGGGATGATTATGCTCCACTTGGACTCCGTTGAACCCGGGCTGCGGTTTCCACTCCATTCATTCTATGTGGAGTTCTTCCACTGCTTCCAGGTGGCCCCGACGCAGTTCATGCCAAACTCCTATAGGTTTATATCAGCCTTCCTGGTGCGCTGCAAACTTGCGGGAGCCACTGCCACTTTGGACCTGTTCCACTACTTCTACCGCATCACTCCCCAGAACTCTGATGGTTACCTGAGCGTGGCCGCACGTCCAGGGAGGAGGCTGTTCAAGAGCTATCCTTCGTCTATCCACGATTGGAAGAATCATTTCTTCTTCCTTCGATACGACGGCCCTCCTCTCCCGGTTCGGTGGAACGGCTATCCCCCAAAGATTGAGTCACCGGAGCTGACCGACGATCTGAACGGGGACGTGGAGAAGGTGTTGCAGGGCGGCATCTGCCCTATTGCCGGCTACCTGACCCTCGAGGCACTCTCCGGGGCAGGCATAGGTACCGCCCGTGTCCCTGGACTTTTTCCACCCTTCGACGCTCGTCTCGGGGCATCGGGCGGTCCTGTCCTTCGAGGTGAGTGTCTTGTCCCATTTCCGTTCGTCTCTTAACCCTTTATTGTTTCATGCAGGTTCTCCACCAGACGAAGCCCAGATGAATCACGCCGAGTGCTTGAAAACCAGGAAGGCCAAGGCGGCTGCCGCCAAGGCCGCGGCGGAGAAGGCCAAGAATGCCCAGGCCTCGGACTCTACTTCTTCGGCCTCTGATGCCGCTCGGCGCACGGCTGAAGGTGAGCAGCATCTGATTGCCACCGTGCTGGCCCAAGGGTCCGGCCCCCCCGTTGCTTCTGCTGCTCTTCCGCCGCCGGTCGTCCCTACGAAGGCGGTTTCTCAGAAGGGGGAGGAACAGGCCCCCCAGAAGAAGCACAAGAGGGGCCGCGAGGCTGCCTCCACCGGGCCCCTAGTTGAAGACGTCGGCTCTCTGCCCCTGAGCCGTCCGGCGGAAGAACTCTGGAGGGAGCTGGCCCTCAAGGCCGGCCTTGAGCTGCCTCCCCGCTCGTCTTCTGAGGCGACCAGCGCTGCTCTGGCAGCTGCTCTTCAGGTATTCCTTCATTACTAGATCTGGGCACATCTCCTATTTGCTGTTCATCTTCTGACCATATGCTTTTAATTTTCCTTCTGTTGCCCAGTCTGAGCTTCTAGTTCTTCAGGCTGAAGCTGCCAGGGAGGCCGACCTGAGAGAGGTCAAGGCCAAAGCCGATGCCGCCGTCACTACAGCCCGGGAGGCCGCCCGTTGAGCCGAGGCGGAGACTGCGGCCAAGGAGAAGGAGATCACCGTTCTGCGGGCTGAATCCCGCAACCAGCTGGTCAGCCTTGAGAAAGCTGGCTTCAAGCTTGTTCCGGTGCACCCCGTCGCGAAGGACGCAGACCCGGAGTGGCTGGTTGACACCTCCGGCTATCGGAACAACGGGGAGTTCATGGACTCTGCTGAGGATTACTGCGCCGGGGCCTTCGGTCATGTGTTCTCTACAGTGCTGTCGAAGTTACCGCCTCGGCAGCGTCTGACGTGCAGTGTCCGGATCCTGGAGAGCTCTCCCCTGACGCACAAGTTCCTTTATGAGGTCGACGACAGTACCTTCGCCGCCGGGTACAATGAGGGGGTCAAGGCCACTCTCCCCATATTCGCCAAGCTGCAGGGGGCTGATTTTGATTTGGCTGCAAATACCGACGACGACCTGCTGATCCACGCTTTGGGGAAGCTAGGGAGGGACCGGCGTCGGGAAGAGGCCTAGGCCAGGGGAGAGATCCCGGAGCCGCCGACCCCCGAGCCTGAAGTTGAGGAGGAAGAGCTGAACCAGGAAGCCAGCCAGCCGAGGTCCCCTTTTCTTGTGTAATATAGCTTGTAATTCCCTTGTTTTGAACTTGTAATGCCCAGCCGTTAGAGCTGAAGAATATACACACTTTTTGCCCATAATTGTCTCTACGTTCGTGATCTTTTACTTCATTATTTTCCTTTGCTCTATCGTCGGTTGTGTGGAATCTCCTTCGGGGCCTTGTTGTACTTTGATCTTTTGAGATAAAGTTAAAGTCCGCGAGGACGTTCATATCGGTCCTCTATTTTTTTTGTTTGGGACAACATGCGCTCTCTTGCCATGTTCCCGTATCCGCTCGAATGCGCGGACGTACTGCGAAAGCTCGTCGCCGATGCCTGCATGTTGGCAAGCGCGAGCATGTCACTAACGTGCTCCCCAGAGCCAGCACTTGATAGAGACGTTCGTCCCGTATGCGTAAACGCACTATCCATGCTGCGCGTGCTCAAACTAGGCCTTGGAGACGTTCGTCTGGCCCCAATGTTTCTGTGGTGCAAAGTATGGAAATACGAACGTATCCTGTTGACGCGTACGTCTCCCATTAGCTGCCGATATTAGGCTCGGCCGAAGGATGCGGTCTCTGGGCGTCTCTAGATCCCTTGGAGCTGATAAACTTCCCTGGCAGGACGTTTGTGGCATCGATCCAGATTTCCATTCGATGATCTCTACCGACTCAGTACTCTCGAGATTGGCCATGCCAACCTCATCCCTGGCATAACGGTGTATGACACATCCTCCCAAACAATGCCTCACACGGGCATGCCGATTCCTGCCTAAATAGTGTTGTTATAGCCAAACTCCATAGGCACTAAGCTATTGTCCCAATTTCATTGGAACACCAACGTACAAGACATCAATGTATCATTATATCCTACAACATCTGTATGCCCATTTTGGGTTGCCCCTCTGTCTGTGGATGCGAAAGCAATACCTAAATTCAACCTCGTTCCCATAGATTCCTGGAATGTCTGTGGTAGACCTACCACGAATTCCATAGACACATGTTTCCATTTCCATTCGGATATCCTCCACCAGCCCCGCTAGCATGCATCCTCGGACCTTCTTGAATGAGGTAGATCTCTCCTCAAATCTCCCACCGAGGTGCCATTAGTAGATACTTCCAATTGAGCTCCCAATGACCTCAAGTCGGTTAACAATGCCTCAGATGAACTCTTCATATTAAAGGCAATGTCCACGACATTTGCTTTACCTGGATGGTAATCAGTCACTAGGTGGTAGTCCTTTATTAACTCCGCCCATCGTTGTTGTCTCTTGTTTAGCTCTTTTCGAGTAACCACGTACTTAAGCTCTTGTGGTCAGTGTATATATGGCACGTCTCTCCATAGAGATAATGTCTCCATATTTGTGGCGCAACACCACTACATACTCCCAATTCTAAATCATGAGTAGGATGATTTACCTCATGTTCCTTCGACCGACGTGAAGCATAGGCAATCACCCTCCCCAACTGCGTCAACACTCATCCACGTCCCTGAGTGCTCGCGTTGCTATAGACATCGTACTCCATACCTTGCTTTGGTAGGGCAAGTACCGGTGCCTTGATCAACCTCCTCTTCAATTCAAGGAAACCCTTCTCACATCGGCCATCCCATACAACTTAGCCCCCCTCCCGAGTGAGCTTCGTCAATGGCGATGACAAAACTGAGAACCTTCCCACAACTTTCTATAGTAGCCCGCTTGCCCAAGGAAACTGTGGATCCCCCTCATGTCCTTGGCCCTCTCCCGTTATGTGATAGCCTCAATCCTCTTGTTCTCCACGGCAATGCCTGATCTGGAAACCACGTACCCGGGAAAGCCAATCTCTTAAAGCCAAAACTCACGCTGAGAGAACTTGGCGTAAAGTTGCTTCTCTCGTAGTGTTTCCAGAACCAGGACCAAGTGCCTCTCATGTTCTTCTTCACTCCTTGAGTGAATTAAGATGTCGTCTATGAACACGACCACAAATTTGTTCAAGTATTTATGGAATACTCGGTTCATCAAGTCCATGAATGCCGTTTGGGCGTTTGTTAGCCTAAACGGCATAACCAAGAACTCAAAGTGACCATACCTCGTGCGAAAGGCACTTTTCGGTACTTTCCTTGATCTTCAGTTGGTGATATCCCGGCCTCAAGTCAATCCTTGAGAATACTATTGCTCCACGGAGTTGGTCAAACAAGTCATCAATCCTAGGTAGAGATACATATTCTTGATGGTAGCCTTGTCCAATCGTCGGTAGTCAATGCACGTTCATAGGGTACCATCTTTCCCTTTCACAAAAAGAACTGGTGCTCCCTACGGTGAATGTCTAGGTCTAATGAACCCGTTATCCAATAGTTCTTGCAATTGGGTTTTTAATTCGTTAAGTTCAGCAGGTGTCATCCGATATGGCGGTATAGAGATTGGTTCGGTACCCGGCTCGACCTCGATCACAAATTCAATCTCCCTGTCAAGTGGAAGCCCCGGTAGGTCTTTAGGGAAGACATCCGGGTACTTACAAACCACCCTCACATCATTGATGTTCGTTTCCTCTTTGGTTTTGTCAACCACGTATGCTAGATATGCGTGGCATCCCTTTCTCATCATAATTCTCACTCTCACGGCGGATATGATACAGCTATTTGATCTCCCTCGATCACCCTCGAAGCGTAAGGTCTCCCTATCATTGCCTTCGAGTTCTAGAACCTTCGTGTAGCAATCTACCCTAGCATGGTTCCTTTCTAGCCAATTCATCCCTAGGATTGCATCGAATTCAACCATGCTCAGCGGTACGAAGTCACACGTCAAGGTTTGACCATTAACTTCCACCTCACAAGATAGATAGTAACAAGTTCTTTCCACGTCATCCCCCCAGTGGTGTTGATACCACTAAGGTTGGCATCAACGGTGCAGATTGCACTTCCAATTTCTTGGCAAACGCTTCACTCACAAATGAACGTTACGCCCCGGTATCGATAAGGATTCGCGCATACTTCCCATTAATCTTTAGTGTCCCTACATTCATGAACCATGTAAGACATCCTTCCTACCCTCCCTACTCATTTATAGAGGGTTAAAATGTTCACACACACGTTAGGGATCAAGAAAAGGTCTTAACGTCGTAAAACGGTGCGAAAAATCGGTTTTCGGCAATCTGGGTGCCAGGCACGGCGTGCCTGGGGGTAGGCACGATCGTGCCTGGCTTGGAAAAAGCCTAGGAAGCTACTGCCTTGTAGGCACGATCGTGCCCGGGCAAAAATAGCCCGAAACTGCCCGAAAACCTCCCGGTTCGACCCCAAAGCTTCGTGCAATGGTCCCAATGACTAGTAACCTCAATTTATGGACTAATCATGGATAAAACACAAGTATACAAGAGGTTATACCTGCAACGGAATCCGGGTTCGCTCGAGCCTCCGCCTCCGTCATCGTATAGACTCTAGCGTGAGTCCTCCCTTGATTCACGGACGGCGCGTTGCTCACACTTGCTCCGCCATGTTCCTTGCTTGCTTGAGAGGACCCGGCTTGACTCCGTATGCCTATAGTCGTACTACTTGAGCCCAAAGTTTGGTCGGGTACAAGTTGCGGGCAATTCGCATTTGTGTGCCCTATCTCTCTGCATCGGTAGCACCTAGGAGGGTCCCAACACTTACCCGGGTGGTGCTTCTTACCATTTGTGCACTTAGGTACTCTCGAACCTTTTGACCTCGAGTTCTGGCCACCCGTGTGACACCGCACCCGAACGTCCTTGAAAATTTCATTCTTAAATTCAAAGTGATGTATTGAATTTCCAATTTCAAAACAATGGAAGAACGATTAATATTTTATGTAGTACATGATTGAATATTGTATTGTTCGAACCCGTATTCTTTTGTAATTTTCATCATGTATATTATTGAGATGAGCCTACACATATTGGAGATCAATAATGTGATGTAGGAAGTTGACTTGTTCTAAATAAGTTAGGATGAGTACAAAAAGACATCTTTGACAAAAGATAAAACAATAGAACCCATCTTTCCATTTTTGGAAGTATTGATAGATATTTTGGACCCCAAATTGAATGGGATCATTTGGGAACCATCCCACATGACCTTGGTACCTGCAAGACAAAGGAAAATGGGTGAGACAACTATGTGGGGCGGACTTTTGACTCATGAACTACAACATTACAAAAAGGAAATAAAAGAGGAGGTCCACACCATGTTTGATTGCAATCTAATACCCTACCCTTCTTTTTGTGAACCACATGCTCTCTTAGCGTGATTGAGGCCTCCTAATACACTCCCCCTACACCCCATTCGAACTCCCAAGATAAGAGAGAAAGAGAGAGCCACATACTCCAAGGGAGAGGTAAAGAGAGAAGCTGGCCGCAGGACTCGTTTTCCAGAAGATAGGGCTACTTGTTTGATCCATAACTTGAGCTTCACTCGTCCAAATAAGGCGTATGATATACCAAAAGAAAGCTCTCAAGACGAGGAATCCGTGAAGGTCTGGTTTGCAGAAATCGGAGTAGTGGAAGGCTTCCAAACCGTCCGAGCAAAACACAACCTCGCAGGAGAGGATTTACTTCTAAAGTGAATTTTAACCCCAAAACATTACTTTTCATTCTCCAAATGATATGAACGATTGGTGGGACTATTATACACTAATTCAAGTGTATAATATGTCCTTATAAAGTTATTTTATGTGTGTAAAGGTTGGATACTAACCTAGAGCAAATCTTGGAAAACTAGGAAACGAGTTAACCGGAAAACACCCATTCTAGGGGCTGTTTTCGTATCAACGATTAAGGGTTGAATTAGCACTTTGAGGAGGCTGTTTAACACTCATATTTGAGCAAGGAATTAGTTCCAAATCCACCTTGACCAAAGCTTTGACCATTGGACCAAGAAGGGAAAGTTTAAAGCTCAATTGAGGTGAGGATTGACATCTAATTGCTTACAACTTGTAGGTTAAGCATGAGATTACCTAAATGCTTAAATCATTATTTTTCATGGATTATGATGATTATATATTGATGAAATATTGATATAGTTGCCAAAGAATGAAATTTGAAATGATTTGAGAACGTATGGATAATATGAGATTAAATGAGTATAAATGAACTATTTTTGCGAAATAGGTATTTTGCTCATGTATGAATTATTTGGATACATAAATGAATATTTGTGTATTGAGATTGAATACTTAAGTTGCTGCTACATAATTATAATTATGTAGAGAATTACAAGTAAAGAGGATAGTGGTATGATAACAATAATCTTAATAGTATTGAAATACTAGCTAGTGATTATTGGAACTTGTTGATTAAATTGATCCTAGGGATTGGATTGTATGAATGGTACTTGAATATAGTTCAAGTGTATATAATAACTTAGTACGGAACTAAGGTTAAGTTGTGGGAAGTCTTTAAGGATGACCCATGGTAGTTTATTGATATGTCAATTCTAGGCATAGGGTTGCTTCAGAATTGGACCTTAATGCATGGTGATGTGGTAGAGCCGAGCTCTAGAATGCATGTAAGGTGTAGACTTGTAGTCTATGTATTGTATAGCTAGAGCCGAGCTCTAGGACTTGCGTGGTGATGTGGTAGAGCCGAGCTCTAGAACGCAAGGTAAGGAAATTGACCCGAGGTATATGAATTGTATGGTGATGTGGTAGAGCCGAGCTCTAGAATACAATGTCATGTACTAGGGTTGGACTCTAGGAGTTGTCGTGGCTTATAGCCACGGGGTTGGGAATGGTGATTTCCAAATGAAAACGGGCCCACGGGCCGACTACTTGACTTTTATATAAAGTAAGTATATTTTTAAACGGGGTAACTTAGGGTTACAATCATAATGTACTATCACCCTACTTGAGGGTCTTGTGTTTGAAATACTTGTTGTATATCTATTAGATGCCTGCCACACCATTACTTTATAGCCGTATAGAGTACTGACCCCTTCGGGGGCGTCCCACCACCATTTCAGGTTGAGGCTAGAGCTTGCTTCCTGTGCTCGTTGATCGAGTGATTCCTTGGAGAGAAGACTTGGTTCGTGCTTCCTCCATTCTGTTTTTAAATAATATTAAACTTGCTCATGGACATTTTACTATAGAGCCTGCGTGCTCATGAATAGCCCGGTGTGGCCTTTTTGTTTTAAACAATGTTTTCCGCTGCGTTATGAATTACTTATTATGTTTGTTTATGGATGTTATACGTGTGAATGATATTCATGACGCCTTGTATAATATGAATGTGTTGGACTGCGGTTGACTATTCGTATTGTACGGCGGGTTGTTGACGTGTCCGGGTAGGTCCGGGGCGTGACAACCCGAGCCTCGACTCCTCCCAAGCGATAATGTGTGTGCCCTTAAGGTTTTGTCACCCTCAACATTTGTCCTCCTAGAATGTCCTTGAGGGTCGTGGTCTCCCCATTTTCTTTTCCTTCCTAATGGTGTGTCCTTAGCTCGCCTAGCTTGGCGTTTTTGTATAAAGCCTTGCACGTTCACGTTGAAGCCAATCTATGACCATGCCCATTTGTTCAATGGGTGCATTATCAAGGTCCTCATCACTCAATTCATCTCCTCCGTCATCCGGAGCCTTGGGTGGTTCAGTTTTACCCGTACAAGCTGACTCTTCTTTGGTCTTAACATGATCATCACTCACGATTTGAGCTTCTAGAATTTCGTGAACCATTGGTACTAAGGACTCTTCTCGGTTGGCATGCCCGGTTCCACCCGGTGCAAACCCTTTCGAGTTCTTCTCTCTATTCATAATGTCATCATCACCTCCCATCGCTGAAAGAAGTATTTAGAATGAGTCATTAGACTCGTTTCAAATGTCAACTGACAGATAGGCACTTAAGAGATCTCTTGGGCCAAGTCACCGCCATACCAATTGTTAAGGGCGCCATCTTAACAATTAGAGACCTTGCAACTCAAACACCAAAAGTTCTTAAGTACAAAACATTTTTGCTCATGGTTTTCAAAAATCATTTTGAAAAGAGAATTTTGAGACTTCATTATGAAGTTTATGGACTAAGGCTCTGATACCAACTTAATTGTCACGCCCCGGACCTCCCCGGATAGTCAATACGACTAGCCGTACAATACGAATAGTCAACCGCAGTCCAACACATTCATATTATATAAGGCGTCTTGAATATCATCCACACACATAACATCCATAAACAAACATAATAAGTAATTCGTAACGCAGCGGAAAACATTGTTTAAAACAAAAGGGCCACACAGGGCTATTCATGAGCACGCATGCTCTATAGTAAAATATCCATGAGCATGTTTAATATTGTTCAAAACAGAATGGAGAAAGCACGAACCACGTCTTCTCTCCAAAGGATCACCCGGGCAACGGGCACAGATAGCAAGCTCGAGCTTCAACCTGAAATGGTGGTGGGACGCCCCCGAAGGGGTCAGTACTCTATACGGCTATAAAGTACTGGTGTGGATGGCATCTAAGGGATATACAACAAGTATTTCAAACACAAGACCCTCAAATAGGGTGATAATACAATATAGTGGTAACCCTAAGTTACCCCGTTTTAAAAATATACTTACTTTATATAAAAGTCAAGTAGTCGGCCCGTGGGCCCATGTTCATTTAGAAATCACCATTCCCATTCCCCGTGACTATAAGCCACGACAATTCATAAGTTCATCATGTTACCATTGCATAGCAAGGGCTCGGCCCAACTACATTTCTATGCAATCCTTTATGTCAAGTACATCCTATCACATTTGCATAGCAAGGTCTCGGACCAACTACATTTCTATGCAAATCACAATTTACATGGCAAGGTCTCGGACCAACTACATTT
Organism: Cuscuta epithymum; assembly: GCA_945859915.1. Classification (NCBI taxonomy): domain Eukaryota; kingdom Viridiplantae; phylum Streptophyta; class Magnoliopsida; order Solanales; family Convolvulaceae; genus Cuscuta; species Cuscuta epithymum. Next base: position 438,322 of record CAMAPF010000299.1, on the reverse strand, counting down.
CCATGCAAATCACAATTACATCCTATCACATTTGCATAGCAAGGTCTCGGACCAACTACATTTCTATGCAAATCACAATTTACATCCTATCACATTTGCATAGCAAGGTCTCGGACCAACTACATTTCTATGCAAATCACAATTTACATGGCAAGGTCTCGGACCAACTACATTTCCATGCAAATCATAGAGTCCGGCTCTAATTCCTCATTATAGTCAAATTCCTAAGCAAACCTATGCCTAGAATTGGCATATCAATAAACTACCTTGGGTCATCCTTAATGACTGCCCATAACTTACCCTTAGCTTCATACTAAGTCATTTTATACACTTGAAGTACATTCAAGTGCATTCCATACAATCCAAAACTTAGGATCAATTCTATCAACAATTTCAAATAATCATTAACTAGTATTTCAATACTATTAAGATTATTGTCATCATACAAATATCCTCATTTTGTAATTCTCTACATATTTATAAGTATGTAGCAGCAACTTAAATATTCAACTTCAATACATAAATATCCTTTTATGTATCCACATATTTAATACATGAGTAAAATCCCTATTTCACAAAATAGTTCATTTATAACTCATTTAATCTAATATTATACATACATCCTCAAATCATTTCCAATTTCATTCTTTGGGAACTATATCAATATTTCATCAATATTTAATCATCATAATCCATGAAAAATTATGATTTAGGCATTTAGGTAATCTCATGCTTAACCTACAAGTTGTAAGCAATTAGATGTCAATCCTCACCTTAATTGAGCTATAAACTTTTCCTTTTTGATCCAATGGTCAAAGCCTCGGCCAAGGAAGTTTGAGAACTGATTCCTTGCTTAGAAATGAGTGTTAAACAGCCTCCTCAAGGTGCTAGCTCAACTCCTAACCGAAGACACGAAAACAGTCCCTAGAACGGGTGTTTTCCGACAAATTCGCTTCCTAACCCTTCAAGGTTTTGTCTAGGTTAGTATCTAACCTTTCCAACAATTAAAGTCACTTTATAATAACATTTTATACACTTCAACCAGTGTATAATAGTTCTTCAATCATTTATATGATTTAGACAATAGAGAGGAAGGTTTTGGATTCAAACTTACTTTGAGTACAAAAACGTATTCTGCGAGGTTGCGTTTTGTTCGGACGATTTGGAAGTCTTCCACTACTCCGTTTGCTGCAAAACGAACCTTCACGGATTCCTCTTCTTGAGATCTTTCTTTGGGAACCTCACACGCCTTATTTGGATAAGTAACGCTCTAGATATGAACCAAACAAGCAAACCAACGCACTGGAAAACGAACCTGCGGCAGCTTCCCCCTTCTCTTGCTTTCTTGTTTGTGTGGCTCTCTCCTTCTCCCTTATCCTTGGGAGTTCGAATGAGGGGATTAAGGGAGTGTATAAGACCCTTCAATAAGGGTGGATAAGTTGTGTGGAGTGAAATAAATTGGTATGGTCTCCATGAGATGTTTTTAGACATGGGTGGGTCTCACTTTTGATCTCTTTGTCATAAGATGTCTCTTTGTACTCATTCTAATTTATTTAGAACAAGTCAACTCTCTACATCATATTATTGATCTCCAATATGTGTATGATCATCCCAATAATTTACATGATGAATATTATAGAAGAAAAATCTACTCCCGTTATTTAGCTCAATAATGCCAAAGATGGGGCCGTAGGCATTTGTATTCTTCTCTAATCATTCTATCACTTATTTTGACATTTTTCATCCATATTATTGGACTACTAGCCACGTGGGTCATCCTCGAGTGGGTCTTGGACGCCATTCTCGAATACTTGCTATTTTTTAGCAGGTTGGGCCCGAAGTAATGTTTGGGCCGCCCGTCCTTCCTCAATTTGTCTTGAAAGGTTATATATCTTTATTTGGGAAATGTTGGGCTCTTATATTCATTAGTAAGGCCCAAATACGTATTTGCAAACCCGACACTAATATACGAGTTTGAACAGTACCATATTCAATCATGCACTACATAAAACAATAATCGTTTTACAATTGTTTGGGAATCGGAAATTCAATACATAAACTTTGAATTTTTAATTGAATTTTCGAGGACGTTCGGGTGCGGTGTCACACCGACGTTCGAGCGTCACTTCGGGCTCCTTTCGATCCGGAGGCGGCTGGCTTTGATCTGCTGTTGGTGGACGCCCATGTGGGGGCACTTGAGCTGCTGAAGGAGCTTGGGGAGCAGGAGGCGGCCGAAGCCAAAGAGAAGGCCAAGCAGATCCCCTTCAAGGCCCCAACTCCTGACGTTGATCAGCAGTGATTCTCCGTTCATTGTCTTGTACTTACATTGTTTACATTGTATCTTACACATTGTATTTTTCCGGTCATTAGTACCGAAGAATAAACTCATTCTTGCTCCATGTTCGTCTAGCATTCTTTTTTTTTGGAGTCTTTTATCGGTCTTTGTTCTTCCCATGTTTCGTGATTACTGGTCTCCTGGTTTCGCAGGAGACGTTCGTCATCCCCACTCTGAGAAGAAACATGTTTATCCGCGTTGGGATTCCCTATCTCCGTTCGTCCCCAGTCGCGAATTACTAGTCTTCTGGCTTCGCAGAAGACGTTCGTCATCCGTCCAATAAGGGGGAGGAACTGGTATACCCTGTCAGGGTTCCCGTTTCTTCGTTCGTCCTTGTCGGGACCCTATTAACCTTCTTACTTCGAAGAAGACGTTCGGTATTCACCGATCGCAAGGAGGACACTGGTTTACCCTATCGCGGGTTCCCTGCTTCGTCGTCCCATGCTCGTGGCCCTACTAGCCTTCTGCTCTGGCAGAAGGTGTTCGTCGATCCACGGGAAATGGGAGGAACTGGTTTATCTTGCCGAGGTTCCCTTTGGTTTGTCTAGCCCCCCCCCCCCCCCACGTTCCTACTGGCCTTCGTGTCAGGAGACGTTCGTCATACGCGGCGAAGGAAGATCTGACATACCTCATCAAGACTCCCTCTCTCATAGGTGCTTGACTCCCCTTCTCCTCATCTCTCTCTTTTGTTTTTCTTTTTTTTTTTGAGGAGGACATCTTTTCAATAGCACTTCGGCTTCAATCTCTATAGGAAGTAAAAGATACGAAGGAATTCTTTAGCATAGAGGAGATGATCGGTAATGTTACACGGTGCTTCGACCAAATATGACAAAAAATGATCTATCTCTAACTACTGGTAGAATTTCTTCAGGTGTTCGACGTTCCAGATCCCATCGTGGTTCCCCTCCAAGGTATGGAGGAGGAACGTCCCCTGGTTGTATCTTCTCATGACCCTGTACGGCCCTTCCCAATTCTTGGCCATCTTGCCACCTTCGAGTGGTTTGTTCTTCTCTCTCTTTCTGAGTACGAGGTCCCCAGCTTCAATTTCGCGGATCTTCACCGCCTTGTTGAAGTATCTTTGTGTGGTTCGGTGATATTCTTCCATGCGACGAGCTGCTAGGTCCCTCCGCTCCTCGATGAAATGGAGCTCCGCTCGTAGGTTGGCCTCGTTATCCTCCGGTTGGAAATGCTTCGTGCGATGTGTGGGCACTAGCACCTCCGTTGGCACCTTGGCCTGGAACCCGTATGCCAAGGCAAAAGGTGTCTCGTCGGTTGCCATCCTTGGGGTCGTCCTGTACGTCCAGAATACGTAATTGAGCTGCTCCGGCCAGGTGGACGCGTAATCTTCTAATTTCTTCTTGATCCCATCCATGATGGTTCGGTTCATGTTCTCCACCTGGCCGTTGGCCTGTGGATAGGCCACCGAATCCTTGGAGTGCCTGATGCCCCACTTTGTCAGGTATGCCTCAAATCCCTTGCCGACGAACTGCCGGCCGTTGTCGGTGATGATTTGCTCTGGAATCCCGAAGCGACATATGACATTCTGCCTGAGGAACCTCTGACATTGATATTCAGTGATGGAGGCAAGCAGCTCGGCTTCTACCCACTTTGTGAAGTAGTCAATCGTCACAATAACAAACTTCCTTCCGCCGGTCGTCGTCGGGAGAGGGCCCAAAAGGTCTATGCCCCATCTGGCAAAAGGTAATGCAACCGTCATTGGAGTGTAGAAACTTGCCGGCCGTCCGGGGACAGGAGCATACTGCTGGCACACTGCACATTTTCGAGTGTGATTGAAGCAATCCTGTTGGATGGTCGGCCAGTAGTACCCCTGTAGAATGATTTTCCGGGCCAAGGTGCGGGGACCCTGGTGGCTGGAGCAGATGCCTTCATGTACCTCTTCGATGACGGCCACTGCCAAGCTCGGCGGGACACATCTCAAGTATGGCCCACCGAACGTCTTTTTGTAAAGCTGTCCGTCGATGAGTTCGAAGTTGGGGGCACGTCTCTTCACCCAGGCTGCCTTTCCGCTGCTGCCGTCATTCTCAGGCTCGGGGAGCGTCCCATCCCTGAGGTAGTCGGCGATCTCCTTTGACCAATTTGGTTCGGCGATGGAGATGGCCTCCACCCGGATAACGTCCGTCGCTGGCGCTGAGAGCGTTTCCTGCCTGACGAAGCCCCTAATGTGCCGGGGGATAGCCGTTGCCGGGTCATTGGTCGGGGGATTGCCTAGCTTGGATAATATGTCAGCCTCGACATTCTCCACTCGTGATACCTGCTCAATTATTACCTGTTCGAACTGCGCGGTTTGTTCCTCCGCGAGTTCCTTGTAAACCTTCATTCTTTCCTCCCTGGTTTCGGCCGTCCCATTCATCTGGGTTACCACCAACTGGCTGTCCATCCTCACCTTTAGATGGGTTGCTCCGAGTGCCTTCGCACATTTCAGTCCTGCAATCAGTGCCTCGTACTCAGCCTCGTTGTTGGTGACTTTGAACTCGAACTTCATGGAGTAATAGGCCTTGAAACCCTCAGGTGAAGTGATCACCGCCCCTCCGCCACAACCTCGCGCACTTGAGGCCCCATCGGTGTACATCTCCCACCAGTTGCTGAAATCATTGCCGCCTTGGGTATCGTCCTCGGTGCGCGCAGTACATTCGGCAATGAAATCTGCCAGCGCCTGCCCCTTGATCGTCAGCTTCGGCTTGAACTCTATATTGTACTGGCCGATCATCAGGGACCATTTGGTTATCCTCCCGCTGGCCATGAGGTTCCTGAGGATTGTGGCGAGAGGTTGTGTTGTGTATACTGTCACTGGGTGTTCCTGGAAGTACAGTGCCAGGCGTTTGATGGATGCTATCAAGGCGAGGACCGTCTTCTCCATCAGTGTGTATCTGGTCTCTGGGCCGTTCAGTGCCTTGCTCACAAAATAGATTGGTCGCTGAACGCCCTCTGCCTCCTTTAGTAGTACAGCACTCACGGCCAGGTCTGCTACTGCCAGGTACATGTATAATTGCTCCCCTGGGTCCGCTTTGGTGAGGACGAGCGGAGAGGAGAGGTATGCCTTGAAATCTTCAAAGGCAGCCTGGCAGTCCGGTGTCCACTCGAAGGGATTCGCCTTTTTCATGATCTGAAAGAAGGGGATCGCCTTGTCTGCCAGTTTCGACATGAACCGGCTCAGGGCAGCCAGCCGTCCAGTAAGCCGTTGTACGTCCTTCAGGTTCTTCGAGGCTTCCATGTCAACTATCGCCTTCACTTTCTCCGGGTTAGGCTCGATCCCGCGCTCGCTCATCATGTAGCCGAGGAACTTGCCGCCCTTGACAGCAAAAGCACACTTCTTCAGATTGAGCCTCATGCTAGCCCCCTCCATGATGGTGAAGATCCTCTCCATATCCCGGACGTGGTCTTCCTTCTTCCTGCTGTTAATCAGGATGTCGTCCACGTAAGCTTCCATGGTCTTGCCCAGTACGTCTTTGAACAACATCCCGATCATCCTCTGGAAGGTGGCCATGGCATTCCTCAGGCCGAACAGTATGACCACATAACAGTACACGCCGTCCGCCGTGACGAACGCCGTTTTCTCCGCATCGTCCGGGTGCATGAACACCTGGTGGTATCCTCTGAAAGCATCCATGAAGCTCAGCAACTCGCAGTCGATCCTCAGCACCGGATATGGATCCATCGGACAGGCCTTGTTGAGGTCCGAGTAATCGACGCACATCCGCCATGTGTCGCCTTTTGGGGCTAATACCACATTGGCCAACCACTCCACGTGGATGACCGGCCGGATGTGCCTGATGCTGAGGAGCGTAGTAGCCTCCTTCTTGATGAAATCCCGCCGTTCGGCTGCCATGTATCTCTTCTTCTGTTGGACGGGCTTGGCATCCGGCCGTACGGCAAGTCGGTGGCATATGAGGTTCGGGTCAATGCCTGGCATGTCCTCCGGCCCTCTGGCAAATAGGATCTTGAATTTCCGGAGGACGGCTATGACTCCCTCCTTGACCTCAGGCTCAAGGTCGGCGCCTATGGATACCTTCCTGTCCGAAGGGTCGTCCAGTTCCACTTCCTCGAGCAGGGCAGGTGGTTCCAGACGAGCGTCAAAATCGGCTTGTCTGGCCTTTTCAGAAATGCTGTTGACCCGGGCTTCCCGCTCGTTGAACCTTTCCATGGCCTTTGTGTAGCAGGCCCTGGCCATATGTGGGTCCGTGCGGGCTACCCCCACGCCAGTTTCAGTGGGGAATTTGATGCATGAGTGCCGCACGGAGCATATGGCCTCAAGATCTTCCAAACCGGGCCTCCCTAGAATTGCGTTGTGAGCGCATTTCAGGCGGACCACGACGAACGTCATCCGGATGCGGGTGGTGTGAGGTCCATCCCCGATCTCCACGGGGAGGCCGATGGTACCCTCCGCGTCGATGCAGTCCCCTGTGAAGCCAGAGAGAGGAGTGCGCAGGGGGGCCAGCTGATCCTTCCTCAGCTTCATCCCTTCGAACGCCTCCCAGTAGAGGACGTTCACGCTGCTTCCAGTGTCGACCAGGACGCGGCGGACGATCGCATTGTTGATATCCATGCTGATCACCAACTCATCCCTGTGCGGGGCCGGTGACATTGGTAGGTCGGCCGGCCCAAAGGTGATGGCCTCCACTTTGTTCTTTTTAGTGGGGGGAGCTGATATAGAGCCCACATAGAGGGATCTCTCAAATTTCTTCCGCTCAGCAGGTGTGTCCCCAGTCTCAGCACCCCCGAAGATCACCTTGATCTCCAACTTCTTCTTTCCGCCGTTCGGGCCGAGGGACCCCTCCGGACTGTAAGGAATAAATGTAATTAGATTTTGATGATGCTAGGATATTTAGATTAGAATTTTAGAGTACCCCCACTTAGATTTTATGTATTAGAAACTTTCAGTTGTAAGTATTAGTATAGTCGACAATCAGAGTTGCTCTATGTGGATCTTATCAGAACTGCTAGGAGAACTGCTCATCAGAAAAGCATCAGAGTTGCTGTTCAGAGACTCATCAGAAGTCTACATCAGAGAACCATCAGAGTTCGATGTAAAGATTCATCAGAATTCAACTTCAGAAAAGCATCAGAGTTCCCTATCTAAGACCATCAGAATCCAAGGTCAGAATACCATCAGAAAATCTCATCAGACCTGGATTGACACTTAGAAGATTTCGAAGCTGCTTTCAACGGCCGTATATCAAACAGGAAATCCCCTAACGGTTAGAAGTTATTTCATCTAAGGAAAGCATTTAATGCTCATTTAATGAGCCTGATACGCTGTGGAGTAATTGCAGATGATTGACCGAGATTCCTGGAGAATATTATACAAAAATAGGAACCTGCCAAAACTGCGGGTCCAACCGGTCAACTCCACAGTATGCGCATTCAATGCAGTTGTCTCCTCCTCCAACGGGTAGACAACACCCAGTATAAAAGGATACTCATGAAGAACAACCCAACAACTTTTGCTCTCTACAATTATTCTACAAGCTCTCTTGAGATTCACTCTTCAAATCCTTCTACAAGAAAAAGCTTTCGTTGGGAAAATTACTACTCTTCAAATCCTTAAACCCAACAAAGAGCAAAGTTCCTCCCGTTCTTCAATCTTCAAGAACTTCAACTACATATCTTTTGTAACGAAGCAAGTTGGAGAAAACTCTGTTTTTCAGAACATCTTCTGCAAAGAAGGGCGTCCAAGTAACTGCAGTAGTGAAGTGGTGATACTTCCGGGAAGCTGAGTGAAAGGACCAGTCATCAGGAAGCAGGACTGCATCCCGGGTGACAACTAGACTTGAAGAAGGCGTGGAGAACTTCTTAAGTGCTAGGGACTAAGGCATTGTAACTGACGCTTTACAATCTTAGTGGAACAGTGGACTAGAGGAACGCGTTGTTCCTTGAACCACTATAAAAACACTGGTGTCATTTACTTTACGCATTTACTTTCTGCACATTAGAACATAACTGCATAACTCCCTTAGAACTTGGACTCTGTGTTCAGCAGATCTTGTTTTCAGAGTTATCAGAAGGGCATTTGCCTTAGTATTTGTTTGAGGCTACCCGGAACTCTTATCCGCTGCAATACCCAGTTCTGATCATCAGAACTCGACCCTCTCTGATAAGTTAACTCTGACTTAGAGAAAAGTTTGGAAATTTATAACAGTCTGTTCACCAGAAATTTTAAGGAGCATGGGGCGTGCTCCTTATTGAGCACGTACGCCCCATAGTGGACTGGACATACGCAAAAAAGTAAATTGTGAAAGACTCCGTAAATGATTGTTATTGGGCCATTGGGGTTATTATTCTTTTTTCCAACACCAGATTTTACTCTTCTTAACAAAGAAGTAAAATTAGTTACACAATTTAAAGGTACGCATCGATCTCAACAAACATGATTCATAAATTATTTTTTAATTTATTTTCTATTTCTTGTATCAATCATTAATTAAAATGGTTAATTTCAAAGTTTACACATTTAATTAGTATAAAAATATACTCCCTCCATCCCAAAAAGATTGGCCAAATTGACTTTTCTTGGTCAACATTGACCAATAATATCTTTTAATACAAAATTATTTGAAATATGAAAATTATATGAGTTTATTCTTTATTAAAAAACCTTTATAAGATTTATAAATTACACACAAATATAATACCTAAAATCATTGTCTAAACTTTAACATCATTGACCAAGAAAAGTCAAAATGACCAATCTTTTTGGGATGGAGGTAGTAATAATTTTACCACATAGAAATTATAGTTACTATATCCCGTTGAAAGGTTCTCATTTTTCTTATTTGGGTGTCACATTTAAAAGTTCTCATTTCATATTAGAAAATAATTTACTCTCTTTAATTACGCTATTACTCAAATTTTTCTTTCTTACTCATTACATGTCAAGTCTCACAATTTCATCTTTCCCAACTTACTGCTTTTGATTAGGGGTAATTTGAGTTTGCACCCCATTTTATTGTCTAAATTGGACTTTGCACCCCGTTTTTAAAACTCTTTGTTTTTGCACCCCAACCCCATGTGAAAAGACAAAAATGCCCTCAATAAGGAATATGTTGAAGGCCAACAAAATTGTGAATAGAGGGGCAATTTTGTCTTTTCATATTAGACTGGGGTGCAAAAACAAAGTTTTTTAAAAACAGGGTGCAAAGTCCAATTTGCACAATAAAGTGGGGTGCAAACTCAAATTATCCCTTTTGATTACTTTCACTTTACATATTTACTTTTTCTAAATTTTCTCTTTCCTTTCTTTTTTACCCAAATTACTTTATTTAATCACTTGTCTAAAAAATTGTGTCAATTATCCCAATCAATCTTCTCCGTGCACAAATGTCAAAATTATCATATTATATATTAAATACGTAGTATATAAACATCCATTATACATTTATACATATATATATACATCACCATTATGATCAACCTATTGCCGCCTAGTGCCACCTGCCACCGCCGAATTGCTACCATCAATCGCCAGAGCTACGGTGCAAAAAAAGGTTTCAGGCCGGATTTATTTCTACAGTCCAGGCCACCTACCATCATTGCCAATTGAGAAAACAATTAATTAATTAATTAATTAATTAATTAAGCAAAATGTACAAATATACTTTTGTAGTATGAGTCATGAGTGCGTGAACATATATATATCCTTGTTCTATTTTTTGGAACAAATATATATACCCCTGAAATTTATATGAAAGTGCATATATACCTCTGAACATCTAAAAGGTGCAAAAATATAATACTCTTCATGTTCCTATAACGGACCAAATTTACCACTGTTGAATTTAAATAGATAAAATAAATTTCAAAAAAGACCAAAAATAAATTTTATTAAGGTTAAAAAATCAAAGAATGTTATTTCAAAAAAAGTTACGATGTGTTCAAAATTTCTCAACAAGACTAAAATTAATACTTATGAATTTGAAGTGCTTCATTTACACTGGAAGAATGATAATTTTGCAATTTAAAGTAAAACAGTTAAATATTTTATGATTAAAAAAAAAAATAACTCTTCAATTCTTTTATTTTTCACATTCGAATTTATAATATTTTTTTGTGTTTTTTTAAAATTTATTTTATTTATTTAAGTCAATAAGGGTAAAATTTGCTCTTCCTTTATAGAAACATAAGAAGTATTTTTACATCTTTTAAAAGTTTAGGGGTATGTATGCACTTCCACATAAATTTGAGGGATATATTTGTTTCAAAAAATAGAGCACGGATATATTTGTTTACACACGCATAATTAATCATATGTGTACCTTTTCTCTTCAATTAATTAGGATAGGGGGAGAAATTTAATTTTTGTTCCTATTTAGGGAAGATTAAGGGGAATTATTAATGAAAAAATATATATGTGTAATTTATACGTTAAATTTATTAGAACTGTTGTAAGAAATATGTGCAAACATGAAAATTAATCATTTTAATTAGTTAATGATTTCAGAAGAAGAAAAATGAATAAAAAACAATTAAGAAATCAATAAGGAGCCCGTAACATGCTCCTTAAAAATTTTGAGTACCACTTTATTCAAAAAAAAAATAGGGAGTACTACAACGAATTCCGTACGGAGTAATAATTCTACGAAGTATTTTACGGAGTATTGCCATATTTAAATAAGTAATCTCATTTACTCGCAAAAAAAACAGAGATAGCCTGGTCACGTCTTGTCTTGTCGTAGTAAATTACAGGCAGCCTTCTCTGAAAAAACACGTGAAAAAACAATGGAAAACTTTATCAGCCTTCTCTACTCGTGAGTCGTGAGGTTTTGATACGGAAAACGCGCCCCTATAATCTAGGGGTGGGCATAAAAACTGAGCTGAACCGTTATCGAACCGGTCCGTAATGATATCGAACCGGTTGACGGGTTTTTAAACGGTTTTATAAATTTTTATCCCGAACCAAAACTGTACCGTTTGAAGCAGGTACTGGAACGGTTTTGGATTTTGAGGACCGGTTTATACCGGACCGGACCGTTCATAATTAATACATTTAAAATTACATATTTTTCCCAACCCAATAAATTTCTTGCAGGCCAACACTTGAAGCCCAGTACTATGCTCAGCCCAAATTTAGAAGTTCTGCCAAGTGCCCACTGTTTTGATATCCTTCAGGGCCCAGGCACTTAGGAACTTGGTCATTAGTATATTTTTTTTATCATTTGAAATGGTTGGTAGTATTTGAGCTTTTGTAAACCGAATTGTAATCCTCTGTGTAAGCTAGGAGATTAGCTAGCAACGAGGTTTTGTTGGACTGTTTTGAATTTTTTATTCTAAATTTTATGCTCTTTTCCAGGCGGTTTTTGTCATTTTAATTAACCTGGCATGATGGTGTCTAACTACTTGCTAGTTTTTTGTAATATTTTTAGCATTACTTAAGCATTGTACCATACCGGTTTGTACCGTTCCGAAACAACATGGTACCTGACGTGCTCTTGTTGTGTGTGCACTCAAAATAAATTTCAATACTAGCACTTATACGTAGTATAGTGTAGTAGAGTTCGTATCCACAGGGAAAAGAATAATTATCTTTTTATAGAACTAGTAAATAAGGGGGGTTTTGGGATTGAGTGATTTAATTAAATTTAAACACGAAGATGAACGAGTTATATGAGTTTTAATTCAAGGATAAAAGGGACCTGACATTGCTACTTTACAGTTGTTGATATATTTGTAATTGATCATTGTTATATCTATATCTTATCTCCTCTCGAATACTCAATCGAGAAGTATATCCAATTCATCGAGGATAGTTATTAACAACGACCGTTCATTAATAACCCTTACTATTAGTCAAGTATAGAACCACGCCATATACCGACTTGATAGTAGCATTTAATCTTTTAACTCCTTGATGAAATCAATTGAGATTGATAACCTCAACACAACGGTTTCGATTTAACCAACAAAATTAATCCCTCTTAAGTTTATTAACCACGCCCGTGCATTAATAAACCGAAGTTACTTACTTGTGAAACTATCAACGATTAACCATCGGTTCGTTGATCGTTTCTAGTAATAATTAATATATGAAACAAAACTAGTTGATCCTTTAAGTAATGTTCAAAATATTAATATGAAATATGAATAGGAATTAATTAATACTCAAGGAAGAATATTAAAGAAGATGAATTCTACTATAGTTAATATCAAGATGTTAACTAATTGTCATCTTAGTAACACTCCCCGATATTAACATAGAGGAAGAAATAGCTATTACTAAGACCAATGTCAAGATGTTAACTAATTGTCATCTTAGTAACACTCCCCAACATTGATATAGAAATAGTATTTAAAGGAAGAATTAATATTCAAGGAAAAGAAGTTAAGAAAATAACTCACAACTTTAATAATCAACAAGCTTCAAGAGCAATACCAAGAAATGGAAGTTTAGCTCCTCATTTGGAGACTAAACATGCTAAAAGAAATATAGAGAAATGCTATTCTAAACTGAGCTTAAGAGTATAAAGGAATTGGTATCTAAAAGTGAAGGAAAAGAGGTGTATTTATAGGCTTTTTTGAGGTGCAGGTGGGGTACTCGATCGAGTATATACATATACTCGATCGAGTATGTGTAGAAACTCGAATTCGATGTATACTCGATCGATATTCGAGTAGAATTCATAGCTATACCCGATCGAGTATGTTGGTGTACCCGATCGGGTATAGACACTCGATCGTGGTAAAATCTTCCCTGCATGTTCCTTTGTTTTAGGATCCGATCCGATTTGAAATTTCAACCAGATACCCGATCGAGTATAGGTAATACTCGACCGAGTATAGACCAAAATCAGGATCTTCCCTTTTTGTCTTGTGATTTTGCACCTTCCTTCCACTTTTGGGGTTCACCAACTGTCCTTTGAGTGATTGTAGACCTGTTTGAGCTCAGAATAAACCGAATCTAAAAAATTTACAAGAATTTAACAAACTATACTATTACACCGAAAGTGTGTAATTTCCGAAATACTAAACAACCAAAACTAACTAAAAACGTAAATAAACACACGGAAATTACAAACGTGTCAATACCAAATGATTCCAATCCTAGAACCGAACCGTACTGGACCGTTTAAAACTTCATGGATACATTGCGTGGTTGCCCAGTTTCCCGGACCGTTCCGAACCGCGCCCACCCCTACTATAACCAATGGCAGCTTCAAATGTATATTAGATTATGCTATAATGTGCTTGGTGCACACGTGCCATGAGTGATAGTCACATAAATATTAGCAAATACATTTTCTATCTCCTTATTTGAATGATTTATACAATTTAGGTAAGTTTTTCCCTGCAATGTCAATAACAATGTTAACATCTAGACGGTCTACTTGACATTGTGGAGGAAAGCTTACCAAAACCATATAAAACCATTCAAATAAGCAGAGAAAGAAATTATTTACTAATATTTATGTGGTTATCTCTCATGCCACTGCTCGACCAACACTCCAAAGCGTCGAGTATGTCAATTATAGGCTCTACGGTTTATAATATGTCAGTTATAATATCTTTATTCAATATCTGTAATTAATGTTTATCATTAATAATAATAATAAATATTATTAATATAAAATTGTCGGTTCGGTCCAAAACGATTTGTTGTATACAAAAACCGAATCCAAACCGATTTTTTTCAGGCCCCAATTTGGTCTGGTTCGGTTCGTTTTTTTTTTCAAAACGGTTCAGTTATTTTCAGTTCGGTTTTCGGTTTTTCGGTTTGAAATGCCAGCCCTACCTGTTTCATATGAACAATAGTTGCTTCTTGCGGAGTATTTAAAAGGCGCGAAGAGTACGGAAAAAGTACTTGTGGTTGAGCCCCTTTTCAGATAAGGTCATGTGTTTCATTTTTATCAAAATGGTACATGTGTTTGAATTATGTTATCAAAAGAGGGTCACGTCGTTAAAACCGTTTGAGAAAGACGGTTAAAAGTAAGTCCGATTTCTCAAAAATGCCCGAAAAATTAAAAGGAAAGTACCGGAAAACGCGCTTCAATAAGATGACCGTTAGGCCACCTTTTTTTCCAGCCACCCTTGTCACCCGAACGTTGACAGGAAAAGTGATATTAGCGAAATCATTTGTAAAAACTAATTCAAACAGATAAGAAAAATTCAAAGGCGAAGGTGGTTCGTAGGTCATCTCGACGAGGCGCACCTTTCGGTATTTTTCTTTTAATTTTTTGGGCACTTTTGAAAATCGGAGTTATTTTTAATCGTCTTTCACGGATTTTTTTAACAGCGCGACCCTCTTGCGACATCGGAATTCAAATACATGAACCACTTTGATATATAATGAAACACATGACTCTATCTGAAAACGGGCTCAATCACAAGTACCTTTTCCGTACTTTTCGAGCTCCGTTGAGAACTATCCGTGAAATGATATGCGGAGTATGTATTTTTCTACAAGAACAAAAAAAAGCGAATTCTAAATCCATGAAATCCATGTTCTACACATGACTCTATCTGAAAACGGGTTCAATATAATGGTGAGACAATTATTTGTGGAGGCCATATTTTGTTCTACTTCCCGTTCCAGGCTAGGTTTTTATCATGTAAGATTGTAAACCGATGATTGGACTAAATAGGACCATCAAATATTATTGGCTAAAGGGTCAAATAGGCCCTTGAACTGACTTAAAGTGTTCAATTAGCCCCTTATATTGGAGGTTCTGCCCGGCCGTCGCCAATTGGGGCGGTTTCCGATGGAATTTTTTGATGAATTTTTTTTAGCATGTTCTTCATTAAGTCTAGTTTACCCACACCAAATTTCAGCTAAATATTCAACCGGGAAGGCAGTCAAATGATTTTCCGAAATGTACTGCGCTGTTTAACTTCGCTGCTCCCATTCGTTGTGCCTTACTTGAGCGAAAACGCAACGTTCGCTCACGGCGTCAATTTCGTCGATCGAGCGTTCGAGGAGCTTCGAGAAATCGCTCGTGATTTTCGGGGAATTCGGCGGGAATGACTACGCCAAATTCTTACGTGAAGGAAAGTCGTCCCTCGAGGTGGTTAAAACTTACGTGCCGTACGTCGTTGATGCGATTATTCGAGGAATCAATCGGACCGTCGAGCTCGGGGCGAAGCGGATCCTCGTCCTCGGCCCATTCCCGACCGGGTGCTTAGCGTCTTGGTTGGCTATTGGCGCCACCGATGTGGCCGCGGCCTACGACGAATTCAGTTGCCTGAAATCATTCAACGACCTCAGTCCCACACACATCCGCATCCTTAAAGGTGCCCTTTTTTCTCTCCGTCGAGAACTAGCCGGGAAGGGCGTGGTGATCGCTTACGCGGATTGCGAAGGCGCGTTCTGGGAAATTCTCCGAAACCCTTCATTACATAGATTTGATAAGGAGTGGCTTCTGAAAGCTTGTTGTGGAGCCGGGATCAGGATCCTCTGCCATAAGGCAGAGTGCCTTGTGGCATCCGACGGTAGGGAGGCGACGAGGACAATCTCGAGATCGGCAAAGGGGTGGAGCCCAACATCTTCGGCCTTCCAATTCCCGATGGAACGGCCCGTAAGAACGGCTCCGGATCCGTGGAGCAGGAGGGACTGAGTATCATGTCGACCAAGCAAAACATTGCGGACCCCGGGCGGCACTGACATATGCCTTAACCTTGGCCACGCCCTGCAATGGGACGGCGTCCATCTCACCGATGCAGCTCATCGTCGCATTGTTCATCTCTTCTTAACTGATCCAGCGGTTAATCACTTCCTTCACACTCTCCAAGATTATTCTCCAATTTAAGCCCATAGAAACAGCGTAGTATTATTCTAAAAACTGGTCTTCTTTCAGCTTTTTCTTAGTTTTCGAATATGCAAAAAGATTTTCAATTCATCATGGGTGTTTCTTATTTAGTCATGTTTATAGATTTTGTATTTTGGGAGGCTCACTGCCTAGTCACTGGGTATTTACATTCCATCATCTTTGATCGAGTGTTGTTATTTTTGCTAAGAAGTTGGTGCTGGTTTATTTATTAATCATGGACCTAATTTTCTTCTCTAACAATATTGAATTGAGGCAGTTCACCCTCCTCCTCAAGCATTGTCATCGTGCGAATGAGAATATAACAATCCTTGAGGTAAGCAAAATTTATAAACACTTGCTATACATATAGTACTCCGTAATTGGCTGTGTAAACAGATAATTGCTGCACGAAGTGTCCGTGACACCGTGTATACAATAATTAGAATAGACTTATTATTAGAAGATGTACACATTGTCTCTCAAAAATTTTGTATACGTTGTACGTGAAAAAAAGACCTCTTCTAGTGAAGTTAGGTACCTACTTCATATTTGTGGATAAATTTCTCAAGTCATTAATGAAACAAAAACCTATCCAACGTGCACATTGGAAAACATAATTGTAATTATGTCTCTTCCCATTTGCTAGTAAGGCTCTGTTTGCAAACACAACTGGGAAGTGCTTTTAACTTTTTTAAATGATTTGGTAAAAAAGTGATTAATAGTAAAAGTTGATAGTGTTTGAGAAAAAAGTGATTTTGAAAAGTAAAAGTTGGTGGTGTTTTGTAAAATAAGTGCTTTTTGTGTAATAGAAAAAGTAAAAAGCAGATTCTAGCTTTTAGCTTTTAAGTAATTCATTTAAGTAGAAGTTGTCATTTGAAAATATCTTTTTTAGCTTTTTTAAGTCAAAAGCTGGGAAGTGCTTTTTAGTTGTGTTTGCAAACAGAGCCTAAGCCCCCGGGTAGTTTGTTTGCTACACCTAAATTGAACGAATCTGATGAAATTAATCAAATTATGACTCAAGTGATTGAATTAGTTGAATTATTGAAAGATTATATTCATATGTATTTTATTAATAACATAAAAAAATATTATATGAAAAATAACTAAGAGGCTGTTTGGAACCACTGTTTTTCGTCTTATCAGGCTTATCAGCCAACTTTTTCACCAAACACGTAATCTTTGCTTTCTGTGCTGAATTGTGTAATAAGCAGAAAAGTAAGGTCGGAGTTACTTTTCTGGCTGTTTTGGCTGAAGTTACTGTAGGTCATCATTTTAGCTATTTTTACATGTAATTTTTTCTTTATTTTATTAACAAAATATATTTTAATAATATTTTTTTCTTAAATCAGCAGAATTAGCCAATGCAGCCACTTCAGCCAGAACTTCATAAATTTCAGCAGAATCAGCCAAATCAGCCGATTTTCGTGCAACTAAACGGGCTCTAAATAATGTGATCATCTACACCAATTTTAATCAGAAAAGTAACTTCATTTTTACTTATTTTGTGGTTATGAAATACTCCCTCAATCCCGCTAAGAAGTCCCATTTTGACTTACACACATATTAAGGAAATAAACTTACCAGAAGGTAAATTTTACTGTGTTTTGACATTGTTTTGCATTGTTTGACACTATTTTGATGTAGATAACTCTCCATTTAAGGAAAGAGGAACTTCTTATTGGGACTACTAAAAAAGGAGAGTAGAAACTTCTTAGCGGGACGGAAACATTATTACAATTCCAGCTTCCGGTTTGGTTCCGGTTAAAAACCAGATTGTTCCGGTTTGAACCAGATTAAACCGATGTTGCTATATTTTTAAATATATTATTTAATAGTAATCATATAAAATAGTTATTGAATAATGTTACAGAGTAATAATTTGAATAATAATGATCTTAATACGTACTTGTAGTATATATATATTGTCTTAATTTTTTATTAATCAATTTGCTCTTATTTTCTTGATAATAGAATTAACTACTACATCATTTAAATTCCTTTAAATTCCTCTAATCAAAAGTTCTCTAAAACTAATAAAAATAAATAAGTGAATAATAATAGTAATGTATTGTTTTTAATAAATACTCCATTTTTTGTTAAATAAATTAATTGTATTTTTTAGTCAATTAAGGTAATAATTTAGAAACCGGTTTTTCCGGTCCGATTCCGGTTTTAATTTGATTTAACCGGAATATATCCGGTTTGATTTTTGGATTCTATTTTTCGGTAAATCCGAATCCGGTTCCAGTTCGGTCTAGTCATGTCCAATTTTGAACTCGTTACTCGTGCACACATCTAAGTAGCATTATGTTTATGTAACCATGAATTACTAGTATTATCACCCGTGTGTTGCACGAAATGTAATTTATAACTATTACTCTCTGCGTCTCATAGAGAAGTTCTTGTTTCAGTTTACGATGTTTGATTGACGATAAATTAAAACAACTCGATCCCTGGTCAGACTCAAATTATTTTTAGTAAATAAATTTGCATATTCAGAAACTACAATAAAAATTTTACAAAGTCCGATCAAGAAAATTTAAATTTGATAAAAATTTGATTTATATAGTAAAAGATTAAGAGTGATTAAAATTGATCAAGTGAATAGTGAATGAGAACTTCATTTCGGAATGGAGTATACTCGGAAGCTTTAACTAAGAGGGCGTTTGGTAGGATGTAAAATAATTACTTTGCATTCGAGTAATTTTATGGAGCCATATGTGACTCTCTTATGGAGTCACATAGGCTATTATATTGTGGCATCACCACCACCATACATTATTTTAGTGGGGATCCTCAATAAAATAATGTGTGGTTGTGGTGATGCCACAATAGCCTTTGTGACTCCATAAGAGAGTCACATATGGCTCTATAAATTTTTTGTTTTGCATTCGAAGTGTAAGGACGTAAAATGTTTACACTGTTTAGTTAGATTATTTAAAGTAAACTGTAGGGCACTTTTTAAAAAACATTTTGCACTGTACTATGCAAAGTATTTTACATTGGGGGTGGTAAAATATATATTTTGCATGCTTTTTATGAAGCACTGCAATGACTTTGCGTGCGATTTAAAAATAAATTACATATCTAGTCAAACAGTGTTATCTATTTTACATGCAAAATAATTATTTCCCTAGAGTTTGGCTATGCTTGGTATTACAAGCTGGAGCTGGAGGCTAATGTCTAAAATGCATGCTATTGTCTGAACTAGAACTATTGTCTGGAACTTAAGTTTGAATTGCTGAACCTGAAATGCTAACTGAATGAAATAATCCGTTTGGTAAAAAGAGCTGAAAGAATGACTGAATAATATGAAATTACATTAAAAACATAGAATAAATTCAGATTTCCGATCGATGATCCTCCCTCACTAGTCTCTCCCGGATCAGGTTTCTTCTTGGCGAATTAGTGGAGAAGAGTTTTTTCTCAAAATAATGCTAAATAGATAAATAATTCCCAAAATACTGCTGGGTTAAAAATAATTCCCGAAATACTGCTGAATTAAACGTGGTTAAGGGGAGCCGCCACTTGAAGTGGCGGCTTTTGTCTTATAGTACAAGAGCCGCCACTTGAAGTGGCGGCTTTTCTAAAACAATAGCCGCTCCCGCAGGTAACGAGTGTAATGCTAAAGCCAAGCCAAAGACAACCATAAATGATATTGGGTCTCACCACAAATAAATATCACCT
Source organism: Cuscuta epithymum (assembly GCA_945859915.1). Classification (NCBI taxonomy): domain Eukaryota; kingdom Viridiplantae; phylum Streptophyta; class Magnoliopsida; order Solanales; family Convolvulaceae; genus Cuscuta; species Cuscuta epithymum. Next base: position 418,549 of record CAMAPF010000299.1, on the reverse strand, counting down.
GTTTTCTTGGAAGTGATATAACTTTTTTATTTGTACTCTGATTGTAACAAAAAATATACCATCATTCATAACTTTTTATTATCTTTCATATGACACCAATATTGAATATATAAAATCAAAAAATCATTTAACACTTTAAATATTGCTGCGTATCTGTTTTTAAAGTGCTATATATATATTTTTTATTTGTATTCTGAATATTATAAAAATACTCCCTCCATCCCAATATGAAAGACACATTTTCTTTTCCACACATTTTTAGGAGGAAACACCGTTTGGCACTGTTTGGACACTGTTTGGCACTGTTTGGACACTGTTTGACACTGTTTTGCACTGTTTTGTTTGACAAAAATGGAAATGTGCCTTTTATATTGGGATGGCCCAAAAAGGAAAATGTGCCTTTTATATTGGGACGGAAGGAGTATATCAATTTATTATTATTATTATTATTATTATTATTATTATTATTATTATTATTATTATTATTATTATTATTATTATTATTATTATTATTATTATTATTATTATTATTATTATTATTATTATTATTATTATTATTATTATTATTATTATTATTATTATTATTATTATTATTATTATTATTATTATTATTATTATTATTATTATTATTATTATTATTATTATTATTATTATTATTATTATTATTATTATTATTATTATTATTATTATTATTATTATATCATCATCATCATCATTATCATTATCTTTTATAGGGAAGTAATGTTTCATATAGAAAAATAAAAAGAAAATATATTAATTTCTGTAGTTTAGGATCGTTTTTAACCATGCACAAAATTAATCAAGAGTACTGATAGATTACAACAAAATCACACAAACTCCATCACATTTATTTATATAGTTTTCACACAAGAATTTATGTTGTTTTAATTTATTTCACATGACATCAATATTGATATATAAAAATCTGGAGCGCATAGTAAAAAATGATCCTAAACCTCATAAATTCATATATATATATATATATATATATATATATATATATATATATATATATATATATATATATATATATATATATATATATATATATATTTTCTATATGAAACATTGCTTCCATATAAAAAAGATAATAAAATATTAAATTTTGATATATTTTTTCATCTTTTGTAATAATCGGAATACAAATAAAAAATATGTGACACTTTAAAATCAGATACGCAGTAATATTTATTGTGTTAAATGATTTTTTAATTTTATATATTCAATATTGGTGTCATATGAAAGATAATAAAAAGTTATGAATGATGGTATATTTTTGTTACAATCAGAGTACAAATAAAAGAGTTATATCACTTCAAAGAAAACAGGAGATATTTATTTGTGGTGGGACCCAATATCATTTATGGTTGTCTTTGGCTTGGCTTTAGCATTACACTAGTTACCTGCGGGAGCTGTTATATATTGTTTTAGAAAAGCCGCCACTTCAAGTGGCGGGTCTCCTTAACCACGGTTAATCCAGCAGTATTTCGGGAATTATTTTTAACCCAGCAGTATTCTGGGAATTATTTATTTATTTAGCATTATTCCGGGAAAAAACTCGAATTACTGAGTGAAACATCTCTCTTATTTTCCAATTCTCTGTACTCGAATTACTGATTTGAACTCTTCTTTTAAGCATCTACCCAGGCCCGGCCCTAAGGGAGTGCAAGTGGTGCAGTGGAACAGGGTCTCCACTAATGGAGGGCCCCCAAAATTTCCCAATTTTAATTCATAGAGTACTACATATGTTAGTAGTTATTGCTATTAGTTGGAGCAAAAAACGACTAGAATAGGAGTATTTAATCTTTGAGCTTGGCGACAATGCCTCTTACAATGCGGAAGAATGAACGATGCGACTCATCTTTCAATCGTGACTCCTCGTAAAACATACAATTTACAAAATTACAAAATTTTGATTGGCAACCAAGTGACTCGACCAATTTATGCTATATTAATTTCTTTATCAAATCCGTTCTACTAGATCTGTTTCTCCAAACAATTTTTATCAAATAATTTCCTAAGAATTCTGCTTAAATCTGAATCTGAAGTGGAGCAGAAGGATAAGTTCGGCCTTTCAAAGTTTAGCTTTGCACAGTTTCACACCTCAATATGTTTTCCATCTATGTATGTAAGGTACTATCATGTTCTTCACTTCTTCATGGGCATATGTTCGGTATACTCTGTTTTCACGTCTTTAATCTTCTCGAGTAGCCCTACTCTTTTTAATAAGCACGGCAAATATGTTTTTGGGAGGTATGATGTTTCCTTTGTTAGGAAAATAAAAGGGATAAGGGTCAGATAGGGCCTCGAACTCGAAAAAAAATGTCAAATAAGGTCATATTTCGGATGCTCTGTCTGGCCGACGCCATTTGGGGCGGTTCCCGATGGAATTTTTTGATAAAATTTTTTGAGCATCTTCCTCATTAAGTCTAGTTTACCCATACCAAATTTCAGCTAAAAACTCAACCGGGAAGGTAGTCAAATGAGTTTTTGAAGATAACTGTGAAGTTAAACAACGCCGTACATTTCGGAAAATTATTTGACTACCTTCCCGGTTGAATTTTTAGCTGAAATTTGGTATGGGTAAACTAGACTTAATGAGGAAGATGCTCAAACAATTTCATCAAAAAATTCCATCGGGAACCGCCCCAAATGGCGTCGGCCAGAGAGAGCATCCGAAATATGACCTTATTTGACATTTTTTTTCGAGTTCGAGGCCCTATCTGACCCTTATCCCAAAATAAAATAATATAAGTTTATCACAAATTATTCTCACACCTTTCTTAATGCTTGTTTTAATTTTACTCTGTACATTTTATGATTTAGAGCCTCCAATTACATTTTGAACAGGGCTACGGGCCGGCCCTGCATCTACCTCATACCCTGGTACAACGATTGGTTAGGACTCCCGGTGAAAAAAATCTGCACCGTATGAATGATTCGTATAGAGAATTAGAATAAATTCATAGAAGAATGAATAATAAGGAATCACAAAAAAGAATGAATTAGCACGATGGAGAAATCGAATGAAGAATTTGCAGTGAAGGGGTGGTGATACTGTCGAGTGAAGAATCCGGAAGGATATTTTAGGAATGAGGGTGGATGATACGATGGGCTGAAGACAAACGCTTCATTCTTCAACGTTTCCGTTCAGCTCAATTTTTTCAACTTCAGCTCTGTCTAGCCCTTCATCCAAACATGTACTACTCTGTCCCTAAATTTACTTCCATAATAAAGTGACACGCTGATTAAAAAAGTGAGAATTATGTGATGGAGAGTTGTACAGAGGAGAGAGAAATGTTGTGAATCATAAATTCTTTGCCAAAAAGGGAAAGTGTAGTTCCTTTTTAGACGGACGAAAAGAGAAAGTTGGAAGTATTTTCAGGGACGAAGAGAATATACTTTTTTAATTATTGACTGAATTTTGAAAATTTCAGCCTATTATGAGCATGCAAAGACTTAACGTGTAAATTTACGGCGTACGAAGTACGGAGTATTATGTTAATCAAACACGTGTGAAATTGCATGTATTTCCTTTCATTTAAATATTACTCCGTACGGAGTAATAAGTCTATTTGTATTCGAATTTACTTGCAAAAAAAAAAACAAAAACAGATAGCTTGGTTACATCTTGTCTTTTTGTAAACTGAAAATTAATGGAAACCTTTAAACCATCAATTGGGCTTGGGGTACACAATTCCATACACACACATACACACTATAAAAAGCCCAAAAATTACCACCATTTCTTACCCCCCCTCCCTCACGTGATTGATACAACTCCCCCTCTTCCCATAGCTTCTGAATATCGTAACTCCTGTGTCGGCCTTTTTTTTCTTCCCGCAGCAGAGCTCTAGGAGAACGACAGCCTGAGGCTTTGAAAAAAATGGATTTTGGCGGCTTTGTGAATGAAAATATCATTGACGATTTTTGACGGAGATGTGGGGTGACAGGTGAGGTTGAGCGAGAACCGGCAGCAGCGACTGAACTTGACGGAGATGCGGCGGCGACGGCCATGGACGACGTCCCTGAGCTTGGTATGACTTTGTGTTGGTGATTTTATTGGCTTTGAACTTAATTATATCTTTGTTCTTCACCGACACTTCTCTGTATTTGTGTAGTGTATAGTATCGTTTGTGTGTTTGTGAAGTGTATATAATCTTGTCTGTGTTCAAAATGTTATAAAATAACTTATGTCTGTGTAAATAAACTTCTATTTGAAATGTCTGTGCATATATATACTTTTGTCTGTGGGTATATATACTTATGTCTGTTCGTAAATATACCACTGCCTCTGCATAAATATACTTTGGTTTTAAATGTATGTGTGTGAATATATTTCTGTCTGTGTGTATATATACTTCTGTCTGTGCATCATCCTTTTAGTGCGTGCCTCATCTTTCTGTCTCTTAAACATTAAACTCTTCTTCTTTTCTTTTTTGTCTTCTCAGATTTATGGTTCCTCATCTCCTCCTCATCTTTCAATGCACTCAACTGGAATCCGGAGTCAAATCCAGATTTATAGCGGAGACCAAAATATTTGTAATTGTATCTTTTATCCTTTCAGTTTGGAATTTCATGGGCTTATAGTTCTTCCTATTTTTTCATTATGTTTTTGTTTTTAATTATTAGATACTTTCTAAAGTTTTGAACTTCTTTTAACTTTGATGTTTTATATTTGAAGATGTAATTTTTTAGACGATGTAATTTTATAGAAGATGTTATACAATTTAAATTCTTCTTTCGGTATAATATATTGGTGATTTTATTGGCTTTGAACTTAAATATATCTTTGTTCTTCACAGACAATTCTCTATATTTATGTAGTGTATAATATCGTCTGCGTGTTTGTGAAGTGTATATAATCTTGTCGGTGTTCAAAATGTTATAAAATAACTCGTCTGTGTAAATAAACTTCTATTTGAAATATCTGTGTCTAAACATACTTTTGTCTGTGGGTATATATACTTATGTCTGTCTGTAAATATACCACTGCCTCTGCGTAAATATACTTAGGTTTTAAATGTCTGTGTGTGAATATATTTCTGTCTGTGTGTATATATACTTCTGTCTGTGCGTAAATATAGCTATGCCTGTGTGACTAAACATACTTCTCTCATTGCATGTTAACATCGACACATTATTTATTTGTTGAAATATGTGAATGTCGATCGGATGGAAAAATTCAGCAAAATGAACATGAGAGTGACGTTGGTTCTAATACGTGAATCAAAGGCTAGGATTGAAAATGGAAGCGCCTCACAAGCTACCACTCGCTGACCATGGCATTGGACAGGGGGGTCCTAATTCAATGATGAACAATTGAACATGATGAATTGTAGTGGTTTAGATTTAAATCTTGGTTTGATGTAAATGTGCATTCATTTATTTCATAGACATTTATGTATTAGGACACAAACACATACTCTTTGGTCTTCACAAACACAAGACATGTTTCTGGGCAGATATAAATTTTCAGTTGTAATATTCTACTTTGATTCAAAAAATTTGATTAACGTATGAAATTTTTTCCATCACCTCCAAATTACACATGGGCTCTAGTGGTGATCAAAGTAATATAAATTAGAACTACTTAATTACAAAAAGTAGTAATTAACAATATTTGAAGTGGATGTAAGAGTAGATACATAACACCGACAACTACGACACAAATCACAGACAAAGTCATATTACAGCACAGACACGGTTTTTCTTCTTCACAGGCAAAGTCATCCTCTATATATATTAACGCCAAAAACATTAAGTGTTTGCCACAAAAACAAATAGGCATATCAATTTAGGTAATATTTGGGAGTACATTCTAGGACATTGTACAACATTGATAGTAAAACATTGTACAACCTCCTACATTTAACAACCAAAGTCCACATTTAACTTTCAACATTCAGGCAATAAATGTACCACCAAAAAATCAGTATATAGCAAGGTTACATCATTGTTTTACAACCAAAACACTAAATATGCACACCCAAACTTGTCTAGGTCGATCGCTTCCTCAAAGCCCACAGCCTCATTGCAAATTCACATCTTTCATCTGCCATGGTCTTATATGCACACTCAGGCCATCACCATGACGCCGCAAACACCAATCTGGACATAAAATAAATTACTCAAATAATTGTTATTCTAAAATAGTTAAATTAATTGGTATAAACAATCTGGTATAAATGTGTACGAACTAACTGGTGTGATCTTAACATCTTATAAATAAGCAGGAGCATGTTGTGATGTTAACATCTTATAATATAATGGTGTGAATAAAAACAATGTGTTTCCCTCAATAGTATTACTGCACTTTGTTTTGTAATATGAATAGATCACATACTTCTTGAAATCAATTTGCTATATTATGACATTATTAAACATCAATAAGACACTATATTATGGTCAAATATAACCGGTATGATGGTTTTGCATTAATTAGTATAGCAGTTTAGAACTACTATTTTTATAACTACTATGACTACTATTTGGAAAATTAACTAATTCACAAGTGCAGATTTTTACTCCCACCCAAGAATTCAAAAGTGCAGATTTTTACTCCAACCCAAGAATTCAAAAGTGCAGATTTTTACTTTGTACTCTAGTCGGTGCATTTAGTTAATTATCAAGACTTAATGTATACTTTTTACTTTAGATGTATTTACTCTAATCGGTGTATTTAAAATTCAACTACAATTTTTATACCACTATATTAACTGGTATTCTTTCAATAGGCATCCTTCTTTCAGTAGTTTACTGGTATAGCACTATAGTATACAAAGGATGACTTTTGCATACATGAACAACAAAATTGGGCACAAATGGATTGTTAACCATAAAAGTAGAAAACATTTGAAAATTGATTCAAAATGAGTAAAACTTAAGTACACTACATATAATAGGAGTAGTTGTGTTTATCGTTAACATAAGGCTTATTTCATCTTCTAAAAACAGTAAAAATCAGTTAAACTTCATGAAATGGACACTCAAGTTCATAACTTTATTTGTCATTACTTCATGATTCATAACTTCATAAGTCATACTTTAAGAATTTGGAAATCAGTTAACCATAAGGTATTTTAAGGAACTTGGAAAATTATAAATCATGAAAAAGTTAACCATAAGACTTATAAATCATTTAGCCAAGGTATTTCAACTAATTTGGAAAATTAAGGCACCCGAAGTCCATGAAAACGTTATGTAATATGTAGTAGAATTTTTTCCTTTATTTTATGAGGGTGTGTGTAAGAGATCATTAACGGATTATTCTCTAAAATATATTTTATATATAGTCTTTCCCTCACCTCAAATCTGCTAGTTCTAACATTCTCTGAAGTCTAAAGTAAACATATTGGTTATTTGCTTACGAATCTAAGATTCTATATATAATCACACGGCAATTGAATCTGCTTACATTCTTTATGTATTCATTAATTACATACAATATAAGAATATGTTTCCTTGCTTCAAATTGAGCATTGTTCCAAATTTGGTAATTTATTAGTCCTTGTTCAAGTAGTTTCTACTAGTCCTTGTTTAGAAATATTAGTAGAACTCAATTAAGTGAAAAAGAGTAAGAAATTTATGGGGGATTAATTGGCACATCAAATTTAAGAACAGTGAAAATTTTACACAAGAGTTATACTTTAGAACTGTCTTATTGTTTTGCATTCAGGCAAAATAAAGTCCCCACAGGCAAATACAGAGCCATATAGACAACCATATAAGTCTTCACAGACAAATGAAGGCACATCCTTTTACATATAACTTCACACAGACAAATACTTACACAAATCGATCTTCACACAGACAATACATATGTTCTTCAACAGGCATAAAATCAACCTTACACGGACAATGTATATTGTTCAAAATCCAAACAATAGATGAGTTCCAAAACTTCATAAACAGAGATATTTTGCTTCACCCTCCAAATTAATATCATCAAATAGCCTAAAATTGTAAAAAAAAAAAAATTGAGGTTACATACCTTTCTGCCATGGTCAATAGCGGGGTTCGCCCCATTTTTGACTGAGACAGGGAGGAAGGTTCGCAACTTGGAGTGCCCAGCGACCACGCTCGCCTTCGACGGAGGTTGGCGGGAACCGGGAGGAGGGATGCCTTCGACTAGGGTTGGGGGGGACGAGTTCGCGGCGACGAGGTTCGGTTCGTCGACGGTTGGCGTCGATTTTGCTGGCTTTGTCGAGGGTAGGTGCCGACCAGTTTGCCTTCGTTGAGGGGGATTAATCGGCAGAGAGGTTGGAGGGAAGGGAGAAGGATGGATGCGCGAAACAGGAGGGGGAGTGTTTTTTTTTTAATTGGCTGAAGTGAGGGAAGTGGGGTAATTTTTGGGGGGCTATTTATACCGTGTACGTGTGTATAAATTTTGTGTAACAATAGCAAATTTGTTAAACCATTTGGAGTGGTGCAAGAGTCTAAATGTAAAAAATGGACTCCGTCGATATGAAATCAGTGTTCTGACTCTTATTCTCTGCATTCCAGCATCGTCAATTAAATACACTCTGCACATCTTTTTACATATCAATTTAGTAAAATATTAATGAAATTATTATAATAAAAGTTTTCCTTTAAACTTTTTCTCTGATTGATTATAAAGTAAAAAATGACACATTTCGATGTAAAAAAATTAAATTTCATTGATTTTTCTTTTTGCGGAATTGTGTTTATCTGATTAATTACCAAATTGTTTTTTTTAATATGTCGTTAGTAGTGCTAGCTGACGTCATGATGACGTCAGCAAGCTGCATAACACCCCTGCCTGCCCCTCTGCTCCCCGCCTGCGCACAGCAGGTACGCCCCACTCCCCTTTTTCTTTTCTTTTCCATTAAATTTTGTTTCTTTTTCATTAAATTTTGGATGTCTAAAAATCCTCCAAATTTAACCCCTTCCCCCCCCAAACCCATTTTTAATACCCTCTACAGTCAACCAATGCATAAAATTAGGAGTCCAAAAATGGCATTTTTAACATTTTGGACTCCTAATACCTGACCACTCCAAATGGTCTTATGAGTCTTCTCTACAGCCTCTACTCTTGAGATTTTGCACTTTTGCTACCTACTTTCTTTTGTACCTACTTCATATAAATAGTACTATCTATGTCCCTGAATTTACTTCCACAAATTATTTGCCAAAAAAGAAAAGTGAAGTTTTTTTTGGACGAAAAGGGAAGGTTGGAAGTATTTTCAGGGACGGAAGGAGTACTTGCACCCCTTTTAAAAGTTTTGATTTTTTTTAGACTTATTTAAAAGTTTACTACTACCTCCGTCTCTGAATGTACTTCCATAATAAAGTGGCGTGCGGATTAAGAAAGTGGGAATTGTGTGGTGGAGAGTTGTGCAGATGAGAGAGAAATGCCGTGAACTACAAATTCTTTGCCAAAAAGAGAAAGTGAAGTTCTTTTTTGGACGGACGAAAAGGGAAAGCTGGAAGTATTTTCAGGGACGGAGGGAGTACATCTTCCATTTTTAGTAACTGTTTTTTTAAATATTCAATAATTCTTATTTTTTCTCCTTGTTATCTTCTATCTAGCTCTCTTATTTTTTTCTACACTATTCATCACATATACTATTTCCTCCTTAAATATTGTGTCAAAAACTAATGTATATTTTTTAAATTATTGACTGAATTTTGAAAATTTCAACCCATTATGAGCTGAAATGGCATGGAAAATGTTATATTTCACATGGAGAGACTTAATGTGTAAATTTACGGAGTATTATGTTAATCAAACACGTGTGAAATTGCATGTATTTCCTTTCAATTAAATATTACTCCGTACGGAGTAATAATTGTATTTGTATTCGAATTTACTTGCAAAAAAAACAAAAACAGATAGCTTGGTTACGTCTTGTCTTGTCGTTGTAAACTCAAAAGAAAAATTAATGGAAACACATGCAAAGCCTTCTCTATAGCCTCTACTCTTGAGGTTTTGCACTTTTGCTACCTACTTTCTTTTGTACCTACTTCATACTACTCCCGTCCAAAATAAAGTGAGAATTGTGTGGTGGAGAGTTGTGCAGAGGAGAAATAAATGTTGTGAACCACAAATTTTTTGCCAAAAAAGGAAAGTGGAGTTCTTTTCTGGACGAATGAAAAGGAAAATTTGGAAGTATTTTCAGGGACGGAGGGAGTACTTGCACCCCTTTTAAAAGTTTTGATTTTTTTAGACTTATTTAAAAGTGTACTACTACCTCCGTCCCTGAATTTACTTCCATAATAAAATGGCACGCGGATTAAGAAAGTGGGAATTGTGTAGTGGAGAGTTGTACAGAGGAGAAAGAAATGCTGTGAACCACAAATTCTTTGCCAAAAAGGGAAAGAGAAGTTCTTTTTTGGACTGACGAAAAGGAAAAGTTGGAAGTATTTTCAGGGACAGAGGGAGTACATCTTCCATTTTTAGTAACTGTTTTTTTTAATATTTAATTATTCTTATTTTTCTACTTGTTATCTTCTATCTCATTCTTTTCACTTGCTCTCATATTTTTTCTACACTATTCATCACCCCTACTATTTCCCCCTTAAATATTGTGTGAAAAGCTAATGTAGTGATCTTTTAAATACGGAGGGAGTACTAGGTATATTCTTTTATAGAGTAAAGTTGAATCACTCCCCCCTCCCCAAAAAAAAAGAGGATACTCAATCCATGAAGGTCCCCAGAATCGACCGGATAATATAAGTCATTGATTGGAGTTGAAGCAAAACCTTTCCCTTGTGACACCCCATCCATGAAGGTCTCCGGAATCGACCGGATAATACAAGCCATTATTAGCTTCTAACAATAATTATTTATTTCTTTTTTACAATCATTATTTAATTTATTAAGAGGTCATTTGGTAACACTGTTTTTCGGCTTATTAGGCTTATCAGTCAACTTTTTCACCAGACACATAACTTTTGTTTTCGCGCGCTGAATTGCGTAATAATAAGAAAAAATAAGGTTGGAGTTACTTTTCTGGCCGTAGTGACTGAAGTTAGTGTAGGTGACCATTTAGCTCTTTTTACATATAATTTTGTCTTTATGTTATTAATAAAATATATTTTAAAATATTTTTTTCTTAAATCAGCAGAATTATCCAATGCTGCCACTTCAACCAGCAAAACATCATAAATTTCAGCACAATCGGCCAAATCAATTGATTTTCGCGTTACCAAACGGGCTCTAAATGATGCAAATGCATAACAAATAAATCGTACCTTTAGACTATAATACTTCGTATTTAATTAATACACAATGTGTACATAATGTATTCATTAGTTGGAGTCTAAATCAAACTGTGTGTAATTAATTTATGGTTCAAAAAATAAATACTTGAGCAATATACTTTAATACACTATGTTAAAATATTATAAAAATATGTTATAAAAATTTCCTATATATATATACCCCTGAGCTTCGTTCCATTCTAAGATTCTCATTTTCCTTATTTTGTGTATCCCATATAAAGGTTCTCATTTTTATTTTAGGAAACAATTAATACTCTCAAAGGGGAAAATAATTAAAATATCCCTAATTATGAAGGGGTGTGAGATAAGCACCCCAAACTTTTATATGTAATTTAAATATCCCAAACTTATATAAAATGATATTTTAACACCATGATCGTGTATCATTTCTTTCAAAAATGTAAATTTATGATATTAATTGCATAATTTAAAATATCAAATTGAAAACTTTGCAATTATATACAGTGGGAGTTAATACTTTTTATTTTACAATGGAAGTTTAGAATGTTAATTGTATCTTCATGAATGCTAAAATATTTTAAATTATGAAATTAACATAAAAAATTGACATTTAAGAAAAAAATAATACATGACTAAGGTGCTAAAATAACTATTCATATAATCTTTGGGGTAGGGTACGGCTTTACCGCCGCCTAGGGTAGGTTTCGAGTTTTCCCTTCTTCTCGTTTTCAGCCATTGATTCAGGCTTGAGACAGAACGGAGGTGGGTGTTTTTGTTCTTCTTGGCAAGTTTGATTTCGGCTTTGCTTAGTTTCTTTGTTCTCGGCAAGTTTGACGACTTCAGCACTTTGGTTTGTTTTGTTCTTGGCTTTTGAGACGGACGAAGGTCGGTAGCACAAAGGCAATTGGGCAGATAAAAGCTATGGAGGATGTGGTAGAACAGTATAGAAGATTGGCTTTGGAGAAAGAAAACAGTAGGCTGAATTTTGATGATGAGGAGGAAGAGGATTCCGTGCCAAATGCAAAGGCAGTGGGGTTTCCGGTGGTGGGAGTCATTAATACAGACCGGAAAGTCAGATCTCAGGCAGTACATGAACTGTTTACATCGCTCTGGAGGCCTGGAAGAGGAATGACCGTCCAAGAGATTGATGAAAAGAGGTATCTCTTCACTTTTAATCATAAAATTGATATGAATCGTGTTATCGAAGATGGTCCTTGGTTGTTTGAACGAAATTTGGTACTGCTAAAGGCGGTTGGCCCTAATGATATACCTCATAAAATGGACTTATTTGAAGCAGAGTTCTGGGTGCAAGTGCACAACGTGCCTTATAAGTTTATGAATGTTGATACTGCTAGGAGGGTGGGTAACTATATTGGGGAATTTATTTGTTTTGATGAGAGCCACTTTAAGGAAAAGTGGAGCTCTTATTTGAGGGTTAGGGTAAAGTTGGATGTGAGAAGTCCCCTAAAAAGGGTTCTACTTTGACCAAGAGAGGGGAAGGACACTGGGTAGATTTTAAATATGAAAAGCTTCCAAGTTTCTGTTTCATTTGTGGGATTATGGGGCACTCTGAGAAATTTTGCCCTTTAAAATATGTGGAGGATCTCGTTTTGGAGACAAATTTTAGTGCTGATCTGAGAGCAGGGGGTGGGGGGAAGATTAGCCCCACAAGGGGTGGTACGTGGTTGATGGATAAACAGGGAGGCCCGAGTCATCACAGGGGAATTCAGCAAGACGACGAAGGAACTATGAGACAGGGTCGTAAAGGGAGCACAGCTGAGACAGAAAGTAGTGGCACAAAGGAAGAGAATAGAAGTGGTGCAGGGGAGGTCTCAGTGGATCAGAAGCGCAGGAGAGTCTGGAAGGATCCAGCAGAGGATAACAACTCAGAAGAGGAGATGGCACTGGACAGCACAAAAAATGGGGAGGAGGCGGGCCTCAGCTCTTAGGCCCGCCTGAGGTGGTCGTGAAGATGTGGATGCAGCAGTTCCACGGTGGTTCTTATTTTAGCATTGCTTTAGTTGTTTCGTTTGGCGTTCAGACTGTTGTTTTTGCTATTTGTTTTGTTTACTTTTGTAAGACTCTCGCATTAGGCTCGGGTGACGAGTGTGCTGCAGTAACCATTGTTGGCTCAATTATGCCCATTTTAGGATCAGCGAGTTATACTGCTTTCTTGAAGGCGGTTAACTCAGAGTCTGGCCCAAGGGCGGATGGTTATCGGTGGTACTCTTGTTATTCTATATCCTTGCTGAATGCTTTTATTCTAATATAAGCCCCCTTCATCCAAAAAAAAAATTATAATCTTTGGGGTATTTAAATTACATATGAAAGTTTGGGGTGCTTACCTCACACCTCTTCAAAGTTTGGGGTATTTTAATTATTTCTCCCTACTCTCAAATGATAATTTAATAATCAAATATAAAAAATAATAACATCACAATTATCATCATTGACTCCATTATATTATATACCCATCAAGATATTTGCTCTGTCTGTTTCCATCTCCTCTTCCCCTTAGGTAGGACGCAATCTTCACCACACTGTTCTTCTAGTATCACGAGCATGATGGATTTATCGAATCCTGCGGTGTTTGTCAATGCTGAGATACTACGTATGGATGTGGGATGGAAGGTTCGAGCAGTGATTCAGTTTTCTTTGCAAGTTTGTGCTGTAATGAAGTTTACCACTATTATTACAAGTAAATAATGAAATAAAAGGTATACATTACAAACATTTTTTCTCATAAATGGTACAACTTTTGTTCAACATGGAGTCTTGTTTAAACATGATTACATAGTTCAAAATGGTTATCCAATTTTTTTACATGGATTCTACTTGTAAACTAAACATCACATTTTCTCATTTAACACTCGGAAGTAAAGGTTTGATTGATTTTTATCTCTTGAGTCTTTGAGCATTTTAGATTTCCGTCTTCTGTATTGGTCAATTGAGCTTCCCAAATTCCTTGCTTCTTCTGAGCGAGAACATTTTCGCTCATGACATCAATGCCTGCAAAGAATTCCTGAAAATTCAAACATCAGAAAAAACAGAAACACACATACCCACATACTTGGTAAACTAACATATAAATTAAATTGTGTATAGCTTGAAAGCTTCCAATTAGAAAGCACAGATGGTGACAACTTCTAATATCAATATCACAAGATATATATCAATGAATCAACAAAGACTACCCGCAATAAATTTCCACAGGTCGGCAGGTCCTAATAAAGAATGTGTAGAGAAACTTGATAAACTGTATAGCTTTGAGATGTCAAGCCTCAACTTTCAAGTTTTGCTTATTGAGCTTATAGCATGATAAATTTATTTTCAGAGAGAAAACATAGATTTCCAGTGCAAAATAAATTTAAGAAATTTAAACAAAGTTGTAAACTAGAAAACATTACTTATAGCAACTGAACAATATGGTCCTGCAGTTTTTGATATCCCAATAACCTAATAATTAAATAAGAGTAAACAATAAATATCTGATGTGGCAACATATGTAACCCATTCTTCACGGACTTGTAAAATGTCTTCTTCAGAATACTCACCCGCTGCACAAAACTTTAATGCAACAAAAAATTAACACTCCAATTAAATTACAACACCATAACACAATAATAATACTTCAATTCACATTCTTCTTCAACAAACTGACATCATTAATGATGTCTTTAATGTACTTCATCACGAAATATCCACATTCTGTGGATCCTGTTTGCACAGGGCACTGCACTTATTCAACTAAAATTAGCATCCATAACTATAATCAATTGAATAAATATTCAAACGCGCATTGTTAATACCACGACTCTATTTGGTCCAATTTGACTTCATCCTACTTGACTGTGATGCTTGATACATTTTCAATCCTCTAATAAAACATTGTCATTTACAAAATTAAACGATGCAATTATCATATTTATTAAAAATATTGTGGTTAGAGGTGCAAATGAGCCAAGCCGAGGCGAGCCCGAGCATGGGTATGCTTGAGCTTGAGCTTGATAAGTATTCACGAGTTCGAGCTCGATCTCCAGCTTGGACGAGTTAAATAATTCGAACTCGATCTCAAACCGAGCTCGGCTCGATCTCCATTCGAGCTTGGTTCGAGCTCGGGTTAAGTTTCACTAATTAATTTTTATAGGTTTGAAATCGAATAAGATGCTCGAACTCGAGTTAAAAACATTATATGTGTACTTATTCATTCTCATTTATAGTTTATCTCTCATTTACTAACATTTTTATTCTTTATTTTACTGTCAATAAATATTAAGAGTACATATTATAATTATTACAGATCGATTGTGGTTATAATAATAATACGACACACATGCTATTATTTTTGAAATTACTACTATTATAATATACTCTGTGATAAGTATTGAAAATGGAATAGTCCTAAATTAGAATACATATTTCAAAAAAAAGTACTCCCTCGGTCCCAATTTGTAAGATACATTTCCTATTCACTTGGTCATTATAAATCACTCTTAATCTTTTACTTTATATATCAAAATTTTATGAAATTTGAATTACTTTTTGCTGGCTTTGTAGCGGTTTTAATGTTGTTTCTAAATATGTAAATTTTATTTTTTAAAACTAATTTGAGTGTTGACAGGGATCAATTTGTTTTATCGTCAATCAAACATCGTAAATATCTTACAAATTGTATCTTACAAATTGGGACGGAGGGAATATATAATTATAAAATATGACACAAAGGCTTGCGAATCGGCTCATGAGCCACGAGCCTAAATAAATAGGCTTGAATTGAGCTTGTTAACTATTCGAGTCGAACTTTTCTCGACCGATCCACGAGCAGCTCGCGAGCGGATCGGCTCATTTACACCCCTAGTTGTGGCATTTCCTACAGACGAACATGGTTGGACAAGGAAAATGACATTGACAAAATTTTTGAAGATTGTGAGAAGTCATATTTGTTAACATACCATATTATTTATGTATGCATGCATGGGCATACATACGTTGACCACCGCCTAGGCATATCTCTCGTAGTATTATTATTCCTCTATTATTGTTGTTATCATTATTCCCTTATTATTTGATATTATCCTATAGTATTAGCTAATCAAATTCTTATCCGTATGCTGTCCACATTCATTGTATAGAGAAGTACGGAAGCTATGCGATAGAATTGATAGTCGGTTAGTTACGTATAGCAATATAATTGTACAAAGTCTAACCCATGTTTAACCCTATTTAAAGGGTATTGATTCATCAATAATATCACGGTGAATTTTATCCCTCTTCTAACTTGGTATCACGAGCCCAGGTTCATCTCCTTCCATGGTTTCTCCCACCCCCAAACAGTCTTCTTTTCATCCCGCTCTTGCGGTCTCCAACATTAAAAATTTCATACCCATCACCCTTGATCTCGAGACTGTTGAGTATACCTCTTGGTCCGAGCTTTTTAAAATTACCGCTAGAGCATATCAAGTCCTCGATCACATCATCCCATCCCCTACCGATGAGGCATCATCTTCCGCTACCCCTCCGGCTCTCACCATCACTGAGCGTCTTGAACAAGAAGCTGCTCGGGCTGAAGCTTTGGCACTATGGACTCGTCTTGATGCCATAGTTCTCCAGTGGATATACGGCACTATATCCACAGATCTGCTTCATACCATTATCGAGGCGGATTCTACCGCCCAACAAGCTTGGGAGCGCTTATCCGACATTTTTCAAGATAACAAACAAACTCGGGCTGTTCATCTTGAAAATCAGTTCTCCCACACTAGGATGGATCAATTTCCTAATGTCACGTCCTACTGCCGTGCTCTTAAGTCCCTTGCCGACCAACTTGCCAATGTCAACTCTCCGGTGGATAATCATCGATTGGTCCTCCGCATGGTCTCTGGGCTTCCTCAAGAGTATGCTACGGTGGCTACTATTATTCAACAGTCAAATCCTCTGCCACTGTTTAGTACTGCTCGTTCCATGGTCCGGCTGGAAGAGACCCGTCAGGCGCAACAGACACCATCCGCCGCTGCTCTTGTTCACACCGGTGGTCCATCTCCTCCAAGGGATCCACCTCCCCCTCCACATCCATCCGCCGCCCGTGGTCGCTCCACTGTTACGAGAGATATGCCCAGGCGGTGGTCAACGTATGTATGCCCATGCATGCATACATAAATAATATGGTATGTTAACAATATTCAGAATTGCCTCATTTCATAGCAACGCTTCAACATTCCAACCCGGGGACAACTGTTTGGCAACTTATATGTTGTCATCCCGATTGGTGAATTATAATTCGTCAAACCGTTTGGTGACTTATAAGTTGTCATCCTGGTGGGTAACTTATAAGTTGTCATCCCGGTTGGCGACTTATAAGTTGTCATCCCGGTTGGCGACTTATAAGTTGTCATCCCGGTTGGCGACTTATAAGTTAGAGAAAACTATCATATAGGCTCTCGTACTATAGCCAAAACGTCAATTAAGCCCTCACCCTTCAAAAACAACCAATTGAACCCCTGAACTCTTTAAAAATGCTCAATTGGGCCGATTAGCCGGTAGCATCTCGGTTTTCCGGTTAACGACCCGCGTGGCAGCCTACGTGGCATTTTTTTTCATTTCCCTTTTCTTTTTCTTTTCCTTTTTTTCCTTTTCTTTTCTCTTTCTTTTTTCTCCTTTCTTTTCCTCGTCTCTTTTCCTCTTTCTGACTTCTCTTCTGTACAGGCCCCCCTCTGGACTTCTTCCCAGCAGCACTGCCGGCCACCGCCCTTGTGCCAGCGTCTGCACACCGAACTCACTGCCATGCGCCATCTTCCTTCTTCAATTTCTTTTATCCCAGAGATGCTTGTTCAAATAAGGGGGATTCAAGGTTTGCCTTCACCGCCGGTAACTGCACCCGCCACCGCCCGGAAGTGCGGCGGCCATCTCTGATGATTACGGCCGCCGCTGGAGTTGGAGTTTGCCGGATTTCGGAGTTGGAGTTCGCCGAATTTCTGGAGTAAAGTGAAGGGCGGCACTACAGTGAAGGGCGTGCGTCTGGGTGCGGTGAAGTCCGCCGGCGGCACAAGTGTGGTGGACTTCTGGTGGCGGCGTTCATGTTTGCAGAAGGTCGTGACTTGGGGCAAGCTAGAAGAAAGAGGGCAAGTCGTGTGACGTGGGGCGAGCTAGAAGAAAAAGGGAAGAGAAGAAGAAAAGGGAAAGGAAAGAAAAAAAAAAGAAAAAAGAAAAAAGAAAAAGAAAAGAGAAATGAAAAAAAATGCCATGTCCTCTAAAAAAAATGCCACGTAGGCTGCCACGTGGGTCGTTAACTGGCAAACCGAGATGCTACCGGGTAATCGGCCCAATTGAGCATTTTTAAAGAGTTCAAGGGTTTAATTGGGTGTTTTTGAAGTGCGAGGGCTTAATTGATGTTTTGGCTATAGTACGAGGGCCTATCTGATAGTTTTCTCTATAAGTTGTCATCCCGGTTGGCGACTTTGCTTAATCCAAATTATGTCGAACAATATATCTGTAAATACTTTTAACTCGATCTGTTTTATGTGAATAATTTTTTAATTCGCAAAAAAAACTCACTTTTTCAAACCTTTCGAAAAGAAAAAACTATGACCACATGGTCGGTTTCGGATTTGAGTTGGTTTACCTACCTACTACCAATCCATAAACACGAAAGACCTTTGAATTTGACACGCGTAGGGTTTAGAGTGGAGCATTTAGGCAAATGTGCTATTACTTCTCTATGTAAAATGCAAAAATGCTTGATGTACACAAAACACAAAATGTGTACACATTTCTATCCTTCACAGAAAATTTGTCTGTCACAGACAATTATTTTTTATTTGTCACAAAAAGATAAACATGTGTACACATTCTGTGTAAACAAAATGTGTACACCTGACCACTCATGTAAAATGTACTATCACGTAGTATTGGCCTATTGGGTATGCACTTCACATTTGCAGCGACGCGCAATTCATCATGACTGGGTTTACTGGTTTTAACTTTTAAGCTTTGTTGGTACACGAGTTGGGCGGCCTAGACTACATTCAAAAATGGTTGACCATGGCAATCAATGACACATTCATTAGGATTAATGCTAGCTAATTAAATCTGGGCAGTTTTATGTATATAATTAGAGTAGTTATTGTAATTATCACATAGGTTACTCAAAGGGCTGACCAGAATTGATGATGCAATAATGACGATATTGATGTCGTCGTAACGGTCGGACATGTCGTCGTAACGGTCGGAACATGTCGTCAACGGACAAAAGTGCATTAAATGTATCTCTTATAAATATCTAGAGGCTCTATGTAATCAGCACACTCAGTTACGAATACACATACACTCAGTCTTTACATTGTAATTCAAAAGCATATTGTGAAGATCCTTCTTCTTGATCATCATATATCAAATTCCTTTCTTTACCAATTCTTCCATAGTTGATTCTATATTGCTTGATTCCCGATCCAATTTCATATATATTTTAGATTAGTTTATTTTCGCATAAACAATTTGGCGCCGTCTGTGGGAAATTCTTGCAAAACAAGAATCAATTATGGCCGGAAGTTCTAATCCCTTGTTTGATGAGATTCAAGCGCAACTAGAAGCCGTCTGAGAGGAACTCCGTGCGGCCAAAAGTGCTGAAGCAGCACAATTAGAAGTTGTCTGGGAAGAGTTACGTGCAGCCATGGAGGCCAATCAGTCGAAGGAAGATGCTCAAACCCAGTTTGAGGCCGTAAGAGAAGAGATGCGTCAACGAATAGCTCTTCTCCAAGGAGAAAACGACGCATTGAGATCTCAGGTTCAGTCGGTGGCGTCCATAGCATCAAACTCGCGAAAAGGCAAAGAGGTGATGACCGCCGCATCAAGGTTGGACATGGATTCCATACCAATCACAACTTCAACAATCACATTCGCATCCGAGGCTTTCCCGGGACTTTCAGATTTTGACCCATACGCTTAAGGTTCCCCGGTGATCTCGCAGCTCATACCCTACGAAACTCTTGTCCCAACGACGACTCCAGAAGCAGGCATCCCCATGTGCTTCTTCCCGGATTCGTTGCGAACCAAAACGATGACATCAGGGTTGCAAACTGTCAACCAGCAGATGCCGATCCCTATCCCTGTGTCGACATCAACGGAGCCTTTCATTCCCCTTACACTGGCCGGTTCAACAGGTGCAAGGGGGCAATCATCTCGTCCTGCACCACCCCCACTCCCCAGAAGGAACGTGTTTCGCAATTTGTTTGTTGAACATCAAGGACGACACGTCTCCGAGCGTGACAACATGATCGGAGATGTCGACGTTGGCAATCCAAGACGACAACATCCAGAAACCATCATCATACATTCACCATTCGAGCAGAGGGTGTCTCAAGCAGGGACGCATTTCGGAATAGGAGGTCCGCAGATGCACATGGACATGACGGAACCTTTAGCCTTCATCATGCAGGAGTTAAGAGAATTGCGAGAAAAGTATAATGGCATGCCAGGGGTTCCCCGTCCCCTTGACATGGCGGCACGAACCTGTTATGCGGACTCCCCATTCGGACGACATATAGCCGACGTCGAGATTCCGAGGAAATTCACAGCCCCATCTATGAAGTTGTTCGAAGGAACCACAGACCCGGTAGATCACGTCGCCCAATACAAACAGAGGATGTTGGCAATTTCTGTCAGGGCGGATCAGCGAGAAGCTTGTATGTGCAGGGCATTCGGGACAACATTGACAAGTCCAGCGTTAACATTGTTCGTCAACTTGCCCAATGGGGGCATCGATTCCATTGCGGATCTAGTAAACTTGTTCACCCAGCAATTTACAAGTAGTCGTACGTTGGAGAAGCAAACCAGCGACTTGTATCGGAGAATTCAAAGGCATAACGAATCCTTACGTGACTACTTGCATCGATTTAACAAGGAAAAGGTGTCAATTCCAATATGTGACACGCCGACAGCTGTAGAGGCATTCAAGAGAGGATTGCGTGAAGACTCGGACTTGTATAGGGAACTGACAAAGTTTCCATGCAAGACGTTCGAAGATGTCCAGGCCATGACGTTGGCCTTCATCCGGCTTGAGGAGGATGAGCAATCTCGTCTTCATTCAAATGGGTATGAGGGTGGACAACGGAAAGCCAGCACCTCCAGGAAACATGACTACAGGGCAGGGAAGCCTTATGCGAAGAATGAAGATCGACCTGTAGCGTCAGCGACTACTTGGCTTGATGATCCTAGTCTACCTCCAGGAAACATGACTACAGGGCAGGGAAGCCTGCTGGACTTATCAATGCTCTGGACAAATTGGGGGATAAAGTCTGATGGCCCAGAAAGTCGGACAAATCCAGCGGACGAAGAGATCCCAACAAGAGATGCGACTTCCATAACGACATCGGACATAACACAGAAGATTGTGTCGCTCTGAGGAAAGAAGTCGCCTATCTCTTAAGGAACGGCTATCTGACGGAAATCATGTCGGAGCAGACGAAGTCCATGTTGAATAGAAACCAGAAGTCGTCTACAGAACGGCAACGACCACCTTCACCTACAGCACCCCAAAAGGTAATCAATTTCATTAATGGTGGTTCTGATTTGTGTGGACTAACCTACTCTGCAGCGAAGAGACAGGCTCGGGAATACTCCCGAGACAAGTCATCACAGGTGAATCAAGTCGTCCGAAAGGAAGAAACTTGGAGAAGTGCACCTATCACCTTTGACGAGTCAGACTTTGCAAATCCTACTGATGCCCACCATGATACCCTAGTCATTGCTCTTAGGGTGGCAAATTGCGAAGTAAGGCGAGTTTTGGTAGACAATGGTAGCACCGCCAACATCACAACTTTGAAGACGCTAAAACAGATGGGATACAGAGAGGAAGACTTGGCTGTTTCTGGCTCCACCCTTATTGGATTCAACGGCGAGCCAAGTCAAATGATAGGTAATGTTTCCTTACCCGTACATGCTGTTGGTCTTAATTTGCAGGTAAAATTCGATGTTGTCCAAGATTTGCCCGCCTACAACATGATACTTGGGACGCCCTGGCTACACCAACTGGGAGCAGTCCCATCAACGTACCACCAAGTGGTGAAGGTTCCAACGCCGTGGGGAGTGCAATCCATACAAGGTGATAGAGTCGCTGCCAAATCATGCTACCAAACAGCAATGAAGCCAACCGCCTCTGCCACCACATTTGCATAGCAATTAAAGGGCGACTTCATTCCAGTTGGAGAAGATGACAACAACACTAAAGGCATCAACATTGATCCAGACCACCCGGATAGAGTCGTCCGCATTGGGGGCAACATGCCGACTCAATTGGAGAAAGAACTTGTGACTTTTCTGAAAGAACATAAAGATGTCTTCGCCTGGAGTCATGACGACATGACTGGTATCGATCCGCGAGTGATCACCCATAAGCTTAACGTCAACCCCTTACACAAGCCAGTCCAACAGAAGAGACGATGCTTCGCCAGAGAAAGGAACGACATCATCAACCAGGAAGTCGAGACACTGCTACGCACTGGTAAGATTCGCGAGGTAAAGTATCCGATTTGGCTCGCTAATGTTGTTGTTGTGCAGAAAAAGAAGGGTCACCAGAAAGGCAAGAAACCAAAGTGGAGGGTGTGCATCGACTTCACTGATCTGAACAAGGCTTGTCCAAAAGACATGTTTCCGATGCCACATATTGACATCCTCGCGGATGCCACAGCGGGACATGAGATGTTGACGCTCATGGACGCTTTCAGCGGCTACCATCAAATTCAATTGCACCCCGATGACCAGGAGAAGACTGCATTCATCACGGAGACAGGTACATATTGTTATGTTGTTATGCCATTCGGTCTAAAAAATGCAGGTGCCACTTTCCAAAGATTGGTAACGACGATCTTCAAAGAACAACTTGGGAAAACTATGGAGGTTTACATCGACGACATGTTGGTTAAATCCAAAATGGCATCAGACCACATCGAACACCTGCGGAAATCATTCCTGAAATTGCAAGAGTACAATTTAAAGCTTAATCCTGCCAAGTGCACATTCGAGGTGTCGTCAGGAGAATTCCTAGGATACATTGTCAGCAAAAGAGGGATAGAAGCTAGCCCGGGGCAGATACGAGCCATACTTGACATTGAATCTCCCAAATCAATCAAAGATGTCCAGAAACTGACAGGACGAGTTGCTGCGCTCAACAGATTCATATCGAAGTCGTCAGACAGATGTCGACTTTTTTATGATGTCCTCAGAAAAAATAGGAAATTCGAATGGACGGAACAACACGAAAAAGCTTTACAACAATTGAAGGAATACATGACAACAACGCCGCTGCTGACAAAACCTAAAGATGGCGAGGAACTACAGTTGTATCTAGCAGTGTCAGAACATGCTGTCAGTGCAGTCCTGACCCGGGAAGAAGACGGAGGCAAACACCAGTTTACTATGTAAGTAAGTCATTAAATGGGCCGGAAACCAGGTACGCACTCTTAGAAAAATTAGTACTCGCACTAGTTACAGCATCAATTAAATTGCGACCTTATTTCGAATCACATTCTATTTGTGTTCGTACTAACTATCCCATGAAGTCAATCATGAGGAAACCAGAACTGACAGGTCGGATGATCAAATGGTCAATGCAGCTGGGGGCATACGACATCAAGTATGAGCCTAGGACAGCTTTGAAATCACAAGCTCTAGCTGATTTTGTGGCGGACTTCAGTCCCAAACTACAAATGGAAGCAGAAAAAGAGATATGTCTGCTGATGGAAGACCAGCACCAACAAAAATGGACCTTACACACTGACGGAGCCTCGAACATGCATGGGGCCGGACTTGGAATTATGCTGAAGTCACCACAAGGGGGCAATATAGTACAAGCTGTCAAATGTGATTTCAACGCAACAAACAATGAAGCGGAATATGAGGCACTGATTTTCGGGCTAAACTTAGCTCGAAACCTGGGCATAAAAACAATCGAGGTAAAGTGTGATTCCCTTTTAATTGTTAATCAAACTAACGGAGTTTACGCAGCGAAAGACCCGAAGATGACTTCATATCTACGAGTCGTCACCAATTTGAGTCACCATTTTGACGACATAACTTTTGAGCAAATCCCGAGGGAGGAAAAAGTTCAAGCTGATGCCTTGGCAGCAATAGGGTCATGTCTCGGGGCAGGAAGCAGTGACAACATCCCACTTGTCCACTTGACAGAGCCGGCTATTGAACGGTCAGAAATGCTCAACATCATTGAGTCAACTGCGGACGGCAACTGGATGCAGCCATATATAGACTATCTCAAACATAACATCCTACCAACTGACAAAAGAGAAGCAAGGGCACTCCTATCAAAGGTAACAAAATTTTTATTAATTGATGATGTCTTGTTTAAACGTTCAAAGGCAGGACCATATCAAAGGTGTTTAGCCCCACCCGAAGCTGTCAAAGTACTTAAAAGCCTCCATGAAGGAGAGTGTGGCAACCATGCAGCAGGAAGAAGTCTGTCTAACAAAGCCCTGAGGTTTGGCTATTATTGGCCAACGATGAGGCACGATACTGTCGCATACACTCAAGCTTGTCAACCATGCCAAAGACATGTACCAGTACACCACCAACATGTAGAAGCACTACATCCTGTCTTATCCCCCTGGCCCTTCATGAAGTGGGGCATGGACATCGTAGGAAAGCTGCCCGAAGCACCCGGACAAAAGGTCTACATGTTGGCAATGACTGACTACTTCTCAAAGTGGATCGAAGTTGAACCTTTCCGACAAATCTGTGACACCCGGGTGATATCTTTTATCAAAAGAAATATATTGAGCAGGTTTGGCATCCTGTCAGAGATCGTCTGCGACAATGGGTCACAGTTCATCAGCATCAAAACCAGACGATTCTGTGAGAAGTACAACATCAAACTGGAGATGTCGACACCACGCTATCCACAATCGAATGGACAAGCTGAGTCAAGCAACAAGATCATCATCTCAAATCTAAAGAAACGATTGGAGAAAGCACAAGGAAAGTGGGCCGACGAGTTACCACTTATATTATGGGCAGACCAGACAACACCAAAAAATGCCACAGGACAAACGCCTTTTTCGTTGGTGTATGGATGCGAAGCTGTCATTCCAGTCAAAGTTGAGGTGCCAACATCCAGATACGGACTTATCACAGAGGCAGCAAACAACATAGAGCTGGTTCATGACCTTGACACTATTGACGAATTGAGAGAGAAAGTTAAAGTACAAATGGCCGCCTATCAACAAAGGGTGGCAAGAAGCTACAACAAGGATGTCCGAGCTAAAATATTCAAGAAAGGTGACTGGGTACTCAGAAAATCCTTCGGCAACGAAGCGAACAGAAAGTTTAGTCCTAATTGGGAAGGCCCATATCAGATTACAGATGTCGTCGGACAGGGGGCATACCGGTTGGAATCCATTGACGGTAAACAAATACCAAGGAGCTGGAATGTGGTACACCTAAAACCTTTTCATTTCTAGTCACTCGTAGATAAATTCATCATACGATTCATTTGATCCTCATACTATCTTGACCGTCGGAGGGCCGTTGGCCTCAAGCCAACGGCCAAATACGTTTCTGACCAATTGCAGGCTGACAACATCAGAACAGTCGGAACTAACAAATCAATAAAGGTAATTCTTAATCATGAAACTAACAAGTGATATACCAGGTACGTGACAACAGTCATAGTACGTATTGCCACGTTAGTCTGTTCACTCAATTTGACAAATAAAAGGGCATATATCTTTTTAAGAAAATGTTAAATCAAAATAGCACTTCTTAAGCAACTGCGCAATCATGGTAAAGTCATTAGGAGCTATCTCTTCTTCATTTTATTACTGACTTTAGCATCGGAGGGTCGTTGGCTCTAAGCCAACGGCCAGACCCTTACGACATGGTTGATTTCAGGAAAATGACAACATATACTCATCAACAACACCGGTGGCTGAAGACTTCAATCAACTCGTCCAAAGTCACTAACGCACGCTCCCTGACCACATCAGTAAGGGATGACAAGGACTGCATAGGCTCATCGTATGAGGAATACGAATGGCAAACCTATGCACCTTGAATGTTTTGGCCAAAACAACAGACAGATCATACATCACAAATGCTGACAACATCAAAGTCAGACAAACACAAAGCAACAACAGTACACGTACAAATGACATCTTCATGTGGAACAACAACCACATTCAAAACTACAAAAATACGCAACAGAAGTGTGACGACATTAGCTCCAAAACATAAGGAGACACTACGAACGACATAAACACTCATGTTGACAATATTGATAAAATTACAAACGAAATGTTATTCAAAGTTTTTGCAGGTTATGGACTATGTTCACACAACACAACTCGTCATCTTTAACGACGGGTGATGTTCCCTTTGCCAGCTGAGGTGTCGACATGATGCTGTTACAAATTTCTAATCGTCGGCACAATGCTAGAGGGAAAGCATTTAAGTTAGACAAATTGATCAACATGTCATGATGGGATAAGTCAAGGTGCGAATAGTACTTTCAAATTTTCGACAAGTTGTTGCTGAATATATCAACATGAGTATCATTCACCTCAACTTCTCGAAAAGGGGGCAATTGTTGGTACACGAGTTGGGCGGCCTGGACTACATTCAAAAATGGTTGACCATGGCAATCAATGACACATTCATTAGGATTAATGCTAGCTAATTAAATCTGGGCAGATTTATGTATATAATTAGAGTAGTTATTGTAATTATGACATAGGTTACTCAAAGGGCTGACCAGAATTGATGATGCAATAATGACGATATTGATGTAACGGTCGGAACATGTCGTCAACGGACAAAAGTGCATTAAATGTATCTCTTATAAATATCTAGAGGCTCTATGTAATCAACACACTCAGTTACGAATACACATACACTCAGTCTTTACATTGTAATTCAAAAGCATATTGTGAAGATCCTTCTTCTTGATCATCATATATCAAATTCCTTTCTTTACCAATTCTTCCATAGTTGATTCTATATTGCTTGATTCCCGATCCAATTTCATATATATTTTAGATTAGTTTATTTTGGCATAAACAAGCTCCACCCGCTCTCTAGTAGCCACTTAGAATAAGACCATTCGGTTTACGTTGTTTCACCAACAATAAAGCAAAATATCTATGTTTGTACTAAAATTATTTTAGGAAAAAAAATCAAAAATTAAATTAAAAGCTTCACGAAGTCGCATAAATCAGAATCAAATTTGATGAAAATTTGATATACGAGTATAAAGCAAGAAATTCAGAGATTTGTGTTGACCAAGTGAATAGAAATTGGGACGGATAAAGTATTTGTAAAAGAAACATATAATCATGGACCTCATGGTAGTTGGTACAATGTACTACATCCGTCCAAAAAAACTTTGTCATTTTCAAAACTTTGACCAATTATATCTTTTTATTGGAAATTATTTATAATACAAAAATTATATGGAAATGTTCTTTGTTAAAAGTATTTTCATAAAAGTATAAAGTTTATATCTTTCATAATATTATACTAATCAAAATCAAAGTTCAAATTTTATAAAATGACAAAGTTTTTTTGGGACGGAGGTAATAATAAACTTATATCAACTTTTAAAGAACAAATATACGGAGTAGTACATTAGTACTCCTTATTTTTATGTTAGTTTCTATGGTACCCATAATGTATCATAACTTTGTCTACATGGACCAATGAAAAGGTAACAGTTGAATTATTTAAATTTAAATTAAAATTGATAAAGTGATGTGGTCCAATCAAATGAATGCTAGGTACGATACCCCAGTTTTAAAAGAGGTAGTGAAGTTGTCACCTATTTTTTTTTTCAAAAGCTCCGGAAAGAAAGAACAAATTATTCAAAACTTTTCAAAATATGAATACTCGGACCAGTAACATGCCGGAGAGTGCAGACCAATTGACTGAAGTACTGAACTGTGCTAGCTAGTGGTACACTGGTACGTTAGTGCGTTTATACATCTCAATTATAGTACTACTACTTTACTAAAAAAAAAGTATAGTACTTCTACTAGCAGTATAAAATGTAGTGCGTATTGGGCAGCGCTGTGCAATTCAACGGCGGCCTCCCTAATGGATTCTCCATTCCTTTTAGCTGCTCTGTTTTTCCTGCCGTTCGCCGCCGTTGCGGCCAACTCCTACCCACAACAGCCCAGTCCATTCTTCGAACGGATCTACCAATTTGGCGATTCCATCTCCGACACCGGTAACTTATTGCGCCTTCCCGGCAGTAGGATGTTCTACCCCGCCTACCGCCTCCCGTACGGAGAAACATTCTTCCACAAAGCCACCGGCCGGTTCTCAGACGGCCGCCTCATCGTGGATTTCATCGCTGACCATCTTCGACTCCCATTCGTTGAGCCTTACTTGAACAAAAACGCGACATTCGCTCACGGCGTCAATTTCGCCGTGGGCGGAGCGACGGCTTGCGACGAGGAGTTCTTCACGAGGATAAACGTCAACTCCGTCGCCCGACTCAAGCCGCCCATCAGCAAGCAGTTGGAGTGGTTCGAGAAGTACCTGGACGCGACTTACGGAAGTGACAGAACATCGATTGAGCGTTCGAGAAGCTTCGAGAAATCGCTCGTGATTTTCGGGGAATTCGGCGGGAATGACTACGACACACTCTTACGTGATGGAAAGTCCCCCGAGGAGGTTCAAAGTTACGTGCCGTACATCGTTGATGCGATTATTCGGGGAATCGCTCGGACGGTCGAGCTCGGAGCGAAGCGGATCCTGGTACCCGGTCCATTCCCGACCGGGTGCCTAGTGTTTCCGCTCGCTTCCAGCGCCACCGATTCAGCTGCCGCGTACGACGAATTAGGTTGCCTGAAATCGTTTAACGGCATCGGTTCCACACACGACCGTATCCTTAGAGGCGCCCTTTCCTTGCTCCGTCGAGAACTAGCCGGGCAGGGCGTGGTGATCGTTTACGCGGACTACGAAGGCGCGTTCCGGGAAATTCTCCGAAACCCTTCATTACATGGATTTGATAAGGAGTGGCTTCTGAAAGCTTGTTGTGGAGCCCGAGGGGAGGAGGGTAACGCTAATGAGTATCATTTCGACATAGCAAGACCTTGCGGAACCCCAGGCACTGAGGTATGCCTGAACCCTGGCCGCGCCCTGCAATGGGACGGCGTTCATCTCACCGATGCAGCTTATGGTCGCATTGTTCATCTCCTCTTAACTGATCCAGCGGTCAATCACTTGCTCTCCAAACCAGATTTATTGCTCCAAAATCATTCTCCAATTTAAGCCCAATTTATAAATAGCGTATTATTCTAAAAGTTGGCCAGGTCTTTGTAGTAGGCCTGGGACCGGTTCGGTTCCTAGGTGAAATATGTGGAACCGTTTGAAAATATGAAATTTTACTAACGGTTCGGTTCTTATAGATTATTTTGTAGAACCGATAAGGAACCGAACTGTTCTTAAAGGTTCGGTTCTTGTCATTTAACGGTTCCTAGTATTTAAAAAAAATCTTACAAATCACGGTTAAATTTGTGTCAAAAATACATTCAACGCTTGAAATTAAAATACAAATATGTTGAATTTCATTTCAAACCTCAAAAGTTGAGTTTAAAAGATAAATACATAACAAACTGCAAATTTTAGAAAACAAAAACAAAACAAGATATTCGGTAAAGAAGCACAATAAAACCAGTTAAATGAAAAAGAATTTCAAATAGTTAAATAACTGAACTAAAATAGTGAATGTAATATGAAAATAAATAAGTAAATATACATTACAATACATGTACTAATAAGAAATATATATAATTTTAATTATTATATATAACGGTTCTTTAACGGTTCCACGTACATATTTTTTACAGGAACCGAGAACCGAACCGTTAATAAAAAGTAGGAACCGAACCATTAACAAATAACTAATAAATTTTGGAACCGAACCGAACCGGGTCATAACGGTTCGGTCCGGTTCGGTTCTCCGGTTCTTGGTTCCAAAGTCCCAGCCCTACTTTGTAGAGGGGCAACTATGGAGCAAACTCTAGCGGTCTCCTATCTTTTTCTTTCAACTTTTTCTTTGTTTTCGATTATGGAAAAAGATTTTGAATTCATCATGGGGGTTTCTTTTTTAGTGATGTTTAGAATTGGAGGGAGTATTAGATTAATTAATCAATCACATGTGAAATTGAATGTATTATTCCCTTTCACTTAAATAATTTTATTTTTATTGCCATATTTAAATAACCAAATTTATTTGGCATCCAGGAGTAAAGATGTATTTACTTGGACTGTTTTCAGTCACAAATCACACCAGATTCAAATATATCAAATTGGAATAAACTTAAACAGATCAGATTAGACCAAATCAAGCTTTCATAATTATAAAATATATAGAGACTAAATTTTTATCAGACCAGACCATAGATCAATTCAAATCAGACCAGAATGGAACAGACCAAACCACACCACACTAGTTTGATATGCAAAAAAAAAGAAAAAAGAGATAGCTAGGGGGTGTATACTTCACTACAGTGGCAGATTTGAAACTTAACATTTGGGTGTTCAATGTTTTTTTGCAATTAAAAATTTAGAAGAGTAATACATAATTATACTAAATCTATACATATATACTTACATGTATCTCAAAAGTTTAAGTGTTCATGTGAACACTTTGGACCAAGTGTGGCTCCGCCACTGCTTCACTATGGTGCGTCTCGGAAACGTTCACGTATCCGATATTTAGGATACCCGTACCATACGTTCCCAGACTGTATCTGTAATTTTTAAAAGTTTCCTTTTTTGGTAATTATTATTAAATTTCGGATACTCGTATCCTGACGGATACCCGTATCAACTGTCTTTAAAAAAAACTTCCCAAAAAAACTTTTTGAAAAAACACCCAAAACTTACATAATAAAATTCTTAAAAAATGAAAAACTAAAAATAATTTTAACCTTGCTTTTAATTATGTGGTACACAACTAATGGGTCTATTCCTAATTCACTCATCCTCTTATCCTCAATTCTAATTATCCTTGGAAATTAATAGTTTCAACGGAAATATGTATTAGAACTTTTAAAATATTTTCTCTATCTTCATTATTTTAGAACTTTGAGTACTTACACTTTTAATCTCAAAAATGTAGTTGTTTGACTTATTTCTCATTCTAAACTAATGATTTATTGACTATATTTGGATTTCGAGGTGCACTAGTGTATATGAGATAAATTATGAATGAGTAGACGTCAGAGGATAATATGTATATTTTTCAAAAGAAAAATGTGCTTATTTTTAATATTTATAAATATACCCCTGTAACTTTTAATATTTATAAATACACCCCCATAACTTTTAATATTTATAAATATGACCACATATCTGTATCCTACCTTTTTTTTTTGTCGTATCCCCGTGCCCGTTTCCGCGTTTCCGCGTACCCGTATCGGTGCTACATAGGGTGTATTCATTTGGGACTTCGGTAGACATATTTGGATTTATATAAATATGAGATTTTAGGAGACATATATGGATTTGGCTGGATTTGTGGTATGTCTTTTCTTTACAATAAATTAAATTTAATGAATAATAAATGAAATTAGGGAGTTGGGAATAGTTGATGGGGTTGGTGGCTACCTTTTCCATTTTGGCTTTCTCTCATTGGTTAATCAAAAGAATGTTGTAGATCTCATTCTCAACCCCTCCAATTTGATCTATCACTTCATGACCTTGCAAAGTGGGGATCAAGTGGGATTTTTTTATCCCCAATGACCTCCCATAGTGGATGTTTTTGCTTAAAAATGCACTCTTTGAAGTGATTTTGAAAAAGTGATTAGTAGTAAAAGTTGATAGTGTTTGAGAAAAAAAGATCTTGAAAAGTAAAAGTCGGTAGTGTTTGGTAAATAAGTGGTTTTTGTGTAATAGAAAAAGTAAAAAGCATTTTTCGTGCAAAAGTCAAGAAACGCTTTTTAAAGTAGAAGTTATCACTTGAAAACACTAATTTTAGTTTTTTTTTAAGTCAAAAGCGGAGAAACACTTTTTTAAGCAGTTGCAACTTTCAAATACTCCCTTAATGTCTTTAATGATGCAAATGGGAACCGACTTAGAGAATCCACAATGTTGAATTGTTGATGGGTTTTGACCCCCCCTCCCTCCACATCATTTTCTACCAAAACTTTAATTCCCTGTAATCTATCATACTTTTTCCCCACTATGGTGATCTATGTCACTTAAAATTTGTACATTCTCTCTCCATAGTTTTGGTATATTCCACCATTATTAATTTATAGAATTTGAAAAGGGAATATAAAACCCACATTTCACCCACTATATTTATTTATTGTTG
Organism: Cuscuta epithymum; assembly: GCA_945859915.1. Lineage (NCBI taxonomy): Eukaryota > Viridiplantae > Streptophyta > Magnoliopsida > Solanales > Convolvulaceae > Cuscuta > Cuscuta epithymum. The sequence goes on along the minus strand of CAMAPF010000299.1, from coordinate 385,998 downwards.
GCATTGCATCTAGGTAGAGAACGGGTTGGATCCATTTTCAGAGAAAAAATATATTCTAAAATAGATAAAATAAGATGTAAGAGGGAAAGAAGTGGTAAATTTCGAAGTGACTAAACATATCCTTCATTGATGTCTATTTATAAATGGGGGAAAACTAATTTTCTGGTATAATTCTTTTTTACAATAAATTAAATTTAATGAATACTAAATGAAATTATGGAGGTGGGGGATAGTTGATGGGGTTGGTGGCTACCTTTTCCATTTTGGCTTTCTCTCATTGGTTAATCAAAAGAATGTTGTCAGATCTCATTCTCAACCCTCCAATTTGATCGATCACTTCATGACCTTGCAAAGTGGGGATCAAGTGGGATTTTTTATCCCTAATGACCTCCCATAGTGGATGCTCTTAGAGAGTGTTTGCAAATGCTTTTGCTTAAAAAATGCACTTTTTGAAGTGATTTTGGAAAACTGATTAGTAGTGAAAGTTGATAGTGTTTGAGAAAAAAATGATTTTGAAAAGTAAAAATTCGTAGTGTTTGGTAAATAAGTGCTTTTTGTGTAATAGAAAAAGTAAAAAGCATTTTTCGCACAAAAGCCGAGAAACGCTTTTTTAAGTACAAGTTATCACTTGAAAACACTAAGGAGGTGTTTACTTCGCTCCTAAAGTCACAGTTAGGTTAGTAAGAGAGGTGAAGTAAACATGTGCTTAAAGTGCCGCTTACTAAGCATACGAGTAAAGGGTCAGTTTGGTCCTCGAAGTTGCATAAAAGGGGTCAAATAAGTGACATTCATGTAATTTCCACGTTTATTTTTGTGTTTTTGATTAGTTTTGAGTGATTGTTACTCTGGAAATTACACACTTTTGGTGTAATAGTTTAGTTTGTAAAATGTTTGTAAATTTTTTATATTAGGTTTATTCTAAGCTCAAACAGGTCCAAGATCACTCTAGGGCCATTGGTGAAAATCACAAGTGGAAGGAAGGTGCAAAAATTCCAAGAACAAATGAAGATCCTGATTTTTGGTATTGTACCCGGTCGAGTATGCCCTATACTCGATCGGGTAAGTCGCTGAAAAATCAAATCGGATCAACCCGGGAACAAGGCAACATGCAGGGGAGATTTTGACCACGATCGAGTGTCCATACCCGATCGGGTGGCCGACATACCCGATCAGGTATACACCAGTTTTTTTACACTTCTGCGAAGCAACCGAGTACCCGATCGAGTGCCCATACAGCCCGATCGGGTACACGACCCTGCAAGCCTAAAAAGCCTATAAATACACCTCATTTCCTCCACAATAAATCACCAATTCCTATATACTCTTAAAGCTCAGTTTAGAATAGCATTTCTTTATATTTTTCTAGCATGTTTAGTCTCCAAATGAGGAGCTAAACTTCCATTCTTGGTTTTGCTCTTGAAGCTTGTTGATTATTAAAGTTGTGAGTTATTTTCTTACTTTCTCTTCTTGATTATTAATTCTTCCCTTAATCTCATTCTATATTAATGTTGGAGGATTACTAAGTGACGATTAGTTAACGTTCCGACACTAATTATTACTAGAAACGATCAACGAACCGATGGTTAATCGTTGATGAATTCACAAGTAAGTAACTTTGGTTTATTAATGCACGGTCGTGGTTAATAAACTTAAGAGGGATTAATTTTGTTGGTTAAACCGAAACCGTTGTGTTGAGGTTATCAATCTCAATTGATTTCATCAAGAAGTTAAAGAGGTTAAATGCTACTATTATATAGGTATACGGCGTTGTTCTATATTTGATTAATAGTAAGGGTTATTAATGAACGGTCGTTGTTAATAACTACCCTCGATGAATTGGAGATACTCCGCGATTGAGTATTCGAGAGGGGATAAGTTATAGATATAACAATGATCGACTAAAATATATCAACAAGTGGAAAGTAGCAAGACCAAGTCCCTTTTATTCTTGAATTTAATCTCATATAAGTCGTTCATCTTTGTGTATAAAATAAATTAAATCACTCAATCCCAAAACCCCCCTTTATTTACTTCTTTCATTAAAAAGATAATTATTCCTTTCCCTGTGGATACGAACTCTACTTCACCTATACTATGTATAAGTGTTAGTATCGATTTATTCTGACGCACCGTGACAAAGTGCACGACAATAAGTCCTTATATAGGAGATTCTATCCGGCTGTCACCATTTGGAGCAGTTCCCGGTGGATTTTTTTTTTATGAAAGTTTTTGAGAATCTTATTCATTAAGTCTAGTTCACTCATACCAAATTTCAGATAAAAATTCGACCGGGAAGATATTCAAATGAATTCTTGAAGATAATTGTGCAGTTAAAAGCGCTGTTATCTTCAAGAATTCATTTGAATGCCTTCCCGATTGAATTTTTAGCTGAAATTTGGTATGAGTAAACTAGACTTATCGAATAAGATGCTCAAAAAAAATTATCAAACAATTCCACAGGGAACCACCTCAAATGGCACGTCCGAACAGAATCTTCTATATAAGGACTTATTTGACCCCTTTTATGCAATTTCGAGGACCAAACTGACACTTTACTCCTAAGCATACCACCACCACCACCCCACCCCCCCATGTATTAATTAAGCGGCACTTTACGTTTTTGAGTTTCCAAATTTACCCTTACCCTTATCCATTGCTTTTGCCCTATTGTTATCCCTCTACCCGCTACCCTCTACCCACCCCCGCCTACCCCGACCCCACCCTTACCCCCACTCGACCCCACCCCGACCTACCCAATACCACATCCTCGTACCTTACCCCTTACCCCCGACCATTACCCCACCCCCCCCACCCATTTTCCCTACAATGACCCTACCCCACCCCAATCCTGATCCCACCCTACTGCCATCCTACCCCCCACCCCTGCCACCTTGACCCCACCCCCATCCCCACCCCAACCATCGTACCTTACCCCCTACCCTACCTCTTACCACACCCATACCCTCTTACCCTACCCCGACACTACCCCCGTTACCCCATACCACCTACCCTTACCTCGACCCGACCCCAGCCTCACCCTTACGAGTAGGGGTAGGGGTCAAGGGTGTGGAATTGGGGGTAGGGTGTAGGGTGTAGGGCAGGGGTGGTGGTACGGGGTATAGAGCGGTGTAGGGGTTAGGGGTATGGGTACACATACGAGGTGACCCCACATATTATATTATATACTTGTGTTATGAATGTTTGTGTGTCTATATATGTATAGGGTTATTTTGGACATTTTAATGTTAAACGGTGTTTTAAACCCTTTGAAGTAAACATGATCTTATAAACATTACTTAGTTTATGCGTCGCTTATTAACGTGGGTCTTAATAAACACCGTTTAATAACCTGTGAAGTAAACGTGTCCTAATTTTAGCTTTTTAAGTCAAAAGACGAGAAGCGCTTTTTTAAGCAGTTGCAACTTGCATACACTCCCTTAATGTCTTTAATGATGCAAAGCATAACAAATAAATAGTACTTTTATGGAGTGGTTCTTATACACTGTGTCCTTAAGTACTTTTTTGATTAGCTAAAAGTCTAAAACTAATTAAAAAGGAAATTGTATATTGATTGGATCTCGTAAAAGAAAGATAGAGAAGATGACAAGAACAAGAAGAAGGATGTCAAGTGAGCAAAATAGAAAGTAAATTGATGTGAAATTCGAATGAGGAGCCTCCATTACAGTTGAGTTTGATGCTACTTATAAGAGGGACAATCAATGTCTTTTTGTCCGTTGTTGACGGTTTCGACCGTTATGACGACATTCAAAGTCGTCGTCATGTCGTCATTAATGTCGGTCTGTCCTTCTAAGTAACTGCTGCTTTAAATACATTAATAGCTATAATAATACACATAAAACCGTTATAATAATTAGCTAGCATTAAACCCAATAAATGCGTCATTTATTACCGTGGTCAAGCCTATTGAATGTAGAATAAGCTGTCAAATTTCTGCACCAACACTCTCCTTTCTCTCAAGTAGAGTTTTTCCGCCAGTCGTTCTAGACTTGTACAATCAGAGAATTTTAGTCGGTCTTTTTTGTCGTCCGACATAGACTTTGTACGGTTACAGGATTGCGTAGACTTTATTTTTGTTTGCAGGTTCGTCTTCAACTGCTCAACACGAAAAGAAGAAATCATGGAGTCCATAGTTAACCAGTACAACACTTGGCTTCTCCTACACTTTTGATTACTTAGTAGCAGAGAATGTTATGAATAAGGAGAAAGAGAGGAAGAAGATGTAGTATTGCATGTTCGTCCCCCTCCCGAACCGACGTCGTGGAGGAATCATGTGATTAATGTTTGAAAGATGTTTCGAGTTTGGATTTATTTTAATTATCTTGCTCTTATTTTTATTTTTGGGTTTGAACTGAATGTTGTTTTGGTTGTTTTCTTTATTTCTAGTAGCAGAACTCTAGAATTTAGGTTGGGTGATGAAGTGTCTATTGTGCCCGTCATTAGCTCAGTTAAGCCCATTATATGATCAGCGGGTCATATTTTTGTTGGAGGTGATAGAGTATTAGTCTGATTCGAGGGCAGACAGTCGGAAAGAGACTTTTGCTTTTTTGTATATTGCCTGAATCTTGATTATTTAATATAAGTCATTTTATTCCAAAAAAACAATATCCATTAATGTATTGCGTTCTCATTTCATTATTTGGATATCCCATATAACGGTTCTCATTTCTTCTGCGTCTGTATTGGACCTTACCACGTCTGCCCATGTGATAACGTTTCATTTCATTTTTCGGATAAATCATTTGGGGAGGCAGTCATTATTTCTTCTGGGTCCGTATTGGACCTTACCACGTCTGCCCATGTGACAATTTGGAGGGATCCTGGCCTTTGGGTCTCAACGTCATACAGGTTGTCGGTCGCAGGGCCTGGCCCTGAGGAGGATGGGTGTTCTGGCTTCTCCAATCTGCAACCACCGCTAAGGACCCCACTGAAACAGTTTTAGCGATTGAATCTGTCGTTGTAGCAGCTGCCTGCTTACCGGCCGCCGTTCTTCCCACTGGTCAAGTTGTATTGGGCGTTACTGTAACAAGGTCCGCAGTCGTATCCTCTGGCGCAAATGAAGGTATCAGTGATTGTGGGGATGTCGCCCTTCCCCGGACAATATCGCCGGTTACAGTAGGGGATAAGAGAGCAGATTGAGAATGACCGTGTCCTTTTGACCGGTGATTAGGGCCGTCTCGGACCGATCTATGACGGTCAAATTTTGGGATTTGGCATTTTGGTTTTTCTTTGTAACTTCGATAGCAGGTAGATCGATTGTACGGATGATGTTGGTGGTCTTTAGCATGTGTGTGTTGAGATGGTATAGCTGGCTCCTCATCCAAATATAATAATTTATATCGATTAGAGTTACGAACTGACCATGTTATTTCTGGATAGGGGTGTTGGTGTGAGGTTGAGCGGTGATTGAAGAAACCCCTGCGTTTGTGATGGACTGTGCACCAGGAGCTCTCTGCCTTCTCTGCGTAGAGAGTGTGGGTTTGATTTGGAAAGGCGGTGGAATACCTTTTCAGATCCTGACGTTCCTTTCAGCAAAGTTCCTGAATGCCATTCAGGTCGTTTGTTCCGAATCTGACAAGCTCTATGGTATTGTACTCGTCGTCCAGTAAAGTTCGTATCCCAGACCTGTCGTTCCCTCACCGAGTGGTCTGGGTTCCATACTTCTCCTTTAGGGTACCAATCTTGATTGAAATATTGGTGTTGATTCCCAGCTGCAATTGTATCCTCACCGGCTCCATGGAGACCGCATCCTTGATTACTGTATCCAGAATAGCATTGCTTAGAAGTATTTGGTTGATGAAGGGTACCGTTCCTTATTGTAGCTAGTGTCGTAGGATGAATTTTGAGGATTCCGGCGTGGGTATCGCCGGAAATCCATTTTGGGTGTTCAAGATATCGCTGAAGTTTTAGTGAGATGTGGGAGATTCTCTCTCATCTTTCAGTGACATTTCGCAAATTGCACTTCTTGAGTTAGCATATTAACCTGAATTGAAGTCTTTAGTGTGACGTAAGAAGCAGACGGCAGACTGTCAAGCAATTGGCCAGCTGTGGCACCGGTTTATGTCACTTTTTGAATGTCACTACCGGTTTTATGTCACTTTCATATGTCACTGTCATCATGAAACGTGTCACTGTGCTCGCCAGATGATTTTCCGTCGACTCTATCCTATAAACAAAGACCTCCACGGCTGCCAGTTACCACCACCACCTGCCACCCCGCCTATCCCGCCACCACTGCCCCTCCTCGCCCCCCTGACCTGCCCCCAGCCGCCCTCCCCACCTCCTGCTATGGCCAGCCAGTGCATCCCCTGATTCGAGCCCCGATCAGCTCAGCCAAGCGCCGCCAATGCGCTAGCTGGCGAAACATCCCATCCTAGCGACCTCCCGTGCTGCTCAGCGCCCTCAGCGGTCAGTGAAATCACCACAAAACAACCGACAACCCTAGATTTCAAACATCAATGAAGAATAAATAAACCCTAACAGGCGCCCGCCCCATTAACCTTGCTGCCGCCCACCCATCTCAATAGCTTAATCAGCGCCGCCCACCCGTCGCAGTAGCTAATCAGCGGCGCCCACCCGTCCCTGTAACCTCAATCGACGTTAATGTCACATTAATCGAACAATGGCCTTTGTCTGCATCGGCAATGGTTGTAATGCTACTCTACCTCTCCGCTTCTCACATTTAGTTCGCCGGTGAGAGGCACACTTTGCGGTGAGAGAGGCGGCCAGAGACGGATGAACGAGATTGGTGCAATGGAGAGCACAAGCTTGCGGAAAACGTCGATGGAGATGCAGAGATGTACGAAAGAAGCAGATGTGACGGGAAGGTGCTGTTGTTATTACGAGAGAATCAGTTTTGTGTCAAAACCAAAAATGGTCATATATTTTTCCAATGAAAGATGGAGAGTAAATTCCATGCCATTCTTTCTTTATAGTTTATAGTTTAACAAATATTCATTAATATTAGTTAAATTTATCCTATTAGTTACACTTTCATTAATTAATATACATTAATACATTTATCATATTAGCTACACTTTTATTAACATTAGTTAAATTTATCCTATTACTTACACACTTACACTCCCATTGCTTATTATTATAAATTCATACATTTATCCTATTAGTTAGATTTTTCATGAACATTAGTTACAGTTTAATTGTACTCACAAATATCAATTTGTTACAAATTACTTACCTTTGAGTTACATTAAACTAATATTTTCTTACATAAAGTCATATTTCAGTTATATTTTAGTTACAAATTACTTACATTTTAGTTACTCAAAGTTAATATTAATATACATTAATACCAGGGACGGAGCCAGAACTCAGTCATAAGGGGGGCCAAGAACAAACACAAACACTAAAGAAAAAAATCTCTAAATAGGACAAAAAAACGTTTATAAACAAGATTATCATTGTTTTAATCTCAAAATAGGACTTTTTGACTCCTATTTTGGCAAACTTTAATCAAATAATTTTTAATAGAACTAAATAAGATCTATTCAAGGAGTAAAACATATTTTTTCATATTTTTAATGAGGAATGATCCTTTCAGAATTACATGACGGGATCCACCATCCGGATGTCTGTGTTTGATGTGCTTCCGGATGGATTTTTTGGGTGAATTTTTTTGACAATATTCTTCATGATGTGTAGATTATTTACACCTAATTTCAGTTTAAAATTCAATCGACAAATCAGTTAAATAAATTATTGAAAAACATTGTACCAAAATATATATATAAAAACTCAGTGTTTTTCCATAATTTATTTAATTGACTCTCCAATTGCATGTAAGCTGAAATGCGATGGATATAATATATACTTTATGAAATACATGTTAACAAAAATTCATCAAAAAATTCTACTCGAAAGCATCTCACATAAAAGCTTCTATCGAGTAGTTTTGACCCAATCTTTACTGATTATTTCATTTATAATAGTAGTATTACTAAAAAATAAAAAAGTTGGGAGGGGCCATGGCCCCCCTACCCATACACATACATCCGTCCCTGATTAATACATTTATCATATTAGCTACACTTTTATTAACATTAGTTAAATTTATCCTATTACTTACACACTTACACTCCCATTGCTTATTATTATAAATTCATACATTTATCCTATTAGTTAGATTTTTCATTAACATTAGTTACAGTTTAATTGTACTCACAAATATCAATTTGTTACAAATTACTTACCTTTGAGTTACATTAAACTAATATTTTCGTACATAAAGTCATATTTCAGTTATATTTTAGTTACAAATTACTTACATTTTAGTTACTCAAAGTTAATATTAATATTTGTTGCATTTTAAGATGAAACGAGGTGTAAATATGGGTAACCTCTAACGCAACTAAAAGGAGATTGCGAAGAACCATCCTGATTTACGAGGCAAAGGTAAAGGGCACATCGGGTCTTCTTCTCAAAGCCGAGATGATTCTGACACAAATAACGATCGGAGAAATGCAATGTACGACGCCGAAGATGAGGATCCAACGACAACCGAAGAGGTACAAGGCAATGAGGAAACCCCCTACAAGAAAACACCCGACGAGGGCAAGCCTGATTCATCCCAACCCGATAAGCAAGGTGAATTTCTTTTTATGAAAAGTAATTACACAAAATGGAACGAAACAAGTGAGAAGTGGTGGACAACTCGCTACCATTGTAACAAAAAAAACTTGGGGATTTTGCGAGGATACAACGACGCTCAAAGGCATTTAAAGGCAACACACCCCATGGAGTATGCAAAATTAAAAGCCAACGAGACGCAAAGCATATTTTCCCATTTTTTTAAGAGGATATTAACTATATTATTAATTGTACTTCATATTTCAATAAATATACATTGAATTTTTTGGTAGCACTTGTGAATAAGCTTTAAAAAAATTATTAAGCCCAACCCAACCCGGACCTGACCCGAAGCCCGATCGGGTAGCCCAAACCGACCTAGTCCCGATATATAACCGGGCCGATATCGGGACTGGTTTTACCAGACTTGGAGCCTATGGGTGGACTGGGCCAGGTCCGGTTCGAACTAGCGTTGGACCCCGTTCAGGCCGCCCGACCCACGAACCAGCCCGGCCCGCTACTTAGTGGGCCAGGCCGGACCCGGTGTACCGGATTTGGTTCCGGGCCTAGGCCCGGTCTCGGGGGTTAGGGTGGGGCAGCCCCGGTTCACCCCCTTCTTTGGAACCGGCCAGGGCGGGCCCGGGCTTGGTTCGGGCCTTCTTTTTTTTTTGGCTTTTTCATTGTTTTGGGCTTTTTCCTGAGTTGGGCTGGGTGTTTAGGGAGGGTTTGGGGGGGCGGGGTAGGGGGGATGGGAGTCGGGAGTTAATAAGAAAAGAAAAAAAAATGGACTCGGCCCGTACCCGGTGGTAACCCGGGCCAGTCCCAAGCTTTCTACCAAAAATCAAAAGCCCGGCCGGGCCTAGGCCTGACCCGGCCCGAGTCCCTGACTAGTTCGGGCTTCGGCAGGCCGGGCTTGGAGGGTTATGGGAAAGGCCCAGAGCCCCGCCCCAGAGTCTACCAGTTTCGGGTCGAGGCCAATCCAAGCCTGAGCCTAGCGGGTTCCGTTTTTTTTTTTTGCTTTCTTATTTATTTGAGATTTTGAACCCAACTCCCTAACCCCTCGGAAACACCCAACCCAGCTCAACTAAACTTAGCCCAAATCCAAAAAACAAACAACAAAATAGGCCTGAACCGGGCCTAGATCAGCCCGGTTTGCCTTTTTCAAGGTCCGGAACCGCTTTCCGGGGCCAGGCCGGTTCTAAACAGTACCGGGCCGGTTCCGGGCCGGGCGGCCCGAACCGAGTCCATCCCTGTTGGAGTCCGCCCGGTCCACCAATAATTTTAAGGAAAAACTGTCTAATAGGTCTTCGAACTTTCATAAAAAAGTCAATTAAGTCCTTCTATAGGGACTCTGTCTGGTCATCGCGATTTGGGGCGGTTCCCGGTGGAATTTTTTGATGAAATTTTTTAAGCATTTTATTCATCAAGTCTAGTTTACTCATACCAAATTTCAGCTAAAAATTTAATCGGGAGCGCATTCAAATTAATTCTCCAATTAATTTGAATGTGTCCACCGGCAACTACCCTAAATCGCGACGGCCGGACAAAACCTCCTATATAAGGACTTAATTGACCTTTTTATGAAAGTTCGAGAACCTATTTGACAGTTTTCCCTAATTTTAAACACTGAAAATCTGAAATACATCACTCGGGAGCTGGTCACTTTTTTATGCATCTGCTAAGAACATTAAACATATACGGACTTACGGAGTGGTTGTTTGTTGTTACATCTTGATGCATTGATAAAAAGAATTGCCAAACATATTTATCACGCAGCAAATAAAAGCTAAATCACTACGCTCTTAGAATCGAGAGGCATCTTGCCAAACATATTTATCACGCAGCAAATAAAAGCTAAATCACTACGCTCTTAGAATCGAGAGGCTAAGATGCCGCAAAACTAAATGTTCCTTCTACCAATTGAGCTTATCCCCAACTCCCCAAGGCCCAAACATCGTTTACCACAAGAAGGAAATGACACACTTGACCAAATCCAAGCCCAAGAAGACCGAAATAGGTTCATGCTTCATCTAAGACAGCAGAAAGTTAACTAAATTTGGCAGTTACAATGGCTTTCACTGAACTTTCTATACATCAAACTTTACAGATACTTTTTTCATTTTTGTGGTGGCTAGAGATGGATGCTATAAGCCAATCAGATATGACAAAGTAGAGAGGAAGAGGGATGCACACACCCAACCAAACAAACAAAAATATACTTAATTGGTTGGTAACTAAAATATTGCTGTGAATACTACAGAGCCTCGATTTATATGCACTACACAATGAATAAGCTCCTTATTGCTTGTTTTCCTTACTTGTTAAAGAACAGGCCCCTTTTTCTATTCTTCCTTTTCTTCTCACCAGCCTGAAATAGTCACCTTAGCATTAACAGTCATGATGGGATGACAATGACATGGAAAATCCCTTCACAATATAAATAACCCCTTAGTTCAGTTAAAGCAGGTAGAAGTGGGAGATAAATGGGGGGAGGCGAGGAATGGAAGTCCTTAAAAATGATGTATTGTTCAACAGAGTCGAAGGAACTGGAATTTTTAAAATGTAAAAAAATTGTATAGTTATTCAATTCATCCTGATTTGATACATATAATAATAATAAGGTAGAACAATTGTGATTAAAGGTGAAATGAAATTCACAAAAAGTGACTCCCCCAATATGCGCAGATTGGAGTATTATATGGCTATTTGTCTTCCCCTTTCTCCTCCACCCAAACACACCACTACTCAGCTTTCCTCCCCTCCACTACAAAGCCCTCAACGTAAACAAGGGCTAACATCATCATCATCATCGGCAGCATATTACAAACTAATTTACTAAGCTCCGCAACCCCAATAGAAATCTCCCATTTGCACGGAATATCATGCGGCTATGATGATGAACTCTAGTTCAAGATTTTGATCAATAATGAATTCAAGTGACTATCCAGGAGTGGCGTATCCAGATTCCAGAACTTTTACTTAGTGTGGGCAAGATTACATAAAACTAAAACCTAAAAAAATATTTACCAGAGCATAAATAATACTACCTCTATCCCACTAAGTTTGGACGTTTGGTACAAGAGGAGGTGGTGTGTTTATTAAGAAAAGCGGATTTATATGGTTGATTTTGAATTGATAGAGTAAGAATGATTTAGAAACCACACAAACATTACCAAAATTGGTATTGGATAGTCTTAGTGGGGTGGACCAAAAAAAAGATGAGACGATCTTAAAAGGACAGAAAGAGTACCATTAATTTAATCAAAGTTAGAACAGAAAACACTAAAATTAACCTAAAATGTTGAAGGCCAGTGTACTAGAAAGAAATCCTCCAAACTATTTCATATTTTCAAACCGTTGTAAGATTGCCTTGTTCGGAATAGAGTCAAACATTTTGTATTTCTAAGGAATTGTAATTTGTATTCCTACATTCGGAACACAATCATGTCGATCTTAGCATGCGTCAAAGATTTTTTTTCGAACAAATGCCAATACGATGTTTAACATCAGTGTCAAAAAAAATCCAAAGCTGACACCCACTATAGTATATACTCCCAAATCAAACCTCTCCCTAATTAGTAAACAGTAAAAAAGAATCGAAATTGTACCTTTATGATGAGATATTTCATGATAAGAACAATAGTATCCCTGGAACTGCAATATGATATATATCCACAGAATGTTCAGATAATAAGACGAAAATCATCCATGATAGTGAATAAACAAAGCATAACAAGAGAGTAAACAAAATACGCTGTTGAAACACTCTACTCAACTAACAACATGGATGATGTGTAGTGCGTAACAAACTTGAAAGCTAACCATCACATAATTAGTTTGATAATGCTCAACAAGATACGAAGTTTACTGTGGAGTATAATAGTTCTACAATAACCAGTTAACCACACCTGTAGATGAAGCTTAATTTTAGTTAGGTATCAAGCTTTCATCTAACTCCGTCATGAGATCATTTTGGTATCATGCCTACCCCAAGTCAGGATAAGGGAGGTGTTGTGGTAGGCGGGTGACGACCAACAGTTTCACTTAGTCACATCACATGACATGAATCAAAATATGAAAATTATGGATCGATTCATGTTAGCCGACCCCAAATTCTTTTGGAAATAAGGCTTGGATGTCGTTGTTGTCGTCAAGCTTTCATCTTCAAGTATCATAATGGTCATCGAACGTCTAAAGAAAGAAACACAAGAGCAAAAATGGAGTGCGTTTTATCATTCTTCAAGTGGTAGAGCAATTAATTGTAAGCGGGACCCTTTGGAGTGTGAGGTGTGATAGCTACCCTTGTTGCATAGCCACGGCCAGTTTAGCAAAAACGTAGTGTGTTTATCACATTTATGTTGAGTGTTATGGTGATGGGTAACTCTGTTGCATAGCCCGCCTCATGCTCTTCCCGCTCCATATCAATCCATCCCCCTTCAAATTAACCTTGTCCTCAAGGTTGGAAACTCGCGGATCGGGAACTGAAATTTCCAGACATAGAATAGACTGGAAAATATCCTTCTCTTTCCTGAACCCTTTCCTGGCCGGTTATTTCGCAGAATTCATGTTGCTTGAGGTCTAACTCTTCATCCTCCTCAGCTATCATTACCTGCAGCTGCTTAAAGGTACAATCATGCCCCGGCGTAAATGGTTTCTTGCACCTAAAGCATAATCCTTTCGCCCTCAATTCTGCAAACTCTTTCGGCGGAAGTCGAGTGAACTGAGAGTGTGTCGTAGGCTGCCCGGACAGCCCTGATTTCGTCCCCGGAGGCTGTCCACTATCTTTCGCAAAGCTGCCTTCCGAACCCTGTAAGCTGCCACCAATGGCAGACAACGGGGAACTTGTGTTTGCCATTAAAAGGCTGCTAGAACGTACCCCTGAAGAATGATAATTCAGGCTGCCACCTTCTCCACTTTGGACGGACAGATTATGCTCCACTTCGCGAGCTAATTCCATAGCCATCTCCAGGTTGTTCGGCCGAAGTAATCGCAGCGAGCTTCGGATTGTTTCCTTAAGCCCACTCATGTAATAGCCCAAATAATGATCCTCGGACAGCCCAGAAACCTGATTGGCCAACTGCACAAAAAGGTTATTAAATTCTTCTATGGTCCCCAACTGTTTGGCCCCGGACAGCCGTTCAAATCGGTTACCCTTGAACCGCGAATCAAAACGGGCCACCAGTGCATCCGTGAATTCCTCCGAAGACAGGCCCGGTTTTCGTGCCTTCAGTCAGGTCAACCACTACAGGGCAGCCCCTTCCATGGCTACCGTAGCTGCTGCCACTTTCCTCTCATGTAGGGTTTGATTAATTTCGAACTGTTGTTCAGCCCTAGCCATCCACCCGATTGGGTTTGTTCCGTCAAACGCAGGTAACAAGGTTGGAGCAGGGAGATCCGACTCCTCCTGCGGCGGTGTCCGGCGATTTTGGCGGCACCAGGGCCTGAGTCAGCGCGGCCAGAGAGGCGGTGATCTCCGCCAGCTTTTCACTGTGGTCTTCGAGCGTCTGGTTCATCTGGTTCAGCTCGAGTGCCATCTCGGTTTGTTCAGCCCCCAGTCGGGCCACTTCCTCTCCCATTCGTTTCTACTCGTTTTCCATCTCTGTCAAGCGTTCATTCTGAGTTCTGGTCATCTTGGCGGGACAGGATCCGGCAGGTCGAACCAATTGATAAGAACAGAAAAATAAAATCAACGGGGTGAACCGTTGCCTATATAATCAACGATAAATAAATACTGTTGCTCAGAGCCAAAAGGTTAAACCAACTTTTATTCCAAGATGAGCCAGAATGAATCCTAACAAGGGGTTTAAATACCCATCTACTAATAATTAAACTAGGAAACAAAATCCTAGAAATCCTAATCAACTCTAACTAGGAAACAGAATAATAAAGATCATAATCAACTCTAACTAGGAAACAGAATAATAAAGATCCTAATCAACTCCAAATAGGAAAGAAATAATAGAAATCCTAATTAACTCCAAAAGGAAACAAATCAGGAAAAATAAAAAGAATAAATATTAATTAAACAACCCGCAACCAGCCCACGAAGGTGGGCTTAAGCCTGTCCCGCCCCATGCTCTTCCTGCTCCATATCATGCACTGTCGCCTACTCATCTTTGTCCCATGTCCAGTTCTCCGTATAATCTATTTTCAAATCTCCTTGTAAATTTTTCTTCGTCCCTCTGTGTTTACAGTCTTACACTCTTTTATCCTTTTAATTTTTTTTGTTCTGTTCGTAAACAGTTGGGAAACTGGGCAAGTGGTTCTGGAAGAGTACATTCCAGAACTTCTATCACCTTTTGTTTGAAGATGTCTTATCTAATTTATCTTAAGTTTGTGATGCTAAGTGTTTTGATTCAAAAATTACATAAAGTGATTAATATCTTAAAAGTTTTAAGTTTAAATATATATATATAGAGAGAGAAAGGATTATTCATGTCCCTCCGTTTCTGACCGGAGCGCCGTCCGGCCTCCGCCTTTTGGGGCGTGGTTCCCAGTGTATTTTTTGCTGAAAGTTTTTGTGCATGTTCCTCATCAAGTCTGTTTATCCATACCAAATTTCAGCTAAAAATTCAATCGGGAAGGTAGTCAAATGATTTTTGGAAGTTAACTGCGTTTTATATGTATATAAAGTGCGCAATTAACTTCCAAAAATCATTTGACTGCCTTCCTGATTGAATTTTTAGCTGAAATTTGGTATGGATAAATAAAACTTGATGAAGAACATCCACAAAAAAATTGAGCAAAAAATACCACCGGGAACCGCCCCAAAAGGAGGAGGCCGGACGGCTCTCCGATAAGGAATTTCCTGACCGGAATATTACTCTATATATAATATATATATGCATGGTATCTTTGCCTCTAGGATCTTACGATCCGAGTTACGATCTCCTAGCCTCCTTCCGATCCGAGTTAGGATCTTGAGTTTAACAACCTTGGCGCTACCAGACGACCTGTAGGCTGTAGCATGGTGTTTGGGTGTTGCGGACATAGCAAGTGTTTTACAGGTAAGGCGGACGCTATAGCGGCGCGTTTTTGGGATCTAAGGTCTGCTACGATTTTTCTGTGATGAATTTTTTACTGCAAAGTTAGAAGGATAAAATAAACTTTTAAAACTAAATATTAACCAACTTAAAACCCTTGTACGTGTAAGCATAAGTGCAGAACTCTAAAATACGGCTCCATCTTTTGGAAATAATCCGTATGTTGTTAGGAATCTGCCTATTTAGTATTTTAATAGGGTTTTTGAATGGAGAAATAAAATGGGCTGAGGTTAATTAAGTGGGCTGGGGTCATTTAATGAGTCTGTTTATCTATTTTAGTCCCTGTGTGGACCTACTACTATAAATAGTAAGTTGGGCAGCTAATATTAGGTAGACTATTATTTTGATTCTCGGTTGCCTTGTTGCCTAAGTCTCGGTTGCCTTTGTTGCCTACGGATTATCTTCTTCATCAATAAACATCATTCCTTTATCATTCTATCAGATCTGTGTTTGGTTGTTACTGTTTGTGCTCAGATTATACCAGGTTCCTATCAATGGTATCAGAGCACTCCTTCCTGGCGTCTGAATCGATCGATCAACAGCATCAACTGACTGGAGGGATGGAAGAAGACTGGACACCAGAAATGGAGGCTTGCATAGATAAGTTCGAACTGGAGATGAAGACGGATATGGAAAACATCGTTGCTTCCATGACCGCACAGATGCAAAAGTGCATCGCGGATTCTATGGCAGCGATTTTAGCATCTACCGCAGGGATTTCAGCATCATCGCATCGTCCGGCTTCGAACAGTTCACAGATGCGAACGAAATCTTCCAGTCCATCGCGAAATGCGCAGGTTCAGTCACGAACTTCATCTCTCAGTTCAAAATCGCAGAGTTCGACGCGATCTTGTCCTACCAGTTCGCAAAAGTCTTCTCAGTCAACAACGTCGCTTATTTCTCCCAGTTCGCAGTCTTCATCTCCAGCTTTGCACAGTTCCCCATCACCAACAGCGTCATCTCCCAGTTCATTGCGAACTGTTTCTACTCGCAGATCTTCATCTCCCTTGCAATCAGCTTCACAACGAGCCAACTCTCAACATCAACGAACAAAGGAATCTGAGCGGCTAGCTGCGTTGGAAGGTAATTACGATCACTCTCACTCTAGTATGGGTCAGGATAGCAGAAGAGATATTCACACAGGAAGTAAGGTTGAATTACCGTGGTTTAATGGGGATAAAGTAGACAAATGGATAGTTAAGATGGAAGAATACTTCCTACTCAAAGCTACTGCGGAGGGAAGGAAAGTTGAAATAGCAGAAGAAGCTATGGAGGAAGAGGCGTTTGACTGGTTTCAATGGTGGCAATTTCAGTCGAGAGAATATAATTGGAAGGCTCTGAAGGAAGCCATAACTAGGCATTTCCAGCCTAGTCTGAAGACAGGAAATCAGTATACACGATCATTAAGAATTTCTCCCAGTTCGCACTCGCAAACCGTCTGTCCTAGTTCGCAGGGTTCCGCGCCAACATCTGCTCCTAGTTTACAGCCGCGAAAGGCTCTTCTCAGTTCACAAGGTTGGACGCAATCGGCTTCTCCCAGTGTGCAAGTCTCCGCATCCAGAACCATCAACCTCGTAGAATCTGGAAAGTGTTTGTCGGTTGCACCATCAGTCCCGGAACCGGAGCAGGATGATGATCCTATGGAACTTACGGAATCTCCAACACATATTCAGAATAATCTGAACACGCCTATGAAGGAAGACAATGGAATGCGTTCAGGTAAATTCGATCCAACCCAAGTGGATCCTCCTGTTTTGTCAAAGCAATTGATGAAGGATAATTCACAGACTAGTGCATTTGAAGGATCAGTTTTCACTAATTCAGATGTCAAATCTGTGAGGGTAGAAAAGGGGAAGGTGATTACTGTTGACAGCTTGTGTGCCAGTGGGAATTTTGCAATTGGTATGAATGAGAATTGTCCTTTAGGACATATGTCTGGATCTGATATAATAAAGCTTAGGAAGAAGATGGAGGGAATCTTCAGCTCATACACTGATGCTACTGATGAACGTAACTGGGAGTCCTTCCAGGCAGCTGTGATTCGAAGGGTTCAACCAGAGCTGGTTGGCTGGGAAATTTCCTCACAATTCACTTCTGAGAACTCTCAGACTGAACCTTATGCTGCACACACTATTCTGGCTGCTATTTGTGAAGAATCTGCTTATCACAATCCATCAGTTCCATCGCTCGATTTGGAGCCTATTAGCTGGAGTCAATCATCACACATCACTTTGGAATGGCTGAACAGGTTTGTTAGCTTCAGAATTGATGACTTCACTTCCATGATGTATACTACCTCCGTTCTCTTTTAATTGCAACGTAGGACTTTTTGCACTATTCACACATTCTACTTTGACTATAGTTTATTTATTAATGTATTACGAATTTAAATTTTTAAAAAATATTGTTAAATTCTTCTCATTCTAAATTTTCAAAATATGAATTTTCTAAATTTTTTACTAATTAGTATTGAGATATATTAATGGTCAAACTCGTGCGTTGGCAAACGTGAAATGTTGACTGTTGCAATTAAAAAGGAACGGAGGAAGTACTCAAAATGGGCTGGGAAAAGGATTTAATGGGAACTTTAAGGAGTTTGGTGGATATGTTAATGAAGTTGATGCTGCCTTGAGTCTGTTGATTGTCAAAGATCTCAATCTTAGTCTCTTTCCATATGACATTACCTCTGGGGAAGAGGTTAGGGGGGCTGCATGCAGATTGTTTATGTGTTCAAGAGGGAACTGGAGTTTTCACCACCCATCTCAGATGAATATTGCTGGTAAAGGGATCCAGGTACTCCATAAAAGAGATAGGGAGGGGAAAAGGGGTGACAGTGCTCACAAACTTGCTAATAGCAACTGGAGAGAGAATAGTGCTGCTTATGTTGAAGGTCAGGGCCAAGGTTTTGTGAGTGCAGGTGTTGTTTTAGTCTGGAGTGCCTTGGAAAGGAATTTGTTGGAGGATGATCCACAGAAAATTGCATTTCACGAATCATACATTGATGAGAGAACAGTTCAAGTTTGGATGGGTGCCCTTAAAAAGGTTATAGTCTGTATGCTATGTGATCCCTTCAGAGATAAAAACCCTCAGATTCTTTCTATTTTAGGGGAGATACTGCTGACTTATGATGAAGATCTGGGCAATCAAGTTGCTGCGGTTTTCTATGATGTGGCAGCTGAAATTACTACCAGGGCAGCTGGATTTTATCTTGCAGAACCTTTATATGATGATATTGGTTACAAAGAAGAGGCTTCAAGTGTAATTCCTGAGAATTTTTATACCCAGTTTCTGCTCCTGTTTGCTGTGAAAGAGTTGATGATGAAAGTGAAAGAAGTGAAGCTCTTAGATCAGAAACCAAGGACCCCAAGGAGGTACTGGGAAGGAAGAGGTTCCAGGATGAAGAGGAAGTTCAAGATCAAGGCTGTGTCTTATTACCCACCTTGAGGGCAAGGTGGTTAATTAGGGGGGGAGTAATGTTAGGAATCTGCCTATTTAGTATTTTAATAGGGTTTTTGAATGGAGAAATAAAATGGGCTGAGGTTAATTAAGTGGGCTGGGGTCATTTAATGAGTCTGTTTATCTATTTTAGTCCCTGTGTGGACCTACTACTATAAATAGTAAGTTGGGCAGCTAATATTAGGTAGACTATTATTTTGATTCTCGGTTGCCTTGTTGCCTAAGTCCCGGTTGCCTTTGTTGCCTACGGATTATCTTCTTCATCAATAAACATCATTCCTTTATCATTCTATCAGATCTGTGTTTGGTTGTTACTGTTTGTGCTCAGATTATACCAGGTTCCTATCATATGTCCTCTTTCTGCTCTGTGATAACCTCTCCTTCAAGAACGACGCATGCTGCACTCCTCTGTAACAAAGCAAAACAAGTAGAACTACTGAAAGGGCTACCAGCTCTAGAGGAAAAGGCCACTCAATAGAACATGTTGAAGTGACAGAACAGACAAATGTGGAGGAAGAACTTTATGATTGCGATAGTAATGATAGAGTTGGAAGAAGAGGATGATACGGGCAGCTTGTGTGCAAGATCTCGTCACAGGCCTTCGGGTGAGTGGGAGGGTAGACTGAGCTTTGGAAGGGTTGGCTATGTTTACTGTCTGGCAGAAAACTGGGAAGAATATAATTATGCAAACTTTTATCACAAGTTGGAATTTTTTATTGAGAATTCCAGAAACTCCCTTAGACTTTTCTTGCTAAAAACTTGCATACCTTTTCCCTGCATTCAACTGGCCATTAAATAGGTTTTACAGCGTTTGGAAAATAAAATAAAGAAAACAACTTAAAAGAAAACAATAATTCAAAGATTGCAATCAGAAAATAATATCTCAGATCTCTCAGGATCTCAAATCCCTGACTGTGACATGTCAATCAGATTTGTCTGATTTATTTGTCTCCCAGATTTGTTTGAATTTATTTGTCTTCCAAATCAGTCAGATTTGTTTGTGTTATTTGCTGATTTTTATCTTTCTTTCTTTTACGGTGATATTGACGCCCTAAGAATGCATCAGAGGAAATTGATGAGGAGTGGTGAATGATGAATTCAGAAGGCTTGCAAGTCGGATCTAAATTTTATGACTGTTAATTTATCAAGGCTTAAACTCGTAAACCAGAAACTTGTTTTTGATTCAATGTTTTGACTTAAGATGTCTTAATCATTAATAGCATCTTATGTTTTGCTCATGAAACTAAGGAGTATATCTTGGTATTTTGGTAATTTAGGATTTTTGAATGTCAAGATGTTTGCAACTTTCATTGGCATATATCATACTACGTACTTTTTTAATTCAAAATGTGTATGTAGTATAAGTTTAATTATATGCTTTCAGTAGTTACTTATCTATTATATTTGGAAGAAGTCTAAATAGCGGTCATCCCACTAGGCCGCTATACCTCTATAGTGTTTTCAAGGTTGGCCGCTACGCTCCGCTATCTGGGATTGATAACACTGGGTGAGAGCTTTTGCGGCACTGGGGTAATGTTGTTGGAGTAACTAAAAAAATTGTAAATGAATGGGCAAGAAGAAAGAGAGAAAATATTTTGGCTTCAAAAGAAGGTACAAAATAAAAACACTTCTCCATACAAAAGACAACTCGAGAAGGAAATAACCATTACTTATTCATATTTGTTGCAAGTCAATACAAGCTACACAATGTCCTTAAGAGCAATCTCCTGAGACCATCTCAGGAGACCATCTTCTGAGACCATCTCAGTCATGAATCTCCTTATTGATCTTCTGAGACCATCTCAGTCATGAATCTCCTTAAGAGCAATCTCACATACACAAAAAACTGGAAATACGAATGTACAATACTTGGAAAGTCAGACAAAGTGAAGACTTACTAGCTACTATCAGTTGCCCTCAACAGATGCTCAAATCCCTGGCTGTCGGTTATTGAAAACTCCCCAGGGCAGGCAAATGGAATAGAGACCTGGCATAAAATTAAACCCAGATATGAAAAATGATCAGAAATATATTCAAAAACACATCTACAACAAATTGAATATTGGAGTTTTTTTTCATAGGTGATAATTGAATATATTAATCATGTATACAAAAACAATCCTTAACAAAAACAAGAGTCTACAGAAGATTTACAAGGGGAATGAGTTTCAAAAACAAAGAAAAGCACAAAACCACCTACTACCTAATAGCTACAAACCAGAGTCCAAGATTCTTCGAAAGTGTATGGGAGCAACTCATCCCAAAAGGGTCCTCAAGAGATGAGGTTTATCTGACACCTATATCCTAGACTCAAACCCAGCAAGCACAAGTAAATGTTAAGGGTAGTCTTGTGTGAAATCATTCACTAAATTCTGGCTGTGCATATGTGTCAGTATCAAAATGTCAGAATTAGGGTTGCTAAGCTTGGAGACAAACCACTCTAAGCAAGACAATCCATTTATGTTAACCACCTAGCAGAAAGCAGAGATGACATTTATCAGGTTTCTACAACATTGTGATATAGATACATGGGTCAAAAAATCATAATCACTATGTTGATACTTGATAGTAAAGAACCTCGAGAACATGTGGAACAAGAAAAACAGATTATATAGCAACATCCGATGCAATTAAAAAAACGGAAGATATTCAAGCATAAATGTTTCCGTATTTGGTCAATGTGTTTCCACATGTCAATGCTAACATATCAAAAGCAATGCATCCGTAAGGCAATCGAGACTTGTAGGATGCAATAAAAGTTCTTAACAAATAAGAGCACGTACAGTTATAGATTGTGAAAATTTCTCAGCAACCACAACACTATTTGTTCCACTAGATCTAATACTGAAATCATCCCTCTTTATAGCCATAGTAGCTGGCTCCCATATGTCTAGATATCCTGTCTGGAGAGCAAAGAAAAGTAGGAAAAGATGTACATCACTAACAAGAGTTTTGTATTTCAAACAGTGGATATAAAGTAGCTTTCTAACAAAAATATAGTTGCCAATTCAGAATAAACAAGTTGATGCATTTTCCTACCCATGAGGATACTTTAAATGAAGCATGTCCAGAGCGAAGTGTTCTCTCTATGCAATTTTGCATTTCAGGATCTATCAGCATATAAACAATGTTTAGTCGATGAATGAAATGTATATACAAGGCATGTTATATTTTAGGATCTTGCAGGTTGCAGAAAATAAACAATGTTAAATCATCTGTAAGAAAATATTATGCATAAAGTGTTGATAAATTGATTGCAAACGATGGAAGATCTGGAGCTATGGATTTGATACAAACCAAGATAAGCTTTTGTGAAGGGTAGGGTGTGACAAGAGCCAAAACCAAAGCATCAAACACTAGAAGTCTTTGGATTGAACCTTTGAAGATCAACACTTCAGGAACGATGTTATGGCTCAGGTAACATGACTACCAAGCCTGAGCAATGGGCTTCAGAGGCCCATCATCTACATGGAAAAAGAAGGCTTGATGTGACTGGCTTGGAAAACAGGCTCCAAAGCCCGTTACTCCACCCCCAGCCTATTGCAAAAAGGCAACTTGGGAAAGGGACACCTTGTATAGTTCCGTTGTAAAAATCCATGTCTATCAGCAAAGATCCCCATTGGCACTGTAGCTCTCTTTGAAGGCACAAGTTTTTCCCCACTTGGGGCCCAATTAGTAAAATCATGAGTGATATGTTTCTTCTTGGGTTGGATGAGAGTATGGCTCTGGAAAGAGCAAAGTGGAGGGCGAATATTCGTGTGGGGATTGATCTCTTTTCTCTCTTTTTTTTTCTTTTATATTTTTATCTTCTTTATTTTTCTTATGCTCTTTATCCTTTTTATCTTCTTGGGAATTGTTTTCTTTTTATCATCTGTATCTTATAATCTTTAACTTTATCTTATATTTACCTTTATCTTATCCTTTTTATCTTATCTTATCTTATCTTTTTATCTCTCTTATCTTTCTTTTTCTTTTTGGCTCCGATATTTTGTATCGATTCATGTTAGCCAACCCCAGAATCTTTTGGGACAAACTGACCAAGGCATAAGAGAGATAAAAAGATAAGATAAGATAAAAAGGATAAGATAAAGGTAAATATAAGACAAAGTTAAAGATTATAAGATAAAGATGATAAAAAGAAAACAATCCCCAAGTAGGCCCTAGGACACCGCCTACTGCCTATGGGATGCCCACCTCTTTTTACGACTGTTAGGGACTTAGGTAGAATGGGATACCAAAAGTCCCACACCGAGTAGAATGGGATGCTTGGTGGGGTTCTTAAGTGCCTGGCTCTCCCACCTTGACAGCTAGCTTTTGGGGTGTGGCTCTCCAAAGTGCTTTTGGGGTGTAGTTCTTAACAATGGTATCAGAGCCGGTTGTCGGCGGGCCAAATGGGCTACTGGCGCAGGGTTCTGACCAGCGGAGGGTAATGACCGGCGGATCGGCCGAGTGAAGTGCCGCCGGGACGTCGGCTTTCCGGGGAGGGTGTATTGTTAGGGACTTAGGTAGAATGGGATACCAAAAGTCCCACACCAAGTAGAATGGGATGCTTGGTGGGGTTCTTAAGTGCCTGGCTCTCCCACCTTAACAGCTAGCTTTTGGGGTGTGTCTCTCCAAGGTGCTTAAGTTCATAACAACGACATCACATCTGAGCATGTAATAATGTTGCTTATGTCCCATGAGTTAATCTAGTTTCCCCTCCCAGTGACGTACTGTTTTCTGAAAGAATGTATAATTAAGAGTTGACTCTTTACCCATGCTCCAATGTTTTACACCTCAATGCTTCATTATTGTAGTTACAAATAGCCTAAAACTCTTATGTCATTTTGGCTTATGAAAAGCAAACTGGGCTTATGTCTTTCTTCGTTGCCTGGAGTTCTGCTGTAGAAGATCTCTAAATCATTGCTAAAGTGGAAGCTGTCTTATCGGAGTGTGAGGTCACTATTGCACACTGGGTTCATAATTCATATCAGCAAATAGAGCTTATTGGAAGCACTCCTCACACCTTGAGTTCAACTTGAGCTGGGGTTTCAAATAATTTCTCACATTCTAAAATTCATGGAGGGATGAGTGCTACAGGCCTGTGATGTTGGGTAAAAAAATTGTTGAATTTGAGTCGATATTTAGAAAGTATTTATGGCTTCCCTCAAGAAACATAAATAATACTCCCTACATCCCATCATGTTCTCGTTTGTTATATAATTATTTTTTTAGTCACTAAAGTTTTCTGATTGAGAGGAAAAAAAGGTATAAATCACATTTTTTTCCCTTGAGCAGAAAGGAAAACTTTTGGGACAGTCAAAAAAAGTTTGGGAGGAGGAGTTTGATTCCAAATAATCTCCTATTTATAGGGGTACACCACTGCTTTCTTCTCCATACATTTAACACATTTTTGTCAAAATAGTAATCTTTCTATATATAGAAGTGCAAATAATTTCCAAATATGTTGTGCAATATAGAAGTGCATTGTTAAACATATGCGCTTGATAATGCCAACATTTAATGTTCAATCAGATTTTGCATAATGAATTTGAAATTACCACAAGTAATTTTCCTGTGCTCATTTGCAAAAACCCTCACTGCTTCACCCTGAAAATGAAAAGAGATGAAGCCATCTTAGTTACCACAAGCAATGTAAAACAAAAGCCGTTTTCAAATACAAGCAAGGCATCATATAAATTAACTATAAACAAAACTCCCTACTCCCTAGAACAGTTATCATCTAGGATGATGCACGACATACAAGAAGTATTTTGACTATTCAGTAATTTCAAGACCGTAAAACATGTTTGGTTGAAAGAGACAAGAATTATTTTCCACCTTAAATTCCAAACTAGGAGAGTTTCCATATGTGGTTTGTTGGAAAATTTATTCCAAGTAACTACAATTGTTTGAACACGAGGAATGTTTCTTCCGCCCTTCTCTTTGGCATTTTAAATTCTGCATGAGACGGGAAGAAATATTGGTTATCTTTGGATAAAAGTGCACTCTAAAAAGCTGGTTAACTACACAGCTATATTGACCTTGATAAATAATTTATTACTCCCTCTGTCCCATTTTATAAGATGTATTTACTATTCACTTGGTCAACACAAATCACTCTTAATCTCTTACTTTATATATCAAAATTTTATGAAATTTGAATTATTTTTTGCAGGTTTTGTAGCGGTTTTAATGTAGTTTTTGAATATGTAATTCTTTTTTTCTAAAATTAATTTGAGTGCACACAGGGATCCGTTTGCTTTATCGTTGGTCAAACATCGTAAACCGAAAAGTATCTTATAATTTGGGACGGAGGGAGTAGTTCTTTTATTACATCACGATAGGTTATTCTCTTTTTACATTATATATGCAATTCAAAATGATTACAATTTATAGGTTAATAATATCACTACGTGTGAACATTTCATTCTAAAATCTAAATATTATTATAGACGAGAATTATATCTTCAAGGTTGAGCTGCATAATTAGAACAAATTAGATGTAATAATTTATATACTCTCTCCGTCCCAATATCCTTGTCCCATTTTTCATTCTTCGTCCATCCAACTATGTATGTCCCATACAATATTTGGTAAAATTTGTGTGGTTCTGATTCATTCTTACTTTATCAATTTAAAATCAACTGCATAACTTCACTTTTCGTAATGACTGTGTCACTCCCTCTTGCCCCAAACTTAGGGGGACGGGAGGGGGACGAGGTCCGGCTAGTAATATATTATACTTCTAAAATATTACAATCTGGTAAACGTAAACCTAATTACTTTTTCCCACTATTATCAGCCATTTTCCTTTATGAACTACTATCCCGAAATTTTCTTCCCACTTATAACTAAAATGGTAATATCCAACACTAAAAAGCCTGAAATATGCCCTCCTACATTTACCCATCAACGCAGTACCACTCCCTGGGCATGGGCCTATGTCTGCTCTCTCATCTCAGTCCTCACTCCCCATCCATCACATGTCCTCCTCTTTGTCTCGAATCATGGTCTGGACTCCGCCCTTATTTATCCTCCTCCATCAATCTTTGATACACTATCATCTTGGAGATCCACCACTCCCTTTCTTACTAAACTCTTGTTTTTGCCGTTGTATAGTCACTCCCAATTTCCATCATTTGCAATGGAGCCAAAGACTCACTATTTTTTTGGCTTGGGAATATGATGGAATAAAAGCAAAATGACTCATTAAATTGTTTGCACTTCTTTATTATGAAGTAGAAGTCAGTCCATGCAATTTTTGACGTGATTTTCATCATGGGTCATCCGAAAACAATCTCCATGTGCTTTTATACAGTGGCAAGGTTGCGTACATCAGACCCCCACTTATCCCACCGTAAGTGGGAGCCTTTGGGGCACTAGGGTAATGTTGTTGTTGTATAGTCACCCCCCAGATCGAGAGATTTGTTATACACTTTTATGCTGTCTTCGTCTTCTCCCATTGCCCCTTCATCCCTTTGAACTCCACCACTCCCTTTCTTACTCGCTATCCCCCTGGCGTCCTCGATTTAGTCTGACTTCAGAGCGGGTTTTTTATCGACACCCCAGGTCATCAAAAACCACTCATCATCGATTGAAACTCTAAATCTATAACCACTAGTTCACATGGTGGTGGTAGAAGAAAGCGGCTGTAGCTCTAGTGGTTTTCTACAAAAGGCAAGTTTGAGATGAAGAAAGAAAGATCAGTGGCCACAAAAACCAGGTGAATGTTATAGACTCTTTCATTGGCAAACAGTACAGGCGTAGGGCCCGCAAGGCAGCAGAGGCAGGAGATGCGCAAAACGCACAAGAGTCCTAGTTCTATTATTCTTAATTTATTCATTATTTATTTATTATTCATTAGTTTATTAATTTAGACTTCTTTTACTGTTAGTCTCCTATTAGGAGAATTAGGGTTAGCCTTTTCCTATATATATATAGGTAATGACATGCACGGCTGATCATTATTATTAATAAAGTTCAGATTCTATCGGCAAGGCCGAGTCTCTCTCTCCCTTCCACCATAGGTCGTAAGAAGCCTTCTGGCTCACAACCTTCTCCACTCGATCCTTCCACAACCGAGACAAGGTCTGGGCCGTGGACAAGGTCCTTCACCGCCAAACATAACAACTTGGTATAAGCTCCAGGTACGATGACTCAGGATGCAATCAAGACTGAAATCCAAACTGCCTTATCTGCCGCCATGGAATCCGTCAATCAGCGCCAGGGCTTAATTGAAGAACAGTTGGCCGCGATCCTCAAAAAACTCGGCACTTTTGATTCTGACAGTACCGAGAGCCACGCGCGACTCCATCGCGAGGACTCCACACCAAATTTTCTACCCAGATTTTCTAAATTGGAATTTCCGACATTCGACGGCACAGGAGACCCCCTGAGTTGGATTAAACGGTGCGAGCGATTCTTTGAACATCAACATATTTTACCCACTGATCGTGTTCGGGCAGCATCGCTACATCTCTCAGGTGATGCCCAATTTTGGATCGACCAATTAGAGAAAGCGGAACCAGCCCTGACCTGGGATACCTTTGTCACCCGCTGCACCGCCAGCTTTGAACCACCACAAAGCATGAACCCGGAAGGAGATTTGTCCAATCTCAAACAAACGTCTACTGTGGAGGCTTATATCTCAGAATATAGGCGTTTGCTGGCTCGAACATCAGACATTCCTCCTCGTCTCCAGATTAAATTCTTCACTGCCGGGCTCCAAGATGCTATTCGCGTGGAATTGGAATGGCTCCAGCCAGGGAATCTCGATGCAGCATTTAACCTGGCCCGAGGGGTTGCCTTCAAACAGCATACCTTTCTTAGCAAGCCATCACCTGGGGCACCACAACTTCCGGCGGCTCCAATTGCGACACAACCTCCAACTCAGCAACCACAATCACCTTCCCCGCCTCCTGGACGCCGAAATTATAATCCCTATTTCAAACGTCTCACTCGAGCAGAAAGGGTTGAACGACGTGCCAAAGGGTTGTGCTTTAACTGTGATGATGTATGGTCGGCCTCACACACTTGCAAACGCCTGTTCTGGATTGATATTGAGGAGGAGGATGAATCATTCAATTCAGACGCAGACGACTTGGGAATTTCATTGCATGCTATCTCAGGCCTTCGACATTCCTCTACCATGCAAATAACAGCCAGCATAGCAGGGCAGCAAATCATGATTTTGGTGGATTCCGGCAGCACCCACAACTTCATGAATCATGAGTTAGCATCCACGCTTGGGCTACAGATACAGCCCCACCCAGGCCTTCATGTAGTGGTTGCCAATGGGGAAACGGAAGCAATCCAAGGTGTTTGTCGTGGACTCTCTTTTACTGTCGGTACCAGGACATACACGGCTGATTTTTATCTTCTACCCTTACTGGGGTTTGACTTTGACTTAATTTTGGGAGTCCAGTGGCTTCACCAACTCGGCTCTATTCTCTGGAACTTTGACACATTATCCATGAAGTTCAAGTGGCAACAGCAGACCGTTGAATGGCAAGGACTACTGCCCGACTTTCACCCATCCCTAAATCTGGCAGTAGGCGATCTCATGGAGCGCCACACCTTAGAGAACTTGCTGGTCTCGTATGATACCCTCTTCGCAGCACCATCAGGCTTACCACCAACCCGCAGTTGTGATCATCAGATTACACTGCTTCCTGGAACCGCACCCGTGGTCGTCCGCCCATACCGTTACCCACATTTGCAGAAAGATGAAATCGAACGACAGTGTGATGAGATGCTTACTCTTGGCTTGATCCAGGAGAGTCACTCTCCCTTCTCTTCTCCTGTCTTATTGGTGAAAAAGCACGATGGGTCATGGAGATTCTGTATTGACTACCGTGAACTAAATTCCAAAACTGTGAAGGACAAATTTCCCATTCCGGTGGTTGATGAATTATTGGATGAGTTATATGGGGCAAAATATTTTTCCAGACTCGACCTACGTTCGGGTTACCGTCAAATCCGCATGAAAGCAGAAGATGTTCCCAAGACAGCGTTTCGCACTCACCATGGCCATTTTGAATTCCTTGTCATGCCATTTGGGCTCTCCAATGCCCCTTCTACCTTCCAAGGTCTGATGAATACAAGGTTTTGATGGTTTGGGACAATGAAGATGAACTGCATGAGGACAAAGGTGAAGAGAAAAGTCTGATGATTGTTCCAGAAAGTGAAGACGAAGATCGAGAAGGGCATGTTGAAGGGGAGTCGGTGATGGAGAAAGAAAAATTGGATGAGGTTGAATTAAATTATTGAACCCTATTCAGAAGAGCAGTCTGGAAGACTTGTTCAGGTCCTAATACCTACCTAGTTTCCTAAAAATGTGGGATGAAGGAAGTTTCAGGTCTTAGTCTGTGTATAACCCTTTGTCTGTTTAGAGCTTGTTGACTTTCTATATTGATGAATGCATTGTGAGTGTTCATGTGCTATGGTGACTGTGACAACTTGCCTCTACTGTGTGCTAATGTGCTTAATTTTGCTACGAGTAGTTACCATGATAAGATACCAGCTCGGAATACTTGATATGATGATGAGTTCTCTGTTGTTTTCTATGAGTACATACTGTCATTATGCCATGAGTAGTTACATGTTTGGTTTTGTGTTTGCTATGACTGTTTACTTTGATTGACACTCTTGATTAGGTAATGTCTGATCCTCTGCTCACTTTAACTTTCAGTAATTAGTGTGTCATTTCAGGCTATGCTTTTGGGACAGCTATGATAATAAGTGTGATATTTTTTACTGCCTTGACTTATTGCATGTTAGCCGACCCCAATATCTTTTGGAACTAAGGGTTGGATGTTGTTGTTGTTGTTGACTTATTACATGTGATGATTTTGCAACTCATATGGAAGGAGACTTATGCATTCAATGCACAAGTCGCGCTCCTGCATAACGGTGAAGGAAACAATCATTCTGTTTTAGTGCTATGTGCTACCTATCTGCCAACTACATTGATGTCCAGCCCTATCCAATAAGCAAAAACATATGGGCTATCCAACATGCAAAACTGTATCTTAGATTGAGATCATCACTGAACATGGAGGGGTCATCTTCATTTATGAACAAACCAAAAATATGCTCATAGATCTAACTTCTAAGAAGTAAACTCTTGAGGCATTGAGTCTTGCGACAGCGTGCCTTGAATGGCCTCTGAGGCAGCAATATCCCCTATATTGTCATGGGTATCCTTTTCTCCTTTGCCTCGTGAGATAGCTTATAGTAGTTCCACCATTCGACTTTCAATCTTGGCGGCTGATTGCTCTTTCAAATACTGTATTGCCTTAAAGAGTCCTAGGTCTAG
This sequence comes from Cuscuta epithymum, assembly GCA_945859915.1. NCBI lineage: Eukaryota > Viridiplantae > Streptophyta > Magnoliopsida > Solanales > Convolvulaceae > Cuscuta > Cuscuta epithymum. The sequence goes on along the minus strand of CAMAPF010000299.1, from coordinate 355,596 downwards.
TATGTTAAGATCTCGGAAATTTGGAGACTGGTTAGTCAGGTTAATATTAAAGCCATCATATCTGACTGGTAAGAGGTATGACATCATATAGTGGAGAGTATTGAAGGAAAGGAATAAAATATATTTAATACATAATATTGTAATTGATTAGTGAAGAACCGTTACATACATCTCTCATTTATGAGAGCTTTATTTCTTACCATATAGATATACTTAGTTGTAGTATAAATTGCAGCTCTTGTAATGTATTTTGTGTGCTGAAATATATTCAAAATCCTTCTCTTATCTCTGATTCTATATGGTATCAGAGCCGTTGAGCTCTAACCAGCCCACCCCCTCTTCCTCATGACCACCGCTGACAGTTCCAGTCAGCCGGAGGTTCTCCTTCAGCAAGGAGACCCCAACACTGCTGTTATCAGCCAGACTCCTCCCCCTTCTTCCTCTGTTACCGCACCCCTCAACCAAGATGGAGTAATAATTCTAAATCCCAGTCATTTTCCAGAAAAACTAGATGGCTCCAATTACCTTGTTTGGCATGACCAGATCCTGGACCTACTCTTCGGCTCTCAACTTGACCAGTATGTCGCAGATGACGCTGTCCCGCCGCCGCAGAGTGATACTGAAGGCCATCTCCGGTGGACTAGGCAGGATCGGCTCATCCGCCATGCCCTAATTGCCTCCCTGAGTTCAGCGTGTAAGCCATTGGTGGGATCAGCACGTACATCTGCGGCAGTTTGGAAGACGCTCGAGCAACTTTACGGGACCCGAACCGCATCTCAAATCCGCAACATGAAGGACATTTTCCGCCACACACGACAGGGATCCCAACCGGTAGGAGAGTATCTTCATCATCTCAAATCTCTCGCCGACGAACTCGCCCGAGCTGGCCGTCCTGTAGATGACGAAGATTTCGTCATTCAAGCCTTGGAAGGACTTAGCCCTGAGCTCCAATCGTTTGCGAATTCCATTCGCACCTATGGAGACAATAGCTTCGGTGCTATCTATACTCTGCTCACAGGCTTCGAAGCTACTCTGAGGCGGAAGGAGACCGTGGAATCATCGGTTCCTGTGGTGACCGCCAACGTCGCTGCTACAGGGGAGCCGATGGCGCTTGCAACTCGCAGAAGCCCAGCCCCGTCAAATACAGGGTCTATATTGGGCCCTGGACCATCTGCTCCAGCTTACAACCAGCCCACCCGCCCAAGTTATCCACCTAGAATCTCTAATCGGAATCAGCCCAGGAACCAGCGCTCCAATAATCACAATCAGCCCAACCGACGTGGCAATAATAATTTCGGGGGTCCCACAGGCCGAAATAACCCCGGGAATGGTAATCCCACCATCGGGGTAAATATTATGTGTCAGATTTGTGGAAAACCGAACCATTCTGCCCTTAATTGTTGGCATCGGTTTGAACAGCAGGCTTATCCTCCACAAGTTAACACAGTTGTCACTAATCACAATGGCTGGCTACTTGACTCTGGAGCAACTAATCATGTCACCAACAACCTGAACAACCTTACCTTGGCATCGGATTATACTGGCACTGACTCTCTCATTATTGGTAACGGTAAAGGTTTTGCGATAGCACAAGTCGGGCATATGACCCTTCACTCCCTCTCCTTACCTAATACTCTTTTTGTCCCTTCTATTCATACCAATTTAATTTCTGTCTCCAAATTATGTCGTGATAATGACGTACTAATTGAATTTCATTCCTCTTTTTGTCTTATCAAGGATCGGCGAACGGGAGCAATTTTGTTACGGGGTATGAATAATGGAGACGTCTACAGCTTGCCTGATGCCACACCTACATCATCTCCTTCTGTTCACGTCACACAAAAAAATTCCCTTAATAAATGGCACTGTCGTTTAGGACATCCTGCCCTCCCTATCACTAAAAAAATTCTCTATTCCTTAGGTATTTCTTTTCCCAATGTTGCAACTGATTTTTCTTTATGCGTCTCGTGTGCTAGTAATAAAAGTCATAAATTACCATTTGCTCATTCGTCTCTTACAAGCTCGGGACCTCTAGATTTAATTTATACTGATGTTTGGGGCCCGGCTCGTGTTACCTCTGTTGATGGCTTCCGTTACTATGTTATTTTTGTTGACCATTATACCAAATATATTTGGTTTTATCCTATGACTCATAAATCTGAGGTAACTTCTCTTTTTCAGCAGTTTAAAAAAATTGTTGAAAACTTTTTCCAACGTACAATTAAAACAATTTACTCTGATGGAGGGGGTGAATACATTACCTTGGGGAAATTTCTACATACATGTGGCATTTCTCACTTACTTACTCCTCCCCACACTCCAGAACACAATGGCTTTGTTGAACGCCGGCATCGTCACATTGTGGAAACTGGTATCACCTTACTTCACCATGCGTCCATGCCTCTTAAATATTGGACCTATGCGTTCCTTACGGCAGTTTATCTCATTAATAGACAACCTGCACATTCTCTTAACTTTTGCACCCCATATGAAAAACTCTTCCAACAACCTCCTCATTATAATAAACTTGTCATTTTTGGGTGCCAATGTTTCCCGTGGTTACGTCCTTATACCACTCATAAGCTAGAACCACGCTCTAAACCGTGTGTTTTTCTCGGGTACTGTGACCAACAGAGTGCTTATCGTTGTCTTGATCTCGCTACTAGTCGTGTCTTTGTTAGTAGGCATGTAGTATTTGATGAGTCCGTCTTCCCTTTTTCTACGACCACGCCATCAGTTTCCAAGACCACTACTGACGTTGATCTTTGGCTTCAACCTTCTCTTTCCTATCTTCCCATTTCTGGTACGATGGTTAATGGGGTGTCTCCTCCTACTCATACCTCGGCTCAAGAACAATCTCCTGGTACGTCAACCACCACTACCACCCAAAATGACCCCACTCCCCATACCTTGGCTCCAGAACATCCTCCCGGTCCGTCACCCACTACTCACACCCAAAATGACCCCACCCCCCATAGACCCACACCACCACATGTTATTACTTATCAACGCCGTCCCAAACCACATCCTCCTACACTTCATTTACCTACCACTCCTGACAAACCTACCTCACCCCCCAAGCCGAATAACCCCATGCCCAAACGTACCCACCCCATGACCCTTCGACCTCGTAAACAAGCCAATATGGCCGCTCACACTCCTTTACCTCATCACATAATTCCCACTTGTGCTTCTCAAGCTATGCAGGTACCCGAATGGCGGGCGGCTATGTCAGTAGAATTTGATGCCTTGGTAAAACAAGGAACTTGGGACCTTGTTCCATCTCAGCCTGGCCAGAATATTGTGGGTTGCAAATGGGTATATACAGTGAAGTATAAGCCGGATGGGTCCTTGGATCGCTACAAGGCCCGATTAGTGGCCAAGGGTTTTCATCAACGGCCCGGGATTGATTATTCTGACACTTTTAGTCCAGTCATAAAACCAGTCACTATTCGTGTTGTTTTGACTATTGCTCTTTCGCATGGCTGGCCGGTTCATCAATTGGACGTCAATAATGCCTTCTTACATGGCAATCTTCAGGAAGAGGTTTACATGAAGCAACCTCCTGGCTTCAATGATGGTTCTGGGTTTGTCTGTCGCCTACGGAAATCCATTTATGGCCTTAAACAGGCGCCTCGGGTGTGGTATCAGTCTCTTAGTGGATTTCTTCTCTCACTCGGGTTTTATCAGTCTGCTGCTGATGCCAGTCTATTCATATTTTCTTCTCATGCCTCCTACATATATGTGTTGATTTATGTGGATGACATTATTGTTACTGGCTCTACACCGGCATTGATACGACAAACTATTGATTCCTTGGCCCACCAGTTCTCCATCAAGGATTTAGGAGCTTTGCATTATTTCTTGGGCATGCAGGTTACTCCTACCCAGGACGGACTCTTTCTTGATCAACATAAATACATTATGGACTTATTAAAAATGTTGAACATGGATGGAGCTAATCCTGTGTCTACGCCGTTAGCATCTTCTGCCTCCTTAACTCTGTTTGACAGCTCTGGATCCTGTGATGTCACTCTCTATCGTCAAGTCATCGGGTCACTTCAATACCTGAATCTTACCCGACCAGACGCTGCTTTTGCCATTAACAAACTAGCTCAATTTATGCATAAACCGACGGTTAATCACTGGCAGCTTCTCAAACGTCTTTTACGCTATCTCCAAGGCACTGCCTCTCATGGACTTTTTCTTCGTCGGAGTATTTCTCCCTCCTTATGTGCCTTTGCTGATGCTGATTGGGCAGGGAATCCTGATGACCGCTCCTCTACTAGTGCCTACGCCATCTTTCTTGGGGAATCTCTTATCTCTTGGAAATCAGTCAAACAACGTACTATTGTGAAGTCTTCCACGGAGGCCGAATATCGAGCTCTTTCTACGGCTGCCTCTGAAATTATTTGGATTGAATCTCTCTTATGTGAGTTGCGGCATCCGCTCCTGTCTCCCCCACTTCTCCTATGTGACAACAAAGGTGCCACTACGTCCTCAGCAAATCCTGTCTTCCACTCTCGCATGAAACATGTGGCTATTGATTTTCATTTTGTTCGGCAGCGGGTTCAACGTGGACTTCTTCGCGTTCTTCACATTCCATCTTCTGATCAAGTAGCTGATGCTCTCACCAAACCGCTTCCGCGACAACGCTTTTTTCTTCTTCGAGACAAGCTCAGGATTCTTGGGAGTGACAGAATACCTGGCTTGCGGGGGCGTATTGAAGGAAAGGAATAAAATATATTTAATACATAATATTGTAATTGATTAGTGAAGAACCGTTACATACATCTCTCATTTATGAGAGCTTTATTTCTTACCATATAGATATACTTAGTTGTAGTATAAATTGCAGCTCTTGTAATGTATTTTGTGTGCTGAAATATATTCAAAATCCTTCTCTTATCTCTGATTCTATAGAGAGCTCCCCTGTCCTGGAAAAAGTTTGAGATTATGGAACAATGGATGTGCAACGGATTTGTTATCTAACATCTTTGACGCCTCAAGAACATCTACTGCATGTTTTCTTTGAGACACGTAAATACCTTCTTTGGATTGATCTACTTCGATACTGAGGAAGTACTTTAGTTTGCCAAGATATGTTGTCTCAAAGTGCTGAAACAAATGTTTTCTTAAAGACTTGCAACAGAATTTTATGGAAAGGATTTTGTGGAAGGACATTAAGAACTTCCCCTTGGCCAAAGGCATCCAACTTATGAGATAACAAGAGTGAAGTATAGCCTCCCCCAAAATCTCCTAGGAACCCTATTATGTACAAGCAAAGTGCACAGAAGTACACACGCGAAGAGAAAAAGGAAGTGTAGAGATATATGGCCCGTTTGGATAATGGTGGTTGTATCAAACCGCTGTTCTTATTGAGCTAGAAACGCTGCAAAAAGCAGTGTGTTGCTGCGGAACCGCCGAAAAACAAACAGCACCATACTCTTTTGCATTATCACTGTGCAAGGTTTTGATAGATACCCCAAACTGATTTTGAATTTCATTAAAACTTTTGGAATACATAGAACAACTCAGCGATTTTCCATCAAAGACATCCATGTGCAACGATGAACTCGTCGATGAGAACGAAGTATACAAAACCTAATGCAGCTGAGACCCGACGTGGTCGCCATACACCATAATGGACTAAAAAGAAGATGAAATGATAACAAACTTATTTTTTCGAACAGGACACAATACTCTTCTATGTTTTCCCAATTGGCATAAACCACATTATATAGTTTTTAAGTTTATAAAGTCAAGAACAAGTTGACGCAATTTATTAACATTAGGGTGTCCGAAGAGGCAATGGTTAAGAAGAGATGACACAGTTGCAGAACAGTATTAATGTTTAAAAAATCATTTATGCTGAAACCTATCATGAATTAGTAATGTCACAGTTTACTGTAATCTTATTTTGTTTTTGGAACTCCTTTTCAACACATGAGAGAAGTTGGTCTGTGCGGAATGGAGGCGGCTCAATAGATAAATTTCCAGCGAAACCTTAAATAGAAAATAAGATCACTGAACAGATAGGTCGGCTTTTAATAGTACATTGATGAGATCCACTGTTTACCTACTGCATGGACCGCTTGATGGCGCCACGCCAAGTAAATAAAAGGGATGACCTTATGTGGTGTTTTCTGCTAAGTTTTAGCTATTTACAATCTTTACAGCTTCTTCCCCCTTTCTCCATTAAACTTTTCAACTGTCCTCTGTTTATTTCAAACAAAGTTACGGTACACAACAGCAAGTAGATCATAGGATTCATGACAATTACCTTTCGCTTCCTGTCATCCAGTGGCCGCACTTCAATGGCGAGGTATGTATCAACGTCATCAGCAGTAACAAGATATACAGGTTGCTGGGCACCTGCCATTTAACGACACTATGTCTTCAGGATTACCGACGAAGAAAAAAAAGTTACAGCTAACTGAAAAGAACAAGAAATCTAAGCAGAATACCCTCTATGTAACTACAAGATCCATCTTCCTTGTGCCGAACCCACTGTTAAGTCCAAAAATGAGGCAAGAAATAAAAGTGGATTCTAACAAATATGTAGAATCACAATTAATGTTGTATGATGGTTTCTGATGATGATAAATTGATAACAGTATGAATGGTGTTGAACTGTAAACCATTGGAAGCAAAAATCAAGATAGCATGACGAGAGCCTAGAATTAAGAAGCACCTCAAAAATGCAGCTGGTTGTTCCATTGATAGAGTATCCAGACGCTTGGAGTTCTCGTCCCGGACATGCTTCGCCTGAAATTTGGAGACCCTCTATTGCAGGTAAGGGATCATCATCTGCAGCTGTTAAATGCTTTGACATTAGGTCACATCTGACTGCAAGATCTTCACAGTTGTAATAGCCAGTCAAAAGAAGCAACTTTTACCTTCTGAGAAGGAAGAAGTAGGTTCCTCCATAACAGGAGGTAAATATGGAGAGTATGTGGAGATTGGATCCTCTTGTGAAGTTGCATATGGAGAGCTTTTAGAAACCCAACTGACTGAAGGTTCTCTATCACTTTGAGTTCTCTCAATGTCAAGGTCATATGTCACAGTAGTGCCGCTAATATCACTAAATGTCACCTGTTTATTTGGTATTTCTTCATTCGTTGACTTAGAAATGGGTTGGTCGTGGCTGATTGCAAACTGAGTAGATACACCTACAGATACATTACGCCTGCAGAGCATGGTTAATCCGGAGTAAATAAACACATTGATGATTTCATAAGAGAAATCATTTACGAATAATAGATTCAAGATTGAAGGCACAACTATAACTAGAAAAATAGAAGAGAAGATGCAACTACATCAAGCCATTATCAGATATGATATCCTATACCCACTAAAACTTGAAAAGGAAGCTAAGCTTATATCAAGATTATTTAGCGCATGTTTCTGGTAACGAAGATTAATTCCATCCTATTTGAAATTATACAATGAGAAGGTGTCAATTTTTATTCCAGGCAACATGAAATTCATAGTTGATTCCTTTCAAGTATGAAGAAAAAGGGAGAGTTCAGTTGAAAACAGAACCCACCACCAAAAGCAGGTTGGAATTGTACAATCAATTCACAGTAATATTCTCCATTTCACCAGGCTCACCTGCTTGCAGATGGTGAAAAACTTCTGAAATCATTTCCACCCATGCCTTTTGTGGTATCACCAGTAATCTCATAGTGAGGACGGCCTGATGGATCCTGATCTCTTCCTGTCCCATCAGTAGATCCAATCACTCTTTCACTAGAATATCTTTGATGTGGTACCAGGTCAAGCCCATCTTTAATCTGGTAAAATTTAACTTCGCGATTATGCACATCCTAATCCATAATATTTGGACATGCTGTATGTAATCAGTATTACCTCAGCAGAGTCAGCGGGTGACATAGCAAAATTGGAGTTGACATCAGACAACCAAGGAGCCATTTGGTACTGAGACTCCTTTAATTTAGCCTATGATTCCAAGAAAAAACAATGAGCGTGTTCAACAAGGCACAGTACAATGAAAATGTGAAGCACTAATATAAAAATTTCAATAACAAACCTCTGTAACAAAAAGCTTTTCCTGCAAATGCCTGAAAAGAATCTGCAAGAACATCATTTTGTGTGTTGTGGGTAAGTTTTGGAAAATTAGAATCCACATAGAATCTCTACCAAATCGGTCAACAAAAGCATTGTTTCATACAGGTTTTATAAAAATCAGCCTCTTAACTATTAGCATAAAGATTATATGACATCATGAGAAGAATCTCCTAGACAGTTGGCATTAATTAAGAAACTGAGTTGTTTTCATTAGCTTCACAGGTTGCAGAGCTTTCGTAGTAGATATTTTTGATGTGTTAACTACTTAACTCTAAGCGATATAGGTCAAGCAAACCTACCCCTCCAATTTCTCTAGTCAATCTTTAGATATTATAGTGTCACATTTTTAGATTATTAATAAATGAGAAAGAGCTCATGTTGTCAGTGCAAATTACATGTTCACACATCTTTTTAGCTATTCTGTTGTTTCAAATTGGTGTTTTGACAGAAGACTGTTCATGTTAACTTGCAAAAAAGATGTGTGAACTTGCTGCTATGTTAACTGCAGAAGCATGTCAAATGTGTGTCATTACATGTTCACACATGTTCATACATGTTACCCAAAGCTTTGAGTTTTCATAGTCACGAGTTCCTTCAACTCATCAAAGACATGGACAAACTCATTGTTGGGGATGATGGTTTGTTTCTGGAAAGACTGGTTGCAACAATATCAAGCCAGTTAACTGGTACAGATGGAAAAGCACAGCACAAAGAAACATTTGTCGCTATTGAGTGCGGGAAAGCTACTGAAGAGTGAAAATTCACTAGATACATCTGCTGCAGAAACATCTGAGATTGTGAAGGTTCAAGCACTGAAGCACATGGTCCAGCCATGGTAGTCGATGGCGCAATATGGCGTGCGCGCCATGCGCCATGAGGCGCGAAAAACCCTCTGCGCTATGAAAAGGGGCTGTGGCGAGGTGTATACACATGGCGTCGCCATTCATGCGCCTTCGCCATTCCTGCGCCTTCGCCATGGCGATGCGAATGTTTTTTTGACAAAATGGGTCCGCGTTTTTGAGCTGTAAGTTGTGGAGTTTTGGGCCATAACAATCTGTGACCCATGACAACAATAAAACTCTAACAAAAACTTACTATTTTAGCCCATAATACTAACAACAACCCTAACTACAAATAAATAAACACAACAAAGTGATAACACGTGAGAAGTTAAAGCTGCTGCAACGCAAGAAAAGCTCTGCGACAACCAACAGAAAGGCAAACGACAAGGGGAACTCTCGTTGACTTCTTCCAACTACAAAAGGTACTACTACCTCTTTAATGCTGTGTATTAATGAAGAAAAGTTCAGTTTATAAGTTACAGTTTATCCAAAACTTTATATGAGTTATAGCATTGTAAAATGAAGTTTTTACTTTAATACTTATAGGAGTTATAGCATTGAAAAATGAAGTTTTTACTTTAGAACTCAAAGTATTTAAACTGATAAATTGATACACTTTTATAAGTTAATTTAGTTTAAACTTTACAATTTAGACTTTAGTTGATATTCAGTTTAAAAACACACATAAAATAACAGTTTAAACTCACACACAAAGTTGATTAAAGTTTAGACTGTTTATGAAAGTCTAAACTTTTCTGTGCATGGTTTAACTTAAACAGTTTAACTTAATTAAAGTTTAGAACTTTAGACTCTCTAACTCAAAATTAATTAAAGTTTAGACTGTTTATGAAAGTCTAAACTTTACTGTGAATGGTCTAAACTTAAATGTGCATGGTTTAACTAAAACAGAGACTTTATATGGTATATAATTTATGTAAAGTTTAAACTTAAAGATAAAGTGTTTATGAATGTCTAACACAAAGTTAATTAAAGTTTAAATCCTATATTTTGAGTTTAAACTAAACTTTACACTGTAAGATGCTTTAATAGTTTGCTTTATGTGTAATTGTCTATCAATTTATAATAGTTGAGAGTTGATATTTTAAATACTCATACTGTTGGCAGAGGTAACATTGATCATTTTTATTTTAATTTACTTTAGATGATGCTCAACTATCTTTTTTATCTTAATTGTTATTATAGAGGTAACCGAAGAGGCAGAGCAAAGGATGTCTGTTGCCTTTGCTAAGGAGCTCTGTCAGAAAGTGGAAGAAAACAACAACAATGAATTGCGCTGCAACTACTGTGGGCACGTGACGAAAGGTGGAATTACAAGGTTTAAACAACACTTGACCGGGAAGCACCGCAACACAACACAGTGTGAACGCATTCCCGCTGATAAGAAGGCTGAACTGCAGGCGTTAGTCTTGAAAGAATCTGCTGCTAACTCAGGAAAAAATGTGTGAACAAACCTTTCGAAGTACATACACAGTACAGCAGTTCGGTGGGTCAAGTGCAAATAGGGTGATTGGAGATGATGACATTGAGATAACTGGTTCTCAGTCAAAAAAACGTAAAAAGGAGGCATTGACGCAAACAACAATCCCATCACACATGAAGAAAAAAGAGAGGGATGAGTATGCTCAAAGCCTTTGTTTGTGGATGTACAGGAACTGCATCGCCTTTAATGTAGCTCATGACCCTTTGTGGAAAGAAACACTAGAAAAGATTGGCAGGTTTGGAGCTGGGTTTAAAGCACCAACGTATCATGAAGTGAGAGAGACGTTCTTGCAAAAAGAGGTCGCAAAAACAGATCTTGTGGTCAGTGAGCACAAAAAATTCTGGGAATTAGATGGCTGCACTATTATGTCAGATGGGTGGCAGGATAAACGGCATAGAACTCTAGTGAAGTTTTGCGTGAATTCTAGCAAAGGGACAGTGTTTATGAAAGCCGTAGATGCTTCATCTTACAAGAAGACCGGGGAAGCACTTTTCAAGCTTTTCGATGAGTGGATAAAAGAAATAGGTCCTCAAAGTGTCATACAAGTTGTGACCGACAATGCTAAAAATTATGGATTAGCGAAGAGGAAAATAGAACAAAGATATCCACATATCTTCACGACGGGGTGTGCAACTCATTGTCTTGACCTTGTTCTAGAAGACTTATCAAAGAAGATGCCGATAGTTAGAAGAACTGTGAAGACGGCACAAGGGATTACTACTTACATCCATAGCCATACCCTTGTTCATGACTTAATGAAAGAATTTACCAAGGGTAGAGAGTTAGTTAGACCAGCTGCCAAACGGTTTGCCACTAACTTACTGACTCTTCAAAGTCTTCTCACGCAGAAACAAGCATTGAGGCAGATGTTTGCTTCACCGAAATGGTTTCAAAGTGAGTTTGCAAAAACTACGGAAGGTCAATCTTGTTTTGAGTCGATTTATCGTCAAAGCTTTTGGAGGAGTGTTGCCTATGTTGTGAAGATTTCTTTGCCTGTAGTGAAGGTATTGAGAATTACGGATGGAGAGTTGCCTCCAATGGGCTTTATTTATGAGGCTATGGAGAGAGCGAAATTGGGAATAAAAAATACATTGGGAGGTAAAGAAGAGGAATGCATGCCTCTTTGGAAGATAATAGATAAGCGTTGGAATGAGAACCTGCATTCTCCATTACATGCAGCGGGGTATTATCTCAATCCTCAATTCTTCTACCCTAATTCACGGCGAATCCTCGGAGATGAAGAAGTATGTGATGGCTTTATAAAGTGTGTGGAGAAGATGTTGCCCACTAGCATTGGAGAGAGTGTAGAGTTCTCAACTGAGATATCAAACTATACAAATGGTAGAGGAAGTTTCGGAACTAAAATGGCAATGAACAATAGGGACAAACAACCACCGGGTATGCAAACTGTAATCTGTCTTCTCTTTCTTATTTAAGTATTTTATTTACTTAAATTTGGTAATGAGGTAACCTACTGCCTACAAACTTATTTTAATTAACTTTCTGCTAGAACCAATTTTGCAGGCTAATAGATACTGGATTTAAACTTTCTGGAAACTGGAAAGTCCTAAACTGCAACCTACTATCCTACAACCTACTGTATGGATATTGGAATCTGAAAACCTTAAATCTGAATATTTTAAGCATGAATGTATGATTAGTAAATTATTTTGAGTACCAAATGTGAGTGACTAAGTGTTAAATGATGGCTAGCACTTGCTGTAGCCTGTAATTGACTGCAAAATTAGAATGGAAAGCTGAAATTTTAAATCATGAAATCTTAGTATTGTTTTCTAGATTATTAATTAGCATTTGGTTGGAATTTTTAAATATAGTTGACTGGTGTCTTGCAAATGGCTCCTCGTTTCCTACATTGCAACATCTCGCTGTTCGGATCCTTAGTTTAACTTGCAGTGCTTCTGGATGTGAACGAAACTGGAGTGCTTTTGAAAATGTAAGTTCATAAATCTGCCTTTCATATTTAACTCAACTGTTTAAGTTATCCGTAGTTGATTTATTATCTACTTGTTTTAGGTTCAAAGCAAGAAAAGGACAAGGTTGCTGCCAAAAAAATGAATGATTTGGTCGGCAGAATCAACGTCTTCAAGATCCAGCTTTCAAAAAAATGAAAGTATGTTTGGATGACATTGACGATTGCAATGAATGGATTGATGAAGCTGCTGAGCAAAATGAAATGGAAAACTGGGATGTGGTGGAAGAAGTTGTTGGTGTTAATGAAGCAAATCACAACACAAGAGCAACAACATCAAGGGCATCAACACTTCAGCTGCACGACAAAGAGGAGACAGAGGAGACAGAGGAGACAGGGGAGGCGGAGGAAATGGAGGAAACGGACGAGGTTGCAGATCCCTCCGAGGATGAAATGAATGAGGATGGTGTGCCATTGCTATCAGATTCAGACCAAGATGATGAGGAGTCTGATGATTGATGATGATTATGCCATAATCATCAAACAAAAGCAAGCTAACAAGCCTAAATCCAAACATATTTTGCAAGACAGAAACTTTTTTTTGAATATTATGTTTTTTGGAAGTACTTTGAACTATTTTATCATGTTTTGGTGGTTGGGTAAACTTGGGTTGATGAATTGCAGTATCTATTATTAGTTTTGAAGGTTTTTTTTGTCACGTGGCGACGCCATATTTGCGCCTTCGCCAGCGCCATGGGTTGCGCCATGCGCCATGACAACTATGGGTCCAGCCATCCGGGAGATACTGGGCTGGTAGAAGCGCAAGGATGAAGCTGTTGTTCAGGGCTGTTTCCTGCCTCCCCCACCTTGAGGACAAGGTGGTTGTCAAAGGGGGGAATGATGATAGGGACCCAGCAAAAGAGGCCATTAATAATAATAATAATATTAATAAGTACTCCCTCTGTCCCTAAATTTACTTCCATTTCGCTTTTCGAGAGTCAACTCAAATCACTCTTAAACTCTTACTTTTTGTATCAAAACTTTATGAAAATTGATTTTTTTTTGCAGGCTTTGTAGCGGGTTTAATGTAGTTTCTGAATATGTAAATTTTATTTACTAAAAATAATCCGAGTTTTCACAGGGATCATTTAACTTTATCGTCGGTCAACCTTCGTAATCCGCAATTGGAACAACATTCAGGGACGGAGGGAGTAGTATATATAGCAGGAGAGGGGAAAATAAGAGTGAGGCATACATTCTGTTGGGATTGGACTGGCCCACTGGGATTTGGGAGTGCAAGACTACTCGAAGTGTCTCAACTGTTCTCTTTCTTTCTGTTCTACGCCATTGTAATTCTGCTAGGGTTCTGAGAATTTATCGATAAAATACCATGTTTCTACTGTGTTGGCTGAGTTCCCTATCACATCCGTAGTCTTTTGACTATAATGTATATGTCCTACATCGGAACATCATTAAGACATTGATGGAACTAGTTAACATATTCGATTCTATCTTCTTGTGTGGTTTGGCCCAAGTGTCTTATCGCCCACTTGAGTGGCCAAACCCAATCCTGAAATCTTCAAGCGTCATATGATATGCCCCGATAAGAGGAGAGAAGTACATAATCTTGGCAAGTTAACAACTTGAGAGTGTTTTCTTTTGCAAATAATGGATGCAACCCATGTGCATAATGATTCATACGATATACTCAGAGAGAAACACTTGAGTAACAAAATCCGTTTTACAAAACTAAAGAAATTTGATTACCCAAGCAAGATTTTTCAGCCTGTAGAATATCTTTTGTATGCTAACCTTAATGTTACCGACAATTGATTGAGCATCAGCTACAGAAGGCTGAAGAGAATACTCTGCAAGTAGTGGTAATAGAGATGATACAAATGTTGATCTTTCTTGTTGTGCAGCCTGAGATTGATAGCGTAAACATCAAAATACAGTAGTTGATAACAGAAAGGATATTTGGGGAAAAAATCCATTAAACACAGGATAGGTCATTTCAAGTTATTAAGAAAGCTCTAACAAAAACCATGAACATTCATAACATTCATAATCTCTCTTTTGGAAGGAGATAAAGAACTCAGCATGCATATTAACTTGAAAAGCTGTAATCTGTCTTAAGAGGAAAATTCAGAAGTAATTCATTGCATGATGATCTTTTGGAAGATGGAAAAGTGGAAAGAACCATATGTGTAAAAAAAAAACTCATGTAACTAGTAACTCAACATAAGCTTAGAAGTTATAATAATTACAGCAAACAATGAAACACATAGTTCTACAGGCATAGGGGTATATGAGACTATGAGTATATCCTAAGTGCTTGTTTCAAGACTAAGATAAACTCAGTGGTGACTGGTGAATGAATTGTCAAGTAATCAAAAGTTAAATTAGATGCACAGATTAAATCAGTTTTATTAAGCATGTTTCCTCGTCTCTGAGCACATTAGGGCACACTACCTCATCTCTGTGAATCTAGTTTAACTCAAGTATTTGACAATTCATTCGGCATTTTTGCGCCTGTGTATTTTTCAACAAAAAGGTGGTGATGCCAGTCAAAATAGCTAGCTTTGCAAAGTTCAAAATTATCAATGGCTAATTTTCTCCTTGGGGTTAACCCAAAAAAGGGCTACGGTTAAATTAGAACAAACGCTGTGCTCCATGTTTCTTTAAAAGGACTTCAAAATATACAATATTTCATGCACATGATGCAAATCACAGATCTCATTAGGACAATAAATCAATACATAGGAAGTAGCAAGAAAAACTGTATAGTCCTGAAAATAACACAACAATTGAAACCCTATCTCTACCTGCAATGCATATGCAAGGCGTATATTTTCTTCAATAATCTCTTGTCTATATGATATTGCTTTGGATGCAGCATCAACCAGATCCTGTTGCTGTTGGTCAAAGTCCTGTACCATGAATTGATTTTTGAAAACCATTTTGGCGAGTTTAAATTTGGTAAAAAAGTAAAACATGATATAAAAGAAAGCATGAAGGCTCTGTACCATGCGCATATAAGCAATTCGCTTTTCCAGAACTAACTTCTCATTGCGTATTTGTGCTTCCTGACACAACAGATGTATAGCTTAATGACACTGAAATACTTGGAATAACCATGGTGCTGAATAAAGAGGTACATTACTTTGACGGAATATTCCCCAAGGTGTTTTCTAAGTAGTGAAATCTCTTGTTCTCGATCAGGTATCTGTACAACAGAGTCATATTAGAAGACAAAAGAAAAAAATTACAAACAACTAGCTTATTTATTTAGATGAGAATAAGAATAAGAATTACGTAGTATATTTTACGACTAAAATTCATCAAAAGCGCCATGATAAAGCATAAGACTGCACTTTGAAGAGGAATAACGTCTTTATATCATAGACAAAGTGTACCTGCTTCAAACTGCTGGGATTATTTAGGTCACCTATTGGCATCAACCCCTGTCCAGGTGCATTAAGCCACCTATCTTGTTCCCCTTCTTTTTGGTACCTACCTAAGCCAGTTCAATTGTCACTTTTGGAATGTGTCTAAACTTTGAGATTTTTAACTAAAGAATTCATGCCAATAGTTTTTTCCCATTTTAGACATTCACGTTCTCATTGAATCCAAACGAAAAAACAAATATTATAATGGAAAGAATGTGTCATCATATACCTGCTAGGAGAAAATGGTGACGCAGAAGGTGATGACAACTGAGAAAATCCTGAAGGATCGGGAGATGTCTGACCACCAGAAAGCATTCTAAGTGTGCCATTGAAATTGGGAGGCTCTCTGCTGCTTTCTCCCTGTGCTTGTAGACTAGTGCATGTATCATTTTGGACAAGATTATTAGAAAGAGTGTGCCTTGGGGTATTGTTGGGCCAATCACTTTGATTTCCAAAATGTGAGTTTGACATAAGAGTTCCATGTG
Organism: Cuscuta epithymum; assembly: GCA_945859915.1. Classification (NCBI taxonomy): domain Eukaryota; kingdom Viridiplantae; phylum Streptophyta; class Magnoliopsida; order Solanales; family Convolvulaceae; genus Cuscuta; species Cuscuta epithymum. Next base: position 339,298 of record CAMAPF010000299.1, on the reverse strand, counting down.
GCTGGTGATGATAGTCATCCCATTGTTCGGCTGAATGAGAATTCTCACTTTTCAGCCCACCTGATTTCTGTTGAAAGGAGAGATTACAAACAGTGTACATTAAACATATGATAGAGAATCTGAAAATGGAGGCCACAGTCCACAAACAAAATATACACACAATCACACACATAAATAAGCATAGAAACAATACTGTGTCAGAGCCATAATTACAAGTGAAAGTAGTCAAAGTATTACTTATTTTACATGATCATAGTCAATAATGACAATCATGTATAATTTCAAAGTTGAATTGGTTTACTTCGTTGTGAAATTAATCACAAAACAGCATTATCTGAAGAGTCAATACAGTTTCGGCATCCTAGATTCTTACTGATGAACACAAACACAATAGAGCATGAAGGTATCTGTCATGGACGTTCAGGCAGGGATACGGGACTGCTGGTCCTTCACAGAGCAGGAAGCCAGGAACTCTAGAGATTTGCATCAAAGCCTTAAAATAATTAAGCAAGGTATAATGTTTTACTGATGAAGTTAAACCCCTACTAGTAACACTCACAAGCAGGGGCGGAGGGAGGGGTGGCCTGGCTGGGCCATGGCCCAGGGTAAATTTTTTTTTTGTTAATTATATATATAGTTTAAAATTTATTTTAGAAGCTGGCCCAGTTCAAATACGAAAATGGCCCAGGGTAGAAAGGGCCAACGCGAAAACAAAAGTCCACCTCTAGCCCGATTTCAGTGCAAGACCAACTAAATCAGGCCCGGTGCACGCCTCAACCCCAGTCCAGGGCCAAAATTAAAGCCCAGGGTTAACCATAGACTATGTTTCTGTTGGCTGCTTAAATACGATTAGAAGACCGGGATTTATAGTTGTACTGAAAGGAGCACACTATTACTTCTTCAGGTGTGGGATAACAAACCAATTTAGAATACTTCAAAAGTAAAGTATTATACTTCCAGTGTGGCACTAGTTATTATCTATGGAAGTATTAATGTGTATGCGTAATATTATACTTTCCCATTCCTTATAAAGTATAGCTTATAAATATACATTTGCTAACTCATTACTGATTATGAGCTTCTATTAACACAAAACTTTAAAATTAAAACTTATATTTAACTTAATAAACTTAAATTGTGGTTTTCCATATATCTAATATATTAAATTTTTTTATTTCTTATTTTTATAAAATCTTACGATTTCGGATTCGATTTTTAAACCTTTGTACCAATTCGATCCAAAAATACGATTTTAACAACCTTGCCTCCAGGCTTTAGTAAAGAAGCACTCATGCGCAGCAAGCCGGCAGCCAAGCGAGATGCCAACCTTGCCTTCAGCCTTCAGTCATTAAGCAACGCACTCACTCCCGGACGTCGCCGCTTGCCGTCTACTCGCCGTGAGCGTGTGACGTCGTCTGCTCTGCTTCCCCTGCTCGACTGCTGTCTGCCTGTCTTCTACTCTTCCTCTCTTGGACTCCAGTCTCGATACATGTCACACAGCCAATTTGCCAAGGGTTTTTTCTTTTTCTTTTTTGTTTTTACAAGTTTTAGATTAATGTAGTGTTTTGTTTGTTAAATTAATATATTAGGTTGTGTTAGTGAGTTAGTGTAAATGTGTAATAGTGTGTCACCATTGATTTGTGTAATTGTATATTTGTATGCTTTGAATTGTGAAATAGAAATTAGGAATATCAAATGTGATTTGTGAATTTTTTAAAATAATAATATGAAGGCTAAAGGGTCAAATAGGCCCTTGAACTGACTTAAAGTGTTCAATTAGCCCCTTATATAGGAGGTTCTGCCCGGTCGTCGCCAATTGGGGTGGTTCCCGGTGGAATTTTTTGATGAATTTTTTTAGCATCTTCTTCATTAAGTCTAGTTTACTCATACCAAATTTCAGCTAAAAATTCAACCGGGAAGGCAGTCAAATGATTTTCCGAAATGTACTGCGTTGTTTAACTTCGCAGTTACCTTCAAAAAATCATTTGACTACCTTCCCGGTTGAATTTTTAGCTGAAATTTGGTATGAGTAAACTAGACTTAATGAAGAAGATGCTAAAAAATATTCATCAAAAAATTCCACCGGGAACCGCCCCAATTGGCGACGGACGAGCAGAACCTATTATATAAGGGGCTAATTGAACACTTTAAGTCAGTTCAAGGGCTTATTTGACCCTTTAGCCTAATATGAATTAAAATAAAATAGATTAGTTTTTTATTTTTTTGGTTATTTAAGTAGGTATGGGTACTCAATCTACTGCCAAAAAGGCAAAATCACATTGCGTTCGTTTTATAAGCCTAGTACCAGCACACAAAGTAGACAAGAGTTAAATGTCTCAATTGAAAAGGAATTTGGCAACAAAATCACATTGCGTTCGTAACAAGATGAAAGATGAATTTCTTGCCGATCGTTTGACCATCTTTATTGAAAAGGAACTTGCCAACAAAATCGGCGTCGAGTCTGTCATAGATGAGTTTACTAAGGTCAAAGAGCGTCGTGTTTAGTTAACGTTTTAGTTTCAAACATTGTATGTATTGTTTAAAAATATTACTGTGAATTTTAATGGATTTTGATTGTTATGTTCACACTATCGTCGCTTTTAAAAAATTTATATATTGTTTTTAGTGTAAAGTCGGCCCAGGGTAGACATCCGTCCTGGCTACGCCCCTGCTCACAAGAATCTTAATGGGCAAGTAAATAAAGTTCTAACCTATTAAAATATTGATATTGCAAACATAACTGAAATGGAATGCAAATATGAATGGGAAACTATAGTTAGTCGATTTGTGCTTATGTCTGTTTTTATGTTAACAAATAATGAAGTTGATGAGTTTGTTGATATATATGTAAAGTTGTAGGTTAAATACTTTCGGAACAATTCACTATGTATAGTCTTCCTAGAATGAACGATAGCACCCATTGATAAGACTGAATTGTACACGTTGATCAAGCTCTAAAAATTGATTATTCATAAAGTCATTATTAACTCAATCAAATAAAGTTTTTAAAGAAACACAAGAGCAGTTTTCTTCATTCAGGAGCCTCGTGTTTTTATATATGAGAGTCCTTGTCTGATACAGGAGAGTCTTGTTGTGCCTCCTGTTTTCATGCAGGAGAGTGCTCAGTAAGACCAGTGTTCTCGTATTTGAGTCTTCTACCTTATCTTGACCCTTCTGTTTTACTCTTCTAACTCCTCTCTTCAATAGACTACTGATTCTTATACTTCATTCAAACCTTCTTTTGAGTCTTCTGTGCCTTAGCTTGCTTAAGGCTAAACAAAGCTTTCTGAGTCTTTTGTAACAGCAGACTCCTGAGTGTTTCATCCCGTCTTCTAGATTAAGCCTATTGGCACGGCAGTGCTCTGTTTTTCCTGAGACATCTTTTAGCATCCTGTTTTGAGTCAACTAGACTATTACTAAATCGTTCTATTTCCTATTTCTGTTTTAAAACTGGCTTTTGCCTATTGCCTAAATAAGACTTATCAATCGGAATAACCGAATTACATATTTAGCTTTTAGAATAATTATTCCTACAACGTGTTGGTGGAACCACCGATCACCTTCCTTGCTTGTTCGAGAAGTTGGACTTTTATTTAGAACACCATAGTTTTGAATCCTTCTCTTCATTATCATAGTCTATAAGAGAATGTTTGTTAGAGTTACTACTATATTTTGGAGATTTATTTACACTTAAGTACTTAACCACTTACACATCAACGAATAGAATCATCTGATGAGAAAACTGCTAGTTCAATATCTGAATAAATTCTTGATGATTTTTAAGTATCACTTTTGAACATCATAACCTATAAAAAGAAAGAAAAAACTCAAAAAAGAATCTTACATGACATGTTTATCTTGGAATTGTGGACAGACCCGGTTAAAATCTAGGTATGCTTTACCATATAAATGAGATAAAGGACAACTGTATATATCTGTTACTCCAAGTAGCAAAAGATGGTACTATAGGTGATGTATATATACAGTTATAAGCATAAACTCAGGCAATCTCACGCTCCTTCTCTTCACTAAATAAGAGATTGGAGTGAAAGCTATTTCCAGGCAAAGATAATGAACCATGGTGGAGGGTTTGGGAGCTCTGGAGTGACAGACAACAAAAAGTGCAATTTATGATACTAACGATGAGTGCACATCTCAAATCACTTACATATTTTTCAAGCTCCTGGATCTTTTTTTGAAGCTCAAGTCTAAGTTGATTATTCTCTTCAACCTGTAAACAGAAAATACAAGAATGATTAACTTTTCTAGTTATGACGAATTTTCTTTAATCAGGGGAAAAGAAAAAGAATAATTCACTGAATTGCCATAATAATTTGTCTAGATCCATAAACGGTGATCAGAGACAGAAAAACAGGACATAGAGTGTCTAGTGTTATGCAAATACCTAGTATTCTAAACAAGCATGTTTTATCCACATTACTCAACTATTATTTCCCATACGCTAATGACATGGAAGAAATTCATGCCAGTCCAAAATATGGAGATTGGTATGAGAAAATATGATATCAAAGCATCTATAAGCTTATCACGGATTTTTCCATGGCTAATTCAGATATTTACCAGTTGATTATCATAATAAGGTAAATTGCCTTCGCTTCCATGCATAGTTGTCATGGCGCATAGCGATTGCCATGGCTCAAAGGCATTTTTCATGGCACATGGCGATGGCGCATATACGAATGGCGCATATGGTGCTATGGCGACGACCACTTTTTCATGGCTATGGCACATATGGTGCGCACCATATCTAGACATTGACAAGTTGACAACTATGCTTCCATGAATTTTAAAAAGTAGAAACCTTCTTTGAATCATTATAATCATAATTCATCATTAGCCTTAATATCCATTCTCTTAAGTTTTGAACTCCCATCAAGGCAGAACTCGTTCCCAAAACTTTTGCAAGAAATTGATATCATTATTAGCCCATTTAGTAACACTTATTTTCGGCTTATCAGCCAAATTTTTTATGGGACACGTAACTTTTCATTTGCTAAAGAAGAGCTATGTAAGCTATTTTTCATATACTTTTTCTTTGTTTTATTAAAAATAAAATATAATTTTTTCATCATTTGATACAGACGCTTCAGCCAGAGTTTCACAAAAATTGAGTCAATTTTAGTGTTATGAAACAGACTCCATATGTTTATACATGCAAAAAGAAAGAGAGGGCGAAAACACCTGAAGCTTAATAGTAGTTTCAGCTGCCTCTACAGCTTTTTTGACCTGGAATAGCCCATCGTTATTGTTCCCCCTTCTGATGTTTCCCCGGATCCTGCATGCGCAGGACCTGCCAATTTACTCTCTAAACTCCCCCCTCCATTTTCCATCCCTTTCCGCTTTCAACCTTCAAATATTCCAATTTAGACACCAATTATTTGAAATCAAACAGTACAACATCATGTCTTCTCCACCCATATATAAACATTTCTAGATATAAATACGGAGTGATATGCGTTTGAAAGAAAGAACAGGAAAATCCTAAGAATGACGGAGTTAAACAGTGTTGTTCTCTAATAGCCATCCCTTCATACGTAGATACTAGCTCTGGCACTTACAGGGAGAGGAAGCGGATTGGGGAAATAGATTTAAGCAGATTCAGGCACAGGGAAGATACTTGCTGCAGAGAGGTTGACAGAAAGGGGTGTGGCGGATTGCGAGAACTTGAGAAATGAAGAATGAAGAGTGGCGTTGGAAACAGGGGTTGGTTTGGGCGGACGGATCAGATGCGGGTCTCTCTCACACTGTCCCTTCTATGTTGTCGCCTTCTTCTTCCTTTGTTTTCTTGTGCCTCCACACCCATCACTGAATTTTTTAAATGTACTGCTACTTTTAAATTACACAACACTCAATCACTAATTTTATTTACCACTCTTGACTTGATTTCTGTCCAAAAAGAACCGGCACCGGCGGTACTTTGTCAAAAAAACTACCATACTTACTAGAAAAAGACTATTTTTTTTGTCTGTGAAGTCGGTTCACAGACAAAATATGTCTTTGAATTCCTTCACAGACATATTTTGTTTGTGAAGGAATTCACAGACAACAAAAATAACTTCACAAACATGGGGTGAGTACAAAAGTGGGTACAAAACATCATTTTCCTATTGAAATAGAGTCGCAGGATGCGTTTATTAGAGTATAATTAAAGTTCAATTTGCATTCTCTTACATAACTATATGGTCAATTTTTGGGAGTCATCACGGATGGGATGTCATACTTTTTTTAATACTCGATTACTTTTCTAAATTTTTTAAAAACGTTCAATTGAAAAGGTTGTTTACTTTTTTATTAAGTCATATGACTCATGCCTTGATTAAGATATTTGTCTGAATTAAAATATACGGAGTATGTCTCAATTCAGTGATATTTGTATACGAGGTTGCTTATTTTATGTGTCGAATAAATAGTCTGAATTGAATAAAGTAATCAATTTAATATTATTCTGAGGTTATAATGTCAATGAGAAAGTTTATTAATATAAATACATTCCACGGTTGATTTAAAAAGTTGACAAATAGACATCTTACTAGACATTTTAATATAAACGACTGCGAAGTATTATTCTCCAACTTAATGATTAATACAAGTTTTTGACGGAATGATTATGTCATGCTTCCAATTAAATCAGACTAAGTATGATTTAATGATTGAACGATTAAGTCGCTACTCGTTAAATCTATTTAGTCGAAAGTAGACATTCCCTTGGTCGGTATTTCGTCGGGCTCACAGTGACTGCATGCATGGCCAGTCACGGTCGAGGACTACGTGGCAACTATTTTTCTTTTTCCTTTTCTTTTGTTTCACCTTTTTGTTTTTCTTTCTTCTTGTTCCCTTTCTTCTATGGTTCTCCCCCTCTGTGCCTGTAATAACTAATATCTTTCTTACTTTCTTTTTTCTTACATTTCTTCGTTCCTTACCATTTGCTTTCTTTTCCCCTATTTCTCTACTCGTGGTGCCGTGTTTTCCAACGTGGTCATTCGCCATCTTAGTATGGGCGCGGCCCCCCGCATCACCAAGCGCCACCCACCATCCACAAACATCCACTACACAATTCAAACAAGCAATTTCATTTTTTTAAACCCTCTATTGCAATAGAAAAACTATCAATTTTAAAATTATGGTGGTGATGGGCGGCAAACGGGGGACAGTTCCAAACCGTTTCGACAATATCGCCAGACAGGACAGAGTCGACGATGAAATTTGAAGTCGTGCGGTGAAGCTGGCGGACGAACTTACCAGAGAACAAAGAGCCGGAGAAGAAGAAAGAAAGAAAGAAAGAAAGAAGAAAGAAAGAAAGAAAGAAAGAAAGAAAGAAAGAAAGAAAGAAAAGAAAGAAGAAAGAAAGAAAGAAAGAAGAAAGAAAGAAAGAAAGAAAGAAAGAAGAAGAAAGAAAGAAGAAAGAAAAGAAAGAAAGAGAAAGAAAGAAAGAAAGAAAAGAAAGAAAGAAAGAAAGAAAGAAGAAAAGAAAGAAAGAAAGAAAGAAAGAAAGAAAGAAAGAAAGAAAGAAAGAAAGAAAGAAAGAGAAGAAAGAAGAAAAGAAAGAAAGAAAGAAAGAAAGAAAGAAGAAAGAAAGAAAGAAGAAGAAAGAAAGAAAGAAAGAAAGGGAAAATGGAAAAAGGAAAGAAAAATGAAAAATAAAAAGAAAGTAATAGTCATGTGGCTGCCACACATGCACTTAATCCGAAAAGCGGCGAGAGTCACCTTCTAAATAGCTCAATTAGAAGTTTTTAAAAAGTATGGGGGGTTAACTGGGTGTATGTTTTCAAATTTTAGAGGTATAATTGTCTTTTTATGACATAGTATGAAAGCCTATTTGACTATTTTCCTTCAATTTATTGTCTATCAAGTATTATGTTGATATCCTATTTGATCTACAATTTTCCATTTGTTCACTTTCAATATATGATTTTTAAAAAAAAAAAATTAATACGGGGCTAATATTTCTTATTCAGATGTGATCCTTCTAGCTTAATTTTCTATAGCTTCGAGTGCTTTGAGTGGACACAAAATATTAGAAGTGTTAAAAGTGAGCAAATTTAAAAACATCGACTAGTTATGAAATTTGCATATAAAAACTCATAAATATGAGAAAATACAAGTCGAACTTTCTTTGTATTGTTGTAGACTAATTGGTAAAACAAAAAAACACAATTTTACATTTTTAGCTATTTAAGGCATTTGGAATCTCACATAGATGAATGATGTAGCACCCTTCATCAAGAGTAGAGGGTGATACATAAAAGTTGTTGATTGAGATTGGGGGCTATGAGTTCCCTCAAGGTTATTGTCTCGTGTGCCATATGACTAGTGGGTTCTTCGGATTCGCTAGATCTAGATGATGCTTCAGACTCATTACTTAGAATATATTTTTCAATCTCTCGGAAGTTTGTTCTATTTGTGGGTTGGGTCAAAAAGGGGTATCGTTAATAGAACAAGTCTTTACCATATGCTCAAGGCTCGAAAAAAAAGGTAAGTAAGTTCTCTTTATTTATTTTATTTTTCACAAAAAGAAAAATCATTGTCTTTCTCTGGCAACGGTGGCAAATTTAACGTCACTAAAGTCGTTAATGTACCTCAAAATAAAAATTTAATACTCGCACTAATAGCGTATTATAGTGAATTAGAATTCGTGATGAGCAACAAAAGGTATTTCAATTATAAGTTTTTGCCATGAGTATTCCTAAAAAATAGAGAATGGACAAAAAGTGACCTTTTGTTTTATTTTCCGACCCTTATTAAACCAACCGACTCGCTACAGTGACCAACCCTACAATGACTTCCGCCGGGTGACCAATTGACACGGTGACTCCCGCCCAGTGACCAAGTCCACTCCTTCAGTGACCAACGCTCGCTCGTCCAATGAACAACATCTGTCGGTCCAGTGACCAACGTTCACCCGTTAAGTGACCAATCCAGTGACCAATGTTCATCCGTACAATGACAAACGCCCACTCATCAAATTACAGTTATCTGACCCGTTATAGTTACAAATACGTGATTCGCTAGTTAAAGTTACTCGCCCAATCACTTACAATTATCCGACCCGCTATTTACAGCTACCCAATTTTGACCAATTATAGTTATCCAATCCAACCCTACCAGGTCCGACCATTTAAAGTTAACACCATCATTCCTACCACCACTAGCGACCACCGCCTCCGGCGGCCACCATCTTCGTCTACCGCCGGCAACCACCCACACCCCAACCTCACCTAGACCCCCCCTAACCAGACCCCTCACCACAGCCCCCACATTGCCCCTGCCCCAGCGCCCTGCTTCCTAGACTCTTCTAGTCGGTTGGCCTACCTCCTTGGCCCCAACCGCTACAACCGCCGACACCTGACCCAAGCCATAGTCAGATCCTTTTACTAACCGCCTTCTCGACAATTTCCACAACCCACGCGGGCTCCTCCACTGCCGGCCCAAACCATGTTTCCGCCCCCTGCTCATCCCCTCCACGATTGGTAGCCCTGCACTCCTCATGAACTAACAAATCGCAACCAATGTCCACCATAAAACTTCGTCATCACGTGTGCTCGAACGGCAGCATCAGCGCAACCACCAAAAATCGCAACCATAGCTGACGCACTCGCCTCAACTCAATCCCTCGCTGCCCACTTCACTCGCCCCATAGCTCAAAACCCTAGCCGCACTCGCCCCAGATCTGAAACCATAGAGGCTTCGTCGAACGCATCTCCATCGGGAAGAAGCAGTAGAAGAAGAAGAGTATGATGGGCACGACTTGGAGCGATGTACCTGGAAGATTGAATGTGACAGCGCACGACGGCGATTTAAGTATATTATGTTACCGACGTGAGGGAAAGGGTGGCGACACGATGACAAGTCGACAACGATGGCCATGACAATGAAGGGCGGCGACGGCCACGGTCAAGGCAGCGGGGGCAGCAATGACCATGGGTAGCGGAGATCTGAGTCTTCAAGCACACTTCGATCCCAGACACGCAGTATGTAAGAAAGATACGTCAGGCTTCAGGGGGCAATATGGTCCTTACATTTTAAGTGATTTTTCTGTCCCTTACACAATTTAATCCCATTTTTTTCTTGCCAGACACTAGAAGTCACGTTTTGGTCACTCTTTCATTCTTTGTGTAATTGTAACAAAGAGGGTTATAAGTTGTGTATTAACTTGGAGAATATTCATTACACTAAAGTGAATGAATTGTGTGATTATAAATTTATAGATAAGGACATGGTTCTGTTATTTTCCACTTATTGATGTGTTAGTTGATCTTGGTTATATCTTTAACTATCGCTCTCGAATACTCAGTTGCAAAGTACCTCGAATTCATCAAATGTAGTCATTAATAAGAAAACATTTCATTATCAACCATTACCATTAGCAAAGTATAGAACGCCACCATATACAAACTTCATAGGCATTGATGGACAGTCTACCCGGGGGGTATCCTATCCGAGGGGTTATTGCTGGGGAACAACTAGAGAGAAGTCAGAGCAAAATAGGAGGAGAGAGAGTTGATTTTATTAAATGAACTTAGCGTGAAAGAGATCGATGTCGATCGTTTACAAGGAGAAATGGGCTACTATTTATAGCAGCAATAAATGCGATGAGGGTACACGTGTCAGTAATCCAACGGCCGAGGGGGTCACATCAGCCGGGTGGCACCGACAGTGGTACGTTCACCGCATTGAATGCGGTTGGCGGATGTGACGTGGCATTAAATGCGGTGGTTGGCTGTCTCCAAAAGGAATCTTCGATGATTGAGCATGTTTGGCCGAAGGCTCCTTGTGTAGCCGAGGGCTCCACGTGACCAAGGACCCCTGTGTAGGCCGAAGGCCTTGTGTGACCGAAAGCATGTTTCAGCCGAAGGCTTCCCTGATGCCGAGGGCTTGATAATGCCGAAGGCTCATGCTTTTCGCCGTTTTCTCCCAGCAGCTTCTTATGCCAGAGAAGGCTATCCTGTGAGTTTCGGAGCCTTCGACCTAGGAGGCCGAAGGCACCCCAGTGTGTATTCTGGGCTATTTTGAGGCTTGGGCCGTTTGCATTTGGGCCTGAGTTGTTCTCTGGGCTCAATGGACTTGTGTAGGAGAAGTAGGAGTCTATGGGCCGGGGGTTCCTGGGCCATATACTCCATCAGGAGTCCCTCACTCCTTTTGCCGAAAGGTACTTGAGGGAAAAGGAGTAGACGTGTTGATTCTTCTGGAGGCTTCATCATTTGGTTGGGCGCCTTTGCTTGAGAACTTGCCTTCTGCTGATTTCCGAAGGCTTCCCTCAGTCCCTCACATGTCGAGGGTTTTTATAGGGAAGTATAACACCTGTATGACTGCCGAAGGCTTTCCTCAGTCCCTCACATGTCGAGGGTTTTCTGAGGAAGAGTATAGATGTATTGGCCCGCATGTGTTGTGATGAAGGCTGCTTCACTACTACAAGTGATTTGGGAAAAATTTTGATACTTATTTTTCTGCCGAAGGGGTTCATTGAAGTATGTGCCCGAGGGGTTCCACTTTGATGTTTGCCCGGAGGCTATGTGCGTCAATTGTAGATTTTTGTATGAGGAATTTTGTTCTGTGTGATCCCCGAGGGGTGTATCCCAATCCCTCACTCCTTTAGGCCGAAGGCAAGTTCGGGCTGAAGGAGTTATGATGAGTTGATGAGCCCCCGAAGGGTGCAACATTCTCCTTACCCGAAGGCGCTTGTCGGAACTCACTAGCTGAAGGCTACGGTGAGTGATAGCCGGAGGCTATCATTCGAGGGCTCCCCGACGTTTGAGGGATATAGCCGTTGCAAATAGAGCCGTTGGAGGAGGGGGTTGACGTGGCGTGTCCTCGTTGGAAAACTGGGGGCGGTTGCCACCCATTGGCTAAGGCGGCGGCCCGTAATGATGAGCTTTCGAATCGAGGCCCAATTTTCGAGGCCCAGTTGTCTATAAATACCCCTTGCTCAGGCCATTCTCTTTTGTGCGCTTCTGAATCATAGCGGAGCTCTGCCGAAATTTCTAGAGAGAGAAAGTGTTCTCGTTGATCAAACCCAAGCTTTTCCTTCGCCCCCAAGGTCAGTTCCTCTTGTGTTCTTCGTTCCCTTAGCACATTTTGTTATTCCGGCCTTAGATCTAGTGTTAGGGAACCCCTAGGAGCCTTCGGCAAAACTCTCTCCCTGTTGAGAACATGTCTTCTCGAGAGCGACTCGCAAAATATCTCGAGGGCGCCTTCCGTACAATCCGAAAGCACTTCAGAGGTGGAGTCCTCGATTGGACAGTCATCGGCTGGCAATGATGCTGCGGTAGCCGAGGAGGTGCAAAGTAACCTATCCGGCGGGGGGGAACTGAGCTGGAGGGAAGGCGTCGGAAGGTAAAGTTAAGAGCTAAGAAAGAGTGAAGAGCACTTGAAAGCTCGAAGAGAGTGAAACTTAAGCTGGTAAGCTGGAAGCGAAGATCGGCAAGTGGTGGAGATGAAGAGCTTGCTCACGCACTCCAAGTTGTGAGGAAGAGAGGAGAAGAGCGGCTGAGGTGACTGTCGCCGCACTCCCTCTTCGTGGCGCCGGCGAAGCTAGTAGCTCCCGGCCCCTAGATCCGAAACCGATAAGCGTCGCTCCCGGGAAAAAGAAGAAGAAGATCCAGGCGGCCCAAAGAAAAAACAGGCTGCCATTGGCGCGGGTCAGCCGGTGGGAATACCCGAGGGCCACTCGTACCTGAACACAGCGGCCCTTGCGCTGAGGACAAAGGCCACAGCCTCCGACTATCAGTCCACTCAGTTCCTCGTAGGACCCTTCGCACAAGTAGTCGAACCGGGGCCAAATGATTTGCTGCTGAATCCTCCCGAAGGGTGCTTCTCAGTGCATATACTTTCTGTGGATTTAGGCCTCCGATTTCCGCTCCACCCCTTTCTGTTGGAGTATCTCAAGTTCGTGGGATTGGCCCCCTGCCAGCTTACCCTTAATAGCCATTCATACATTAGTGGGTTCCTGTCGCAGTGCCGAAGCCGGGAGGTGGAGCCGATGTTGGACCAATTCTTCCTGAGCTTCAACCTGTGCCGAGGGGGGCATGCTAACAGCGAAGGGTTCGCCAACCTCCAGCAGGTGCCTGAATGGAGGATTTTTTCTGAGGTGCCCTCGTCACACAAGGGTTGGAAAGAGAAGTTTGCTATCTCCGCATGACCGCTAATCCTTTCCCGGAACCTCTTCGCCATCACTTTCGAAGGCATTTGAGGGTCCGGAATGCTGCCCTTGATAAAAATGGGAAACAGCTGGCGGCAAAGCCGGAGGGATCCGATAAGCTGATGTCTATTAAGGCGGCCACCCTTCTGGAAGAGATGTAGAAGCTGGGATTCCGTCGGTACCGTCTGCCGGGGGATAAGGATGAGACACTCCCCGTGATTGACCGAGTCTACCAAAGCGTTGGAGGTGTTTGCCGGAGGCTCCTTACTTTGTACTTGGGCATTTCCTTGTTTTGTATTCGTAACCTGACACCTGCATGCTTATATTATCTCTTTTTTCTTTTTTATAGGTCCGGACATGGATGCCAAGTTGCTTGCCTTACTGAAGAAGCAAATGGCGAAGGAGGCCAAAAAGAAAGGGGGGCCTCCCTCACAGAAGGCCGTTGACGAGTTTTTCCAGAAGCCGGGGGCTTCCAAGGACAAAGACGAGGGCCCTTCAAAGGGTGACGCCGATGCCCATGTGGAGGCTAGGGGCTCCAAAACTGAGGAGTTGAAGCGAAAGAACACCGGGAAGGGCGTCATGCCTCCGGAGAAAAAGAAGAAGAAGGGTGGTGAGGGGAGAAAGGAGGGCCCCATCCTAATAACTAAGGACCAGCCCTCTTCGCGCCCCCCGGCCACTACGCCTCCTCGTTCTCCCCCCTCTCCTATTGATGAGGGGATTCGGCCGGCGGAGATTGTCCAGTTTCCCATCAAGTCGGGGACCTCCGTCTTGCATGGCACTTTGCACCCCGTCGGGTTCATGAGAGGAGTGATGTCCTCGAAGGATAAGTCTGTGTTGGCTCGCTTCGAGGATGATATCCTTGACTACAAAGTCGCCAGCTACACTACGATGGTGAGCCTTCTTCCCTCCTTTGTTCTTTTTTCAAAAAATTTCAAAGTACGCCGGAGATGATTTTACGATTCGAATTTTCTGACGCCCCGGTTCTTTCGTCTCCTTCCTTCTTTTTGCAGGCTGCCTTGGCTGCCTCCGAGCAGGCCCGGAGGGTGGAGCAGCTTAGGATAGCAAAGGGCCAAGCAGACGAGGCCCTGAAGAAATCTGATGAGGAGATCTCCGCTCTCAGAAGGCGGCTTGCTGATGCTGAGGAGGCCCTTCGGCTGGAGAAGGAGGCCGTGGAACAAAGGCTGAATGATGCTGAGGCCAAGGGCAAGGCTAGTGCCGAGGAAGCTGCCGCCGAGGCTGCCAAGGATGCCGCCATCAAAGCCGAGGAGGCCAGGAAGGAGGCGGTGCTCCAAGCCGAGAAAGATGCAGTATCTGCCTTCGTCGCCGAGGGATGGGAAGCCGAGGAGCGGAAGCCGTGGGTGGATTCCGTCGTGGAGGCCTCGGTCGATGCGTGGGTTAGGGGGCCTGGTGCAATGTGGCTGGCCCGGAAGGGAAAGGAATACTATGACGGTGGCGAGTTCTTCACCCAGTGGCTCGTCTACCGAAGGCTGGCCAGGCATTTCGGGGTGGGCCCGAAGGACTTTGATCCCGCTGCTTACGGTCTCCCTCCCCTCCAGCCAGATACCCGGATTCCCCTCCCTCCTGGCGTTGAGAGACCAGATCTCGAAGACTCCGAGTTGATGAAGGAGGCTGATGAGGAGGAGGAGGAAGAGGCCACCTCGAAGTCTCCTGAGGAGGATACCGGAGTAGTAAACACTTAGGAAAATTTCCTTCTTGTTGTAATAGATGTGTAGGCCTTCGGCTTCGGCTCGTATGTAAAGAAACATCTTCTGTTACTTTTAATATTGTTTTTTCCTGATGATGAATGCTTTGCCTCCGGGCTTTTTGATATGAATGCTTCTGATTACCTTCTGTAATGTCTTCGGCATTTGCTTACTCGCCTCTGTGTATGATTGTATGCTTTCCTTTTTTCCTTGTATGTTTGCCTTCGTCCTTTGTATTAATGCATCTTGATAGACTTAGAAGATTTTCTAAAAAACCTGGCCGCAAGCCTTCAGTAGTTTTGTATAATCGCCGGGGGCTTGTAGTTGTGGACTTAGAAAATTTTCTAAGAACTTCGTCATGAGCCTTCGGTTGTAGCATAGAATCACCGGGGGGCTTGTGATTGTGGACTTAGTCAAATTTTTTAAGTCAAACTCCATCGTATGCCTTCGGTAACGATCCCTTCTGAATTGCCCCCGGGTTGTAGCAGTAGGACCGAGGGATAAAATGAATTGGACTTAGGAAATTCATCAGGTGAAATTGCATGTTATGCTCTCGGAAATGCTGAGCCTTTGATTAGCAGTGTAGCTTTAGGTCATTGCCAAGTAGTTTAGGGGGGCCATCGGTCGCAAGCCTATAGGTGAAGAATTGGCCCCCGAAGGGTCCCCATTTGGGGACTTAGTCGTTTTTCCACGAAGTTTTGATAGATGTTGTAGTGAACCTTCGAGCGCGAGAATTGCTTGAGCCCCCGTGCATAACTGGCCGGGGGGATCCAAGTTCATGGACTTGTGTCATCTTGAGATTTGCTACCAATAGACCTTCCGAGTAGCCTCCGGTTTGATGAGTGTTCTCCGAAGGGTGCCGATATGTGGACTTAGAAATCTTTTCATTGTCGAATGAGCCTTGTTGCATTCTACCTTCGGCATGAGACATTCAGTTTTCTGTAGATATAGATTTAGCTTGGCTTAGAACTTCGTGTAGCCTTTGGCATGGAACATAGTTGACTTTTGTTCAGCCAAATTTCGGACTTAGCCAAATCTAGGTGAAGTTTTGCCAGTGAGCGTTCTTCTTGGGCCTTCAAGGCTTCGTGTAGTAAAGCCTTCGGCTATGTGGTCGAAATTCTTGGAGTTGATAGGTTTTTTGTCCTTGTAGGGGCCTTCGGGAATGCACGCCCAAAGTGTCGAGCCTCCGGGGAGAATAGTATCCGGGGAGTTCCTTCACCCCTACACATCTTTTTTTTTTTAGGATGATGTAGGAGAGGCATCTAGAAACTTGGTTTCTAGGAAAGGCTTGGCCTATATGGGAGGCAACGGAGTAAACCGTTGGCTCCCCCTTCGGGAATGACCTTCCGATATCCCGAAGGGTTTGAGGGTCGTTTCCTCGGCCCGAGACATCGTCTGTTGCCTGCTTCCCCTTGGGAGATAGCACGGAAAGCGCCTCGGTTTTGAAAGTCGTCCCCTCAACCCGAGACATCGTCTGTTGCCTGTTTCCCCTTGGGGGATAGCGCGGGGAGCGTTTCGTTTGTGGAAGTCGAATCCTGGGCCCGGGACATGGTCCGTTGCCTGCCTCCCCTTGGGGGATGGCGCGGAAAGCGTTACTGGGAAGGGTTTTATTTGTGTGTGGAACACAAATAGCCGGGGGCACTTGGTACCAGCCGGGGCCGAGGGATGTTGCACCCCCCGTTTTTTTTTATAGGAGAGTATGTATAATTATGCATAATGTATGCCTGATTGCGTCCTCGTGGGGTACGGCTTAGTGAGAAAACACTTGGTGTTTTCAAAGAATGATGGGGGTGACCCATACACTTGGTACTTGGTACCTAAATTGGTGTTCCTCCTTGTGAGGGGAGGAGGCCTTGGGCCTATTTTGGCGAAGAGATGAGGGCTTGGCCACTCATTTTCAGGAGAGATAGGGGCCTTGGGCCGCTTGTGTGACATGTAGGTGATGAAGGCTTGGCCTTTTGATTATTCTTTCAAAATGGAGGGGGTCTTTGTAACACCCCCATTTTTCCCACCAAAATAAAATAACATTTTGAAATGAAAACATCTTTATTATATAACATATTTAGAGCCCGTTTGGAGACCTCTTTTTTCGGCTTATCAGGCTTATCAGCCAGCTTTTTCACCAAACACGTAACTTTTACTTTTGTGTGCTGAATTGTGTAATAAGCAGAAAAAGTAAGGTTGGAGTTACTTTTCTGGCTGTATTGGCTGAAGTTACTGTAGAGGACTATTTTAGCTATTTTTACATGTAATTTTTTCTATAATTTATTAATAAAATATATTTTTAAAATATTTTTTTCTTGAATCAGCAGAATCAGCCAAAAGAGCCACTTCAGCCAGAATTTCATAAATTTCAGCAGAATCAGCCAAAACAGCCGATTTTCGTGCTACCAAACGGGCTCTTAGAGTACAGTGGAAGTCTTTAATGGAAAAACAGGTGTGTCACCGCCACACTCAACCTATACATGATTGAGTGCACAGGCTATCCACCATTAATTCAAGTAGCCATCTGATAAAACTTAAAACAAGTTTATGGGTTACAAATTTAAACAACAATAATTAATCAAACGTGTGCAACTGGCGGAACACTCGGACAGCAAGTACATAAATCTTCATAATCATAATCATCTGTACAATAGAGCAAAGAGAAAAAGAGAAAAGAGACAAAAATTAGCTTTAGAGCTAAGTAAGATTCCACCCGAACCCGTAAAATAATATAATTTGGAAAATAGGTTTTTGTATATGTATATATATTGAAAAGTAGCTAGTCTCTCATATTTCCAAAATGGTTTAATGTCATAAAATAATTTCCACAATAGATAATATCATCCTTCAATTCCTCCAAAAGTAATACTTTAGATTCTTTTAAGAGTGGGCGAAACTCAAGATTCCTCGATCCCAATGAGTCGTTGTTATCTACGACTCATCCCGGAATTCCGGCTCCCACCGACCACCAATTGGAAGCTGAATTTCTACCTTAAGTGTGCACACCCTCTAAAAGGGATTCCATGCCCTCCGAGTAGTAAGAAACCCAAGTAGGCAGGATGTTTTCTACCACCTACTCACAAGGGACATTGTCCAAGGGTAAATTAGGTAACTACTACTACGACCACCAAAGGATCTTTGATCCTCAAATAAAAGCCCGGGATGTCTACCGGAGTATGTCATTGCCGGATTGGTTACCGACCCAAATAAATTTCACTAAAAGTAGTAGTAGCCCTAACCACCCACGCCTCGTGTTTCTCTCGAGACGTAAGAATATATATTATGAAAACTTTAAGTTTTCCCCAAATCATTCTTGTCACATTTTCTCAAAATATCCTTTGTAATAAATATAAATCCACCAATATTCTTTAATAAAAAGAATATACATTTAATCATCCATAAAAGGTAATAATCCACCAATATTCATATAGTCAAAATATTCGATCCATGTCAAACATATAATTTCCAATTCATAAATAATTCACATAGTGCAAATATTGCATACATATAAGTACGAGGCAAAACATTTTGGTTGACATAGAACTTACCTTAAATTGCGATAATCTCCTTAACAAAATCTCTAGCTTGATCTTCACTTGAATTCTCCTTCTAATATTGATCAAAATTCTAAATCAATAACTATTCTATTATTTCGTTATTTCTTTTATATCCAACCTTTAATTACTTTAACTTCATAATTCCTTCTTTAAATATAAATATTAAATTAATAAATCTTACTAACTGTTTATTTCCAGTTCATTCTTATTATTTTCTTTAATTATAATAACCCAACTCGGTTTTTCTTAATTTGTTTGGTTAAATAGTTAACTAGTCCAATTATAGTAACTACATAATAATTTCATTATTTCGAATTTAAATAATCAATTTCAGTTCAAAATTCAGTTTACATAATTTATATAATTTATGTAATAACCCTTTTAATAATAACTTGACTTAG
The DNA here is from genome assembly GCA_945859915.1 of Cuscuta epithymum. Taxonomy (NCBI): domain Eukaryota; kingdom Viridiplantae; phylum Streptophyta; class Magnoliopsida; order Solanales; family Convolvulaceae; genus Cuscuta; species Cuscuta epithymum. Next base: position 320,496 of record CAMAPF010000299.1, on the reverse strand, counting down.
GCAATAATTCGAAATAATAATCATTAATGATAATCTAATCTCAATAACAACTTTAATTAGTTCAATAGTTTATTTATACTAACTAACCCAATTAAATTAATTTATCCAATCCTCCAGTTTTATTTATTTGACTCACTAATTTAATTGAACTAACTAAATCAAATAAATAAGTTTAATTATATCAATATAGCTAAATACGTTAATCTAATTCAATTAAGTCCAATAATCAAATTCTAATCTCGTTTTAATTTTCTATTTTTAATATAAAGTCCAGAGATGTTATCAAGTCTATAAATTAACTAATTTATCCATTAAACTAATTGATTTAGTTAAACTAGTCCAATGAAGTCAATTAACTAACTTATTAAGTACACATTACTTAATTAATTTGTTTATATTCATCAACTAATTTATATGGAGTCCAAATCACTAATAATCAAGGATAATAATTATTAATTTAATCACGCTAATTTAATTAGTCAACTAATTCAATAATTTATTTATTAAGTCCAAATATAGTCATTCATTTATACTAGATAACCCAACTTTATTTTCTTTTCCTTATTTTATTACAAACATCATTTTTAGTCCAGAACATTATTTTCAATCTTAGTGATTTATTTATTTCACCATTAATATCAAAATTTCCTTATTTAATTACTTAACTAGTTTATATGGCTCAATTAAATTAAATAACTTAATCATCACTTTTATAAATTACTAATCAACCATAACTATAGTTTGGGTCTATACTTGACCTAGGTTGTCCAGATATTTATTTTAGAATTATTTCCTTTATTTATTCACTTAATTTCATATATCTATTAACCGGTTTAATTACAATTAAATATGCTAATTATAATTTTTATTAATTATAAATGGTCCCAAATGTCCTAGTTAGTCATATATTTAATCTAGATTGCTCCCATATTTATTTCATAATTATTTTCGTCATTTAGTTAATTATTTACTAAATGTGTACAACTTGGCCCAATTACAATTAAATCAATTAAAAATAGCTACAAATATTATTTTTCAATTATTCTTGGTCCGAATATGTATTTTTATACCAGGTATTTAATTTATATTTTTCCAGATTTTATTTATTTCATTTACTATTTTATTTTTAATTTTTTATTGAAAACGGGCCGAACCGGCCCAAATACGCGACCCGGCCCAAGAAGACTGGGTTGTCTTCTTCCCAGCTCTTCTCCAGGTCGCGATTCCGGCGACCGGAATCCCGAAAACTTCGGCGAGCGATAACTTTACTTACAGGTAACGGATTTCGACGATTCAAGTTGCAAAATGATCCCCACGTCGAGGAGAAGCTCCGCCACCCCTATCTACAGCCAATTGTCCGCTTTTTCTGAAGACCCGTTTCCATGGCTTGCAACTCCGGCGACCTCTAGGATGCTCCGGTGACTACGAATCGGTCTGGAATTTATTGGGAAGTATTCCTGGACCTCTCAAGACCCTACTCTATCGTTTTTACGAAGTTTGATACGTAAAATATTATAGGCATAAAATTTCCGGCGAGATTATGTATATATATGTATATGTATATATAGTTTCTATCTCTCCGATTTGCAGTGTTTAGGATGGCTAAGAGGGTGTATTTATAGGTCTAGATGGTCCTTATGGTTTATTTTATTTATTTGATAATTGTATGAATAATAATAATAATAATAATAATAATAAAAAATAATAATGTCTATACATAATGATAGGTTGGTAGTTGATGAACATGGCATGTGTATTGATCCCTGATTTGATTCCCATTTATATTGATGTTTCATTTTTTTTTTAATTACTTAAATGTATTTTGAGTTTTACATATAAATATATATATGCATATATATGTACATAATGTATATACATGATTTGGTAGATGATCTTAGCATGTGAGATTGTTTTATGATCTCATATTTTCATTTATCTTTTTGATACTTTTATTAGTAGTTTATAATATTCTTACTATTATTTTTATTTATTTACTTATTTATTCTGTCACCTATATTTTATCTAATTCACTTAATTATTAAACTGTCAATTTCGTAACATTTTATCTGACTAATAAAATTATTTATTTTATTTTAATTTTTCGGGGTATCACAGTCTTGGGCCATTGATCATTACACTTGTTGAGGATGAGGGCTTGGCCGCTCATGTTTTATTGATAGAATTTGACAAGGTGATGCACATTCCAATATCTAGGGACCTCCGTCCCATTAGGGCGTTTTAGCTTGTATGTCCCTGGTTTGATGATGACTGAGATGATGTAGGGGCCCTCAAACTTAGGCGCCATTTTTCCTCCCTCAGTGGGTAGGCTGGCCTCCCTTCGTCGGAGGACGTAGTCCCCCACCTGAAATTCCCGGGAGCGGACCTTGGCGTCGATGTAGCCTTTGACTTGTCTTCTATAGTTTTCAGATCTGATGAAGGCTTGTTCCCGGCGTTCTGAGATGAGGTGAAGGTCGAGGGCCATACTGGCGTCGTTTACCTCAGGTTCATATTGTTCCACCCTTTGGGTGGGAAGGGTCACTTCTGTTGGAGCTTTTGCCTCGAAGCCATAGCACAGGGAGAAGGGTGTTTCCCCTGTTGCACGCCGAGGGGTGGTACGGTAGGCCCATAGAATGTTGTGGAGTTCTTCTACCCAGCCTCCCCCTTCGGCCTCCAGCTTCTTCTTCAGCCCTTCAAGTAGGGTTCGGTTGGCGTTCTCTACTTGTCCGTTGCCTTGAGGGTAGGCAACAGAAGAAAATGTGTGCTTGATGCCCCAAGCCTCAAGGAGGGCACATAAGGGGGCTGCCTCGAATTGGGTGCCGTTGTCGGAGATGACTTGTTGGGGGACGCCAAACCTTGTAAGAATATTTTTGAGAACAAAGTGGCGGCACCGGGCTTCAGTGATGCTGGCGAGGGGCTCGGCTTCTACCCACTTGGTGAAATAGTCAATGGCCACAATGATGTACCTGTTGTTGGAGGTACCCCTCGGCAGAGGGCCTACTAGGTCAATACCCCATCTGGAGAAGGGTACAGCGGTGCTGATGGGGGCATAGTTGACCGCTGGTCTGCCGGGGGCCTTCTGAAAGTGTTGGCAAGCGGTGCACCTTCGGGCTAGATCAGCACAATCTCTAGCCATCGTGGGCCAGAAATAGCCCTGAACAATGAGCCTTTGGGACATGGAGAAGGGTCCCTGGTGAGCTGAGCAAGTGCCACTGTGCACTTCCTCCATGGCGACTTTGGCTTCATCCTGATGAAGGCACCGAAGGAGTGTGCCGTTGTAAGACCTTTTGTTGAGCCTTCCATTTTCGAGGGTGTAGCTGGGTGCCCTCAGTTTTGCTAACTAGGCGTGGGCTTCATCTTGGGGCAGTTGCCCTGTGGTGATGAAGGTGATGATGTCGGAGATCCAATCCTCCGGCCTTAGGTGAATGTCCATGACGGGGCTCGCATGGATGCTTGAGAGACTCAGCTCCTCGATTCTCGCAATCTTAGAGAGGTGCTCGGGGGATTCATCCGAGAGCTTGGATAGGATGCCGGCCTCGGAGTTTTGAGCCCTCGGTATTTGGGTAAGGGAATGTGCCTCAAATACCTTAAGCAACTCCTTGGCAGCCTCCTTGTATTGTTTCATCCTCCCTTCCTTGGCTTCGTACTCCCCGGAAATTTGACCCACGACGAGTTTGGAGTCACACTTGACGTGGATCATCTTAGCCTTCAGATTGGCTGCCAGCCGAAGGCCGCAGAGGAGGGCCTCATACTCGGCCTCGTTGTTGGAGACTTTGAAGGAGAAGCGGATGGCATAATAGGCGCGGAAGCCCTCGGGTGCGATGAGAACCACTCCTCCTCCGCATGCTTTGGCGGCCGAGGAGCCATCGGTGTAGAGTGTCCACCATTCATCAAGGGGCGCCGAAGGCTCTTCATCCACCGCTGATCTCGCGGTGCATTCCGTTACGAAGTCTGCGAGGGCTTGGCCCTTGATGGCAGGCCTCAGACGAATATCTATGTTGTATTGACTGAGGAAGATGGTCCACTTCACCATCCGGGAGGAGCTAGTGGGACTCCTCATGAGGGCGCCGAGGGGTTGATGTGTGAGCACTTGGACTGGATGAGCTTGAAAGTAGTGGCCAAGCTTCTTGACGGTCCAATTGATGGCTAGCACCGTCTTCTCGACGGGAGAGTACCTGAGTTCGGCCTCCCGGAGGGTTTTGCTGACGTAGAAGATGGCATGCTGGATGCCATCTTCCTCCCGGATGAGTACTGAGCTGATGGCAGCGGGGCTAACGCTAAGGTACAAGTACAAGGTTTCCCCTACCTTCGGTTTTGAGAGCACCGGGGGCGAAGAGAGGTATCTTTTAAGTTCGTCGAAGGCCTCCTGGCATTCAGATGTCCATTGGAAGCCCGTTGTCTTCCTCATGATCTGGAAGAAGGGGAAGGCCCTCTCGACTGACTTGGAGAGGAAACGGTTGAGGGCTGCCAGGCGACCCGTCAACCGTTGAACTTCTTTGACGTTGCGTGGGGGGCTCCATGTTGATGACGGCCTGAATTTTCTCGGGGTTGGCCTCAATACCCCTTCGGCTTACCATGTAGCCTAAGAATTTCCCTCCTTGTACGCCGAAGGTGCATTTCTTCAGATTTAGCCGGAGGTTGAATTTTTGCATGATGGCGAAGATTTCCTGGAGATCCTCGGCGTGAGTGCTGGCCTTCTTGCTTTTGACGATCATATCGTCAACATAGGCCTCCATGGTGCGCCCCAAGACAGCTTGAAAGACCCTGGCCACCATTCGGGTGTAGGTGGCGCCTGAATTTTTGAGGCCGAAGGCCATCACAAGATAGCAGAAGATGCCTTCGGGTGTCATGAAGGCAGTCTTTTCAGCGTCCTCCTCATGCATGTAAATCTGGTGGTACCCGCGGAATGCGTCGAGGAATGACATGATTTCGCATCCCGCGGTTTCATCCACCAGTTGATCGATGTTTGGCAGGGGAAAGGGGTCCATAGGGCACGCCTTATTCAGATCTGTGTAGTCCACGCACATGCGGAAGGTAGGAGGCTTCTGCGCGAGGACCACGTTTGCGAGCCAAGAAGGGTATTTCACCTCCTTGATGTGTTTGATAGAGAGGAGCATGGCCACTTCCCTCTTCACGAATTCCCTTCTTTCGGCCGAGAGGGGTCTTCTCCGCTGTTGCACCGGTTTGGCCGAAGGGTCCACCGCTAGGCGGTGGGTGATGACCCTTCGGTCAATTCCCGGCATATCCTCTGACCCCCAGGCAAAAACAATGGAGTAGGCGCGGAGGGCTTCGGTGATGCCAGCCTTCAGGTCTTCGGGGAGCTTGGCTCCAATCTTCAAGACTCTCTTCGGCTTGGCCGGATTGAGTATCAAGTCTTCAGTATCCTCGGCAGGCTCGGCCCTCGGCCTGCCTTCTTCTTCCTCCAAGGCCTTGGCGGTGATGGTGTCAATCCGAAATTCGGTTTTACTAACCTTCTTGGTAAGTTGAAGGTAGCAGGCCCTGGAGAGCTTCTGATTCCCCTTCGAGTGACCGATGCCGGTAGGCGTGGGGAACTTGAGGCAGAGGTGCCTCATGGAGATGACGGCTTCCAAGTCCTCGAGGGCAGGCCGGCCGAGGATGATGTTGTGCGCGCAGTCGAGGTTGACGACGACGAATTCCACTTCGAGCTTGGCTCTATGGGATCCGTCGCCAAATTCAACCATGAGGGTGATGACGCCCTCGGCGTCTATGCTGTCCCCCGTAAATCCGGAGAGGGGTGTGTGGATGTGCCGAAGGGACCCCCTGTTGAGTCCCAACTCTTGAAAAGTGCTGAAGTACATGACGTTGACAGAACTCCCCGTGTCAACGTAGGTCCGGAGGATGATGGCGTCATTGATCTCAGTGCGGATGACGAGGGCATCCCTATGTGGCAGAGAGCCCGAGGGGAGGTCCGCATCTGTGAAGAAGATGGGTTCCCCCCTCGGCTTCTTGGTTGGGGGCATGTGGTTGACCTCCCCAACATAGAGGGATTGAGCCCACTTCTTTCGCTGGCTGACGGAGTCTCCACCAGTGTTGCCACCGTTAACCATGTGAATGTGGCGTTTGTATTGTTGATGGGAGCCTCCTTCTTCCTCATCGAGGCCCCCAATTTCACGCTTCTTCCCCTGTGGGTTTCCCAAGGGGATGGTGTTGGGGTTCACCCACTTATTCGCTTTTGGCGGAGGCCCCTGGTGATGAGGGGGGCCCTGTATCAGCCTCTCAATGGCGGTTTTTAGCTGATGGCAGTCGTCAGTTTTGTGTCCATGGTGGCGGTGAAAGCGGCAATAGGGCTCATCAGGGCCGGTGGCATAAATCTCGAGGGGTGTACGGGAGTCTCGCTCCACGAGCCCTCGCTCTTCTGCATGATCCAAAATGATGCTGACGGGATGCGTCAGGGGAGTGCGTGGGTGCTCAAGGAGGACGGGTTGCGCCCATGCCTTCGGATTGTTCTTGTAACCGCCCCCGGGTCTGGCTTGGCCTCCACGGGGGCGATCGTTGTATTGCGCTTCTCGATTGGCCGGAGGGGGAGGCCCTCCAAGCCGATTTCTGCCTTCATTCTTCTGAGAAGGATCCGTGTTGCGGCGGTTCTTCTCGATTTCCTCTGCTTCGGCGTATCGGTCCCCCCCGCTGAAGGGCCTTTGTATAATCGCGGGGGGGGGGGGATCAGTGATGAGACTCCTGGAGAAGTTACCGTTGCGGAGGACGGTGTGGAAGAGGGCCATCAGGGTTCTGTCATCGGCGCCCTCGACCTCAAGGGAGGTCTGTCTCCAGCGTTCCAAGAAACTCCGGAGGGTTTCCTCCTTCTGCTGCCTCACGTTCAGAAGGTGGGAGAAGTGTTTCTTTGAGCGGTGCCTCCCAGCGAATTGTGTGAGGAAGCGGTGGGCAAGTTCCTGCCAGGAATCGATGCTGCCTTCGGGCAACCGGTTGAACCACTCATACGCTGGTCCCTCCAAGGTGGAAAGGAACCAACGGCATAAGTATTCATCCGAGGCCCCCATCATCATCATGCTATTTTGATACCTGTTGTAGTGTTCTTGGGGATCCGTCTTCCCTTCGTATGGTTTGATGGTGTGACACCGCACCCGAACGTCCTTGAAAATTCCATTCTTAAATTCAAAGTGATGTATTGAATTTCCGATTTCAAAACAATGGAAAAACGATTAATATTTTACGTAGTACATGATTGAATATTGTATTGTTCAAACCCGTATTCTTTTATAATTTTCATCATGTAAATTATTGAGATGAGCCTGCACATATTGGAGATCAATAATGTGATGTAGGAAGTTGACTTGTTCTAAATAAGTTAGGATGAGTACAAAAAGACATCTTTGACAAAAGATAAAACAATAGAACCCATCTTCCCATTTTTGGAAGTATTGATAGATATTTTGGACCCCAAAATAATTGGGATCAATGGGGAACCACTCCACATGATATTAGTACCTGAAAGACAAATAAAAATGAGTGAGAAGACTTACCTTGGCCGACCACCATGGAGAGGAGCTGCACAAGACTTGATAGGAATCAAATGTTGGGCCACCATCTCTATTTTTCGCACAAAATGGTGTGCTGTTTGTCTCCACTCATTATGGGAGTTATACTCGACCAAACAACGTGTATAAGGTGTCCTTGGATAGACTTTGAAGTCTATTTTCATAATTGAGTGGTCTCTGTTCGAGAGGAGAGAGTAATCATCCACAAATCGATCTGGAGCGAGCAGTGGTCTGTAAACTCGAGCTCTGAGAGTGCTGAAGCTGTTTGGTGGATATCTCGAGTTATACCAATCAAATTAAGGCGTGTGAGATACCAAAAGAAAGCTCTCAAGACGAGGAATCCGTGAATGTCTGGTTTGCATCAATCGGAGTAGTGGAAGGCTTCCAAATCGTCCGAGCAAAACACAACCTCGCAGAAACGGATCTACTTTTCTAAAGTGAGTTGTTAACCCCAAAACCTTTCCTTTCATTTTCCAAATGATATGAACGATTGGTGGAACTATTGTACACTAATCCAAGTGTATAATATGTCCTTATAAAGTTATTTTATTGATGTAAAGGTTAGATACTAACTTAGAGAAAATCTTGGAAAACTAGGAAGCGAGTTAACCGGAAAACACCCATTCTAGGGGCTGTTTTCGTATCAACGATTAAGGGTTGAACTAGCACTTTGAGGAGGCTGTTTAACACTCATATTTGAGCAAGGAATTAGTTCCAAATCCACCTTGACCAAAGCTTTGACCATTGGACCAAGAAGGGAAAGTTTAAAGCTCAATTGAGGTGAGGATTGACATCTAATTGCTTACAACTTGTAGGTTAAGCATGAGATTACCTAAATGCTTAAATCATTATTTTTCATGGATTATGATGATTATATATTGATGAAATATAGATATAGTTGCCAAAGAATGAAATTTGAAATGATTTGAGAATGTATGAATAATATGAGATTAAATGAGTATAAATGAACTATTTTTGCGAAATAGGTATTTTGCTCATGTATGAATTATTTGGATACATAAATGAATATTTGTGTATTGAGATTGGATACTTAAGTTGCTGCTACATAATTATAATTATGTAGAGAATTACAAACAAAGAGAATAGTGGAATGATAACAATAATCTTAATAGTATTGAAATACTAGTTAGTGATTATTGGAACTTGTTGATTAAATTGATCCTAGGGATTGGATTGTATGAAAGGTACTTGAATATAGTTCAAGTGCATATAATGACTTAGTATGGAACTAAGGTTAAGTTTTGGGAAGTCTTTAAGGATGACCCATGGTAGTTTAATGATATGTCAATTCTAGGCATAGGGTTGCTTGAGAATTTGACCTTAATGCATGGTGATGTGATAGAGCCAAGCTCTAGAATGCATGTAAGGTGTAGACTTGGAGTCTATGTATTGTATAGCTAGAGCCGAGCTCTAGGGCTTGCGTGGTGATGTGATAGAGCCGAGCTCTAGAACGCAAGGTAAGGAAATTGACCCGAGTGACATGAATTGTATGGTGATGTGGTAGAGCCGAGCTCTAGAATACAATGTCATGTGTTAGGGTTGGACTCTATTGAGTTGTCGTGGTTCGTAGCCACGGGGAATGGGAATGGTGATTTCTAAATGAACATGGGCCCACGGGCCGACTACTTGACTTTTACATAAAGTAAGTATATTTTCAAATAGGTAACTTAGGGTTACAAATCATAATATACTATCACCCTATTTGAGGGTCTTGTGTTTGAAATATTTGTTGTATATCTATTAGATGCCTGCCACACCAGTACTTTATAGCCGTATAGAGTACTGACCCCTTCGGGGGCGTCCCACCACCATTTCAGGTTGAGGCTAGAGCTTGCTTCCTGTGCTCGTTGCCCGAGTGATTTCCCCGGAGAGAAGACTTGGTTCGTGCTTCCTCCATCCTGTTTTAGAACATTAATAAACATGCTCATGGATATTCTACTTTGGAGCCTGTGTGCTCATGTTTGCCCTGTGTGGCCCTTTGTTTTAAACAATGTTTTCCGCTGCGTGTTGAATTGTTTATTATGTATGTTTATGGATGTTATATGTGTGAATGATATTCATGACGCCTTGTATAATATGAACGTGTTGGACTGCGGTTGACTATTCGTATTGTACGGCGGGTTGTTGACGTGTCCGGGTAGGTCCGGGGCGTGACAATTAAGTTGGTATCAGAGCCTTAGTCCATAAACTTCATAATGAAGTCTCAAAATTCTCTTTTTGAAAAGATTTTGAAAACCATGAGCATGGAAGTTTTGTACTTGGAGAGCTTTTGGTACTTGGGTTGCAAGGTCTCTAATTGTTAAGTGGGTACCCTTAGCAATTGGTATGGCGGTGACTCGAGCCAAAATGAGTCTTAAGTACCTATCCGTCAATTGACATTTGATGCGAGTCTAACGACTCTTTCCAAAAATTCTTTCAGAAATGGACCGTGGTGGCAGGATTACTAGGAGGAACCCGACCGGCCGTGTACCAGTGGAGACTGGACAGGGCAGTCGAAGGACCTCTAGGGCATCTAGAGGAGCTGGCCGTGGAGGCCGATCACAGACCGTGAGTGACGGTCATGTCGACACAGAAAGTGAAACCTACTGGTCCTATGAGGACTCGACTTACCAACCGGAAACTGAACCGGTTGAGACCCCTTATGAAGGGGATGATGATGATGTAAGTGATGAGGGGGAAAATGGCTCCTTAGCACGGATTGAAGCACTACTTCAACAGTACCACCGTGAGCGTGAGGAGAGGAGGGAACGCCGAAGGCACCGGGCTGGGCAACCTTCGGGCAGGGCTTCAAGAGGGAGAAGCCATGGCGACTCTAGGGCCCACATTGAACCACATGGGGGCCGAGGTGATGGAGGTCCAATCATAAGGATCTCCAAATACATCAAAGAGGCACGAGACTTGGGGTGCAAACCGTTCGATGGGACGGGTGACATCTCCGTTTCGGCACAATGGATTAAGCGGCTGAATGAGGCAGCCCTGGACATGCAACTCACCCCCGAATATAAACTAAGGGTTGCTGTGAGATTACTTGAAGGTATGGCGTCCAAGTGGTGGGATGGGACCAAAAGCAAATATGGTGAGACCGTCACTTGGGAGGATTTCCGACAAGAATTCTTTGCACAATACTACTCGGATTTCGAGGTGAACAAAAAGGTGAGGGAATACACCCTTCTAACCCAAGGGGGTAACATGACGGTGAGGGAACTTGAGTACAAGTTCAGGGACCTTGCCGATTACATACCGGAGTATGCTTGTGATGAGAACCGGATGGTGAATCACTTTTGGGATGCTCTAGACCTAGAGATACGTGATAGGGCAACACAATTGCCTAACATGACATTCGCTCAAGTGGTCGACCAAGGGTTGAAAGGGGAGAAACAGTGGGAGGAGAGGAGGAAGAGAGACGCCGAAGAGGCGAAAAAGAGGAAGTGGGAGAGTCATGGCTCCCAAGGTTCCAACAAAAAGGGGAACCACAGAGGAGGATCTTTCCGGGCACCACCGCCGCCATCTAGGGGGAACCAAGGCCCAAGTGGGCAAGGCTCGAGGTCACAGGCCTCAGCGGTAACTCGTTGCAACAATTGCAAGAGGAACCACTCCGGTAAATGTCGCGACCCACCTAGATGTTTCCAATGCGGGGATGTCGGGCATTTGAAGGCGCATTGCCCACAATTGGGTGGGGCAAGGACACCGGGACCGAACAGTGGTCCTACGGGTACACGGAATCAAACTGGGGCTTCTCAAGCAAGCAGGGGACAAGGGGGAGCAAGCGCGAGCAACGCGCCATCCGTGAACCAAGGAAGGACCCAGGCTAGGGTCTATGCGATGACGGAGGCGGACGCTCAAGCTAACCCGGACTCCGTTGCAGGTATTGCCTCTCGTATACTACTGTTTTGTCCTTAATTAGTCCATAAATTAAGGTTACTAATTGTTAGGATCATTGCACGAAGTTTTGGGGTCGAACCGGGAAGATTTCGGACCATTTCGGACTGTTTTCGCCCAGGCACGATCGTGCCTAAGGCACGCACGATCGTGCCTACAATGCAGTAGCTGCCTGCGCTTTTCCCCGACCCAGACACGATCGTGCCTAAGGCAGGCACGATCGTGCCTCCAAGGCAGTAGCTTCCCAGGATTTTCCCCGACCCAGGCACGATCGTGCCTAAGGCAGGCACGATCGTGTCTCCAAGGCAGTAGCTTCCTGGGCTTTTTCCCAAGCCAGGCACGATCGTGCCTGGCACCCAGACTGCCGAAGTGCGATTTTTTCGCACCGTTTTGCGACGTTAAGACTTTTTCTTGATCCCTAACGTGCGTGTGAACATTGTAACCTTCTATAAATGAGTAGGGAGGGTAGGAAAGATGTCTTACATGGTTCATGAATGTAGGGACACTAAAGATTAATGGGAAGGATGCGCGAATCCTTATCGATACCGGGGCGCAACGTTCATTTGTGAATGAAGCGTTCGCCAAGAGATTGGAAGTGCAATCCGCACCATTGATGCAAACCTTAGTGGTATCAACACCACTAGGGGATGACGTGGAAAGAACTTGTTACTATCCATCTTGTGGGGTGGAAGTTAATGGTCAAACACTGACGTGTGACTTCGTACCGCTGAGCATGATTGAATTCGATGCAATCCTAGGGATGGATTGGCTAGAAAGGAACCATGCTAGGGTAGATTGCTACACGAAGGTTCGTGAACTCGAAGGCAATGATGGGGAGACCCTACGCTTCGAGGGCGATCGAGGGAGATCAAATAGCTGTATCATATCCGCCGTGAGAGCGAGAAGTATGATGAGAAAGGGATGCCACGCATATCTAGCATACGTGGTTGACAAAACCAAAGAGGAAACGAACATCGATGACGTGAGGGTGGTTTGTAAGTATCCGGATGTCTTCCCTAAAGACCTACCGGGGCTTCCACCTGATAGGGAGATTGAATTTGTGATCGAGGTTGAGCCCGGTACCAAACCAATCTCCATACTGTCATACCGTATGGCACCCGCTGAACTTAACGAGTTGAAAACCCAATTGCAAGAGCTTTTGGATAATGGTTTCATTAGACCAAGCCACTCCCCGTGGGGAGCACCAGTTCTTTTTGTGAAGAAGAAAGATGAGGACACTTCGAATGTGTATTGACTATCGTCAACTGAACAGGGTCACAATCAAGAATAGGTATCCCTTGCCTACGATTGATGACCTTTTTGATCAACTACGACGGGCAACCGTGTTTTCAAAGATTGACTTGAGGTCGGGTTACCATCAATTAAAGATTAAGGAAGATGACATACCAAAAAGTGCTTTTCGCACAAGGTATGGGCACTTTGAATTCCTTGTTATGTCGTTTGGGTTAACAAACGCCCCAGCGACATTCATGGACTTGATGAACCGAGTATTTCATAAATACTTGGACCGATTCGTGATTGTGTTCATAGATGACATCTTGATTTACTCAAAGAGTGAAGAAGAACATGAGGAGCACTTGATACTTGTCCTTGAGACACTACGGGAGAAGCAACTCTATGCCAAATTTTCTAAATGTGAATTTTGGCTAAAGGAAATTGGCTTTTTCGGGCACGTGGTTTCGGGATCGGGAATTGCTGTTGATAACAAGAAGATAGAAGCCATTATCGAATGGGAGAGGCCAAAGAACGTCAAGGAAATTCGTAGTTTCCTTGGATTGGCAGGCTACTACAGAAAGTTCGTGGAGAAGTTCTCTGTTTTGGCATCGTCATTGATGAAGCTCACTCGTAAAGGGGCTAAGTTTGTATGGGATGACAAATGTGAGAAAGGGTTCATGGAACTAAAGAAGAGATTGACTGAGGCACCGATACTTGCATTACCCAAACAAGGTGTGGGGTACGATGTATATAGCGATGCGAGCATCCAAGGGCTTGGATGTGTACTGATGCAGAATGGGAGGGTAATCGCCTATGCTTCACGACAGTTGAAGAAGCATGAGGTGAATTATCCTACTCATGATTTGGAGCTGGGGGCAGTGGTGTTTGCACTGAAGATATGGAGACTTTATCTCTACGGGGAGACATGTCACATATACACTGATCACAAGAGCTTGAAATACGTGTTTACTCAGAAAGAGCTAAACATGAGACAGAGACGGTGGATGGAGTTGATAAAAGACTACCATCTAGTGATAGAGTATCACCCAGGCAAGGCAAACGTGGTGGCAGATGCTTTGAGCCGGAAGAGCTCGTCTGGGGCATTGCTAGCTAATTTGAGAACATTAAGAGCCCAACTGGAGGTATCCAGCGATGGTGCCTTATTGGCACGATTTGAGGTGAGACCTACTTTACTTGATGAGATCAAGAAGGGTCAGGAAACTGACGAAGAAATTATGAGGATCCGGGAACGCATGCAAGCGGGACCGGTGGAGGACTTCAGAGAAATAGATGACGGTCTCTTATTATTTCGTGACCGAGGGTGTGTACCGGCAGATGATGAGCTCCGAAAGTCCATCTTAGAGGAAGCGCATTCATCGGCTTATGCCATGCACCCGGGGGGCACGAAGATGTACCGCGACTTGAAGGAGAGTTACTGGTGGTCGGGTATGAAGAGAGAAATAGCTGAATATATCAGTCGATGCCTTACTTGTCAACAAGTTAAGGCGGAACATCAGCATCCAGCAAGCTTATTGCAACCACTTTCCATTCCTGAATGGAAGTGGGAACACGTGACTATGGATTTTGTGGTAGGTTTACCACGAACAATCGGGAACTATGATGCAGTTTGGGTTGTGGTAGATAGGCTCACGAAGAGTGCACACTTCTTGCCTATCAACACCACTTACCCACTTGAGAGGTTAGCCAAACTGTATACGGATGAGATCGTGAGGCTACATGGGGTTCCAGTGACCATTGTATCCGATAGAGACCCACGATTCACATCACGTTTTTGGCCGAAATTTCAGGAGTCTATGGGAACGAGGTTGAAGTTCAGTACTGCTTTCCACCCACAGACGGATGGGCAGTCTGAAAGAGTCATACAGATCTTAGAAGACATGCTGAGGGCTTGTGCATTGGAGTTCCAAGGAAGTTGGGACAACCACTTAGCACTTGTGGAGTTTGCCTATAACAACAGTTATCAGGCAAGCATCAGCATGCCTCCATACGAGGCATTATATGGGAGGAGGTGTCATACACCGTTATGCTGGGACGAGGTTGGCATGTCCAAACTCGAGGGTACTGAGTTGGTTGAGATCACCAAGTCAAAGGTGAAGTTGATTCGAGAGAGACTCAAAGCGGCTCAGGATAGACAAAAGAGTTATGCAGATAAGCGTCGGAGAACCTTAGAGTTTAAGGTTGATGACGAGGTATTCTTGAAAGTTTCTCCTTGGAAAGGAATCTTTCGATTCCAAACCCGAGGAAAGCTTAATCCACGATACATAGGTCCATTCAGAATTCTAGAGAGGATTGGGGCCGTAGCATATCGTCTACAGTTGACTCCTGAGTTAGAGAAGATACACAATGTGTTTCATGTATCCATGCTCAAGAAGTATGTGCATGATCCCTCTCACGTATTAGAAAAGCCGCCTGTAGAGGTACGTGAGGATTTGAACTACGCCGTGCAACCAATCAAGGTCACCGATAGGAAGGTGAAGAAATTGAGAAGCAAAGAAGTCCCAATGGTTAAAGTACTTTGGAAGAGCGATCGGGTCGAAGAAGAGACATGGGAAACAGAGGCCTTGATGAGGAAGCAGTATGCTTTCCTATTCGGTTAGAACTGTGAATTTCGGGGACGAAATTCCTGTTAAGGGGGGGGGGTGAACTTGTGACACCGCACCCGAACGTCCTTGAAAATTCCATTCTTAAATTCAAAGTGATGTATTGAATTTCCGATTTCAAAACAATGGAAAAACGATTAATATTTTACGTAGTACATGATTGAATATTGTATTGTTCAAACCCGTATTCTTTTATAATTTTCATCATGTAAATTATTGAGATGAGCCTACACATATTGGAGATCAATAATGTGATGTAGGAAGTTGACTTGTTCTAAATAAGTTAGGATGAGTACAAAAAGACATCTTTGACAAAAGATAAAACAATAGAACCCATCTTCCCATTTTTGGAAGTATTGATAGATATTTTGGACCCCAAAATAATTGGGATCAATGGGGAACCACTCCACATGATATTAGTACCTGAAAGACAAATAAAAATGAGTGAGAAGACTTACCTTGGCCGACCACCATGGAGAGGAGCTGCACAAGACTTGATAGGAATCAAATGTTGGGCCACCATCTCTATTTTTCGCACAAAATGGTGTGCTGTTTGTCTCCACTCATTATGGGAGTTATACTCGACCAAACAACGTGTATAAGGTGTCCTTGGATAGCCTTTGAAGTCTATTTTCATAATTGAGTGGTCTCTGTTCGAGAGGAGAGAGTAATCATCCACAAATCGATCTGGAGCGAGCAGTGGTCTGTAAACTCGAGCTCTGAGAGTGCTGAAGCTGTTTGGTGGATATCTCGAGTTATACCAATCAAATTAAGGCGTGTGAGATACCAAAAGAAAGCTCTCAAGACGAGGAATCCGTGAATGTCTGGTTTGCATCAATCGGAGTAGTGGAAGGCTTCCAAATCGTCCGAGCAAAACACAACCTCGCAGAAACGGATCTACTTTTCTAAAGTGAGTTGTTAACCCCAAAACCTTTCCTTTCATTTTCCAAATGATATGAACGATTGGTGGAACTATTGTACACTAATCCAAGTGTATAATATGTCCTTATAAAGTTATTTTATTGATGTAAAGGTTAGATACTAACTTAGAGAAAATCTTGGAAAACTAGGAAGCGAGTTAACCGGAAAACACCCATTCTAGGGGCTGTTTTCGTATCAACGATTAAGGGTTGAACTAGCACTTTGAGGAGGCTGTTTAACACTCATATTTGAGCAAGGAATTAGTTCCAAATCCACCTTGACCAAAGCTTTGACCATTGGACCAAGAAGGGAAAGTTTAAAGCTCAATTGAGGTGAGGATTGACATCTAATTGCTTACAACTTGTAGGTTAAGCATGAGATTACCTAAATGCTTAAATCATTATTTTTCATGGATTATGATGATTATATATTGATGAAATATAGATATAGTTGCCAAAGAATGAAATTTGAAATGATTTGAGAATGTATGAATAATATGAGATTAAATGAGTATAAATGAACTATTTTTGCGAAATAGGTATTTTGCTCATGTATGAATTATTTGGATACATAAATGAATATTTGTGTATTGAGATTGGATACTTAAGTTGCTGCTACATAATTATAATTATGTAGAGAATTACAAACAAAGAGAATAGTGGAATGATAACAATAATCTTAATAGTATTGAAATACTAGTTAGTGATTATTGGAACTTGTTGATTAAATTGATCCTAGGGATTGGATTGTATGAAAGGTACTTGAATATAGTTCAAGTGCATATAATGACTTAGTATGGAACTAAGGTTAAGTTTTGGGAAGTCTTTAAGGATGACCCATGGTAGTTTAATGATATGTCAATTCTAGGCATAGGGTTGCTTGAGAATTTGACCTTAATGCATGGTGATGTGATAGAGCCAAGCTCTAGAATGCATGTAAGGTGTAGACTTGGAGTCTATGTATTGTATAGCTAGAGCCGAGCTCTAGGGCTTGCGTGGTGATGTGATAGAGCCGAGCTCTAGAACGCAAGGTAAGGAAATTGACCCGAGTGACATGAATTGTATGGTGATGTGGTAGAGCCGAGCTCTAGAATACAATGTCATGTGTTAGGGTTGGACTCTATTGAGTTGTCGTGGTTCGTAGCCACGGGGAATGGGAATGGTGATTTCTAAATGAACATGGGCCCACGGGCCGACTACTTGACTTTTACATAAAGTAAGTATATTTTCAAATAGGTAACTTAGGGTTACAAATCATAATATACTATCACCCTATTTGAGGGTCTTGTGTTTGAAATACTTGTTGTATATCTATTAGATGCCTGCCACACCAGTACTTTATAGCCGTATAGAGTACTGACCCCTTCGGGGGCGTCCCACCACCATTTCAGGTTGAGGCTAGAGCTTGCTTCCTGTGCTCGTTGCCCGAGTGATTTCCCCGGAGAGAAGACTTGGTTCGTGCTTCCTCCATCCTGTTTTAGAACATTAATAAACATGCTCATGGATATTCTACTTTGGAGCCTGTGTGCTCATGTTTGCCCTGTGTGGCCCTTTGTTTTAAACAATGTTTTCCGCTGCGTGTTGAATTGTTTATTATGTATGTTTATGGATGTTATATGTGTGAATGATATTCATGACGCCTTGTATAATATGAACGTGTTGGACTGCGGTTGACTATTCGTATTGTACGGCGGGTTGTTGACGTGTCCGGGTAGGTCCGGGGCGTGACAGATGGGTTGTCCCGGTATTTATGAGGGATTTTGGCCGCCAGCACCCTTGGGGTGAAAGGCGTCCTAGTGCGGAGTTGAATGAGGGGCTCGTCGGATCCCTCGGCAAGCTTACGCTTCATCTCTTCCACTTGTGCCCGGAGGTCAGCGTACTCCGGATCTGGCCTCGCTGTGGAAGCTGTAGGGGGTGCCTGTCGATTCTCCTCAAGTTGACGGAGGAGGGCTTCAATGATTTCGTCCTTGGGATCCTTCAGGGCAACCCCTTGGGAGTTGGCCCGGAAGGATTGAGCCTGATTGATTTGGTGCCTGGCGTCATCGACATGGAGGAGGGCTTTGCCTTTGCTCCGGGGCGGAGGCATGTCCTCGGCGCCGAAAGCGGAGGCTCCACTTTCCTGGGGCCTGCTGAGCGCCTGTTTCCCGAGGCGGTCTTGGACCCCTCGGTGACCGGGAGCTCCCCCCAGTCTCTCAAGTGCAGAGGTTCGAGGTTTCTCCTTCATCATGGGGCGCTTATCCCTGGATTGGGCCTCTTGGGAGGCGGTATCCTGCGCCATGACCCCCTCGGCGTTGCCAATCCCCGGGGGAGGATTGTTGAACAAAGGAGGGAGTGGTGGTAGTTGGATAACATTCCCTCCAGCATAGGGCTGAAGGGGTGCCTGAGATACGAGGGCTCCGGAATTGAGAGCCATATTTTGAACAAAGGCCGCAAAGGCAGCCTGAAGATCGATGGCCGGGGCCGGAGGGGGAACTTGGTTCTCACTCCGATCCCTCCTTCGATTATCAAGGCCAATGCGGGCATCGGGGGCGTTCTTCTGTAGCTGCTGACGGAGGTCAGCAGTAGCCTGCTCCAATTCGAGGATGATACCACCCTCGGGTACTAAGAGCCTGTTGAAGGCCTCAGCCCCGTTGGTCTCGCCGGGGGCTACGTGGTTCTCCTCGAGGTTCTTAGATTGAGCACGAGTTGTTCTTCCCATTTTTGGTAGGTGTTTTGAGTTTGGTAGAGGGGGAGGGTTTCTTACTTGATTGTTCAGACCTCTCAACGAGAGCACCAAATGATGGACAGTCTACCCGGGGGGTATCCTATCCGAGGGGTTATTGCGGGAACAACTAGAGAGAAGTCAGAGCAAAATAAGAGGAGAGAGAGTTGATTTTATTAAATGAACTCAGCGTGAAAGAGATCGATGTCGATCGTTTACAAGGAGAAATGGGCTGCTATTTATAGCAGCAATAAATGCGATGAGGGTACACGTGTCAGTAATCCAACGGCCGAGGGGTCACATCAGCCGGGGTGGCACCGGCAGTGGTACGTTCACCGCATTGAATGCGGTTGGTGGATGTGACGTGGCATTAAATGCGGTGGTTGGCTGTCTCCAAAAGGAATCTTCGATGATTGAGCATGTTTGGCCGAAGGCTCCTTGTGTAGCCGAGGGCTCCACGTGACCAAGGACCCCTGTGTAGCCGAAGGCCTTGTGTGACCGAAAGCATGTTTCAGCCGAAGGCTTCCCTGATGCCGAGGGCTTGATAATGCCGAAGGCTCATGCTTTTCGCCGTTTTCTCCCAGCAGCTTCTTATGCCAGAGAAGGCTATCCAGTGTGTATTCTGGGCTATTTTGAGGCTTGGGCCGTTGCATTTGGGCCTGAGTTGTTCTCTGGGCTCAATGGACTTGTGTAGGAGAAGTAGGAGTCTATGGGCCGGGGGTTCCTGGGCCATATACTCCATCAGGCATTCTCTCAACTATGTGGTGAAATCCGTTGATATTGATACCTTAATCCATATACCGGTTTCAGTTCAACCAACACAATTAATACTTCTTAAGATTTAAGCATGAGACCATAGACTAATAACCCGAAGTTATTTACTTGTGAAACCATCGTTTTTTTAACTCCAGGGGGCTGGGGGAGGGGGGTTGGGGGCCCTAGAGTAATCAAGGCTGAAACTCGCTCCATTGAGTTTCAAACCCATATGTGCCTAGCGTGTTTCGAACTCAAGACCTCTCACCAGGTACGGTAACCGCACAACCAGCTGGGCTGGAATGTTTGGTTAACCATCAGTGTTTAGCCATTGATTAATTGATCGTTTCTAGTAACCATTAACGTCAAAGTGTAACCTAATCGTCACTTAGCAAGACACCAACATTACTATAGAGATAGAATAAGGAAAGAATTAATGTTCAATAAAAAATTTAAGAAAATAACTCGAAACTTTAACACTCAACAAGCTTCAAGAGCAAAACTAAAAAAGGGAGTTTAGAGCACCTCCAATGCAAAAGTCACAACGGTGTACACGTGGCGGGAGAGATATAAACATACAAAAATAATTAATAGAAACTCGTTCACACTCTCTCCACGGTGTAATAAATATTCCGTTGTTGTTTTTTTGTCACAATTTTAAGCACATGGAAGAATGAGAGCCTGTTTACTAACAAAGATATTTTCTAGTTTTCTATTTCTGTTTTCCGTCCCCAAATTTTCTGTTTTCATTTTCCTGTTTTTCTATCTCCAATCTTTTGTTTTCATTTTTTTTTGTTTTCCATTTTCAAATATGAAAGCATGTTCATTAAAATTTTTCACCCGGTTCTGTGGCCGACCACAAAACTGAAAGTACGTTTCCAGTTCGGAACCAAACCTAGTACATCCCAAGTAAGGTACCAGGTCCCATGTATAGGAAAGTCGGGATCGTAACCGGTTGGTCTCAACGATTAGTTTGGTGAATTCTTTTCTCATTTCCATACTGGTTGACAGTTCAATGGCTCTTTTAAAACTCTTCACTTTAAAAATGATTTCAAAAAATTGAGACCGAACCACTAGGTCATTGACTGGCCCGGTCAGGGACCGTCGGGTCATTGACGGGAATGGCCCGCGACCGTCAGGTTGTCGATCGAACCGGACACAGACTACCGGTTCATTGGACGAACAAGATAAGGACCACCGGGTCGTTGATTGGATAATACGGGACTATAGGGTGGTTGACCGGACAGGACGGAGACCGCCGAGTAACTGACAGACTGGACGGGGGCTGCCGAGTCATTGACCAGACCATATCGGACCGGGAATGCCCGACTGTCAACCGGACATAACAGGTATCGCGTGTTTGTGGATCGAACCGAACAGGGATCGTCGGGTCATGTACCGGGCCAGGATCATTGAGTCGCCGACCGGACCGGACCGGGATCGTTGGGTCATCGATCAGATCAGACAGGCACCGTTGGATCGTGGACCGGAAAGGGGTCGTCGGGTCATCGACCGGACCAGATTGGGATCGTCAACCAGACCGAACTGGGATTGCTCAGCCGTCGACCGGACTGACAGGGGGCCAGGGGCCGCCAGGTCAATACCAGTCCAGACTGCCGGGTCATTGACCGGATCAGACAGGGATCGTCGGGTCGTTAGCCGGGCCAGACTAGAATTGACACCGGAGCGGGACCGTATCCACCACTAGGCGTATGTATAAAAATTCATTGCAGCGGCACCGCAACATCCGCGTTTTTCCAAATTTGGAAAACTAGTTAGAGTCACTTCTCCAGTTCATTAAGGACATATCTCATTTTTTTTGGGTTTTGGAAAACGATTTGGTAAACGCATTTCTCTGTTTTCCTTTCTCCAGTTTTCCAGCAATTTTCTTTGGTAAACACGTTTTCCATTTTTCTTTTTCCACTTTTCTAGAAAACTGGAAAATATCTCTGTTAGTAAACATGCACTGAATATCTACATTGTGAAGGAAATGAGTGTTTTTATAGGACTTTGGAAATCATGTCATACCCGGTCGTGAATCATCAGCAGTAGCTACACAGCTTCATAAATCATGTCATACCGATCGGGTATGTCGGTATAACAGATCGGGTATAATAACAGTCGTGATAAAAATATCCATGCACGTTTAATTGTTCTCTATAGTCTAACCTAAACAAATTACAACTAACAAGGAAAATAAATTGTTGCACCGTAAACAGGCAATTACTAAAACATTACACCGTGAAAACAAAATAAAAGTGAAAATATACATAATAAAAAACTACACTATCAGGATGTTTGTTTTTGCAACCATTCTTTCTCTCAAGAGCACACTAAGTAAAAATTGATAGTAAGAGTGACTTTGAAAATGTGTACAAAAATTATACAAATTTTTAACTTGTTCGAGGTTTTTTTTTTTTTACATATTTTGCAATGAAGCAAAAAACTCACTATTTTTTGGTTTGAGAATATGATGGAATAATGCAAATTGACTCATTAAACTGTCTGCGCTTCTTTGTTATGAAGCGGCAGTCAGTCAATGCAATTTTCGACGCGATTTTCACTATGGGTCATTCGAAAACAATCTCTTTGTGCTTTAGTACAGGGGTAAGACTGTGTACATCCAACCCCCTTACCCTACGTAGGTGGGAGCCTTTGCAGCACTGGGGTAATGATAATGATGATGATGCTAGACATTTATTGTCTATAAAATCGAGTTTTTCCGACCAACATATTTACTGTGTCCATTGTTCTAAAAAATGGTCTAGTTGCTCCAACGAATCAGTGCCGATCGCTAGGCGGTCCTAGCTGTAGATGGCTAATCGGTCTAGTTGGTCAAAAAATCCGTGTAATTGCCGCTTAGTTGGTGTCTAGACACTAGATGCCCTTCAACTGCCCGATTAACATCTAACTATATTGTCTTATTTCTATAGAATTGTAGGTGCAAAGAATTTTAATGTACACAAAAATGATACAATTAAAATTTAGGGTGAGTACCAAATTTACAAAAATGCGATTTTTGTAAACACGAGAATTGCTTTTTGTCTTTGAGAAGGACAGTGTGATTTCCCATAAGAACTACTCCCTAATTAAGAAACAGAAAACTAAAATGATAATGTCACGAAACGTGTCCAGTCTGTTTTCAAACAAATGTAAATTTGTTATTTTCCACTTGTAGTTTTGATGGAGTATTAATAATTAATTAATAATTAAAACAAAGAAAAGTTAAATTCGGGCGAACGGATGCCCTCATATACCAACCACTATTGGGGGCAAAACTGACAATTTAACAGAAGAACACAAAAACTAGGAAGAGGAAAGCAAAAATAATTGCCGGAGTCTGCAATAGAAGAAAAAAACAACAAAGTTACAAAACTGAAAAATCCCGTCCGGAGAAGATCAACGGCGGATATCTGGAAATCACTGTCTCCTCCCTGACCCGGAAACTCAATCTTCAGTTTAATCAGCGATTCGGATCATCTTGGCCGGCTGTATTTTGGATCATTCTGTTTCACCATAGCGTGTATTTCAGTACTTTGATCGATTTCTGTATTTTAGTCATCTGTCTAGGTTTCTAGAAAAAAAATCTGATCTTTTGTAGTTTTAGTAATTAGTAATACATTGATTGTTTCGGCCTGAGAAGAATCTTAGTCCAGACACAACAAAGTAACATCTGCTCACTGGGGATGGATCTAATATTGAAGAGCACAAGTTATTTGTAGAGTGAATTGGGTGTGAATGAAGATGGGTTTAGAATCTTCCGGTGAATTCTTCTTGAATTTTCCCGAAGATTAACAGCCCTATGCTGGGGTATCAAATGGTGGGCTGCCTTGGATAGTTTATAGCTTTGGATAACTTGTATATTGCTATTAAAGTAGATTTCTCTATTAATGGATGATGCCAGTACTAGTTCTGAGGAAGGGACACAATGTAAGTCCCAGGAATCAGTATCCAAAAGTAGCTCCTCCTCCCCCTCACCATCGCAGTCATCATCTGTGTCACATGCCACTTCATGGCGCCCAAGTCAGCTCGCCTTCGTCCCTTTTTCAAAAGGTTTTCTAGATTCCAAGCCTGAGAGCTTGGGCGTGGTTGTCAGAAGACCTGTAAGTACTTTCTTAAGCTCATCATTCCATTTTTGGGTTTTTGCACGTGTTGAGCCAAATGAGTTTTTTTTCCAGATCTGCCGTTTCTTTTTGTTTCCACCTTCCATTAGTTATGCCTCACTAAACCTCTTACAATCAAAACAGATGTTATTAATTATACTATTGCTGTTCTGTGTTGCCTAGGTTCGCATTTTATAAACCTCTTATTTTATGTCGTTACTACACTAGTATTTTATAAACCTTTTTATGCATTTTTTTCATGCTCGTGCTCTTCATCCCTACACTTCCCAAGAAGTGTCCTGCTACGAAGTTTTTACCAAAATGAAGGGGGGAACATTAGTGTGCTACTTTGCTTTTCTCTTCCTGGCAGACTGACCTTTAATGAGTTGTTTTACTCAACCACTAATGGTTCCATGGTTATGCAGTTTTTTTGTTCATCAGTTACAAATATTAAAATGAACACAGTATACTTATACCCTTCATATTTAGCATCAAATTTAAAGCAGAAGAACTTGGCAATGTAATGCAATAAAAAGCAATTGTACAAACACATACATAAATGAAGAAATTTACTACTGTTGCTTTAGTCGAAACTACATACTTTGCTTTTCTTGTTGGCAGACGGACGGTTAATGAGTTGTTTTTCTCAACCACTGATGGTTCTTTGGCTATGCAGTTTTTTTGTTCACCAGTTACAGATATTGATACGAACACACTATACTTATACCCTACATATTTTAGCATCAAGTTAAAGGTAGAGGAACTTGCCAATGTAATGCAATAAAAAGCAATTGTACAAAACACATATAGATATAAAGGAATTTACTTCTGATGCTTTAGTCAAAACTACACAGTAGTACAGTACACTCTGAAGTGTGAAGGTATGCCACATATTTTGAAGAAGTGGTGTTTACAGGCTGAATTTTTGGTGTGTCCCCTCATTTAACCTCCGTGCACATTACACGCTTGATAGATTCAGGCTCAGGCATACCGTATATCATAATCAGCTGGCAGCTCCTGTTTATCCAATTAAATAACTTATTGACCTACTACATTTGATCGCATATGGACATTAGGCTATGAGCTGACTCTTAGGCCTAATTGCATGCAGACATGCAATATTGTAGAGTTAATATTAAAATACAAGATTGTTCTGATGACACTATGGGTTCATTTATACAGTTGGTGGCAAGATTAACCAAGGACATTATTGAGACATACCACATATGCAATCCCCAATTTCAATATTCAGAGGAATTGAATCCAAAGAGATTCTTGACCACCCCTTCAGCAGGAGTGTTGAATGATGGACATGATAATGCAAATTCAGACCTCATTCTGTTTTGCAATCTTGAGCTGACCAATTTAGGCACCCAAAGAAGGTCTGTAATTATGTTTGTTTACTAGTACTTTTTATTGTATATACATGCATAATATAAATCCTGTGTGCCAAGTGCTAATAACAGTGTGTTAAACAGAGATGTGCTCATTACTGAATTATACATTTTTCATTTGTCTTATTGTTTTACATATTCAATAGAAAAACAAACTACTGATTTTTTTATTGTATGGACACAGGATTTGTTAACGGCTTTACACTATGAACCTCTATCTATATGCAACTATTTGTTTTGATTTCCTTGTTCCCTCTTTCTCTACGCACCATATAAGTTATCCATGACTCCATGAGAAATGGAAAACTGATCTTTTTTAAATCTATTAGTGTTATATAGTAAGTGGGGTTTCCTGTTTTTCACTAGGCATTTTTTTTTTTGGTATATGCACCTAGGAATTCTATCAAGACTATGAGCATCTTTGATTACCTAATACACTATGGAGATAATGACCCAGGAAATGTTTTAGTGCTACAAATGTGTTGTTTATTGGTTTACTTGTAACAAAGTTTTGTCTGTGCCTTCAAAAAATCTTCTGTTAGGTACATTGTCAAAGATAGTCTTGGGCATGGTACCTTTGGACAGGTTGCTAAGTGCTGGGTTGTGGAAACAAATAGTTTTGTTGCTGTTAAAGTCATAAAGAATCAACCAGCGTACTATCAACAAGCACTAGTAGAAGTTTCTATCCTGACAACAGTTAAAAGCTCCCATTCTGATGTTTTTTTTAAACTTGATACAAGTAGCAGTTAAGTTAATCTGGATATAGTCATATCATGGCCTTCAACATTTTCTTTTTTTTTTGCAGTTGAATAAGAAGTTTGATCCTGAGGATAAACATCACATCGTTCGCATTTATGATTACTTTGTGTATAAAAGACACTTATGCATTGCTTTTGAACTGCTGGATACTAATCTGTAAGTTTCCATTATATTTTTTATAACATATTTGATGGATTTATGTATGTTACTATACTTGCGTTTTCACTGATGATGTTAATACTGATTAATTATCTGAATGTCATTTTTTTCAATCAGGTACGAGCTTATAAAGTTAAATCATTTTAGGGGATTATCATTAAGCATTGTTCAATTGTTTTCAAAGCAGGTAATGATCTCTTTGCTTTTAATGGATATGGATCTGAACAGACAAAGTATTTTAACTGTGGTTTTGTTGTGGTTATTACAATAGATCTTAAATGGATTAGCTCTTATGAAGGATGCCGGTATAATCCATTGTGACCTGAAGCCAGAGAACATTCTCTTGTGCACAAGGTGAGCAGTTGTACTGCTGAGCTTGATAGGGTGTTATATTTGTCTTTCATCTCAATGTGTAGTATCCACTATCCATACATCATATTGACAGTGTAAAGCCAGCTGAAGTGAAAATAATAGACTTTGGATCAGCATGCATGGAGGACCGGACTGTATACTCCTATATTCAGGTCATGGTTTCTCGTTGGTGATTGATAGTCAATTTTTTTATGCTTAAAGAGTCTTTAGTTGACAATTATTTCACCATATGCAGAGTCGGTACTATCGGTCACCTGAAGTTCTACTTGGATATCAGTATCCTTTAATGTTGTTGAACCACATCATGTCTTCATTCATTAATGCGTTCTGCATGGGGAAAATATGTTTGCACTATTATTGCATTGTGTTTTATCTAAATTCTACATCTCTTCTAAAAGCTCGTAGCGTTGTTAGCGTATTCTGGCAATATTACGTTGATTCAATGTAGTTTGGGTTTTGAAACAAATCTAATCTTTTCTCATGTCTCTTTTAACAGAACATTTTTTCATTTTTTCCTATTTATTTGAGTTGGATTTCCAGTTTATTTAATAATTTATTTTTATGACAAACTTAACTCTTTCTTAGATATACTACTGCTATCGATATGTGGTCATTCGGTTGCATAGTAGCTGAGTTGTTTCTGGGACTTCCATTGTTTCCTGGAGCTTCTGAATTTGATCTTCTGAAGAGGATGGTCAAAATACTAGGGTATGCTGTGTAATGTCTCAAAGGCCCTTACTCTCATTCCTTTAATTTGATGGTGCTTTATGTACCTTAGTAGTAACATTTTACTTTGTGTTCCCCTGTCATATACATATTGGTAATTAGGTATTAATTTTTTTAGATTACTTGTTATTGACTAATTGTAGTTCTTCATAAAACAATAATGTTCTCTTGTGAGGTTACTGCAATATTCAAATGTTTCTCTCATTAAGTTTGTGCTAGAGTTTCAGTTAATATTTGACTTTGCTAATTGAAAACTAGTTATATTAATTCATAAAAGGCAGTTTTTAAGCAAATGCGATGTTTTTTATTTTTATTAAAAAACTGGAGGATAACTGTTGTAGCTTCACTACTAGACTCCGTTTCTGGTTGAATGATATTTGAAATAAGCACCATTTTGGTACTTTCACAATTCCAATTAAGGTATTGTTCAATTGGGCTGATTTCACATCGTCCTAGATGAGACTTAGCCAGACTTAAAAAGACCAGCCAAGAAGAGACTTGAACATAATATATCTGACTTAGATAGTAGTAAAATGCACATAGTATGAGACGTTATGTGACCAGTTCAGACCAGACCAACCTGACATAAGCAGACCCGTCTAGAGGTCATCCGACCTGAAAATTTCAATCCTAATGGAAAGTTAAGTACTTTTTTAAAAGGAACCATTTTGGTGCTTTAAGTTTTGCGTAAGTGCTAAGAACTCTGTAAATGCATTGCGATAATTTTAATCAACTGAAAATGTTTTTGAAGCCATAAAGCACCAAAGTTTGTTTCGGAAATCTGTCTTTTGTGCATATTAATGTCATCCCATACAGTCTCTTCATTTAGTGGAAAATGTTCCATTCCTTATAACTAAGGCCATTATTAACTATTAGGCAGAACTTCATAGTCAGAGTATAATTTACTTCTTTGAAACTGACATATTAATGATATTATTATATTTATTCTCTTCATTTTTTTTCTCTTTATTGATCAAGTTGAAAATTTTTCACCAGTTGTAAAATAGTGATGTAAGCATATTTTCAATGTTACTTTTACTTTAGATGATCACACTGAGGACTTGTTGTCTGTAAATATTATTATTTTGTCATTTGTTGGCCATCACTGTAATGATAATTTGTTGAGGTATTTTTTAGTAATTGGCATTGCTTGCTTTAGTGAAACTTTATTCTTCTTGTAGGGGTCAACCCCCTGATTATATACTAAAGGATGCTAAAAATACCAGCAAGTTCTTCAAATGTGTTGGGATTGATAACCATGAAGAAAGGGGCCAACATACAATTAATAGTTGTACCAGCATATATCAAGCTTTGACTGAAGAAGAATATGAAGCTGTGAGTATTTTTATTGGATGTATATCTGATCATGTTTTTATTTTTCTTTACTCCTAGTTTGCAGCCATTCCATTTGCTATAATAATTGAAACCTTTGTTACTGTTGATGAAATTCTGAAATGCATAAAGGAAAAAAAATTTCTCAAAATTTTGATCTGATGACCTTTTAGTGTACCTTCTTAAAGGTTTCAAACTTTGATATAAGTTCCATAGTTTGCACAGTATCAGTACCGATTTGATTATTATTCTATTAGAGGAAACAAAAGACTACATCGATGAAAAGAAGTAATACGGATTACGGGGTGGGTGAGTGTAATTTGCATTGAACCGTATACTTGGGCTACATCCTCATCCACACTATATCCTGCAATTAACGTGTAAATGTTTCTCCTGAAAAATTTAAAATTGTTGTATTGTATGGGTTGAATATAATTATGTATGATCTTTGTCATTAGGTGTTCCCTGACCTCTTCACTGACATGATAATCTTCTGTTTGCATACCAATATTCTCTTCAATAGAAATGTATTGACTTCTTATGCCTAAAATTATTTTATTGCTTACGAAATGTGAGCCATGCTGGCGAAGTGGCAATGGGCATACTTACTACCTGTCTAGCTGTATATGACTAAAAGCTTGTTGCCCCAGCTTATTGGTTCTTGAACGTGTTATTGTATTTTTTCTTCTTACTGAGCACATAATCCCCAAAAAAGATGGATCGAACAAGCATTACATTGGTTAATTGCCCTTTCTCCAGATGAACTTTTTACTTTTAAATATCCAATAAATGCACAAATCCAATACTTCGCCTATAAAATAAGTGATACATATTTTCTAACCTATGGTATAAAATTGACTAATAGGCTTATGCGCCTCTTCCTTCTCGTGGTCATCATGATATTGGGTTTTATAAACTGGATATGATATTATTATTCCCCCACTGTAGGTGGGAGCCTTTGCGGCAATGGGGTAATGATGATGATTATATATGATATTATTATTATTTCCATCTTTCAATGAATTATGACTTTCCTTGCTGCCAATAGTGTTTCTATAACAATTCAAATCGCTGCCAAATGCTTCTTATATAACAAAGCATCATCCCAATTGCTTGTGGATATTTAGTTACCTTTTGGAACCCTGACAGTTCTGCTTATGGTATTTACCTTTTGTGATATTTTCTCCCCTCTCTTTGGGCCTTTTGATTCAGAGAGAGCTGAAAAAGCCTGTAACAGGGAAGGAGTATTTCAATCATATGAACCTTGAAGCAATTGTGAGAAAATATCCTTATAAGAAGAATCTACAAGAGGATGATATTGTTAGAGGTTAGTATTTGGATTCTTTGACTAATTGTGAACACATCTTTGGGGTTTTTCTGCTGAATATGATTTGTGAGGTTTTATACCATGTGCTGACATTCTACTGTATCTTGAAATTGTTATAGAGAATCAAATACGGTTAGCACTGATTGATTTCTTGAGGGGACTTGTTGAGTTTGATCCGGCAAAACGGTGGTCGCCTTTGCAGGTCTCCTATTTTCCACATGTGAACAGTACCTTACAAACTTGTTTACCCTAAATGGCATCTTTCATAATCACTTTATTATTATGGAGCTACAATGCCGAGAGTAATTGAATTCTGAAATATTAAACCTCCATAGTGCCCAGCTTCTCCCCATTGCACCCACAACAAACACACACAACCTATCCAGGCTTGCGTAATTGGTATATGGTGTCTGTGATTACCAAAGCAATGATGCTGGAGACATCTGTGATACATATTTCATACTCAATTTTATACCATGTTATGAAAGTTATGTAACATTTTCTTAGAGATTTTATATCTCATGATTCTCGTCATTAGACTAGTCCATATTTGCTTAAGAATGTGCATGTTTTTATACAGCATCAGACTATAGCTCACTACTTCTACATGGTCCCAGACTCCCCTTTACACTAAAATGTGATACTCTCGAATACATGTATTTTGATATATGAATAGGACTAAAGTCTCTTTGAAACCTCTCCTTTCTATCTTATCCATAACAAAGGTGCCCGGATTATGTTCCATCTTCTAACTTGTTCTTCTACCAGCTCATTTCATATTATAACTTGTCTTGTTTAATGTGTGGGTGGAGTAGGGGATATAGATATAGATAATGCCCATGTAATTACATATTGAACATCGATACACGTGCCTTCCTTTTGATGAAAAGGATATAGGAGTCTGCTTACCTGAATGGTAATTGAAGTGGAGGATGCGTGAAAGCTCTGTTTTGGGCAATGAGTTCACATGGAACTTTTGTTCTCCCTGGGTTGGCAGGACATAATAATTTGTTGTTTTCCTTCATGGCAAATCTTGGTGCACTCTTTACTCAGTCAAGACTCAATATCTCCAATACTGTATAATTAAATTGGCTTTAGAAAATCCAAACTTTATTTTTGTCACCAATGATGCTCTTAAAGAACTTATTGGACCAGCATATGTTAATTGTATCTTTATTTTTGGTAAAAATATTCTCTTTGAGCAACTCTTTTGGTGCAGATGTTGTACTTTTAGTGTTGTGTGGTTGTCTGTAGGCGGTTCTGCAATCACTCACACCGACAAATATATAAGTATACATTTAAAATTAGGGTGATGATTTTGAATGTGTAGAATGTTGTGCAATCTGCTACCTTCTCATGTATGATTTCTGATCTTGCTTGTGGTCACTTTTTGTGCTTCAGTGTTTCCTTGGCATGAACTTCATGTTCCACTAGTGACTGGAGACAAAACTATCTTATGAAACTGCTGTAGCTTTTCTTTATTAGTGTTATTGGTTTCATATTTGTAAGTTCCTTTGGTGCAGGCTTCAAAACATCCTTTTGTAACCGGGGAGCCTTTTACGCATCCTTACCAACCTGCACCAGAAACCCCTAGGATGGTGAGTGGGTGATTTTTTGTGCACTTTGAATGTTTCCATCTTAAAGAGGGACTGAGGGGATGATTTTAGTAGACTTCTTTTTGCTCATTTTCTTCATCCGTTTGTATGTTTCTTTCCGTAGTTGCCACAGGACTTGAGCGCATTGCCTTTTTGGAAGAGAATTTACATTTTAAATGCAATTTGAACATGTATTCTTAGGGGAAAAGAAATTATCGTAATTTAGCATGATATTATCCTGGAATCATATTTTTCATTGGTTGGGCTTTTTATAGTGTTTACTGCTTCCCATTATAGCTGGGTCATTCCATTTCAAAAAATGTTCTCTTTAAGATGGGTGTAACTTTGGCATTATAGTTAAGTCATTGCATATCCTATATGCGATCAGCGTTGTGCATTGCAGTGCTAATGTATGAGCGTGGTATGTTTTCCTCTACCATTTATATTTTATTATTCACCTTAACTAAGCCAATAATTAACGCCTGGTTGTTTTTGTTGCTCCTTTATGTGATATGTCAATTCATGTTGAATGTTGTTGTTGCTGTTAACTAAGTCAAAATAACCCTAGAAGTTGAGAGTTGGTCACTAACTAGTTCTTTACACGCACTTGGAGGGGAAGCTTCAAGTTGTTAGGGGTGCCCACACTAGAGAATTATATTGTTTTGTTTATATAACTGGGTTATAATGTATATACTCATCTGTTAGACAAGAAATTGAAACTGATGTAAAGCAACCCCTATTTACAAGCAATATTTTAAACGTTATTGTTTTTTCATAAGAATAATAATATTGTGACGATCTTTTTGGCGCTTAGATTTAGAAATTGTAGTACTTGACTTGTTTATTATTCTGACCCTTATTTGTTTTTCTCCCAAAAAATACACATTAACTGTATTTATATTTAATTGCAGTTTCCCTGTTTATTGCTATTTTTTATTTTTATGTGCATGTCTGTGTAATTGTGTGTAATATGGAGTGGTAAATATTATTCTTAATTTCCTCCATAGAACAATATGTTTGGATCCAAAGGCACAGAAAAGGAAACTGGACAACATTATAAGATTTGAAATTCACTGAAGCTGTAGAGTTTGATTATTTACACTTTTGGGCAGTATTAATGATTTGTATAGGCTGTCCTTGCTCACTACTCTAGCTTGGCGGATTAAGAGGAGTAATAGAAAAAAACTCACCAACTTTTTTGTTCCCTTATTTCCAGTATGTTTCTCAAAATGTAAAGGTGGATCATCACCCGGCTGGAGGTCATTGGTTTGCTGCAGGCCTCTCTCCTAATGTAAGCAAGCTACTTTTCAAGTATGAATTTGTATTTGTTTTTTTGTTGGATTGATGTTGTTATCATAAATATATATGTATATATATATATATATATATATATATATATTATAGAGAGAAAAGTTCATGTCCGCCCTTCATGACCGGAACCGCCGTCCGGACGGCGGTGTTTGGCCACCTTCCCGTTGGAATTTTTTGATGAATTTTTTATGGCATGTTCTCCATCAAGTCTTGTTTATCCACAAAAAATTCAATCCGGAAGGCCGTCAAATGATTTTTGGAAGATAATTGCGTTTTATATGTATATATTGGGCGCAGTTATCTTCTAAAAATTATTTGACGACCTTCCCAATTGAGTTTTTAGCTGAATTTTTTTTGTGGATAAACTAGACTTGATGAAGAACATGCCATAAAATTTTTATTAAAAAATTCTTCCGGGAAGGGCCCCAAAAGCCGCCATCCGGACGGCGGTTCCGGTCAGGAATTCCTTACCGGAAGAGTACTCTCTATATATGTGCATATATATGTTTATAAATCATTTATTTTTTCAATTATTTTTTTGGGGTGGGGATGCTTCATTGGACATTTAACTTAATGTCTTGATGCACACCTAGGAAGTGCTTTATCTCATCAATTTCTATTACTTAACAATGCAGATTTCTGGCAGGAACCGAGTTGCAGTTCACAACAGTCAACCTTATCATGTAGCTGCATATACACATATAGGCAGTTATGGTAGTTTAGGAAGCCATGGCAGTTTCAATGATTGTGGTGGGCTTGGAAGCAGCTATGGAAGCTATGGTGATACTAATAATAATTTACAAGCATATTATTCCCCAGCAGGACCGTCCGGGATGCATCTTTGTGCTCAGAATGGTTCATCAATTCTTGGAAGCAGTCCAGACGCAAGGAGATTTATGCATCTTCCCCATGGAAATACGCTTGGTGTCAGTCCAGGAAACCTGGTTCCTATGTCTCTTGGAGTTAGTCCCTCACAATTTACTCCTCCCAGTATGTATAGCCAAATGCCAGTCGGATCTCCTGGGCAGTATGGTCCCACTTCGCCTGCAAGGGGAAGCAGTCACGGGTCACCCTTAGGGAAAATGGCGGCAGGTAACCAGTACAACAGAAGAAAAGGATGGGGTCATCATGGAAGTTTGCAATCTCAAGAGACCCAATCATCCCCGCACTGGCAAGGGCAGGCTATAGATAACACTAACTCAAGCCTTCCCAACTCTCCTATTTCTGGAGGTTCTTTGTTGCATCTACAATCCAACTCAAACTCCACAGCCTGGAGACAGCAAGGAGGAAGTGCTGCACCTGTTGGTAACTCTGCTGCTCAAAACATTATGGGTACGACAAGACATGCTTCTCACACACAATTTGTGCACCCACAAGGGACTAGACACGAAAAATCTGAAGCTAGTAATTCATTACCCGATCCTGGAGACTGGGACCCAAACTACAGGTATAAGAAGTTTGGGTTCTTAATTATGTGAGAATAATATTATGCTCTACAACTTTGTTCATTCATGCTCGCAAACTCATGGGAGCAATGCGTTGTAGTAACTTACAATAGTGTTTAGGCAATCAACATTTTATGCGCATATTCATCAGTTTGGTGTAAACATTTTAGCAGCTAACCTTCACCTTAGAGTAGGTGTCATGATACACTTTATTTGAGTTGTTGTTGGGTGTCAAGTAAGCGCTCTTAGCTCATAACGTTTAGGTAGAACCATATCTCTGCATGGTGGTTTTGATACTAACATAAAAAATAGGGCAGCCCGGTGCACATTGGCATCCCTGCAAGGCGAGGGTTTAGGGAAGGTCCATCACAAGGGTATATAGTGAACAAGCTTTCCCTTTTCATTTTTGACAAGAGGCCGCTCCCAAGACTTGAACAGTTGAACCTGTGGCATTTCGGTTCCATGATAACACCATAACCGGTGCATCAAGGCTCCCCTTCTGATTTTGATGGTAACATGATACAATAAATTGCAAAAGCCCACTAATAGAACAAGGCACCTACCTATAAGTGTTTAAATACATCATTCTTAATTTTTGAAAATTTGATGATTTTTGGCTCTGCTCTTCAAGTACCTTGAGATGACATAGTGCATACTTACATTCAACATCATTTGACATTTAAATGTTGAGTGTTACTTATAGAGTCGTAATAATTGTGATTAACATTACTCACTAGTGTTTCAACAATTCTTAGCATGGTGGGCACAGGTCCATGGTATTATGTGGTTTGCTTCGTTTTTTTTAATTTTCTTATTAAGATGCTTAAAATGTATTGACATTCAAATATTCTCCAACTGCTAACTTTAAGGGGTTTTGACATAATAGTAATACTGAAGGAAAAGTTACAGACAAATATATGACTAGTTTTAAAAAATCCCTAAAAAGTTGCTAAGATGACATTATACCCTTTAAGCTAGTGTGACTCTGGTGCCCAGTTATCTCCGGTGCCTTAGTGATCAATCGCCATCAGTGACCCACTGACCCCCACTAACAGTGACCCACCACCACCACTGACCACGACACCCCAATGACACTGCTCCTCCAATGACTTGGTGCCGCTGGTGACCGATTCACTGACACCTCCTCCAGTGACACAAGTGCTGCCTGGCTAGTGACACCACTGCCCCTCCATTGTCAGTGCCTCCTTAACCTTCCATTGACCGCGCTGCCATATTGCCCTACTCAGTGACCACCCACATTGACCCTGCCACCACAGTGACCCCACCCATAGTGATACCACCATCACACTGCGCCCATCCCAGTGGCCACCTGTTAATTTCACAGCCTCCAATCAAAGATCCCGGCAACCACATCCTCTCCTGCTATCCCCACCCACCCTCATTGCTACACCAACGACATCATACCTAGACATCTTTCCCTGGAACTGCTGCTCCTGTAACCCTAGTCATCGTACCACCACTGTCATTAGTGTGAAACCTTAGGCTTCACCGGAGATACACCTTGTTGGACACACACTCTTGTTCGCCGATTTGAAATAGAGAAGAAAGGAACACATCAGATACGAGGTCTGATGAAGGTTGACTGTGATTTTATGGTGGAGGCGACTCACGGTGCAGAGGCAATGGGTGATGCGGAGGTGGTGGATGATGCGCAGAGGCGGCGACGATGCAAATGCGGAGGTGATGGTCAGTGCAAAGGCGGGGGTGATGTGAAGACGATTGATGATGCAGAGGCGATAGTCGATGAACAAAGGGGACAGTGATGTAGAGTCGGAGGCGATGGTTGATGCAGAGGCAATGGGCTATGCAAATCTGGGGGCGGTGGGCCATTGCGGAGGAAATTGGCATTCGCAGGGGCTGGATGGTGTCTGTTGAAAATGTATATGAAGATTAGGGTTTGAATATTTATTTCAAGAATATTGGAGGCAATTTACTTTTGAACTCCAAAGTAATACAAGCTCCCTAGGTAATGTTTCTGCCATTTTTCTAATTCTGAAGTCCCCTCAAAACCAATCTTGTAGTGGAACATGACTGCCAATTATCTCAACTCTTTACCGTCTCACTCTCATATACAGAGTATTTTTCAAAACCAATCTTGTAGTGGAACATGACTATACCAATTATCTCAAAACCATATTGATTATCAAAACCAATCTTGTAGTGGAACATGACTATACCAATTATCTCAACTCTTTACCGTCTCACTCATATATTTTTCATGCAAGTGGTGGTTTCAGATTTCATCTCATTATTCATTTCTACATTGTAAGAAGGTTGCGCCAGGAAGGATCCAGTGTAGAATTTTGCTACTGTATTTATTTCATGGACGTGTAGTTTTTATGAAAAGTCTAAGAGTGTAGAAGACTTAAAGAGAAGTCTTGGTAGGATGAAATGACTTGGATTGAAGGAGTAATGAGGGAAATGAAAGCTCTGGGGCTTAAACCGTATGGTGCAAGACAGAAAAGACGGAATAAGAGAATTCCGTTGAATTGGGACTACAGTTTGGTTGTTGATGTTGTTAATCTTGCTTGTAATGCTAACTGAACTAAGTGGCAGTATTATTATGCTACTGACCCTAAGTATTTGAGATTGAAGGTGCTGGTGATGATGTTTAACTTGAAAGTCTGAATATGAAATCTTATTTTGCTTGATTTGGCCTTTTTTGGAAGGCCCATAAAGCTGACCACATATGATTTGCATTTTGCACGATGTTTTGATAAAGTGGCACTGATTTGTATTGTAGCTTTGCATTTTAGCTAATTTGATCAAAATTAATTTTTTCCTTTTGGTGGTGATATCATGTATCGATTCATGTTAGCCGACCCCAATATCTTTTGGGACTAAGGCTTGGATGTTGTTGTTGTTGTTGATCAAAATTAATTTTTGAGAAGAAAATAGCAGACAAATAAAACAATCTACGATAGTATTTCAGAAGAACACTGTAGCTGGTTTTCCCAGGTATCCTTGTGCATTTATAATTTATACGGAGTATAACTTTGTCTTTTTCACAACTTCAGTGAAGAGTTACTTTTGCAAGAGGATGGCCCAGATATAAGCAACATGACTACTGATTTTGTCAAGGCAATGAATCTAGGTCAGTCTTTTATCTCCAAGGAACCGATGGCTGGAGCAAGAAGACCCAGTTTGGCGCAAAGGTATGCAATTGTGCTTGGATGGAAAAAACTATTCAATGTTAACTTTTTAGGTGGTGGATTTTCTATTTATGGAGAATGTTGAAAGTAATTGATCCAGAAATCATTTCCTATTAGTTTCAGAGCCCGTTTGGTAAAATTAAAGTCGGTTGTGATGAAGTTATGGTTGAATTGGATGAATATGCTAAACTATATTTTATTTACAATATTCTTTTTAATATGCTGACAAAAAAAATTGTATGGATAAAGAAAATAAAATGCCCCCTTCAGCCGATTTAGCCAAAAAAAGTACATCCAAGATCACTATCTCTCATGATTAACCAAATCAGATCGTGAGATCAAGAAAACAGTGTGGTACAAAATTCTGACTGATAAGGCGGATAAGCCAAAAAATAAGGTTTCCAAACAGGAATTCAATGTTTTTCGGTATAGCAAAATTGAAATTTCAAGTTTTAATTTCTTTTTATTTCTTTCTTGTTTTGCCACCAGAACAAATGGACCTATTCAAACAGTGTTCCATGGAGATGTGGGAATACATCCTTCAGTACAAGATCTGCATGGTGGTGGGGGGTTTGCTCACACCATGGCAAACCCAGTCTATTTTATGCCACATCTTGCACAAAATTCCCCAAGTCGTTTCTCACAGCCGCCTGCTCATCGGTATAGCCAAGGGCGGTTGGCAGCTGCTCGTGGCCATGATTACCATAATAAGGCGCATGTCCCTCATTCCAGTATTAGCTCTGAGGATAATTATCCTTCTGAAACCACCAATGGAGCATCATGGGGTAATAACATGAATATTCTGTTCCATTTCATGCCTTTAGGTTTGGGACATGAAAATGCATGAGATGGTAACTAATGTTTGAACAAATGTGCCCCGTTCTCTTGTAGGGCGTAGAGGAAACTTCTCTGCTTCAAACATTCCACCAACCTCACGCACAAGAAAAGATTATGGAAGAATGGTCTGAGTCTCTAAGTTGAGCTTTGTCTCCAGCTATAATCGGACTCTATTAGTAGGAACGGGCAAGACCACTTTTAACTATGGCTTCACCTGCCCTCATTTATGTATCAAAAACCAATCGCTTGCCCCACATTTGCAAGTTTATTTAAATGTGTAATTCGAGATCCTCCCTTTTTATCTCATGTTCCTCACATGTTTGGTCTCTTGCTGGTAATGATCGAGTATACAAGGGTGGCAATGGCGTTTCCTTCAAAATTTTATTTATTGGGAACTATTTGATCAGGCCTTGATGGTCTATCTTACTGTGCTGGTGTGGATGAAGCTAGGCTGGCGATGGCTGATGAATGAAGAAGACTCCTTCAAATGGAGTTCGGTGTGGTCTTTGATCATTTTCCAACCTGCTTGGCCAATATCTCTGTAAAACTAAAATGCAGGTTTGTGGGCCTGTATTATGCAGTATTCTTTCTAGTTTAGTCCTGCTCTTTTTTTTTTTTTTTTTTTTTTGTTATTTTATTTTATCATAAAAATTATATATATTTCAATAGGTCAGTGTGAAGACAGTGATTGATTTCTGTTTAATGAAGCCATGAAGGGGTTGTGAAGGGGAGTTTGTTGTCTTGGTAGAAAGTTCATATGTTTCTGCTCTAAGTGTATGAGGATGTGCAATGGCGTATTATAATTTGTTAATATAAAGAGATTATTAAAATTAGAAGTTAAAAGTTTTTTTTAAAAAATTGGTTGATATAAATATTATCAAAATTGCAAGTTAAAGTTTTTATTTAAATGTTCATTGAAATAAATACATACGCCTGTTACTAATTTACACATGGCTGTAGCATGGTTACTTTGGGAGCATGTTGGGATTTGGGAAGGGCTGATTTGGGATTGAAATTGAAGTTGGAATACACTAACATAGCGCGTTGGGTAACTTGACTAACTTCTAACTTCACACTAATATTGAAATTCTAATGATTAAATTCTGACTTAACTTTTTCATATTTTTTCATATTTTTTGTTAAATTATGAAAAATGTATATTTAAAATATTACTTCCATCTCTTTAGGATTGAGACATGCGGAAGTGCGTTATTCTCTGTTAGAATAAAACACATTTTAAGGATTTTTTTTCTTTTGACTTCTTGAAATGTTTAATTTTGCTGTAGGATAATGTTTTGATATTGAATGACACTGTTTAATACTTTGTTGTCATAGATTCATTAATAATTAAAAGTAGTAGAGTGAGGTGATAGAAATTTGTTTACCACATAAGATTATAAGAAAAGAGACTTTGTTTAGGAACATCCATTGGAAGAAAGTGAGAACTTCTTTAAGAGACCGATGAATTTATAAAATACATAAAAACTATATATCAAAATACCTAAAAATAATCCTTTTATCCAAATTCGGCATTCCAGCATGAAAATACTTTTGAGAGCTATAATAGTTTTTTTTGAAAGGAAATTGATTATATTATATTAATCAAAGATCTCAATGTACTTCCCTCCTTACAATGTCCAACCTCCTCACTCAGACCTCTAAAGGTACTATCTCCCTTATAACGCCAAGCCTCCTCTTGAGGTTCTGCAAAGCCCGAAGGCCCCCCACTCTCTGGCTACTAGACTTAGAATAGACCACCCCAGAAGGAGTGAGACTATTCGCGAATCGTGTGAGAGTTTCGAAGCTTTTAACGGCCAAAACAGCCTTATCGCTTCAACCAACAAATGCATCCAAAGCAAAAAAGAAAAGGTAAACCACAACCTATCACTAGAGTTCCAAACAAGAATAGAAAAAGTGATAAAAAAGAAAGCTTCCGATAGGAACTCCAAACAGCAGTACTACGGCATCCTAACATATCCCCAACTCCTCCATGCCAGTTTTCCCTTCATGCGGTGATCCCATTAAAACTGGCCCTAGAACCATCGAGATAGATGAGACTTGGAAGATCAGGCGGGGCTGACCTGCAGCTCCCGCCAGTAGCACATTTTTTGGAACCTGCACTTCTGCCTCACCATCAACCAAACAGCTCCATTCTTTTGTCAACATCCTGCTTCTTCTCTCCTGCCCATCCAATTCTAGATGTGTGCTCAGATTATTGCCACTGTCCTTCATCTGGCCTGACCCCCTTCGAAATCTGCTCGTTGCCATCTTTGACTCCCAATAGCCCTGCCCCTGCCATCCCTAAGACCACAGCCCCCAGGACCCGACAATCCCTCCTGGATTGCCCATCACCGACGCAGGTAGAGCCGCTGGCCCAGGCAGAGCCGTCGGCAAGCCACTCACCCACACTGCCAAGGCCAAAATATCCACTGCCAACCCCGTAGAATAAGCCATCCTTCTGTGCGTTCCACAACCTCCATCAATCCCAATCCAAGGTGTCGACATCCACAATGAAATTGACACAGAAAATCGCTCAATCTCCTTACCAATCAAGCAGCAAACCTCTCAAAACGCTTTCCTGGGACACGGCGGCGCCGATCCCCCGACCTTGCCCTAGCCGAAGTAGCTAGGCCCGTCCGCTTACTACGTCTACGTATATAATTAGACTACCACAATTGAAAACATTTATTTCCGAGAGCTATAATAGTTTGAAAACCGAAGATTGGTGTAGAACATTAATTATATAAAGAGAAAAGGGGCAAATAAGGCCACGTACTAAGCAAAAAAGGTCAAATAAGGCCTTATTTAATAGGATCTGTCCGGCCGTCGCCATTTGGGGTGGTTCCCAGTGGAATTTTTTAATGAAAGTTTTTGAGCATCTTATTCAGTAAGTCTAGTTTACTCATACCAAATTTTACCTAAAACTTCAATCGGGAAAGCATTCAAATGAATTCTTGAAGATAACTGCCCAGTTAAAAGCGCAATTATCTTCAAGAATTAATTTGAATGCCTTCCTGATTTAATTGTTAGCTGAAATTTGGTATGAGTAAACTAGACTTAATGAATAAGATGGTCAAAAAATTTTATTAAAAAATCCCACCTAGAACCACCCCAAATGGCGAAGGCCGGACAGAGCCTCATAAATAAGGCCTTATTTGACCTTTTTTTGTTAGTACGTGGCCTTATTGGCCCCTTTTCCCTTTGCAAAATGTGCATTATCACAACTATAAATGTGCAACTTCATGAATCGGAATATGCACCATTCACATTTCTCAAGGTAAGAATTTTTCTCACAGGAATCAAAGTATATATAAATGTGTGTGTGGCGTTGGTTCAAATGAAAAAAGTGCTTAAGATGAGAAATGTTAAGAGCTTGTTTACTAACAAAGATATTTTATAGTTTTTAAGATAAATGAAAACTGAAAAAGAAAAATAGAAAACGTGTTTACCGAAAAAAATTGCTCGAAAACTGGAGAAAGGAACACGTGAATTTACGTTTACAAAAT
Organism: Cuscuta epithymum; assembly: GCA_945859915.1. Lineage (NCBI taxonomy): Eukaryota > Viridiplantae > Streptophyta > Magnoliopsida > Solanales > Convolvulaceae > Cuscuta > Cuscuta epithymum. The sequence continues at coordinate 278,815 of CAMAPF010000299.1, read as the reverse complement.
CATTTTCCAAAACCAACAATCTGAGATATGTGTCTGTTTTCCTAAATCCTAAATGAATCGAAAAATTAAGTTTCACTAGTTTTTCAAATTTGAAATACGTGGATTTTGCAGTGCTACCGCAGTGAGTTTGCACTTACACCTAGTGGTGGATTTAGTCCTGCTATGATTTCAATTTTAGTCCAGTCAATGATCCGGTTGTCCCTTTTTTGTCCGATCAACGACCCAGTGATTCAGTCCGGTCAATGATCTCAGTGTCCAGCGGTCCCTATCTAGTCCGGTCAATGACCCAGCAGTACATGTCCGGTCTGGTCGACGGTCGGGCAGTCCTGATCCGGTCTGGTCGATAACCCGGTGATCCTTGTCCGATCAAGCAGACAACAGAGCGGTCCTGGTACGGTCCATGTTCGATTTGGTTGACAGACTGGCGGTTCGGTCCCCATTTTTTAAATCATTGTTCAAAGTGAACAGTTTCAATAGAACTGTTGGGTTGCCAACCAATAGGAAAAGGAGAAGTAGATTGAAACATTTTCAAAACTGGAGTACATAGATCTGGCAACTTTGACTCCATGATAACTAGATGGCTTAATGCCCATGACGATTTCCAAAACCTTCAATGTCAGGTAGCGATACACTTTGGAAACATAGAAAGACGTACCTCTATATGTACCTCTTTGATTTTTTTGAGGCTATTGATTATGTTAATAGGGAGATTAGTAGTACCAAACCTTTTGTCACTAAAGCCAACATTACTCGAACTGTTTGTTGGAACAAACCCCCCACTGGTTTTATTAAAGTGAATATTGCTATTATTACTAGTGAGGATGGGGACTGTACCTCGGTTATACTATCAGGAATGACCAGGGACACATTATCAATCATCACGCTATCTCCCATTCCTATTTGGATATCACTTCAAATATTTGTGTTATTTTGATAAATTTTAAGGACTTCTTCCCGGAGAATAACTACACTAAGGTTATTACTGAATGCGACAAAGTACATGTTAAACAAATTCTTAAAGGGGAGAAGTGACCACGATGGAAATCTCTCACCAATTACCTAAGGTTTAAAGAGACATTAGAAGACAACAACCTTAACTTCTGCTATGCCCAAAAAACTTGTAATAAAGCTGCACACTTTGTAGCTCTAAACTTTAATTATTTTGACATCAATCATGTCATTTTTCAGTAAGTTTCTAGGTATTGTGAAATTTGATGCTATTAGCTATCTGTACGCCGTCTAATGCGGTAGGTTTCGGTCTAATCCCCCTACCATGTATTTTATCTCTTATTCAATAAATAGGTAAGGTGTTTCTGACCGGTCTAAACTTGCAAGTGTACAAGTGCCGATATAGTAATAAATTCCGGTAAAATACCGGGTCGAATCCACAGGGAAACGTTGTTTAATTCAAGTCCGAGAGTAGATAACTTTAAATATTGAAATGAGTAAAGTGCAGGGATTTTTGAGTTGTGTTTTATATTTTTTGGCTTTTCACTTTTAATTCAAGGAAATAACCTTGATTAATTCGGATTTAAGATGAATAATAACAACGGCTAAGGCTTCGGGAATCACTTAAATGCTTTAATAGGGTTGAATATTAGTTCTTTACCAATAATTATGAATACGATGTCGCTAATATATTCTCAACTCCGGTTAAGGCAGCGAGAGCGTGGTTTTCGTTACGTGTAAGTCCCGTTACGGCTTACATTCATCTACCGAAAGCCCCGTTGAATATCAAGACATCACACCCGTATCATATAATACCGGATATATTTCTATTCTCGATAATATATATGTTTATCCTTTAATGTTCATAGTTTAGACCTCAACGTTAATTGCAAGCATAAACTAAGTTTAACATACTTCTATGTTGTACACCATAGTCATAAACAATCAAAATGTAAAGGATAAATCACAATTTATTGGTTTAGAACTTTTATCAAACACCTAGTGGACATAGAAGTTCATCCCTAGCCTTAGCTAAGAACTTAGCCTCTAATGCTCATATTAATTACAAAAGTGTAACTAAGAACAATGAAATATAATAACATACAAGAGATAATACCTAGAACCAATTGTAGAGGAGAGAAATGGCTTCTTCTCCAACACTTCAAGAAAATGCAAAAAGGAAATATAAAAACTGAAATTTAATCTTCCAGAGTGGAATGATGATCTTGTTTGATGAATTGAGGGCTTTATATAGGCTAAATATTGGCATCTTTTAGTCTATTCAAGCCCAACAATTAGGCATGGGAGAAATATTTTCTCAGATCATAAGGAAGGTGGTTTTTTTCCATCAAGAATCGGATGCACGTTCCTTTGTATTTGCAGAATCGGACCTACCCGGCGCCGGGTATCAGGCCTACCCGGCGCCGGGTAAGCTACTGGATTGGCTGGTGCGAAAATCCGACGGGCCGGCGCCGGGTATAGGGTGGGCCGGCGCCGGGTAGCTCTTTTTTTGTATTTTCTTCACTTTCCGCTCCATTTGACGCCCGTTGTTGACCCCGAGGTGCCGGTTCTTGGTCCCTTTTCCCCATTGACTCCCGTTTCTTCATTTTTGACGCTTCAGTGCGGTTTCGCTCAATTTGGGATTTTTATCTGTTTTTATCTTTGAATATTCGTACAGATAATCATAATTACCTATATAAAATATAGATAATTATGTACTTATCAAATTCCCCCACACTTGAGCGTTGCTAGTCCTCGAGCAACCTTGTCACCTTGTATGCTTTGGGTTAGTTTCAACAAAGATATATACAAAATAAATCAATTTTTTAAGAGAGGTAAAAATGACATATAAACTCTTTTATCATTCTCGGTCCAAAAACCATTTTTTTTTCAATTAAACACAAAAAGTATCATTTAGATTTAGAAAAATACTAATACTCTTGAAAATAAAGGAATGATTTGTGACTATGGTTTTTTTGGGTGAGTGGGATGGCTTTTTGGTGTTTTTGACTTTTAAGTTGTATGAATCAATTGAACTTCCTAGATGAGACCATGAGTTTTTTTTGTTCTTTTTTTTTCTTTTTTTCTTTTTAAAACTCATTTGAAATGGTCTTCAACTAGTATTTACTGAAAGTCATTTGATGATGCCAATTTATTTGATGAGGTGTGAGAGTGGGTTTTGTGTTCCAAAATGGTGCTTGAATGTAGTATTTGACCATTTTTGGAAATGAAGGAAGGAGATGCTTTCTAGTCACAAGTTTTTTTTTTGGAGTAGTTTTCAAGAGTAAAGAGTAGTCTAAAAAAATGATAGGTTTTTGTAAGTAATTAAAAAAAAACTTTCTCAACCAAATACCCGTTAAAAAGAGAAATATGACAATTTTACCTTCCTAAAAAAAATTATTTTTGCACACAAAATTTGTTTAACTACCCACGAGATGCACCCCCCCACACTTATAATACATTTTCTCAATGTATCATGCATGATAAACAAGTACTTTCACAACATCCACAATAAAGGTGTGTTTAGAGGAAAGTAATGTCATGAGAAAAATGAAATAGGAGCAAGGGGGAGTCACTGATGTGGATCGGGAGGGGGGTACCCATGTTGGGAGTAGTAGTAGTTGGTGAATGTGTCGAAACGCTCCTCAAACCTTTGGTGGCGTGCTTCTTGCTCGTCCATCCGCATGTGCATTCGAGCCATGGAATGCATCAAGTATGCCATCGCGGGCTCGGTGGTGTGTGGTGGCTGTGGTGGTTCGGGTGCGGCTTCATCATCATGAGCATCTTCCATGGCCTCCTCGTTTACTTCATCATCATCCCTGTGCAAACCTATGCCGTCGGCAAAATACCATTTTCCAGAGTTGGACAGTTTATGCTTGAGGGCAATCATTGTTTCTTTGTCCAAGACATTAGATTCATTGGTATAAGCAACTTCCTCTCCATCAAAGTCAACTTGAAAGTGCCTGAAAATCTTGGTGAGTAAAAGAGGGTGACAAAAGTTTTTTGAACCTTGTTTGGAGATCACCACATTTTTCATATTTTTTAGGATGAGTCGTGGCAGCGGTATCCCTTCTATGTCTCCTAGTCCAACTAGCATCTTTTGAAGAAGGTATAGATCAATTCTTCTAACCAAGTGGCGGTCACTAGCATGGGGGACAATGTTGAATCCGATGAGGTAGACGAGTAGGAGAGCGTGAATGTGCCATAGATACTTGGTCTGTAGGTTTGTTTTGAGCCCGAAGAATCGCCGTGCATCCGCCTCATTGTAGGAATTGTCACTTAGAATGCCGGTTTGATTGTATTCCAAGGTGGGACCCGTGTTGCTAACTTTAAGGATGCTTGAGAGGAGATCCGGGTCAACTTTGATGCGTCTCCCTTTCACCGTTGTTTGGATTTCCGCGTATCCGGTCTCTTTGTCCGAAACATTAGCGTAAAACTCCCGGACCAACCGGGGGTAGTACGCTCCTGTCAATGTAAGCATCATTGGCCATCCAAAACGAGTGAAAATATCAGTGAGCTTGAAAACAGCGTCGATATCCGGGTGCACTGTTTTCTCCTCCACAATTTTCCACTTTTTCCGCTCCTCGTACCACTTTTCATTTTCAACCGAAGTGAAACGGTTGCCGGTGAAGGAGGAGGATGAAGCACCAGTATTTTGTTTTCCTTTAGGAGCCATCCTGCAAGGTTAGAAGAGAAAATAGACACACAACACCATAAACCTCATCAATTCAAGGTATATTTTCCTAAATTTTCATGAATTTCCCAAAAATTCAAGTTTAATCTCAAATTATGCAATCAAGATGTTTGGAATGTTTATATATCAATACAAAGTATTTCAATATCATTCAAGTTATCAATGGTAGGAATAATTTGAAATTGAGCAAGAAATTCGGACCTAGGGTTCAAAAATTAAAATTTTGCAAGAACTTCCCCCAATTCTCAACTTTAATCTCAAATTTGTGGCAAGAATCATGTTTACATTCATCATATGAGCACAAGTAGTCAACTTTTAACAACCATAAACATATAATTCGGCCAAAAATCGAAAAAGAAGAAGGAATTTCGAAAGTTTAGAAAAATTAGGGGTTTTGCCCTTTTTACCTTGAATTGATGGAGAAGAAGCTTGGAGATGATGTTGTGGAGTCTTGGGAGTGATGGAATTGGACTCTCTTCACTAAGAGCTCGAAACTATGGGAGGTTTTGGAAGTTGGGTGTCGTCGGTTTCGGAGCTCGAACGAAGGGAGATTTTTTTCTTTTGTTTTCGCGTAAGGCATCAGCGGGTTGGGCATAGCTTTAAACGACGGACCCGGCGCCGGCCATCAGGCCTACCCGGCGCCGGGTAAGCTACTGCCTCGCCCCCTGCTTTGATTTTAAGAATACCCGGCGCCGGCTGGTCAGTGGACCGGCGCCGGTTAGCACATGTAATTTCCTTTTTTTTGTTTCAATTATAAATAAATATGAATGTATTTTTGTAAATTCTCATATTTATTTATAATTGAGTTTTGTTCAATTATAAGTAGAATATGAATATTTTGTAAAACTAATCACATTTATTTATAATTGAAATTATTTTTGTTGGGTTGCCTCCCAATTAGCGCTCAGTTTAACGTAGTAGGCTGGACGCAACGTACCTTTTTACTCCTCCAATGGGCAAGCGGTGGTTGCCGAGGTGTTATGATACTTCATGTATGGCTTGAGTCGGTGACCATTTACAAGGAATGGGGTTTGGTCACCGTTTTGAATCATCATTGATCCGTATGGTCGGACCTCGGTGATTGTATATGGTCCGGACCATCGGAATTTGAGTTTTCCAGGGAATACTCGGAGCCTTGAGTTGAAAAGTAATACCTTTTGTCCGACGTAGAACTCCCTCCGGTTAATGTTTTTGTCGTGCCAAACCTTTGCCTTTTCTTTGTAGATGCGGGAGTTCTCATATGCATCCCGTCGGAGCTCTTCTAGTTCGTTGATTTGGAGCATTCTCTTTTCTCTCCCAAGTGTGGTATCAAGGTTCAGTTGAGAGATAGCCCAATGAGATTTATGCTCAAGTTCCACAGGGAGATGACATGGTTTGCCATAAACAAGCCGGAAAGGTGACATATCGAATGAAGTTTTAAATGCTGTTCGGTATGCCCATAAGGCATCATCTAGCTTTAGAGACCAATCTTTCCTTGAAGAGTTGACCGTCTTCTCAAGAATGGATTTTATTTCGCGGTTGGACACTTCTACTTGACCATTAGTTTGAGGATGGTAAGTGGCACCGGTTTTGAACATACACCCGTATTTTTTTAGGAGGCCGGCAAAATGAGCATTCTTGAAATGAGTACCATTATCACTAATGATACTCCTAGGAACCCCAAATCTTGAAAAGATGTTCCTTTTTACAAACTCCACTACCGATTTGGCCGTGTTATCCGGTAGAGCAATGGCCTCCACCCACTTGGACACATAATCAACCGCAACAAGGATGTATTCCTTTCCATGAGATTTAGGGAAAGGGCCCATGAAGTCTATTCCCCATACATCAAATATTTCAACCACAAGAATCATGTTTTGTGGCATCTCATTCCTTCGGCTCAAATTTCCGGTGCGTTGACAACGGTCACAAGCTAGGACAAAGCTCCTTGCATCTTTGAAGAGTGTTGGCCAAAAGAATCCACATTGGAGGATTTTAGCCGCAGTTCGGTCCGGTCCATGATGTCCTCCACAAGGGAGATTATGACAATGAGCAAGGATAAATAGCATCTCCTCATTTGGAACACACTGTCGTATAATTCCATCGGCACAATGCTTAAAAAGATATGGCTCATCCCAATAGTAATGTTCATCATGTAAAAATTTCTTCCTTTGATGGAAAGTGAGCTCTTGGGGAAGAATTTCTTTGGCAAGATAGTTCACAAAATCTGTGAACCAAGGTAAGGGAACTCCCTTCACCTCCATGAGTTGCTCATAAGGAAAATCATCATGAATTACCTCCACATTTGTAGTGGCGTTTGGCTCAAGGCGAGAGAGGTGATCCGCTACAAGATTTTCACTTCCTTTCTTGTCCCGAATCTCCAGGTCAAACTCTTGGAGTAAAAGCACCCACCGGATTAGTCGTGGCTTAGCATCCTTTTTATTCATGAGGTACCGGATGGCGGAGTGATCGGTGTAGACAATCACCTTTTGGCCAATGAGGTAAGACCGGAATTTGTCAAAAGCATAGATGACGGCTAGGAACTCTTTCTCCGTTGTTGCATAATTGAGTTCCGCATCATGAAGTAACCTCGATGCATAGTATATGGCATGAAGATTCTTTTCTCTTCTTTGACCAAGCACAACTCCAATGGCATGGTCGCTAGCGTCGCACATCAATTCAAACGGTAGAGACCAATCCGGTGAAATAATTATTGGAGCCGAAGTAAGAGCCTTCTTGAGAGTGTTGAAGGCTAGTAAGCAAGATTGAGAGAACTCAAAAGTAGCATCCTTGGCAAGTAAATCGCAAAGTGGTTTTGCGATTTTTGAAAAATCTTTGATGAATCGCCGGTAAAAACCGGCATGCCCTAAAAAACTTCTTATGGCTTTTACCGAATGAGGAGGTGGTAATTTTTCAATAACATCCACCTTGTCTTGATCAACTTCGATGCCTTGAGCAGAGATTTTGTGCCCCAAGACAATGCCTTCAGTCACCATAAAGTGACATTTCTCCCAATTAAGAGCAAGATGGGTTTCTTCACATCGGATGAGCACTTTTTCAAGGTTATTTAGGCAAACATCGAATGAATTTCCAAAAACTGAAAAATCATCCATAAATACCTCCATATAATCTCCGACCATGTCTGAGAAAATAACCATGACGCACCTTTGAAAAGTCCCCGGTGCGTTGCAAAGACCAAATGGCATCCTCCGGTAAGCAAAAGTCCCAAAAGGACAAGTAAAAGTTGTCTTCTCTTGATCCTCAGGTGAGATGGCTATTTGAAAATAGCCGGAAAAACCATCCAAGAAGCAATAAAATTCATGACCCGCCACTCTTTCTAGCATCTCATCCATGAACGGTAGAGGGAAATGATCTTTCCTTGTGCCGGCATTCAGTTTGCGGTAGTTAATGCACATTCACCATCCGGTAACCATTCTAGTAGGAATTAGTTCATTCTTACTATTGGTTATAACGGTGATTCCTCCCTTCTTCGGGACTACTTGCACGGGACTCACGAAGTTGCTATCGGATATGGGATAGATAATACCGTAGTCAAGAAGTTTGAGAACTTCTTCCTTGACTACCTCCTTCATATTTGGATTGAGCCTCCTTTGATGTTCTACCGTTGGTTTGTGGTTTTCCTCCATGAGGATCTGATGCATGCATAGAGTCGGGCTTATGCCCTTGATATCCGCCAAGGACCAAGCTATTGATGATGTGTGAGCTCTCAATACCCGAAGTAATTTCTCTTCTTGTAAATGAGAAAGAGTAGAGGAAATTACCACGGGGTATGTAGAATCATAGCCAAGGAATGCATATTTGAGATGAACCGGTAGAGGTTTGAGAGTGGGCTTTGGAGGAGTTTGACTTGATGGTTTGAGAATAGACTTCCGTTGTCCAAGATCTTCGAATCTTTGCCGGTAAGGTTTATGAACGACTTCTCCTTGTAAGAACATCATTTGTTGGAAAATTTCAGAATTTTCTTCTTCTTCGGTATGCCCAAGTGTGAGACATGCTTCAAGAGGGTCTTTTTGAAGTTCTTTTTCAAACATCTCCCGAGTTATAGTATCAATGATGTCAATACTAAAACACGTGGAACTATCATGATGTTTCTTCAATGAATCCCACACATGGAATTCTTGTTCATCTTCTCCTACTCGGAATTTGACAACTCCGTTCTTCACATCAATGAGGGCGGCGGCGGCGGCTAGAAATGATCTCCCAAGAATGATAGGAATTTCCATTTCTTCCATTTCCAAGATGAGAAAATCTACCGGAAAATAGAATTTTCCCACCTTAACTAGAACATCCTCCATAACTCCCAATGGATAGCGGATTGTTCTATCCGCTAATTGAAGAGCAACCGTTGTAGATTGAAGTTCTCCCACACCAAGCTTTTTAAAGAGGGAATGTGGCATAAGATTTATACTAGCTCTGAGATCACAAAGAGATTTTACCTCTCCAATTTTTCCAATAGAGCATGGGACGGTGAAGCTTCCGGGATCCTTCAACTTTGGAGGGAGTTTATTTTGAAGGATTGCACTACACTCCTCCGTAAGTGCCACGGTTGCAAAGTCCGCTAGTTTCTTCTTGTTTGAAAGAATCCCTTTTAGAAATTTGGCATAAGAAGGGATTTCCGCAATAGCCTCCGCGAATGGTATGTTGATGCTTAACTTGGTAAAAATATCAAGAAATTTCTTGTATTGTTTACCATCATTCTTCTTCTTCAACCTTTGTGGATATGGGATAGGGGGAACATAATTTGCCATAGTAGGAAGTGGCGATATATGTTCCTCCAACTCCTCCTCGTCTTGTGTCGTTGGTGCTTCCTCCGGAGTTTTAGGGTCCTCCGTTTGTTTGCCACTCCGTGTTGTTATGGCCATGACGTTTTCCCTTGGATTGACTTCGGTTGTTGTGGGAAATCGCCATTGTTCTCGAGTGCTTTTTCCTTGGGCAATTTGCCCAATTTGGACCTCCAAGTTGTGGATAGATGACTTGGTGTATTGTTCTATGTTGTCCATGTGTTGGTGAAGTTTCCGGTTTTGATCTTCAAACCGGAGGTCAAGCTTGGTGAATTGTGAGTGGAGATTCCCAATGGATGTCTCCACTCTACTATGATTCTCCTCATTTTGGGCTTTTACACTAGCCACAACATTTTTGTTGGTCTTATGGGAGATCAGCACCACCCTTTGATTCAGGGCTTAACCGCCCAACCTGTTGGCACCACGATGTGGTGCAGCCCCTCATGTCCATCCGCCGCTCAGTAGTGGGGCTCTGCACTGCCGTAGTGAACTGTGGAGGGTGCCCCACAGGAATCTACCTTGACTTGGGGACTACAGAGTAATGGGTTAAATAGAGGGTGTCCACTTCCTTATCACCAATTGGTTTTAAGAAAGATATGGCTGCTATTTAACCACAAAACTCTGGAGTTAAGCGAGCCCGGGGTAAGAAAGCCCAAGGATGGGTGACCCACTGGGAAGTTTGTCGACAGGGGTGAATCGATCCAACAAGTGGTATCAGAGCGAGGTCACAGGTGAATCTCTTGGCTGGTGCTGAGGGGGTGATTGTTGGTCTTATGGGAGATCAGCACCACCCTTTGATTCAGGGCTTAACCGCCCAACCTGTTGGCACCACGATGTGGTGCAGCCCCTCATGTCCATCCGCCGCTCAGTAGTGGGGCTCTGCACTGCCGTAGTGAACTGTGGGGGGTGCCCCACAGGAATCTACCTTGACTTGGGGACTACAGAGTAATGGGTTAAATAGAGGGTGTTCACTTCCTTATCACCAATTGGTTTTAAGAAAGATATGGCTGCTATTTAACCACAGAACTCTGGAGTTAAGCGAGCCCGGGGTAAGAAAGCCCAAGGATGGGTGACCCACTGGGAAGGGCCTCCTTGTTTGCTCTTTTTTCCCGGATGAGGGGTTAGAAGGGCCTCCTTGTGGTTTCCAAGAATTACTTTGGTTGAATCTTTGTTGATTGTTGGAGTAGTTGTTGCCTCCTTGATACCCCCTATTTCCATATGAATTCATGCAATTCACATCTTCAAGAGTTTGAGGTGAATTACCTTCCGGTTGTGCTATACTCTCCACATTGGCCACTTGACTAGCCCCTCCAATCACGGCTTGTAGAGCCGTGTGAATAGAGGCTTGAAGATCTTTGTGCATGGCTTGTTGAAAATCAGCAAATCGCTTGTCCAATTCATGAGCTATGGACACCTCACTCACACCGGCTAATTTGACATCTCCTCCTTGTAGTTGAGGATTGGAAGCAATGGATTCAAGGATTCTCAAGGCCTCCGTTTCTGTTTTGTTTCCAATATAGCCTTCCGCTCGGTTGTCTACAATGGCTTGGCATGAAGAGTTCAAACCATTGTAGAATGTATCAATTTGAAGATCAAGAGGAATGCGGTGATGTGGGCATTCATTCAACAAGGCTTTGAAACGCCTCCATGCGTCTTGGAATAGTTCTCCAACTTGTTGTTTGAAGTTGAAGATTCGTTGTCTTAGCTCTTGAGTCATTGTGGGTGTATAATACTTGGAAATGAAAGCATTATAGATACCTTCCCACGTTGTGAAAGTTGCCGGTGTTTGCTCCAAGAACCATCCCCTTGCTCCGCCTTTCAAGGTATAGGGAAAGCTTTTGAGTTTAAGATCATCCTCGGTGAGACCATGCCTAGGGATTCCTTGGATGAATCCATAGAACTCGGTGATGAAGTTTAGTGGATTCTCCCCCGGAAGGCCATGAAATTGAGGCATAGCATTGAAGTAGCTATTTTTCATTTCATAGTCCCGAGCCGCCTCGCTTAGGACGATACATGAGGGAGTGGCAGCAACCACGAGTCTCTTCCTTTCGTTTAGTGTGGGCAACATCTTTGTGGCTTTTTGCTCCTTCCGAATGTGTTTGCAAGTTTTTTCTATTTCAAGATCAAGCGGTTCAAGAAATTTAGAGCCTTGACTTCTCAAATGCATGCAAACACAAAGGAATATCTACACACACACAAAAACAAACCCTTCCAAGATCAAGTGAAAATGCGAAAAGAAATAAACAAAATAAATTCAGGATTTTTGATTGTTTGAATTTTTGGACTCTATTAAACAAGACCGTTTCCCCGGCAACGGCGCCAAAAACTTGACCGGTCTAAACTTGCAAGTGTACAAGTGCCGATATAGTAATAAATTCCGGTAAAATACCGGGTCGAATCCACAGGGAAACGTTGTTTAATTCAAGTCCGAGAGTAGATAACTTTAAATATTGAAATGAGTAAAGTGCAGGGATTTTTGAGTTGTGTTTTATATTTTTTGGCTTTTCACTTTTAATTCAAGGAAATAACCTTGATTAATTCGGATTTAAGATGAATAATAACAACGGCTAAGGCTTCGGGAATCACTTAAATGCTTTAATAGGGTTGAATATTAGTTCTTTACCAATAATTATGAATACGATGTCGCTAATATATTCTCAACTCCGGTTAAGGCAGCGAGAGCGTGGTTTTCGTTACGTGTAAGTCCCGTTACGGCTTACATTCATCTACCGAAAGCCCCGTTGAATATCAAGACATCGCACCCGTATCATATAATACCGGATATATTTCTATTCTCGATAATATATATGTTTATCCTTTAATGTTCATAGTTTAGACCTCAACGTTAATTGCAAGCATAAACTAAGTTTAACATACTTCTATGTTGTACACCATAGTCATAAACAATCAAAATGTAAAGGATAAATCACAATTTATTGGTTTAGAACTTTTATCAAACACCTAGTGGGCATAGAAGTTCATCCCTAGCCTTAGCTAAGAACTTAGCTGTGACACCGCACCCGGATATACTTGAATTTGAGATTCGACATGTAATTGAATTTTCCTAACGAATAAAGTTCTTGTAATTGATTGGCATGTTTAATTAATGTGCGATTAATTAAATTGTTTATCGGGTCCAGTATATGTGACCGGGCTACCAAATATTTAGTTGGGTCATCGTGATAATTATAGAAACCCAAATAAAGTGCCAACTAAAGTTGATAAAAATATTTGGACAACCCGAGTACTATTTTGGCCCAACCTACCAAAAATAGCAGGAATAATTGGGAGGGACTTCCTACACCCACTTGGGGTATTTTACACATCAATTAGCCTCAAATAATAGGGGGAGGGACAACCCAACATGGGTTGGTGCGTGCATGAGTGGAGAAGCCTCCTAGAGACAAGAATTTTACACCCCATGTCCTAGTCTTGGACTATTATTGGGAGTGATTGAGTAGAGACTTCTCCCCTACTCCTTGCCTCATCCGCACAAGCCAACCACAAGAGAGGGAGAGAGAGAGCTCTGGAGTTGACTCTCAAAAATCTCAAGCTTGAAGGAAGCATTCAGCAAGAAATCCCAAGAGAAACAAGCTAGGAGGAAAGGTAAGAACACAACTCCTAGTTTAACTAGTTTTATGTCGTATGATTTTAAGAAATCATATGGTGGATTAAACATGAAGTTCTACACGTTTAAAAGTGTAGAATATTGATATAAAGTGGTGTTAATTAACTTAGAAGAGTTGGTGAATCGATAGGAGTCGAAATCGCCGGAAACCGCCACTTAAAAGTGAACTGCTCGAACCTGCAGAACACGAACACCGGGCGGCTTTGGTGGAAGCCGGGCGGCTTTCAGCTGCTGTCCAGGATCTTTGGTTTAATCAGCCAAAAACAAGGATTTATCGGAGGACTTCGCAAAGGCAACTAGTTGAGCACATCACGAGGTGAGGATGGCTGACTATATTGCTTATAATCTTTGGGTTAATTTCGTAAGATTACCTAAAGTAAATAAATGTGATTTTCATGGATTATTAATGATTAATAATGCCTAAATGAAAATATTGTTGTCAATGAATAAAGGAGCATGATATACAAGTTTAAGGATAAATTGTGTATGATTATGTAATATGAGTATATTGGCTTGATGAAGGGATTAATTATAAATATTGTGTTGAAATATAACTATAACTTCATATAAGGATATATGAGTGATTAAAGGTTATATTTTGTATATTGATATGAACTATATTTTCAATGGAAAATTAGTTTGGAAATTGTCTATATGACTATGAATTGAAAATGAGTTTTGTTGGAATTTATCCGACTAGTATTATGATACTAGTCGGGGTTTTGGAATGAAATATGTTAGAATTGATCCAAGGTTTGGATTGTAAATTGTTGAGCCTTAAGTAGTCTTAAGAGATACTAAGGTGGATAAGTGATACTAGGGGTAGGCCTTAAGGGATACCCAAGATAAAGTGAATAATAAATTGATCCTAGGAATAGGATTGGCCTACGGGTGTATTCGGTAGTCTTTAAGGATTAGCCGATAGAGTATTGGTAATTAGTAAGGACCATGGCCCTTCCCGACTCTAGAGAGCGGGGTTGGATAGCATGGACTTACATCGTGATCACGGGTTAGGGTGGAATCCGAACCGGAGACCTTACGAGGCTCCCGACAGCGGTAACACATAAGATAGGACCCCGAATGGACCTTACCTTCCTACGGGACGATGGGTATGAGTTCAGGGGCGGGATGTTGGACTCCGGCCCGGGGACCCGGTGAGGCCTCGGAGAGCGGTGACAAGTCTCGTAAAGGATGATAAGACCTACGGGCGGTGTCGTGCTAACGACGGGTATAATGAAATATATGAAAGGGGCCGTGTGCCGACAAATAAATAAATTTACTTATTATAGAGATAATAAGTGGGAAATATAAATTATTATTTATACTATGATATCACCCTATTTTGAGGGTCTTAGAAATTGAAACATTGATTATACTTGGTATAGTTGTCATTGTACTTGTCAAATGCTTCCAAGTACTGACCTCCCCTTCACGGGGGAGGCCACCTCACAGTTTCAGGTAGGGAGTAAAGCTTGCTACCATCGCCCGTTGCTTCGGGGAGCTCAGGGAGAGAAGACGTGGTTCGTGCTTCCTCCGTTCTATTTTTAAAACATTAAATTAATGCTCATGGATATTATTTTGATTAATTATTTGGGGCTTGTATGCCCATGTTGCCGAAGTGTGGCATAAACACTTGTATTAAACGTTTCCGCTGATTTAAATGATTATTTTACATTATGTTTGTTTATGGATGTACTATTGTGAATGATATTCAAGACGCCTAGTATAGTATGGATGAGTTGGACTGCGGTTGACTATTCGTACTGTACGGCGGGTTGTTGACGTGTCCGGTAGGTCCGGGGCGTGACAATTTAGTTGGTATCAGAGCCTTAGTCCGTAAACTTCATAATGAAGCTTCAAAATTCATTTTTGAAAATGATTTTGCAAACCATGAGCATAAAGTTTTGTACTTATAGAACTTTTGGTACTCGAGTTGCAAGGTCTCTAATTGTTAAGATGGTACCCTTAACAATTGGTATGGCGGTGATTTGAGCCAAAAGATGTCTTTAAGTACCTATCCGTCACTTGACAATTGATACGAGTCTAATGGCTCATTCTAAACTTCTTTCAGAAATGGAGCCAATTGGAAGAATCACTAGGAGGAACCCGACGGGCCGTGTACCGGGTGGATCCGAACGCGGCAGCCGGGGGTCCACTAGGGTGTCAAGGGGAAGGGGCCGTGGAGGCCAACAACAAACCGTGAGCGATGGCCACGTTGACACGGAGAGTGAAACTTATTGGTCCTATGAGGACTCAACTTATAGGCCGGAAACCGAGCCGGTGGAAACCCCATATGATGGGGAGGATGACGACGTGAGCGGGGAGAGTGACGATAATGGCACTCTTGGGAGAATTGAGGCGCTACTCGAACAATATCATCGGGAGCGTGAAGAGAGGAGGCAACGCCGAAGGCGCCGAACGGGGCAACCTTCGGGTATGGCTTCAAGAGGAGGAAGCCACCATGCATCTAGAGTCCATGTGGAACCACATGGAGGCCGAAATGATGGAGGTCCAACCATAAGGATCTCCAAGTTTATCAAGGAAGCAAGGGACTTGGGGTGCAAACCCTTTGACGGGACCGGAGACATTTCGGTTGCCGCCCAATGGATCAAGAGGTTGAATGAAGCAGCCCTTGACATGCAAATCACGCCAAACCTTAAACTGAGAATCGCGGTAAGGTTGCTCGAGGGGATGGCATCCAAATGGTGGGATGGAACCAAGAGCAAGTATGGCGAGGGCGTCGTTTGGGAGGACTTCCAACGGGAGTTCTTTGCCCAATATTACTCCGACTTCGAGGTGAACAAGAAGGTGAGGGAATATACCCTCCTAACCCAAGGGGGAAACATGACAGTGAAGGAACTTGAGTACAAGTTCCGGGATCTCGCCGACTACATACCGGAGTATGCTTGTGACGAGAACCGAATGGTGAACCACTTTTGGGACGCCCTTGACTTGGAAATACGTGATAGGGCAACACAATTGCCTAACATGACCTTCGCCCAAGTGGTAGACCAAGCCTTGAAGGGCGAGAAACAGTGGGAGGAGAGGAAGAAAAGGGACGCCGAGGAGGCGAAGAAGAGGAAATGGGAGAGCAATGGCCCCCAAGGTTCCAACAAGAAGGGGAACCACGGGGGAGGTGGCTCATTTAAGGCCCCTGCCCCACCATCGAGGGCGAATCAAGGCCCAAGCGGGCAAGCCTCGAGGTCTCAAAACTCGGGAGTACCAAGGTGCAGCAACTGCAAGAAGCTTCACCACGGCAAGTGTCGTGATCCCCCGAGATGCTACCAATGCGGGGAGGTCGGGCACATGAAGGTGAGTTGCCCACAGCTTGGGCGAGGTACAGGTTCCGGACCGAGTAGTGGGACCCTGGTGAGCAGGAACCAAACGGGAAACCCGAGTGCAAGCTTGGGGCACGGTGGAGCTAGCACAAGCAATGCACCGTCCGTAAATCAAGGGAGGACCCAAGCGAGGGTCTATGCGATTACGGAGGCCGATGCACGCGCTAACCCGGACTCCGTCGCGGGTAAATTCTTGAACTTTTGATGTTATTCCCTTGTAAACAATATAAGTGTTAAAATGTGTACATTGTATAGCCACCGGGAATGTGCTAGTTCGAAGAGGTGGATGGATATCCGCCTGGGACGAAAGCCGCCCGGCATTGACGAAAGCCGCCCGGCTTTCGCCTTCGAATTTCTTGGAAAATCCTACGGCGACCATAAGCCGCCCGACGTTGACGAAAGCCGCCCGGCTTTCGTGTTTGATTTTTGTTTAAATCATTCGGCGTATAAAAACCGGCCGCGTTTCGTGAAAACCGGCCGGCTTGTGTTCAGGCACTCCGATGTGAAGCGCTGTTAACGAAAACCGGCCGGCTTTCGTAAGAACCGGCCGGCTTTTATAAATGGAAAATCTGTAATACTTTCGGCGACCGAAAACCGGCCGGCTTTCATAAGAACCGGCCGGCTTTTATAATTAAAAAGTTGGAATTCCTTCGGCGACCGAAAACCGGCCGGCTTTGGCAAAAACCGGCCGGCTTACGTAACCAGCCATTCCGGGTTGAAGGCCAAAGTATGAAAACCGGCCGGCTTTCATGAAAAGCGGCCGGCTTTCCCTCATTGGTACACGGTGTTGATTTTAGGTGGGAACCGGGATGGAATCGGGATGGGGCGTTAGCTGACGATCATCCAAACCATAGCCGGGGTACTCTATAACCTAAGAAATGAGTCTAATAAGTGGGGAGTGTGTCTTACATTGCTTATGAATGTAGGAACACTAAAGATTAACGGGAGAGACGCAAGAATCCTCATTGACACCGGGGCGCAACGATCATTCGTGAGTGAGGCGTTTGCCGGGGGATTCAAAGAACCACTTGTACCGATGGCTCAAGCACTATTGGTATCCACACCTCTAGGGGAAGACATCGAGAGAGATAGCCACTATCCATCGTGTGAGGTGGAAGTGGAGGGCCAAAACTTGACGTGTGATTTCGTACCGCTGAGTATGATTGAATTCGATGCAATCCTGGGGATGGATTGGCTTGAGAAACATCATGCTAGGGTCGATTGCTACACAAAGATACTTGAACTCGAAGGCGGTGAGGGGGTAACCTTACGCTTCGAGGGGGATCGGGCCAAATCCAATAGTTGTATCATATCCGCCGTAAGAGCTAGGAGTATGATGAGAAAGGGTTGCCACGCATATCTAGCATACGTGGTAGACAACACAAAAGAAGAGACGAGCATTGAGGATGTGAGAGTGGTATGCAAGTATCCGGATGTCTTTCCAAAGGACTTACCGGGACTTCCACCCGATAGGGAGATTGAATTTGTGATCGAGGTCGAGCCCGGCACTAAACCAATCTCCATACCGCCATACCGAATGGCACCCGCAGAACTTAGCGAGTTGAAAACCCAATTGCAAGAGCTCTTGGATAACGGTTTCATTAGACCAAGCCACTCCCCGTGGGGAGCACCGGTTCTTTTCGTGAAAAAGAAAGATGGGACACTTCGAATGTGCATTGACTATCGTCAACTGAACAAGGTCACAATCAAGAATAGGTATCCTTTGCCTAGGATTGATGACTTGTTTGACCAACTACGAGGAGCGACTGTGTTCTCGAAGATCGACTTGAGGTCGGGGTACCATCAATTGAAGATCAAAGAGGATGACATACCGAAGAGTGCCTTCCGCACTAGGTATGGACATTTTGAGTTCCTTGTTATGTCGTTTGGGTTAACAAACGCCCCAGCGGCATTCATGGACTTGATGAACCGAGTATTCCATAAATACTTGGATCGATTCGTGATTGTGTTCATTGATGACATCTTGATCTACTCAAAGAGTGAGGAAGAGCATGAGGAGCACTTGATACTCGTTCTCGAGACACTACGGGAGAAGCAACTCTATGCCAAGTTTTCTAAATGTGAATTTTGGCTTAAGGAGATTGGCTTTCTCGGGCATGTGGTTTCAGGATCGGGAATTTCGGTGGATAACAAGAAGATAGAAGCCATCACCGAATGGGAGAGGCCAAAGAATGTCAAGGAAATTCGTAGTTTCCTTGGATTGGCGGGTTACTACAGGAAGTTCGTGGAGAAGTTCTCCGTTTTGGCATCGCCATTGACAAAGCTCACTCGGAAAGGGGCTAAGTTTGTTTGGGATGACAAATGTGAGAAAGGATTCATTGAACTGAAGAAGAGATTGACCGAGGCACCGGTACTTGCTTTACCTAAACAGGGTATGGGGTACGATGTCTATAGCGATGCTAGCATCCAAGGGTTTGGATGTGTGTTGATGCAAATGGGGAGGGTAATTGCCTATGCTTCACGACAATTGAAGAGACATGAGGTAAATTATCCTACTCATGATTTGGAGCTCGGGGCAGTGGTGTTTGCACTTAAGATATGGAGACATTATCTCTACGGGGAGACATGCCACATATACACTGACCACAAGAGCTTGAAGTACGTGTTTACTCAGAAAGAGTTAAACATGAGGCAGAGACGGTGGATGGAGTTGATAAAAGACTACCACCTGGTGATTGAGTACCATCCAGGCAAGGCCAATGTGGTGGCAGATGCCTTGAGCCGGAAGAGCTCATCGGGGGCATTGATAGCAAATTTGAGGGCATTAAGAGCCCAACTGGAGGTATCTAGCAATGGTGCCTTGTTGGCACGGTTTGAGGTGAGACCTACTTTGCTTGATGAGATCAAGAAGGGTCAGGAAACGGACGAAGAAATTATGAAGATCCGGGAGCGCATGCAAGCGGGACCGGTGGAGGACTTCAGGGAAAGAGATGACGGTCTCTTACTATTTCGTGACCGAGTGTGTGTACCGGCAGATGATGAGCTCCGAAAGTCCATCTTAGAGGAAGCTCATTCATCGGCCTATGCCATGCACCCAGGGGGCACGAAGATGTACCGTGACTTGAAAGAGAGTTACTGGTGGTCCGGTATGAAGAGGGAAATAGCTGAGTACATCAGTCGGTGCCTTACTTGCCAGCAAGTTAAGGCAGAACATCAGCATCCAGCGGGGTTATTGCAGCCACTTTCCATTCCAGAATGGAAATGGGAACACGTGACTATGGATTTTGTGGTAGGGCTACCACGAACGGTGAGGAACTATGATGCCGTATGGGTTGTGGTTGATAGGCTCACGAAGAGTGCACATTTTTTACCTATCAACACTACCTATGCACTTGAGAGATTAGCCAAATTGTATGTGGAGGAGATCGTGAGGCTACATGGGGTTCCTATAACCATTGTATCCGACAGGGATCCACGATTCACATCACGATTCTGGCCGAAGTTCCAGGAGTCCATGGGAACAAAGTTGAAGTTCAGCACTGCTTTTCATCCCCAGACAGATGGGCAATCCGAGAGGGTTATACAGATTTTGGAGGATATGTTGAGAGCTTGTGCATTGGAGTTCCAAGGAAGTTGGGACAACCATTTAGCACTTGTTGAGTTTGCCTATAACAACAGTTATCAGGCAAGTATCGGCATGCCTCCATACGAAGCATTGTATGGGAGGAAATGTCGTACACCGTTGTGTTGGGATGAGGTTGGCATGGCCAAGCTCGAAAGCACGGAATTGGTAGAGATCACCAAGTCAAAGGTGAAGATGATTCGCGAAAGGCTTAAGGCGGCCCAGGATAGACAGAAGAGCTATGCCGATAAGCGTCGGAGGGCCTTAGAGTTTAAGGTGGGAGATGAGGTATTCTTGAAAGTTTCACCTTGGAAAGGAATCATCCGATTCCAAAGCCGAGGGAAACTTAACCCACGATACATTGGGCCATTTGTGATTCTTGAAAGAATCGGGGCCGTGGCATACCGATTGCAGTTGACTCCAGAATTGGAGAAGATACATAACGTGTTCCACGTGTCTATGCTAAAGAAATACGTACCGGATCCGTCTCACGTATTAGAGAAACCGCCTGTGGAGATACGTGAAGACTTGAACTACGCCGTTCGACCGGTAAGGATACTTGATAGACAGGTAAAGAAATTAAGGAGCAAGAAAGTTCCAATGGTTAAAATCCTTTGGAAGAGTGACCGGGTTGAAGAAGAAACTTGGGAAACAGAAGCCTTGATGAAGGAACAATATGCATTTCTTTTTGAATAGGCATTTGTGAATTTCGGGGACGAAATTCCCGTTAAGGGGGGGTGAACTTGTGACACCGCACCCGGATATACTTGAATTTGAGATTCGACATGTAATTGAATTTTCCTAACGAATAAAGTTCTTGTAATTGATTGGCATGTTTAATTAATGTGCGATTAATTAAATTGTTTATCGGGTCCAGTATATGTGACCGGGCTACCAAATATTTAGTTGGGTCATCGTGATAATTATAGAAACCCAAATAAAGTGCCAACTAAAGTTGATAAAAATATTTGGACAACCCGAGTACTATTTTGGCCCAACCTACCAAAAATAGCAGGAATAATTGGGAGGGACTTCCTACACCCACTTGGGGTATTTTACACATCAATTAGCCTCAAATAATAGGGGGAGGGACAACCCAACATGGGTTGGTGCGTGCATGAGTGGAGAAGCCTCCTAGAGACAAGAATTTTACACCCCATGTCCTAGTCTTGGACTATTATTGGGAGTGATTGAGTAGAGACTTCTCCCCTACTCCTTGCCTCATCCGCACAAGCCAACCACAAGAGAGGGAGAGAGAGAGCTCTGGAGTTGACTCTCAAAAATCTCAAGCTTGAAGGAAGCATTCAGCAAGAAATCCCAAGAGAAACAAGCTAGGAGGAAAGGTAAGAACACAACTCCTAGTTTAACTAGTTTTATGTCGTATGATTTTAAGAAATCATATGGTGGATTAAACATGAAGTTCTACACGTTTAAAAGTGTAGAATATTGATATAAAGTGGTGTTAATTAACTTAGAAGAGTTGGTGAATCGATAGGAGTCGAAATCGCCGGAAACCGCCACTTAAAAGTGAACTGCTCGAACCTGCAGAACACGAACACCGGGCGGCTTTGGTGGAAGCCGGGCGGCTTTCAGCTGCTGTCCAGGATCTTTGGTTTAATCAGCCAAAAACAAGGATTTATCGGAGGACTTCGCAAAGGCAACTAGTTGAGCACATCACGAGGTGAGGATGGCTGACTATATTGCTTATAATCTTTGGGTTAATTTCGTAAGATTACCTAAAGTAAATAAATGTGATTTTCATGGATTATTAATGATTAATAATGCCTAAATGAAAATATTGTTGTCAATGAATAAAGGAGCATGATATACAAGTTTAAGGATAAATTGTGTATGATTATGTAATATGAGTATATTGGCTTGATGAAGGGATTAATTATAAATATTGTGTTGAAATATAACTATAACTTCATATAAGGATATATGAGTGATTAAAGGTTATATTTTGTATATTGATATGAACTATATTTTCAATGGAAAATTAGTTTGGAAATTGTCTATATGACTATGAATTGAAAATGAGTTTTGTTGGAATTTATCCGACTAGTATTATGATACTAGTCGGGGTTTTGGAATGAAATATGTTAGAATTGATCCAAGGTTTGGATTGTAAATTGTTGAGCCTTAAGTAGTCTTAAGAGATACTAAGGTGGATAAGTGATACTAGGGGTAGGCCTTAAGGGATACCCAAGATAAAGTGAATAATAAATTGATCCTAGGAATAGGATTGGCCTACGGGTGTATTCGGTAGTCTTTAAGGATTAGCCGATAGAGTATTGGTAATTAGTAAGGACCATGGCCCTTCCCGACTCTAGAGAGCGGGGTTGGATAGCATGGACTTACATCGTGATCACGGGTTAGGGTGGAATCCGAACCGGAGACCTTACGAGGCTCCCGACAGCGGTAACACATAAGATAGGACCCCGAATGGACCTTACCTTCCTACGGGACGATGGGTATGAGTTCAGGGGCGGGATGTTGGACTCCGGCCCGGGGACCCGGTGAGGCCTCGGAGAGCGGTGACAAGTCTCGTAAAGGATGATAAGACCTACGGGCGGTGTCGTGCTAACGACGGGTATAATGAAATATATGAAAGGGGCCGTGTGCCGACAAATAAATAAATTTACTTATTATAGAGATAATAAGTGGGAAATATAAATTATTATTTATACTATGATATCACCCTATTTTGAGGGTCTTAGAAATTGAAACATTGATTATACTTGGTATAGTTGTCATTGTACTTGTCAAATGCTTCCAAGTACTGACCTCCCCTTCACGGGGGAGGCCACCTCACAGTTTCAGGTAGGGAGTAAAGCTTGCTACCATCGCCCGTTGCTTCGGGGAGCTCAGGGAGAGAAGACGTGGTTCGTGCTTCCTCCGTTCTATTTTTAAAACATTAAATTAATGCTCATGGATATTATTTTGATTAATTATTTGGGGCTTGTATGCCCATGTTGCCGAAGTGTGGCATAAACACTTGTATTAAACGTTTCCGCTGATTTAAATGATTATTTTACATTATGTTTGTTTATGGATGTACTATTGTGAATGATATTCAAGACGCCTAGTATAGTATGGATGAGTTGGACTGCGGTTGACTATTCGTACTGTACGGCGGGTTGTTGACGTGTCCGGTAGGTCCGGGGCGTGACATTAGCCTCTAATGCTCATATTAATTACAAAAGTGTAACTAAGAACAATGAAATATAATAACATACAAGAGATAATACCTAGAACCAATTGTAGAGGAGAGAAATGGCTTCTTCTCCAACACTTCAAGAAAATGCAAAAAGGAAATATAAAACTGAAATTTAATCTTCAAGAGTGGAATGATGATCTTGTTTGATGAATTGAGGGCTTTATATAGGCTAAAGATTGACATCTTTTAGTCTATTCAAGCCCAACAATTAGGCATGGGAGAAATATTTTCTCAGATCATAAGGAAGGTGGTTTTTTTCCATCAAGAATCGGATGCACGTTCCTTTGTATTTGCAGAATCGGACCTACCCGGCGCCGGGTATCAGGCCTACCCGGCGCCGGGTAAGCTACTGGATTGGCTGGTGCGAAAATCCGACGGGCCGGCGCCGGGTATAGTGTGGATCGTTGCGCTTACCGCTACACTAAAAGTAATCGCTGATAGTGTAGCACGCCCTTCCCCTTTTATAGAACAGGCAAAGCGCCACGCGGTTCGATTGCACCGGCAGGCTGGCAGATTGCTGACCGCAGACCCGCGGCAGGCCCAACAATCTCCCCCCCAGCACCTGCCAGCCTACAACTGAGCAGCATGCTGTTGCCGGGGGTCGAACCCGTGACCTCTGGCTCTGATACCAATTGTGGATCGTTGCGCTTACCGCTACACTAAAAGCAATCGCTGATAGTGTAGCACGCCCTTCCCCTTTTATAGAACAAGCAAAGCGCCACGCGGTTCGATTGCACCGACAGGCTGGCAGATTGCTGACCGCAGACCCGCGGCAGGCCCAACATATAGGGTGGGCCGGCACCGGGTAGCTCTTTTTTTTGTATTTTCTTCACTTTCCGCTCCATTTGACGCCCGTTGTTGACCCCGAGGTGCCGGTTCTTGGTCCCTTTTTCCCCATTGACTCCCGTTTCTTCATTTTTGACGCTTCAGTGCGGTTTCGCTCAATTTGGGATTTTTATCTGTTTTTATCTTTGAATATTCGTACAGATAATCATAATTACCTATATAAAATATAGATAATTATGTACTTATCAGTTTCCTGGCCCTTACCCTACCTTAAAGTGGATTAACACCGGTTTGAAAAAAAATAGTCAAACAAGCCGTTGGGATCAGCCGATTTCGGTCACAATTTTACTATACCCGAGATCGGATAACCTACTTGGGTTGTACTAGGTCTGGTTCAGAACTAGGACCATTTTTTTGGTCTTCTGGCCGGTCCTAGAACTGGGGTGAAAAAATTTGATGAACATGTTTTCAGATTTGAAAATGAAAAACTGGAAAATGAAAACAAAAAATTGAAGATAGAAAAACTGGAAAAATAAAACTAAAAATTGGAGAACGAAAAACAAAAAAAGAAAATGAAAAAAATGTCCCTGTTAGTAAACAAACCATAATATTTTTACTTTTATTTCATTACACTACACTTTTAATCCAATTAATGTACTTTTTTTACTGTGACATAAATGTTCAAAATTTATAGAATTGCTACCACATTATTAGCACTTTTAGAATCATTCCTTGCACAAAAAATCATTGTCATTTTCATAGCAAAAAATCCTTTTATTTTATCAAAAATCTATTTATTCAGGTTTTGGATCAAATAAAAAGATTCTTTTCTATAAAAATCGAGACTCAATCTTGTGCATTTTATTTGAGATCTAATGACTCAAAATAGGTAAATAATGGACTACATTTGTTCAAGCATGCAAGGCCAATTTAAAAATTAAACTAAAATTTTCTGAAAAGTGCAACAAAAGCATCTAAGTATACCATTCTCTTACAAAAACATCTAACAATACCCTTCTCTTACAAATATTTCCCAAAGGTAGACATTTAACTTTTAGCCTTTTAATAGACAAACTAGTAGAACATCCGTGCGATGCACGGTTGGTAAAATTTCATCTGTAAAATTTTAGTCAAATTAGAAATAAAAATCAAATTTGTAATTTCAATTGAATAGTATAGATTATATAATAATACAATTTGACATAATATTAAATATACTCCTTCCGTCTCATAGAAAGGTTCTCAGTTCCTGTTTAGGACGCCCCGTATAAAGGTTCTCTTTTTCATTTTAAAAAACAATTAACAATCTAACAATCTAAAATATTAAAAACAATACATTTATAATATCATAGTTATCAAGACTAATCTCATTATAATATATACCATTAAAAATATTTCTCAATATAAACTCGAACTACCTTATTCAATTATTGTTTAAATAACCGTGTCATTTTGCCATATTAAACTTTCAACGGGACAGTGACAGTACTTAATACAATTTTCCAATGATTGCGGAGTAATACACAATTTTTTATAGCCCCACAAATTAGCAACACGAAGTATAAAAATAATTTGAAAAGCGTTTGGTTATTGGCTTTTTAGCCAAATCGCCAATCTTTTAACAAATAAATCGTTCCAAAAAACAGCGTGTTGAGGATGAAACGCTGAATTCAAACTACCCCATTATATTCCATTCCAAAAACATTATGAAACACTTCTTTGTACACAAATTCTTCATATCTGTGTCCGTTCCTCTGTCATCGTTTGTAATGTATATTTTGTATGCTCAAAGATTGGTTACTTTAAACACAACTGCATAAAGGTAATTATGACTAAAAACATGTTTTTTCAATAACAAACAAAGACGTGACAATAATTGCCTTTAATTTTTATTTATAGTCATGTTTGGGTATTATCGCTTCCGAAATTGGAATGATAAGCTAACATCTAAAATTGTTAATGAATGTTTTGGAATTGACACTTTCTGTCTCACACTAACCCCTTTTACAATTCTTTCTTTTAGTAGTAATTTACCCGCACGATACACACATTACTTTGCCAAAGAATTCTCCCTTTTCAAAAGTAATTTGGTTGAAGGTAAACTATTTTAGCAAATAAGTAATAGGGTTATACGAATTGCATTGTTTTAACGAATTGTCGAGGTAAACAGGCAAATCAGGGGGGTGCAAATATGTGGAAATGGGTAACCATATTTGGCAACTTATGAGTTATGAGCATGGGCCATTGCCTAACCAAGTTCCAGGGGCTTGCATTTTAACAGACTTTTCATTATAAGTCCATTGCTGTTAGAAAGTCAGAGGCCCAATAACATGCATCACTCACCACTCGGCTCCTCATTAGTCCATTCCATAGGAGAACCAAACCCTTCATTGATGTGGCTGACTGAGACATCCTCTCCAACCCACTACCAAGAAAATCAAAATTCCCTAACTTAAATCTGACGAAAGCAAGTGACGCAATGCGATTTCTCTGCTCATTGTCCGCCAATGGTCCGCCAAAACCCGGAACCTCTAGCGACGAACACGCCGATGGTCCGCAGTAGGTCGTCCACTAATGTTGTATGCCCACATGGATTGCACGCCACATTTGCGGTTCATGAAATTTTACTTCTTATAATTATTTTATTTCTTTATCTTTCTACAATATTTCTCTTGTACTTTTTTTATGTTGATGTTTTTGAGCGGGGATCCTGTAGCAAAAAACATTGTTCAAATTTCACATTAAGTTACAATGACATTAAATCCAGAGTAAAGAGTGAGTGAACCATCCAATACCAAGAAACCCCCTTTATCTGCCCCCAGTCCACTTATATTTGGAAAGTATAGAATTTTAATCTATTAACGAAAGTTGATTTGATTTAAATTCATTGTTCCTACTACAACGCACAATCTCTATTAAAGAAATCAGACCGAGGAGTGACCCGGGCATAGGTCAACACGGACCCGATCGGGTCAACCCCATGAGACTGGTCAACCTTATAATAATACTTCATAATGAACATATCATTATATTCAAAAAGTAAAATAAAAAGTAGTTATTTCA
Organism: Cuscuta epithymum; assembly: GCA_945859915.1. NCBI lineage: Eukaryota > Viridiplantae > Streptophyta > Magnoliopsida > Solanales > Convolvulaceae > Cuscuta > Cuscuta epithymum. The sequence continues at coordinate 251,774 of CAMAPF010000299.1, read as the reverse complement.
TAATAATCAACAAATAATAATACTTACTAAGCATTTAAAAGTTAAAACAGTCTCATAATATTCCAAAATCCATTTTGATCTTATTAAAATAAATAATGATACTCTCGTATTTGTTATTTGTATTCTACATTTACTTTATAATTTTCAATCTATTTGTATTCTTAACAAATTAGTAGTATATATGTAAATATATTGCATTTTTCCTTTTTGGAGTATTGAAATTGAAACTTTATTGGTTGTAATTGCTAAAGTTATAGAAACTGTTTGGTAACACTGAAATTGGCTGATTCTGATGATTTATGAAAAAATTAAACTATTTTTACTAATAAAATAAAGAAAAAGTAATATAAAAAATAGCTAAAATGAACTTCTATAATAACTTTAGTCAATACAGTCAAAAAAGTAAATTCAACCTTACCTTTTCTTATTATTACACAATTCAACGCGCGAAATAAAAAATTACATATTTGGTGAAAAAGATTGGCCGGTGATAAACCCGAAAAACAGAATCACCAAACAAAAATCCTGATTAAAACTTTCACTTAATCTTTATTAAAACTTTAATAAAACTGATTAACAAACAAAACAGGGATTGAAAAATCCTGGCCCAAAGTCTAATTAACAAAATGGGTCCAAGATCCATAGTCCCAAATAAAAGAGGAAAATCAGCCGTACAAAAGAATAAATGATAAAAGCGCAACATCTCATATCTTCCAAGTTCCATGCTAGCTAGAGGTACACATTTTGGGGTACCCCATTCTTACACAACACATTTTGTGGTCCAAATGAGACTACACTTAAAAGTATTGCTCCAATTGTGGCCACACAATAGGGGGTGTAAGAATGGGGTACCCCAAAATGGGGTACCTTTAGCATTTTTGCTCCAGAATAGAATATTGGTTAGAGAGATCAGATCCTCTTCTAAAGTTTCAGCCGGGGTCTTTGAAGAGAGAAACTCTGTGTAGATTGTTTAGATATACCTCCTTTTCCCATGGTTGGGAGTGAGAGAGAAACCTGGAAGCCTGGCGACCGCATTTAGCCAAGAAATGTGCAATGGTGTTGGCTTCTTTTGGAAGTTCATGGTGTGGGTGATTTGGTTGCGGTCGATTATTCTAGCCACAGTCTGTAGGAGGTAGTCGGGTACGGATCCACGAACCAAAAACCTAATCTCTAAATGTGCATGGCTCATTACTTCTGTTGGGTTAAGGGCCCAAGCCGAGGTCCGGCCCACTAACCCATATTGCCAGACGCACGTCCAGTTAAAACACCAGGCCAGCCCACAGGCCCATGTCCCTTGAGGATGGACGAACGTCTGATGTTGGGGGCTCAGGCCCAGCAGACTCATCCCGACGAACGGCTGTGCGGGGACAAGGAGCAGGACCACGGGCCACCAGGGATGGCGACGAACGTCCCCGGGGCAAGCCTGTAGTCATCGGAGGGGACCCAGTTCACAGGGTGAATATCAACAAGGCCAGGAGACGAACATCCGATATCTTTCGAGGGTCACTTGGAGCAATCCAACTCACTTCCCGGGAGGACGAACGTCCCCACTAATCAGGCGGGAAACCTAGATTCTGGCGGGAAGTGCATTTAATGCTGAAGATTTGGTAGTTGGGACACCAGCGGTCCACAGGCTGCCACGTCAGTACAGCCACCTGCCCATTGGTGGGTATAAATAGAAGCATTTATTTCATTGTAAAGGGTTGGCAACTTTCTATTCTTAGCATACTAGCTCCAGCATTCTTACTAGCAGCATTTCTATTGCCTTGTAAGACGAACGGCCGACGTGCCCTTTTTAGCAAGTAGATTGTACTTAGGGGAGTTATTACGAAGTTAATAATACCTATTTACATTGCCTGCTATTACTTTTGTTTTCCTGATCCATCTGATAGTTGTTGGGCTAGACATTCTTACACTCACTCCACTCGAAATCTTTGGGCTTACGTGTTGGGTCCAAGGGTTGAAGGAATAAACCTCAACACTGGCGCCGTCTGTGGGAAACTGAGCAAAAAGTTTCCAGAAACTCTCCCAAACAGCTACTAAGTCTACCTACAGCAAACACGATGTCAGGAAGCAACAACCAGCGTGATCTCTCCGAGCGTCTGGAATCAAGCCGCCGGAATCGCGGCCAGAACTCGGAACTATCCGCAACAATATGGACCTCCGGGGGAAACGGGGGTATCACTGACCTCATTCCTCTGGAGGCCAGGCAGGATCCCCGCCTCATGCGGGAACTCGCAGACACCATGCGTCGCTTGGCAGACGAGCGGGAGGCCCGAGACCAGGTGTACTCTGCAAGCACCCAGCGAACGCCCCTCTCTCCCATACGCCGCATGCAGTCGTATGACGATACGACAGGATCCAGCGACCACCGGCCCTCAGTCCACGAGCGGCTAGGTGGGGGTTCAGGCTCCCGTGGAACGGGAGGGCGAACCAGAGTCAGCATCGCTGCATCCAGGGCTCACACACCATCGGTCCCCCGCCAAATCCCGCGGGGAGACGAGACCCCGAGGATCAACACCGTTGGACGACGTTTCCAACGGCGAGGTGCGCAGATCTTTAGGCGGCCGCACGATGCTGTGGCCGCTCAGCAGAATGCCGTCCCCAAAGCCGCGCCCCCTGTGTCCCCCGGAAGGGCCGCACAGGATGCAAGGTTGGAGGCCATGGAAAGGCAGATAGCCGAGATGAATAGGCGGGCGGACGTTGGCTCGGCCACACCCTCTTTCTCTCTCACATCTCCCTTTACTCCACGGGTGATGAGCGTCGAGATTCCCCGGGACTGCAGGCCCCCGGGCAACTTGGTGTACAATGGGGCCGGCGATCCCAAGGCCCATCTGATAAGCTACCAAGGGAACCTGTCCATGCTGGGAGCATCAGACGAGGCCATCTGCAGATTGTTCTTCAGCACCCTCAGGGGGCCGGCGCAAGAATGGTTCGGCCAGTTGAGGCCAGGCACCATCGACTCATACGAACAGCTCTCCCAGCAGTTCATGGCGCAGTTTGCTGCCAGTACCACCCCCAGGAAGGACGTCACAGCTCTCGCCCACATCAAACAAGGGCGGGACGAACCGCTGGCTAGGTTCCTGGTAAGGTGGAGGGACGAGGTCCTACAGGTCGACGATCTGGACGAACGTCTGGCCACCAACATGTTCACCAGTGCGCTGGCCACAGGGGATCTATACCGGGACCTAAGGAGGAATCCCGGCACCAGCTACATCGAGGTTCTTGCTCGGGCCCAGAAGTATGCCTCCATTGAGGAGGAGATCAGGCAGCGGGACGGAGTTCCCGCGGCCCACCCACGGAAGATGGCGGACAGGCTCGGGCCCGGACCGGGGCCCGGGCCCTCCCCCCCAAACAAAAAGAAGAGGACGGACGGGGCGATGGTCCCCTGGAAGGCTCCGTCCGGGGATACTCAAGCACGGCCGGACGACCGCTATGTCCCATTGGCCTATCCAGTGAGCCAAATCTTTGAGGCCATCAAGGACAAGGGCCTCCTAACGGAACCCCAGGATATGAATAAGCATATGGGGCACGACCAATCGGCCTACTGTGAATACCATCAGAGGACCGGCCACCTGACGGACAATTGCAGCCAATTAAAGAAAGCGATCGACGAGCTGATCCGTCAGGGGTACTTGGGCGAGTTCACCCAGCTGCTGAACAAAAACAGCCAGCAGAAGCCGAACTCAAGGCACAAGACATGGCGCCGCGACGATCGGCGCGAGGCAGAACCTCAGGACGTGGATTATCGAAATGCGGATAAGCGTCCGGAGGGATCCCTCGGCCCGAAGGGCAAGAAGAAGAAATTGGAGATCAAGGTGATCTTCGGGGGCGCTGAGACAGGGGATACACCCGCCGAGCGGAAAAAATTTGAGAGGTCACTCTATGTGGGTTCCGTATCAGCACCCCCCACCAAGCGCAATAGAGTCGAGGCAATTACCTTCGGCCCCGCTGACCTGCCAATGTCACCGGCGCCGCACAGAGACGAGCTGGTGATCAGCATGGACGTGAACGATGCTATCGTCCGTCGCGTCCTCGTTGATACCGGGAGCAGTGTGAACGTCCTCTACTGGGAGGCTTTCGAAGGAATGAGGCTCCGGAAGGACATGCTGCACCCCCTACGCACCCCGCTGTCCGGCTTCACCGGGGATTGCATTGACGCTGAGGGCACCATCATTTTGCCGGTAGAGGTCAGCGACGGCCCTCACACTGCCCGGATCAGCATGACGTTCGTCGTGGTTCGCCTAAAGTGCGCCCACAACGCCATTTTGGGCCGACCCGGCTTGGAAGACTTGGGGGCCATATGCTCCGTACGACATTCATGCATCAAATTCCCCACCGACAGTGGAGTGGGGGTGGCGCGTACGGACCCACATATGGCCAGGGCCTGCTACACGAAGGCCATGGAGAAGCTCAACGAGCGGGAGGCTCGGGTCAACAGCATCTCCGAAAAGGCCAAACAGGCCGATTTGGACGCTCATCTGGAACCAGCAACTCTGCTGGAAGAAATCGAGCTCGACGACCCGACGGACAGGAAGGTGTCCATCGGTGCAGGTCTAGAGCCAGAGATCAGGGCGGGGGTCATAGCTGTCCTCCGAAGGTTCAGGGTCTTATTCGCCAGAGGGCCGGAGGACATGCCGGGCATCGACCCCAACCTCATATGCCATAGACTCGCCGTGCGGCCGGACGCCAGGCCTGTACAGCAAAAGAAAAGGTATATGGCGGCCGACCGACGCGATTTCATCAGGAAGGAGACGGCAACTCTCCTCAGCATTAAGCACATCCGGCCGGTCATCCACGTGGAGTGGCTGGCCAACGTAGTACTAGCCCCGAAGGGCGACACTTGGCGGATGTGCATCGATTACTCGGACCTGAACAAAGCTTGTCCGATGGATCCTTACCCCGTTCCGAGGATCGACTTGCTGGTGGATGAGACGGCAGGCTGCGAACTGCTCAGCTTCATGGACGCATTCAGGGGCTACCATCAGGTGTTCATGCACCCTGATGATGCCGAGAAAACGGCATTCGTTACGGCGGACGGCGTGTACTGCTACATCGTCATGCCGTTCGGCCTGCGGAACGCCATGGCCACTTTTCAGAGGATGATTGGGATGTTGTTCAAAGACGTACTTGGGAAGACAATGGAAGCTTACGTAGATGACATCCTGATCAAAAGCAAGAAGAAGGAGGACCATGTCCAGGACATGGAGAGGGTCTTCAGCATCATGGAGAGGGCCAGCATGAGGCTCAACCCGAAGAAATGTGCCTTCGCCGTCAGGGGCGGCAAGTTCCTCGGCTACATGATGAGCGAGCGGGGAATCGAGCCTAACCCGGAGAAGGTGAAGGCAATTATGGACATGGAGGCCCCGAAGAACCTAAAGGATGTACAGCGCCTCACCGGGTGTCTGGCGGCCCTGAGCAGATTCTTATCCAAGCTGGCTGATAAGGCGATTCTTTTTTTCCAGATCATGAAGAAGGCCAATCCCTTTGAATGGACCCCGGAGTGTCAGGCTGCCTTCGAGGATTTCAAGGTATATCTCTCCTCTCCGCTCGTCCTCACCAAAGCGGATCCCGGGGAGAGACTGTACATGTATCTGGCAGTGGCCGATCTGGCTGTAAGTGCCGTGCTGCTGAAGGAATCTGAGGGGGTTCAGCGGCCGATATACTTTGTGAGTAAGGCGCTGAACGGCCCCGAGACGAGATACACACTGATGGAGAAGACGATCCTCGCCTTGGTTGCATCCACCAAGCGCCTGGCGCCGTATTTTCAAGCACATCCGGTGACCGTCTACACGACACAGCCCCTCGCCACAGTCCTCAGAAACCCAATGGCAAGCGGAAGGATAACGAAGTGGTCCTTGATGATCGACCAGTATGACGTGGACTTCAAGCCGAGGCCGACGATCAAAGGGCAGGCTCTGGCGGACTTCATTGCGGAATGCACCGCGCGCACCGAGGACGGAACCCATGACAACAATGACCTTGACGATTGGTGGGAGATGTACACCGATGGGGCCTCGAGTGCGCGGGGCTGCGGCGGAGGAGCAGTGATCACTTCCCCCGAAGGTTTCAAGGCCTACTACTCTATGAAATTTGAGTTCAAGGTCACCAACAACGAGGCTGAGTACGAGGCGCTTATCGCAGGGTTGAAATGCGCGAAAGCCCTCGGAGCAGCTCGTCTGAAGGTGAGAATGGACAGCCAGCTGGTGGTAACCCAGATGAACGGCACTGCAGAAACCAGGGAAGAGAGAATGAAGGTCTACAAAGAGCTGGCGGAGGAACAGATCGCACAATTTGAGCAGGTGGTGCTTGAGCAGGTATCGCGGGTGGAGAATGCAGAGGCGGACATTCTGTCAAAACTGAGCAACCCCCCAACCGATGACCCGGCATCAAGCATCCCCCGACACATCAGAGGCTTCGTTAGGCAGGAGGTATTCCCAGCACCGGCGACGGACGTCATCCAGGTGAAGGTTATCTCCGTTGCCGAACCTAACTGGGCAAAGGAGATAGCGGATTATCTCAGAGATGGAACACTTCCCGAGCCTGAAGGTGATGGCAGTACAGGAAGAGCCGCGTGGATCAAAAGACGTGCCCCTAACTTTGAACTTATTGACGGGCAGCTCTACAAGAAGACGTTCGGCGGACCCTACCTCAGGTGCCTCCCGCCGAGCCTGGCAGCGGCGGTAATCGAGGAAGTACATGAAGGGATCTGCTCCAGCCACCAGGGCCCCCGGACCTTAGCCAGGAAAATCATCCTGCAGGGCTATTACTGGCCGACCATACAACAAGATTGCTTCAACCACACGCGGAAGTGCGCAGTGTGCCAGCAGTATGCACCTGTCCCGGGCCGCCCAGCGAGTTTCTACACCCCGATGACCATCGCGCTACCTTTTGCTAGGTGGGGCATAGACTTGCTGGGACCGCTGCCAACGGCTGCTGGCGGAAGGAAGTTCGTCATCGTGGCGGTTGATTATTTCACGAAGTGGGTCGAGGCCGAACCATTGGCCTCCATCACTGAATTCCAGTGCCAGAAGTTCGTCTGGCAGAACATCATTTGCCGCTTCGGGATCCCGGAGCAGATCATCACTGACAACGGTCGGCAGTTCGTCGGCAGAGGTTTTGAGGCATACTTGGCAAAGTGGGGCATCAGGCACTCTAAGGCTTCGGTGGCCTACCCGCAAGCCAACGGCCAAGTGGAGAACATGAACCGGACCATCATGGACGGGATCAAGAAGAAGTTGGAAGACTACACCTCCACCTGGCCGGAGCAGCTGAATTATGTCTTATGGACATACAGGACGACGCCAAGAACGGCGACTGGGGAAACCCCTTTTGCCTTGGCTTACGGATTCCAGGCTAAGGTACCGACGGAGGTACTGGTACCTACCTATCGCACCAAGCACTTCCAGCCGGAGGACAACGAGATCAACCTACGAGCAGAGCTCCATTTCATCGAGGAACGGAGGGACCTAGCGGCTCGTCGCATGGAAGAGTATCACAGGGCCACCCAGAGATACTTCAACAAGGCCGTGAAATTCCGCGAAATAGAGGCCGGGGACCTCGTACTCAGGAAAAGAGAGAAGAGCAAGCCGCTCGAAGGCGGCAAAATGGCGAAGAACTGGGAAGGACCTTACCGGGTCATTAGAAGATATAACCGGGGGACGTTCCTCCTCCACACCCTGGAGGGGAACCATGCCGGGATGTGGAACGTAGAACACTTGAAGAAGTTCTATCAATAGTTAGGGGCTGTTGTCCTTGTATTATTCCCACTACCATGTAAAATGGCCGGACGTCGTCAATAATAAGGCCCCTGTTTTTTCATCAATTCTGTTCTTACCAACGACCGTTAAAGAAGGGAATCTCGATGCAGATAAACCTGTTCCTCCTTGTGATGTCTGCGGATACCGAACGTCTCCTCGAAGTAGGGACGCCGGTAGGACCAAGGACCAAGGACGAACGAAGCACCAGGGAATCTCGATGTAGATAAACCTGTTCATCCTTGCGATGTCGGCGGACACCAAACGTCTCCTCGAAGTAGGGACGCCGGTGGGACCAGGGACCGAGGACGAACGAAGCACCAGGGAATCTCGATGTAGATAAACCTGTTCATCCTTGCGATGTCGGCGGACACCGAACGTCTCCTCGAAGTAGGGACGCCGGTAGGACCAGGGACCAAGGACGAACGAAGCACCAGGGAATCTCGATGTAGATAAACCTGTTCCTCCTTGTGATGTCTGCGGATACCGAACGTCGATCGAAGTAGGGACGCCGGTAGGACCAAGGACCAAGGACGAACGAAGCACCAGGGAATCTCGATGTAGATAAACCTGTTCATCCTTGCGATGTCGGCGGACACCGAACGTCTCCTCGAAGTAGGGACGCCGGTGGGACCAGGGACCGAGGACGAACGAAGCACCAGGGAATCTCGATGCAGATAAACCTGTTCCTCATTGAGATGTCGGCGGATACCGGACGTCTCCTCGAAGTAGGAACGCCGGTAGGACCAGGGACCAATGACGAGCGAAGAGTATGGATTGCCTCCACCAAAAAAAAAAAAAAAAAATGGGGAGAAGAGGAGAGGAGCTCCTATGTAGAAGGGAATCTTGCCCGGGTGTGCCAGATCTTCTCCAACCGCCGAAGACGAACGCCTCTCGGTGTAGAGGTTAGTAGAGACGCGGAGGGGGCTAGACGAACCAAGGGAGCCTGCCAAGATAAACCTGTTTATCCCACAAACGACCATGGATCGATGGACGTGGGGTAACAAAGTCGGGGACCCGTGAGGGTAGACCTGTTCGTCCCTGCGAATCCTTGGGTACCGAACGTCCTCTTCGAAGCAAGAGACGTCGGTAAGGCTGGAAGGACCACGGACGAACGAAAAAATGGGGGGATCTCGATGTAGATAAACCTGTTCATCCTTGCGATGTCGGCGGACACCGAACGTCTCCTCGAAGTAGGGACGCCGGTGGGACCAGGGACCAAGGACGAACGAAGACTAAAAGACTCCGGAAAAAAAAAAAGGGCCAGAAGATCAAGGAGCAAAGAATGATTCTTTTTTATTCTTCGGCACTATTGGCCGGGAAATTACAAGACAATGAAAATAATGGGAAAAATTGTACAAGTACAAGGTCATGAACAGAGAATCACTTTCGATCGACGTCCGGAGCTGGAACTTTGGAAAGAGCCTGCTTGCATTCTTCACTAGCTCTGGCTTCCGCCTGCTCCTTCAGCAGCTCGAGGGCCCCCGCATGAGCGTCCGCCATCAGAACATCAAAGCCAGCCGCCTCCGGATCGAAAGGAGCCCCGAAATGACGCTCGAACGTGGGGAGATTCTCCGCTACGAGCCCAACCATGCCCTTGCGATAGGTATCATCGGCAAGATCATCAAGGAAACGCCGTCCGGTGGGGGTGGCCTGGAGCAATTTGACCCCATCCAGATAGGCGTCCGGGCAGGTGGCTAGAAATTCTCCGACGAGCCTCGGGAGAAACTTCATGGCCATAGTGTGGATGGCGCCAGTGTAAGCTTTGGATCTTTGGAACGCTATGGATCCAGACTCCTTGATCTTGGCGACATCGGCCTCGTATATAGGGACATGATTGTCCACGCCCGTCTGGCGAAGCTCCACCTTGGCCTTCTCCACGGCCCACATCCGGCTGCGGAGATCCACGAGCTCGGCCTCCTGCTTCTTAAGGAGCTCCTTCTGAGAGGCATTCTCCTGAACGAGCTTATCATAGGCATCGGCCTTCTCTTGAAGAGTGCCAGCCCTGCCTTTTGCATTCCTCAGAAGGGCGTCGCATTCGGCCCGCACCCTGGCCATCTCCCTGCCTTGGTGCTCGAAAGCCATCCGGGCCCTGTGAAAATAAAGCCCGGCCTTGTCCAAGGTGCTCTGACCGCACTCCAAGAGATCCTCAGGGGCCTCCTGAGCAGCGAAATCTTGCGGGACCTTGAGATTCAGCCCGCACCAGATGGAGGACGCTGTCTGGCCGAAGAGCATCATTGACTCTTTGCGGGGACCAACCCCGGAGAACTCAATCAGGCCAAGAGAAGACCCACTGGCTTCGGGGGGAGAGGTTGGACGGGCGTCGTCGGAACCTCTGGCGGTTGTGGCATCATCATCCCGGAGACGGCGGACGTCGGAATTCCTCGGAGGAGAGGCACGGAGATTGGTCCGAGAAATGCGCTTCCGTTTGAGGGGACTTCCCGGCTCCCCATCAGAGTCGTCGGCCACTATAATGGCCTTGGAGGCAGTACCCTCGGCACGCAGCCTCTTGGAGGCGCCAGCTCCCGAATCATCCTCCGCCCGTGCCCTGGTCACCCGAGTTTCGACCTTAGGGACGAGCGGAGTCCCGGATTTATCACGCCCCTTGTACTCACGGCCGGTGGCGGTCGAAGTGGCGTTGACTCGGCTCATGGCGGACGTGGATGGAAAAACTCCTGCACAAAGGGAACCAAGACGTTCAGAACCATAACAGCGGAGAGATGTTAAAACAATACAAGTACAAACGGACGCACCTAATCCAGCCCGAGCTTTAAAGGGCTCGGCCACCAGCAACCGGAGGTTCTGGATGCCAAGTCCGGCTATGCGCTTGGCATATCCAAGCTCCTCGTCCGTCATGGGCGGCGGGATCGTCTTCACGGGGTAAGCGTTCCACCGATCAGAGAATGGCATCGGTGAGCCTACTCCGGCCAGGAAGAAGCGTTCTTCCCAACCGTCTGGATTCCCGGCATTGTTCGAGAATAGAACCATGGACGGACGGGCAATCAGGGTCAAATACCCCGTGCGTCCGAAGGTGGACAGACGGAAGAAGTAGTGCAGCAGGTCCACGGTGGGGGTCACACCGACGCTGTGGCATATGATGATGAAGCCAGCGATTATCCGATAGGCGGCAGGGACGAGCTGCGCAGGCACAATCTCAAGGGCCCTGAAAAGTTCCAAGTGGAAGCTGTGCAGGGGGAAGTTCAGCCCGGCCATCACCGAATCTAGGTGAACCACCACATAGCCGGGCAAATGGCGCATGGGGTTCCGAAGACGCCGATCGTCGTAGGTCCTTGGGGGATAAAACCATTGACTGATCAGTCGCTTGTCAGCGTTCGTCAGGCGTTGAACTTGACGCCGAACGCACGAGAAGCTGAGGCTATAACGGGGAGGCCGGGGTGGCATTCCCCGCTCATAATACTCCAGGTCATCACCGGAAGAACATCCATCGTCAAGGCGACTTTCGGAAGACATGACAACGAACGGTACCTTTGGGGTTCGAGATTTCCGATACGGCTGAGAGAAGTCTAGAGAGAGAAGACAATTGTGCAGCGTAAGGAGAAATGTGAGTGGATCACATGGACTCTGGGTACTTATAGGCGACACCGCGGAATCGCGCCAACCGAAGAAGGACACGTGGCGCCTGGGTACCGGTACCTACCACGACATTTAAGGTGCCTCGATTCCGTCGCCGCATAATCTTGGCAAAGGTGGCTGGATCGAAGCCACGAACGTCCAGCGAGGAACTCGGGACGCCCGGGGATCACGACCATCGGCTGTCCCTAATATAGGCGGCTAGTGGGGGACATATGCATCAACGGGCTACGTGCGTCCCTCCATACTTCATGCCATTTGGACATGTAGAACAGACGAACGTCCTCGTACGTAGCTGGAGTATTCGTGCCACGCAGCGACAAACGAGCGTCGTCACCGGGCGCTAATTCTGGGAAGTACGTTCATACGTCCACACCTTGAGTATGTATCATAAGCCACCAACGGACGTCGTTTCATGGATTAGAGTACCTTGAGGACGGTAAGCCGGCGTCAGAGCCCAGCATCGACGCCCGAAGACCGGCTTGGGCGGTACTTCCGCACACTTGAGCACGAACGGAGGTTCGGCAAGGAAACGCCCTTGCCTTAAGCAAGGTACGGATACGAACGTCCTCGCGGACTTTAGCCGTTGTGGCAAAATGTATCGAGGCTCCGAAGGGGTTCTCATACAACAGACGATGGAGGAAACGAAAGTGAAAATAAAGAAGTAAAGATCATGAACGTAGAGACAATTTGGGCAAAAGTTGTATATATTCTTCGGCTCTAACGGCCGGGCATTACAAACGCAAAATGGGAAGGTTACAATTTACATTTACACCATGAAAGGGGACTCCGGCCGGCTGCCTCCCGGGATCTGCTCCTCCTCCTCGGCTTCGGGCTCGGGGGTCGGGGGTTCCGGAATTTCCCCTCTAGCCTTGGCCTCCTCCCGCCGTTGGTCCCTCCTCAGCTTCCCCAAAGCTTGGATTAGCAGATCATCATCGGTGTTGGCGGCCAAATCAAAGTCAGCACCCTGCAGCTTGGCAAATATCGGCAGAGTGGCCTTAATCCCCTCGTTATAGCCGGCAGCGAAGGTGCTGTCGCCGACCTCGTAGAGGAACTTGTGGGACAGGGGAGAGCTCTCGAGGATCCGGACGCCGCAGGCCAGACGCTGGCGAGGCGGTATCTTTTCCAAGGCCGCAGAAAACACGTCACCGAAGGCCCCGGCGCAGTAATCTCTGGCAGAGTCCATAAACTCCCCAGTGTTCCGGTAGCCGGAGGTGTCGACCAGCCACTCCGGACTCGCGTCCTTCGCAACAGGGTGCACCGGAACGAGCTTAATGCCAGCTTTTGCAAGGCTGACCAGCTGGCAGCGGGATTCAGCCTGCAGGGCTGCTATCTCCCTCCCCTTGGCCGCAGCTTCCGCCTCAGCTCGACGGACGGCTTCCCGGGCCGTGGCAGCGGCCTCCCGGGCTGAAGCGACGGCCGCGTCGGCCTTGGACTTGACCTCCCTCAGGTCGGCCTCCCTGGCAGCCTCAGCTTGAAGGACTAGAAGCCCAGACTGGAGAACAGAGAAAAATAAAGGCAATGGTCAGAAGATGAACATCGAGGAAAAGAGGTACTCGGATCTGGTAAAGAAGGGATACCTGAAGAGCGGTGGCCAGGGCGGCGCTGGTCGCCTCGGACGACGAACGGCGGGGCAGCTCGAGACCGGCCTTGAGGGCCATCTCCCTCCAAAGCTCCTCCGCCGGGCAACTCAAAGGCAGGGAGCTGGCGTCTTCAAGCGGGGGGGCAGTAGAGCCTGCCTCACGGCCCCTTTTCTGCTTCTTCTCGGGGACCTTCTCTGTCCCCTTCTGTGGAGCCGCTTTCGTGGGGACGACCGGCGGTGGAAGGGCAGCTTCAAGGGCAGGGGCCCCGGAACCCTGAGCCAGCACGGTGGCGATCAAGTGCTGCTCACCCTCAGCCGTTCGTCGGGCAGCATCAGAGGCCGAAGAGTTGGAATCCGATGCGGGGGCGTTCTTGGCCTTCATCAGTGCGGCTTTAGCAGCGGCTGCCTTGGCCTTCCTCGTTTTCAGACACTCAGCGTGATTCATCTGAGCTCTGTCTGGCGGAGAACCTGCAGGAGAACGATAAAGGGTTAGAAGACGAACAGAGAATGCAAAAGGACACTCACCTCGAAGGACAGGACCGCCCGGTGCCCCGAGACGAGCGTCGAAGGGTGGAAGGAGTCCAAGGACACGGGCGGTACCTATGCCTGCCCCCGAGAGTGCCTCGAAGGTCAGATAGCCAGCTATGGGGCGAATGCCGCCCTGCAGGATGCCTTCCACGGCCTCACTCAGATCGTCGGTCAACTCCGGCGACTCTATCTTCGGGGGATAGCCATTCCAACGAACTGGGAGGGGAGGACCATCATAGCGAAGGAAGAAGAACCGGTTTTTCCAGTCATGGATGGAGGAGGGGTAGCTCTTAAACAGCCTCCTCCCCGGACGAGCGGCCACGCTCAGATACCCGTCGGAGTTCTGGGGAGTGATCCGGTAAAAGTAGTGGAACAGATCCAGGCTGGCTTCGACCCCCGCAAGTTTGCAGCGCACCAAGAAGGCCGATATGAACCTATAGGAGTTTGGCATGAATTGCGCCGGGGCCACTTGGAAGCAGTGGAAGAACTCCACATAAAATGAGTGAAGGGGAAACCGCAGCCCAGCTTCGACGGAGTCCAAGTGAAGCATGATCATCCCTGGACGTCTCCTCATCACGTGCTCAGCGCCCCTCACGCTCCAGACGAACGGCGGGGGGAAGAAGGTGCGGATTTTGTTGAGGGCCACACGGGAGAGGACCTGGTCATGGTCAAGGGCGCTCCTGATCGGGCAGATGTGGCGCTCCATATCCGTAGGGATGCCCAGGTCATACACCTCCATATCGGAACCGGATTCGGCCTCCTCTCCAGAATCATAATCAGCAGGACGCTCATTTAGGGGGACTGCGTCAATAACATCTACTGCCCCGTCAGCACCCCCGTCCCCGGCGTCGCTCCCACTACTTTGAGACACATCATCCGGCTCGCCATCAGCCCGGATGGTCCCCACCGTCGTGGCCGAACCAGAGGTCCCGGAAATGCTGGCCTTCCGGGGGAGCGAGCACTCACATCGACCGAAGAGGAGCCCGAGGAGGAACCCGACGAACCGGAATCAGAGCTTGATGAAATCTCCATCGAGGTCATTTCGGCTAAGAATCAGAACAAGAAAAGGAGCAGAGGGGGGAAATTACCTTACAAAGGGGTTAGCCGGATTCAGAAGAAGACTTGAAGAGCTGCGGAAAATCGAGAGCAAGAGAGCAGAAATTGGGAACCCTAATTCAGAGGGAAAACCCGGCATTTAAAGGAGAAAACACCGATGGGGAAGCCAACGAGGGGCTGACACGTGGCAAGGAGCGTATTCCGGCCACGCGCTGTGCGTGGGGCAAAAACGTAATGATGACATTTCCTCGGGAAATGCTCCGCCGCAACATCAGCCGTCACCTCGTTTCCTGAACCGTCGACAGCTGTCAAGCACCATGACCACGAGCGTACGCTTCCCACGGGTGCAGAAAACACAAGTATCAAGACACGAACGTCTACCTTGAGGGGATTCCTACTTCCTTATGTCCTGCGCGAGCCCAGAACATCAGAAGTGGGGGACTTGTGTTGGGTTAAGGGCCCAAGCCGAGGTCCGGCCCACTAACCCATATTGCCAGACGCACGTCCAGTTAAAACACCAGGCCAGCCCACAGGCCCATGTCCCTTGAGGATGGACGAACGTCTGATGTTGGGGGCTCAGGCCCAGCAGACTCATCCCGACGAACGGCTGTGCGGGGACAAGGAGCAGGACCACGGGCCACCAGGGATGGCGACGAACGTCCCCGGGGCAAGCCTGTAGTCATCGGAGGGGACCCAGTTCACAGGGTGAATATCAACAAGGCCAGGAGACGAACAGCCGATATCTTTCGAGGGTCACTTGGAGCAATCCAACTCACTTCCCGGGAGGACGAACGTCCCCACTAATCAGGCGGGAAACCTAGATTCTGGCGGGAAGTGCATTTAATGCTGAAGATTTGGTAGTTGGGACACCAGCGGTCCACAGGCTGCCACGTCAGTACAGCCACCTGCCCATTGGTGGGTATAAATAGAAGCATTTATTTCATTGTAAAGGGTTGGCAACTTTCTATTCTTAGCATACTAGCTCCAGCATTCTTACTAGCAGCATTTCTATTGCCTTGTAAGACGAACGGCCGACGTGCCCTTTTTAGCAAGTAGATTGTACTTAGGGGAGTTATTACGAAGTTAATAATACCTATTTACATTGCCTGCTATTACTTTTGTTTTCCTGATCCATCTGATAGTTGTTGGGCTAGACATTCTTACACTCACTCCACTCGAAATCTTTGGGCTTACGTGTTGGGTCCAAGGGTTGAAGGAATAAACCTCAACAACTTCTTTTCCTTCTTTCATTTTTGTTTATACATTACGGAGTACTACCATCATTATAACCAAGTATGAAAGAACATAATTTCTTTAGAAAAGATGTATTTGAAAATTTAATAAGACAAAATCACTCACATAACATGTTCTACTAAAATGGACATATATCTCCGTATATGCATTTAACATTTTTTTTACTTCGATTTACAAAAAATTAAGATGAAATATTTTTATCTCAACTCTGAATTGATGAGAGGATTTTTTGAACGTTCCCAAAAAAATTGGGAACAATATTACTACGTAGTTGTTATATATCCTAAAATGAGGAATGGTATCCATTTTGTTTGTGAAAATTATTTGAGTTGAAACCAAGAATGTTTCATGATATGTTCACAATTGAGTATTTGAAAACCAAGAAAAGATGTAAACCAAGCTTTTCCTGAAAGATGTTTTCCTGATATGTTCACCGCTGCGTCACTTGCTTTCGTCGGCTGTAAACCAAGAATGGTTTTCCTGATATTTTAAACAACCAAGAATTGTTTGTGAAAATTATTTTAAATTATTTGAGTTTAAACCATTATTGGTTCTCAAATCTGAATTGATGAGAGGATTTTTTTAGCGTTCTAACTGAAAATTGTTTATATCCTAAAATGAGGCCATTTCTTGTTTGTGAACATATCAGGAATGTTCAAGACCATTTTAAGTTGCTATAAAATAGCAAAACCACAGCCAAAAAATGACCTGTTTTTCATGATGAGTTTTTTGAAATACTAACATTTAAATAAGTTTTTCTAAAATTTACGTTGTATGCTTCGATTATATCTTATTATCGAAGTTGGAAGTCATGCTTTTTTGTAACATATGAGCACTACTCATTAATGTGTTACTTATCAGGCAGAGAACCTTTATATGATATCGAGTATTTTTTAATATTGCATTAAAGAACATACACAAATTTTCTCATATTAAATAAAGAATCATCACTTTAGTTTTGCTGAAAGTTGACATTTACACACATCTTGGGCGCATCATACATAGTGTATTCATTCACGTACATATTTACTTCTGGGATTGTGCATGTCTGATTCAAGATCTGTTTCAAGAAATTGTATTCTTGAAGTATACAATAAGCCCTAGATGCATTTAATCATGGGAAAATGGAAAATAATAATTCAATCTTTTAGCGGTCTTCTTATAATAATCCAACCTTTTGATTATTCATGAATAATCCAACCTTTGCATCCCATCTTCATTCACTGGTCCCTGACCGGTTGATGATCTGTTATTCCAAGCTATTTTCTTATCTTTGCAAATCATTATACCATAAATTTCATCTTCACAAAGATAATATTTTGCATAGATAAGAAAATAACTTGGAATAGTAGGTCATTAACCGACCAGGGACCAATGAATGAAGATGAGGTGCAAAGGTTGGATTATTCATGAATAATCAAAAGGTGGGATTATTGAAAGAAGACCGTTAAAAGGTTAGATTATTAGTTTCCATTTTCCCTTTAATCATTTAATCATAACTTCATAATTAAGTAATACACATTATTTAACAATAAACTCTGTTGAGACTTCCCCAAATACTCATGAGACGTGGCATGGCAGCCGGGCAATTTTTGCATGGACAACCCCAAGAGACACGCAATCTTTGTAACTGTATCCATGAGATTTCCCATTCAAAATGGGTGCAAATCACCTCCAAAATCATCACTGGCAAGAGAATTTTGAGCATGGGCATTTTACTGTGAGCACGGGTATTTTATGGTGAGCATGGGCTTTTTTAAAATGATCATTGTTGTCAAAACATACATGCATAAAATTATCATACAATAAAAAATTATGTTCTACGGAGTAGGAAGCTAAGCTATCTGACAAAATAAGGATCACATACCAACCCATTTTTGAAGAGCTTTGCTTCTGTTTTTTTTTTTTTTTTTGCTCTCTCGATGGAGCTCAAGGCTGTGTGGATTGCAATCTGACTTCATGAATTTATAGCAGCAAAAGAGTATGGGCTTTAAAACTATACACTGTTTGCACCAACAATTGGACCAATAGAAAAGCATTAATCATGGAGGGAACACTATTTAGTTAATTAATATTTTAAACTGAGAACAGTGCCACACATTACATTAATTCCACTCCATTTTATCTAGGGATAAGGGTCAGATAGGGCCTCGAACTTGGAAAAAAATGTCAAATAAAGCCATATTTAGGATGCTATGTCCGGTTGACGCCATTTGGGGTGGTTCCCAGTGGAATTTTTTGATGAATTTTTTTGAGAATCTTATTCATTAAGTCTAGTTTACTCATATCAAATTTGAACTAACAATTCAATCGGGAAGGCATTCAAATGAATTCTTGAAGATAACTGCGCTTTTAACTGCACAGTTATTTTCAAGAATTCATTTGAATGCCTTCCCGGTTGAAGTTTTAGTTCAAATTTGATATGAGTAAACTACACTTGATGAATAAGATTCTAAAAAAAATCATCAAAAAATTCCATCGGGAACCGCCCCAAATGGCGTCGGCCGGACAGAGCATCCTAAATATGGCCTTATTTGACATTTTTTTCAAGTTCGAGACCATATCTGACCCTTATCCCTTTTATCTATTTTAAAAGCAAACAGTGTTACAAAACCATACCCACACGCAAGATAATTTTCACACTGTTGGCGATCACCTAATTCACTCTCACAGATGATAGCGATAGTTTCAAGCGGGAAAATCTCAACCAAAATTATTTTACTTTTAGATTATAATAATAGATATTTCCCAAAGCTCTTATAAGTACACATGAAAACTTTGTTGTGTTGAGTGTAATTTTACCCATTATTCATAACTGAGTCTACTTTCATTTTTTTGTTGCCCAAAAAGCAATCACTTTAAATTTCATTTAAATAATTTATTCGGATTCCCATAAATTCTCCCCTTTTTACACATATTTTAACTAAACAATTTAGTTAATTTAGTTAATTTTAACTAAATTCTCCCCTTTTTACACATATTCTACTATTGTACGTGATTAAGTTTTGGTTAGACGATAAAAAAAAAAGTTTTGGTTAGTTTTTTTAGAAAATTTTTGGTTAATTTATAAGAAGTGGAGGAAACATGAGAGCCTATATAGTACACCCGGGTGTACGTACATCCGGTCCAATTATTAAAGGCGAAATTGACATAAATAATCCCTACTTTTATGCATTTTACAAAAATAATCCCTACCGGAAAAGTTTACAACAATAATCCGAACTACTTAACTCTTTCACAGAAATAAACCGGAGTTAACGGTGTTAACTTTTCCGTTAGTTGTTTTATTGCATTTTAAATATAATGAAGCTAAAATATGTACAAACACCAACATTATTATATACTTCGTATATTTGTCCTTATATTTACTTTTATTATGAATTAAATTTAATAGTCATTATTTTTCATAAAATGTAATAGAAATATTTAAGAACACACTCATCAAATTCTCATTTTTCTTTTAGTTCTAATCAGTATTTTATTTATATTCATTTTTATTTCATTGTATAAGAGATTTAAAATTAGTTTTAGTAATTCTATACGAAGTACTACGTATTAAACATTACCACGTACTAAAATCAATACAAGTCTGTGTTCAAATTTTTATTATATTTTACAAAAAATAGTTATTATTAAATTAAATTTATAGTAGAAATAAGACTAAACAAAAACATAATATTGTTAATGTTTTTATATATATATGTTTCATTTTATTTTAAATTTAAAAAAAAAATAACGGAAAAGTTAACACCGTTAACTTCCGGTTTATTTTTGTGAAACAATTATCTAGTTGGGATTATTGTTGTGAACTTTTTGAGTAGAGATTATTTTTGTAAAATGTCTAAAAGTAGGGATTATTGGTGTCAATTTCGCCATTATTAAATATGATTGGTGGGCTCCCAGCAAATCGCGGCCTCAGCTTAAAAAAATTAAGAACCACAGCGGGATTCGATCCCGCGACCCAAAGTAGGATATTCAGCCTTTCAACCATCTCACTAACTTGTCTTGTTGAAATAATTGGTTCATTTATCTTACTTATCGTATATAGTTTCATACCGCGTATTATTATAGTAATTATAATATTAACTATTCTTTTGCTTTTGCTCATTATTACTATATTAAAAGACTAATTCATATTTTTGAAGTATTTATCTGATCTATGAATCATACTATTACTTTATATAAATATGTTTATAATTTTTTTATATAGTGTTAGTGAGATGCAAATCACGACTTCTGGAGAATGAGTAATAATGAACTTTTAGTGAGCACCAAACCTATTCTGTTGAGCATACTGAATACACAAATTGATATTTAAGCGTATTCGAGATTTTAAATGAGCTTTTAAATTTTTTCTATGCTCATTTCGTAAATTTTAAAATGAGCATTACACGAGACAACTTAAATGTCATATCCATGCATATTGGCGTAATGCTCATTTTGAACTTTTTGATACTCATTTCACGTTTTATATATTCACATTTAATATTTGAGCATCAAACATCCGCTATTGAGATGAAATTCACGGTTTCTAGTGAATGAGCAATAATAAACGTTTAATGAGCATCATATCCATTCTGTTGAGTATTAGGAGTCTAATATTGAGAATTGTGATCTCCACTTCATAACTTCTAATTCACTTTCTTTTTGTTATTTTTTCTTTTATAAAATCTTATTAAATTATATATATTTATAATCAACTCCTGTGAATTTCAATATGTGAATTAATGTAAAATAGTACTTTAAAAAATGCATCGATATGACATTTAGACAATGAGCATAAGATCTCTACCAGACGAGCATACGTAACATACAAAATGAGTATTAATGAATTTGTTAGTTGCTTTGTTATTTAAAATCAGCATAACAAAGGTACTAAATGGAGATACATAACTTACTAAATGAGTTCAAGATAACGATTTTAATTGAGCATCACACATCCTCTATTGAGATGAAATTCACGGTTTCTGCTAAATGAGCATTAATGAACTTTTAATGAGCAACAGACCTATTATGTTGAGTATTGTTGAGCAGCATAAATTCTTCTTCATAACTGCTGTTTCACTTTCTTTTTCTTATTTTTTCTTTTATATAATTTTTTAAAATTATATCTATAATAGATTCATATGAATTCAAATATACGAATCTAATTTAATATTAAACTTTTGGAATATGCATCAAGACATTTCATTGAGCATCAAACATCTGCTATTGAGATGAAAATCGCGATTTGTCTGGAATGAGCATTAATGCAAGTTTGGTGAGCATCATGCCTATTGTTTTGAGTAATAGGAGGCTAGGAGCCTAAAATGAGTATCGTGAAATCTGCTTCAAATTTTCTAATGTAATTTTTTTATTTGTTTAAAAAAGATTTCTGAAATTATGTCTATAATCGATTTCAATTTAAAACAATATGCGAATTTAATGTAGTATAATAATTTTAAAATATGCAATATTGATATGGAATTTTAAAATGAGCATACCATTACTACCAAATGAGCATACATAACTTACGAAATGAGTGTCAAAAAATTTAAAAACGCATTTTTGTGTGCTCATTCATTTTGGACGTTACACTCATTTGAATTTAACATAAAACTCATTTCTATTGTGCTCAATATGTCTTCAATATTCATTTGTGTATTGATATGACATTTTAAAATGAGCATAAAACGAATATTAAATGAGCATACGTAAATTACAAAATGAGATATAGCAAAACAAAACATTAATATCTAAAATATTTTATAATTGAATAAAGATTAAAAAAATTAAGAAAAAGAAAGAAAAGAAGGAAAAACATAAAAGCAAGAAAAGAAGAACAAGAAAGACAAAAGAGAAAAACGTTCCCACACCAGTAGTCAATTGACCAACGCTGCACCGAGCAACAAACATCTCCGGAACCATGGGGGGCATTCGAGCAGAAAGAAGAAGCGCAGGCAAGAGGATGATACGCCAACTTCTTCTTCTTCACCATCACAAACTTCATCAGAATCGTCTGACTCGGAAATCGATCGGCACAGACAGACGGAAACGGCGATGACCTAGGAGAAGGAATAGGGGCAGCGCAGCGGACGATGGACTGGGAGAAGTTCATAATAATTTCAAAAATACCCGGATGTACGGTGAGGACCGTACATCCGGGTGTACGGTATAATTTGCCGAGGAAACATGGAGCATTATACTAGTAATTAATAATTATTTCTAGTAAATTAGGACTAATAAAGTAATTTTCCCAAGAATAGAAAAGAGAGTAAATAGTGAGAAACGCAGTGCCATGTCCGCTGACCACCGTTGAGGTCCGTCCGGGTCGCATTACACACGATACACGGCCGCCGCCGCAGGGGACATTGAGAGGTAAAGCTTTGGATGCGACGGAAAACTCGGCGCAGCAGAAATGGAGGAAGCCAAGGCTATAGCTCAGCAGCATCTCGTGCAACAGATCCAACGACAGAAACAGCAGCAAGATGCCATGGCTCGCTTCCCCTCCAACATCGACGCCCATCTTCGTCCCCAGCCCTTCCTCCACCGTCCGCAATCTCAGCCTCAAATTCAACCTCCTAATCCCAATCAACAAAACCCTAACCCTAATCCCGCTCTCCAGATCCCTATTCAGCAAAACCCCAGCGCCAGCCCTTCGCAGCAGCAGCAGCAACCGCAGAAGGTTAACCGGCCGGCACTCTCTTCGAATCCGGCGGAGTTGCAAATGGCGTACCAGGACGCTTGGCGAGTCTGCCATCCCGACTTCAAACGCCCCTTCTCTTCCCTAGAAGATGCCTGCGAAAGGTTCCCTTTTTTCTCCTCTAGTAATAATAATGTTGGTTTTGATATTACTGTACCCCATCGTTTTCTAAATCTCTGTAGAGTACAATTTTTATTCCATGTTATGTATAGAGATATGACGATGCCAGAAATGGAATCTGTTATGAATCGCAGTGGTTTTGCCTTTGGCACTTGGAAACACTTTACTCCAGATGTGCATGTATAGAAATACCCTCCTTTTCATTCAGCATAGAGTGATTGTGTCATTTTGATGTCTCAGGTTCAAGTGTGTTTATTTCCTATTAACCCGTATAGATTTGCTAAGAGAGTAATAGCGTTCCTCGTGAACACATTGTTTAATACGTAGTAGAAGTTTAAACAAAAAAAGAACATTAGGGTTAGGCTTATGTCAGACAGAATTGTGATTACTTCCTGGTCCACAAGTTAAAAGTTTGAATAGATATGCTTGCAGCTGTGCGGGAATTGCCATGTTGTATTCCTGAGGATTCTTTCAGGGAACCAATCTACTCTTAAATTTAATCACTTCCTTGGTTGACAATACTTCACTATCCCCACCAGCTCAGCAGTGTTCTAAAAATGTAGCTATTAGGCTATATAAGAGAATATCACCCTGGGGCCGGGCTTGGGATGTAGCATAGGCGAAAGTATGTGTCTCCACTCAGGAAAAAGAGTGTAGGCGGCCTATGGGAGTCTTGTACTCTGGCTCTAGTGCCTAGTCTGATCTTGGAGAGGGTTTTCAAATTACAGCCCTTCAGTGATTAATGCCATAGATGGAAACACAGTTTCCTTTTTCGATTATGAAAAATGAAAGGGAAGTGAAAAAAATGTCAATGGAAGTTGTTTTCTGAGGTTGGCTCTATGTGGGGAATGCAATGGAAAATTTGATCAGACTAATACGTAATATTTATGAGTTCTTTTACATCTATTTGTAATTTTATGTTTACAAATTGGTATCAACATATATCTAAAATAAGCACTAATCTTTTCCCTATCTTTTTTTTTGCCCCACATTTTTTTCATTCCGGTTTGGCTCTATGTTGTCCTTCCTATATTCTTTCACTAGAGTTTTCTGGCTTCTAAACAAGCCCTATACGTTTACTGGGACCTAAAGTATTTTCCGCATTATAGGTATTATTTATGCTACTTGTTTCCTTTTGTACTTCAACTGTATTTTTTCCGGAGCTTAACTTCTATTGTCCTTCCTCAATCAATGCAGGCTTCTTCCGTATCATGTTGTTGCGGACTATGAAGCAGAGGAAGATGACAAAATCCTTGATTCAGACACAACAGGTCAAATTCTCTCTCGATCCCAACAGTGGGACCACAACATTGCTGCAAAAGTTGCTGAGTTTACCGCGACATTTGAGAAACAAGTACTTGCATTCAATATTATTTCGCGAAAAAGAGAACATGGGGAATTCAGAACAGAGGAGAAACTGCAGATTGAGCAGATACTTGCTCAAGAAGAGAGGAGGGCTTACATTGAGTTGAGGGCAGAGCTGGAGGCGAGGAATAAAGCAGGCAGAGAGAGCCATGATGCTAATATGCAAATGGCAGCTATGGTCCAAGCCGAGCATGCCCGGGCTGAGTCACAAGCTCGTGCTGAGATGATGATGATGTCACGAGCACCGATCCGAGCAAGTGCACTTGGTGGGCCTCAAAGCGGTAATATTGTGATGGGCCATGATGGCGGCGAGGAAGTCAAAGATGATGAGATGATGAATGGTTGGGGTAATAATGCACAGAAGGACGACAAAGAGCCGTCAGATGATTTTCTTAATGATGAAGAGACCGATAACGGAGATGGCTGTGGTGTTCAAAGTGACTGGCATGGAGGGGGAGAGTTGGATCTCAACACAAGATGATTAGGACACCCCATATGGTGGCATAGTTGTCTGTCTTCGAGGGAAGTAAAAATGAAATGTCAGGGAGATTGTTGTATTGTATAGAAGCTGTACCTTTAATTGATTGTACTAGTAGGGCAGAAATTATAACTTGGAAACCAGAATCTTTTGACACTAATTGATTGGAAAAACTCTATTGGAATTATTGATGCTCATATTTTAAAGGTGGACCGAATTGCATGAGAGGTTTTATGCGGATTCTCCTTTGCCCTATCTTAGGACATATGGCCCCTTTTGTAATAATGTGAGATTTAAGTCATGATCTAAGACGGGTCATATCACCATCAAAGCAAATATGATCTACTACCTAGTCATGGACCTGGGCCGGTTCTGGTTCCGGGCTGGGCCCGGCCGGGCTGGGCCCGGCCGGGCTTTTTTTGGGAAGGAAGGCCCGGGACCGGCCCAGGTAGCCACCGGGTCCGGGCCGGGCCGGGCCTCCGGTTCGGTCATTTTTTTTTTTGCTTTCCTAACCCCCCCCCCCCCCAAACCCCCAAACCCCTCCTAACCATCAAGCCCAACCCGGCTAACCCCAAAAAATGAAAAAAAAAAAATAAAAAAAAAATCAATTCGGCCCGGGCCCGACCCGGCCGGGCCGGTTCGCCAAATACAACGCCCGAACCCGCCCCCCCAACCGGGCCTAGACCCGACCCGGACCCGAGAACCAGACCGGTTCCGGGCCCGCACAGTGGCGGGCCGGGCCGGGCGGCCCGAACCGGGTCCATGACTACTACTACCTCGTCTGGACTTGTTGGACATTGCTATTTTTCCTTTAGTTGTGTTACGTTTCCTTTGTAGTAATTAATAACTTGTGGTCTTTATTTTTCTCTTTTATTTATACAAATTTTAATTGCACAGTTCTTAGTTTCTTATTTCCAGTTATGATCAAATTTGGGAAACTCCAATAGGATGGAGGGGTTATTTATTGATCGATAATGCACCATTCATTCATTTGTTCGGTTGGACATATTTTCATAATTAACCTGAAGGGCTGAAGGTCCTGATTCTGATTGTTTCAAAATAAGACTAGAATTAATCGGTTTTGATCTCTCTCTCTCTGAAAAATATGCACTAATACAAGTTATACTTCAGAGGAAAAAAATCCCACTTTTAACTTTAGATTTATTACTTGAAACTATAATCAAGTTATAGTTTTCTAAGTATATTTGGAATAAGGCCATCAAACAGTAAGCCCTGGTAAGGTGGTAATCTTATCACTTGCGAGAATCTTCTAATGTTGAAATCTTTCAAGGAACATATTAGTCTTAAACTCTCACCAGACACTTCCCTTGCAAACATTAAGTAACTTTTTCAGGCTATTATATTAAATGGGGTAGACTCACTCTCTCATTTTTATATGAGTGTTTGAAAGAATTGTTGTCTCTTGCTTGGAAAACACTTTGATCAAGAGACTGGATGAAAGAATGTGTATACCAAGTCGTAAACCCTCAAAGAGATGCGATTACAAGTAATTAGTGATCTAAAAGGTGTGATTGTGATGATATTTATTCTTGAAAAGATAGTATTATATTTGGAAGATGAATTTCCTAATCATGCTTTGAAGAGTGAGAAAAGAGTCCCTATTGCAACTATTGAGGATGTATGAGACTAACACATATCATGACATTTGCAACAAGACCTGCCTGCATGAAGGATAATTGTTTGCCAACACACAACAACAACGTGCAAATGAAAGTGTACAGGAAAATACACCGACAATAGCATCTCATGAAGATAAGATCCCAATCACGTACGGATTCTTGATAATCACATGGAACACATTGTGTTATGCAAAACAGAAGACTTTTACTTGTACTACAGGTGTTACTTTATCTTTATTTCTTTCTCCTTTTTGTTGTTTCTTAGTTTCCTTTTGATTTTCATTTAAAAGCATTCCCTTGTTTCTAAAAAAATCTTCGAGCCCGCATAGCAGTATTCTGTTATGTTCAAACCTATCGAATATCTGCAATTAGAGACAAATTATATACACTTATAAATTCAAACATCTTCAGAGGGATTAACAAATCGAGTACTTGCCAAGTAAGTCAAGCACGAACCTATTAACAAGATTATGCTATTCGAGCATATTTGGCGAGCTTACCAGTGCTCAAATCGAACATCCAAACCAAACTCAAATTTGACCTGTCTTGTTGGTCGGTAGTGACGTGTCTGATGGCAGAGGTGGGGAAGGGGGTGCATGTGGCAGAGTTGGCGGCTAAGTACGGGGCAGCAGCAGGGCAGCGACAGCGGCGTGGACGGGGCAGGGGTAGCGGCGTGGACGGGGCAGGGGCAACGGCATGGACGGGGTAGGGGTAGGGGCGTGGAAGGGGCAGCGGCAGCGGCGTGGACGGGGCAGGTTGTCGGTCGTGAATGGGGCAGGCTGCAGTGGTGGACAGGGGAGTGGTGGCGGTGAACGGCGCAAGTGGTGTGTGTCACTATGACGGTGTCACTGTGGCGGTGTCACCGGCGACAATGACATTCGAAAGTCACACAAAACCGATAGTGACATTCAAAAGTGACATAAAATTCTGCCAGTGACATACAAATTTGAGAGTGACATCATGTTTTTTATTTTCTTAGTCACTTTTTTGTCCTTTAGAAAAAATAGTCACATTTTATAAAATTAGCTCTAATTTGGTACTCCTCCGTCCCGCTAAGATTGCATCATTTTACCTGTTCGAGAAATCCCACTAAGATTGTCCCATACCAAATTTGGTAATGTTTGTATGGTTCTAAATCATTTTTACTTTTATTCTTACTTTATCAATTTAATATCAACAACACAAACTCATTTTTCTTAGAGCCCGTTTGGTAGCAAGAAAATCGGCTGATTTGGCTAATTCTGCTGAAATTTATGAAGTTCTGGTTGATGTGCCTGCATTGGATGATTCTGCTGATTTAAGATCTTTTTTAAAAAATATATTTTATTAATAAAATAAAGAAAACATTATATGTAAAAATAGCTAAAGTGGTCATCTATAGTAATTTCAGACAGAAAAGTAACTCCAACTTTACTTTTTATATGCTTATTACACAATTCAGCGCACGAAAGAAAATGTTACTCCCTCCGTATTTAAAAGTTCCCTACACTTTCTTTTTTGGGATGGACTTAAAAATTCTCCACACTTTCCTTTTTGGTAAGTTTTTCCTTTAAAAATACCCAACTACCCTTACTTTTTCTACCTTTTATCTTCTCTTCATACTTTTCACCATCTACCTTACTTTTTGACGATGGATGTTGGCGGGTACCGGACGTCTCCTCGAAGTAGGGACGCCGGTAGGACCAGGGACCAATGACGAACGAAGACCATAGAGTACCTCCCTCAAAAAAAAAAAAAAAAAAAAAAAAAAAAAGATAGGGAGAAGAGGAGAGTAGCTCCTATACGAAAGGGAATCTTGCCCGGGTGTGCCAGATCTTCCCCCACCGCCGAAGACGAACGCCTCTCGATGTAGAGGTTAGTAGAGACGTGGAGGGGGCTAGACGAACCAAGGGAGCCTGCCAAGATAAACCTGTTTATCCCACAAATGACCATGGATCGATGGACGTGGATAACAAAGACGGGAACCCGTGAGGGTAAACCTGTTCGTCCCTGCGAGTTCCTTGGGTACCGAACGTCTTCTTCGAAGCAAGAGACGCCGGTAAGACTAAAAGGGCCACGGACGAACGAAGAAAGGGGGAATCTCGATGTAGATAAACCTGTTCGTCCCTGCGAGTTCCTTGGGTACCGAACGTCTTCTTCGAAGCAAGAGACGCCGGTAAGACTAAAAGGGCCACGGACGAACGAAGAAAGGGGGAATCTCGATGTAGATAAACCTGTTCTTCCTTGCGGTGTCTACGGATACCGAACGTCTCCTCGAAGTAGGGACGCCGGTAGGACCAAGGACCAAGGACGAACGAAGACTAAAAGACTCCAAAAAAAAAAAAAAAAAAGAGAAAGATGCCAGAAGAGCACGGAGCAAAGAATGATTTTTATTCCTCGGCACTATTGGCCGGAAAATTACAATGTGTAAGTACAAGATAATGAACGGAGAATCACGACCGATCGACGTCCGGAGCTGGGGCTTTGGGAGGGGCCTGCTTGGATTTGTCACTAGCTGCGGTTTCCTCCTGCTCTTTCAGCAGCTCAAGGGCTCCCGCATGGGCATCAGCCATCAGGACGTCGAAGCCAGCCGCCTCCGGATCGAAGGGAGCCCCGAAGTGACGCTCGAACGTCGGGAGATTCTCCGCTACGAGCCCAACCATGCCCTTGCGATAGGTATCATCGGCAAGATCATCAAGGAAACGCCGCCCGGTGGGGGTGGCCTGAAGCAATTTGACCCCATCCAGGTAGGCGTCCGGGCAGGTGGCTAGAAATTCTCCGACGAGCCTCGGGAGAAACTTCATGGCCATGGTGTGGATGGCACCGGTATAAGCCTTGGATTTCTGGAAGGCAATGGAACCAGACTCCTTGATTTTGGCAACATCAGCCTCATAAATAGGGACATGATTGTCCACGCCCGTCTGGCGAAGCTCCACCTTGGCCTTCTCTACGGCCCACATCCGGCTGCGGAGATCCACGAGCTCGGCCTCCTGCTTCTTAAGGAGCTCCTTCTGAGAGGCATTCTCCTGAACGAGCTTATCATAGGCATCGGCCTTCTCTTGAAGAGTGCCAGCCCTGCCTTTTGCATTCCTCAGAAGGGCGTCGCATTCGGCCCGCACCCTGGCCATCTCCCTGCCTTGGTGCTCGAAAGCCATCCAGGCCCTGTGAAAATAAAGCCCGGCCTTGTCCAAGGTGCTCTGACCGCACTCCAAGAGATCCTCAGGGGCCTCCTGAGCAGCGAAATCTTGCGGGACCTTGAGATTCAGCCCGCACCAGATGGAGGACGCTGTCTGGCCGAAGAGCATCATTGACTCTTTGCGGGGACCAACCCCGGAGAACTCAATCAGGCCAAGAGAAGACCCACTGGCTTCGGGGGGAGAGGTTGGACGGGCGTCATCAGAACCTCTGGCGGTTGTGGCATCATCATCCCGGAGACGGCGGACGTCGGAATTCCTCGGAGGAGAGGCACGGAGATTGGTCCGAGAAATGCGCTTCCGTTTGAGGGGACTTCCGGGCTCCCCATCAGAGTCGTCGGCCACTATAATGGCCTTGGAGGCAGTACCCTCGGCACGCAGCCTCTTGGAGGCGCCAGCTCCCGAATCATCCTCCGCCCGTGCCCTGGTCACCCGAGTTTCGACCTTAGGGACGAGCGGAGTCCCGGATTTGTCACGCCCCTTGTACTCACGGCCGGTGGCGGTCGAAGTAGCGTTGACTCGGCTCATGGCGGACGTGGATGGAAAAACTCCTGCACAAAGGGAACCAAGACGTTCAGAACCATAACAGCGAAGAGATGTTAAAACAATACAAGTACAAACGGACGCACCGTCATGGGCGGTGGGATCGTCTTCACGGGGTAAGCGTTCCACCGATCAGAGAATGGCATCGGTGAGCCTACTCCGGCCAAGAAGAAGCGCTCTTCCCAACCGTCTGGATTCCCAGCATTGTTCGAGAATAGAACCATGGACGGACGGGCGATAAGGGTCAAATACCCTGTGCGTCCGAAGGTGGACAGACGGAAGAAGTGGTTCAGCAGGTCCACGGTGGGGGTCACACCGACGCTGTGGCATCTAATGATGAAGCCAGCGATCATCCGATAGGCGGCAGGGACGAGCTGCGCAGGCACAATCTCAAGGGCCCTGAAGAGTTCCAAGTGGAAGCTGTGCAGGGGGAAGTTCAGCCCGGCTATCACCGAATCTAGGTGGACCACCACATAGCCGGGCAGATGGCGCATGGGGTTCCGAAGACGCCGATCGTCGTAGGTCCTTGGGGGATAAAACCATTGACTGATCAGTCGCTTGTCAGCATTCGTCAGGCGTTGAACTTGACGCCGAACGCACGAGAAGCTGAGGCTATAACGGGGAGGCCGGGGTGGCATTCCCCGCTCATAATATTCCAAGTCATCGCCGGAAGAACATCCATCGTCAAAGCGACTCTCGGAAGACATGACAACGAACGGTACCTTTTGGGTTCGAGATTTCCGACACGGTTTGAGAGAGGTCTAGAGAGAGAGAAGACAATTGTGCAGCGTAAGGAGAAATGTGAGTGGATCACATGGACTCTGGGTACTTATAGGCGACACCGCGGAATCGCGCCAACCGAAGCAGGACACGTGGCGCCTGGATACCGGTACCTACCACGGCATTTAAGGCACCTCGATTTCGTCGCCACATAATCGCCACAAGGACACCCGGGTCCGTGCCACGGACGTCCCTTGAAGAGGGCTTACCGGCTCGGCGGGATTTGGAGACATTGTCTTTCCGTATTTCCGTAAGTCTCCGGTTGTCCCTAACACCGGCGGCTGATGAGGACACACGCAATGACCGGTTACGTTCGTCTTGCGGTACCCCGGTTTTCCATGTCACGCAACCGTCGACGAACGTCGTCACCGGGCGCTGGTTCAGGGAAATACGTCCGTACGTCCATACTTGAGAAGAGCGTACTGTCAAGACAGCTACCGACGAGCGTCTTCCCATTGTCGGAATATCGTGTGGACGGCAAGCCGGCCTCGGTAGGAGGACGCCGTGCGACAGATGTGTGTCGAGGCGCCGGGAGGATTTCTTATGCTACAAACGATGGAGGACACGAAATGATGAAATAAAATCATGTCCTTAGGGGACGCACGGAGGATGAACGTCGCCTTTCCACACTCCATGCCAGTTGAACATGCAGGACAGACGGACATCCTTGCTCGAAAGCTTTAGCATTCATGCGTATGACCACACTTGCAAAGTGTGCTGTTTGGCCAACCCCTGACGAACGTCGTCTCGCCATCAGGATGCTGTGCAGGAGGGGCAGCCGGCATCGGCGCTGGGTGTCGCCATCCGAAGACGGACCTTAACACTGGCGCCGCGCACTAATGTGTACGGGGTTTTGGCAAAGAGACGCCCATGCCCCCAAACCAAGTGGGGAACAGAGATGAACGTCCACGCAGACTATGCAACAGAGAATATCGAAACACAAGGGGAGTTTCCATACAACAAAAGTACAAATGTGAAGTAAAGATCATGAGCGTAGAGATAATTTTGGGCAAAAGAGCATGTATATTCTTCGGCTCTAACGGCCGGGCATTACAAAAGCATGAAGCATGAATGGGAAAATGCAATTTACATTATACAAAGAAAGGGGACCCAGGCCGGCTGCCTCCCGGAGTCTG
Organism: Cuscuta epithymum; assembly: GCA_945859915.1. Lineage (NCBI taxonomy): Eukaryota > Viridiplantae > Streptophyta > Magnoliopsida > Solanales > Convolvulaceae > Cuscuta > Cuscuta epithymum. The sequence goes on along the minus strand of CAMAPF010000299.1, from coordinate 220,089 downwards.
CTCTTCCTCCTCGGCCTCGGGCTCAGGGGTCGGGGGTTCCGGAATCTCCCCTCTGGCCTTTGCTTCCGCCCGCCGTTGGTCCCTCCCCAGCTTCCCCAGGGCTTGAAGCAGCAGATCATCATCTGTGTTCGCAGCCAGCTCAAAATCAGCCCCTTGCAACCTCGAGAAGATGGGGAGAGTGGCCTTAACCCCCTCGTTGTAGCCGGCGGCGAAGGTGCTGTCGCCGACCTCATAGAGGAACTTGTGGGACAGAGGGGAGCTCTCCAGAATCCGGACCCCGCTCGCCAGACGCTGCCGGGGTGGGATCTTCGCCAGCGCCGCAGAGAACACATCACCGAAGGCTCCGGCGCAATAATCCTTGGCGGAATCCATGAATTCCCCGGTGTTCCTGTAGCCGGAGGTGTCGACCAACCACTCCGGGGTGGCATCCTTGGCAGCAGGGAGCACCGGAACAAGCTTGAAACCGGCTCTTTCAAGGCCGGCCAACTGGCTGCGGGATTCAGCCTGCAGGGCTGCAATCTCCCTCCCCTTGGCTGCGGCCTCCGCCTCAGCTCGACGGGCGGCTTCCCGGGCCGCAGCAACGGCCGCATCAGCTTTGGCCTTGGCCTCCTTCAGATCGGCCTCCCTGGCAGCTTCGGCCTGGAGGACTAGAAGCCCAGACTGGATGACAGAAGAGAAAGTGATGGTCAGGGGGGTGAACGTCAAGGAAAAAATATGTTCGGACCTAGCAAGGAGGAATTACCTGAAGAGCGGCTGCCAGGGCAGCGCTGGTCGCCTCAGAGGACGAACGGCTGGGCAGCTCGAGGCCGGCCTTGAGGGCCATCTCCCTCCAAAGCTCTTCCGCCGGGCGGCTCAATGGCAGAGAGCCGGCGTCTTCAAGCAGGGGCCCGGTGGAGCCTGCCTCGCGGCCCCTCTTCTGTCTCTTCTCGGGGACCTTCTCCGTCCCCTTTTGAGGAGCCGCCTTCGACGGGACGACCGGCGGTGGAAGGGCAGCTTCAAGAGCAGGGGCCCCAGAACCCTGAGCCAGCACAGTGGCGATCAGGTGCTGCTCACCCTCAGCAGTTCGCCGGGCAGCATCAGAGGCCGAGGAATTGGACTCCGAGGCGGGGGCGTTCTTGGCTTTCGCCAGTGCGGCTTTAGCAGCGGCCGCCTTGGCCTTCCTTGTCTTCAGACACTCGGCATGATTCATCTGGTCTCTATCTGGTGGTGAACCTGCAAGAAACAACAAAGAGTTAGAAGACGAGCGGGAAATACAGTAAGACACTCACCTCGAAGGACAGGACCGCCGATGCCCCGAGACGAGCGTCGAAGGGTAGAGAGAGTCCAGGGACACGGGCGGTACCTATGCCTGCCCCGGAGAGTGCCTCGAAGGTCAGATATTCGGCTATCGGACGGACGCCGCCCTCCAACACTTTCTCCACATCCCAAAGTAGATCGTCGGTCGGCTCCGGTGACTCGATCTTTGGGGGATAGCCGTTCCACCGAACCGGGAGGGGAGGCCCATCGTATCTAAGGAAGAAGAAGCGGTTCTTCCAGTCGTGGATAGACGAAGGGTAGTTCTTGAACAGTTTCCTTCCTGGACGTGCGGCCACGCTCAGATAGCCATCGGAGTTCTGGGGAGTGATGCGGTAGAAGTAGTGGAAAAGCTCCAAGGTGGCAGTGGCTCCCGCTAGTTTGCAGCGCACCAGAAAGGCAGATAGGAACCTATAGGAATTTGGCATGAACTGCGCCGGGGCCACCTGGAAGCAGTGGAAGAATTCCACATAGAACGGATGGAGCGGGAACCGCAGCCCGGCTTCAACGGAGTCCAAATGGAGCACGATCATCCCCGGACGTCTCCTCATCACATGTTCAGCGCCTCTCACGCTCCAGACGAACGGCGGGGGGAAGAAGGTACGGATTTTGTTGAGGGCCACACGGGAGAGGACCTGGTCATGGTCAAGGGCGCTCCTGATCGGGCAGATGTGGCGCTCCATATCCGTAGGGATGCCTAGGTCATACACCTCCATATCGGAACCGGATTCGGCCTCCTCTCCAGAATCATAATCAGCAGGACGCTCATTCAGGGGGACTGCGTCAATAACATCTACTGCCCCGTCAGCACCCCCGTCCCCGGCCTCGCTCCCACTACTTTGAGACACATCATCCGGCTCGCCATCAGCCCGGATGGTCCCCACCGTCGTGGCCGAACCAGAGGTCCCGGAAATACTGGCCTTCCCGGGGGAGCGCGCACTCACATCGACCGAAGAGGAGCTCGAGGAGGAACCCGACGAACCGGAATCAGAGCTTGACGAAATCTCCATCGAAGTCATTTCGGCTAAGAATCAGAACAAGAAAAGAAGCAGAGGGGGGAAATTACCTTACAAAGGGGTTAGCCGAATTCAGAAGAAGACTTGAAGAGCTGCGGAAAATCGAGAGCAAGAGAGCAGAAATTGGGAACCCTAATTCAGAGGGAAAACCCGGCATTTATAGGAGAGAACACCGATGGGGAAACCAACGAGGGGCCGACACGTGGCGAGGAGCGTATTCCGGCCCACGCGCTGTGCGTGGGGCAAAAACGTAATGATGACATTTCCTCGGGAAATGCTCCGCCGCAACATCAGCCGTCACCTCGTTTCCTGAACCGTCGACAGCTGTCAAGCACCATGACCACGAGCGTACGCTTCCAACGGGTGCAGAAAACACAAAATATCAAGACACGAACGTCTACCTTGAGGGGATTCCTACTTCCTTATGCCCTGCGCGAGCCCAGAACATCAGAAGTGGGGGACTTGTGTTGGGTTAAGGGCCCAAGCCGAGGTCCGGCCCACTAACCCATATTGCCAGACGCACGTCCAGTTAGAACACCAGGCCAGCCCACAGGCCCATGTCCCTTGAGGATGGACGAACGTCTGGTGTTGGGGGCTCAGGCCCAGCAGACTCATCCCGACGAACGTCTGTGCAGGGACAAGGAGCAGGACCACGGGCCACCAGGGATGGCGACGAACGTCTCCGGGACAAGCCTGTAGTCATCGGAGGGGACCCAGTTCACATGGTGAATATCTACAAGGCCAGGAGACGAACAGCCGATATCTCTCGAGGGTCACTTGGAGCAATCCAACTCACTTCCCGGGAGGACGAACGTCCCCACTAATCAGGCGGGAAACCTAGATTCTGGCGGGAAGTGCATTTAATGCTAAAGATTTGGTAGTTGGGACACCAGCGGTCCACAGGCTGCCACGTCAGTACAGCCACCTGCCCATTGGTGGGTATTTTTTTTTTTTATTTTTTTTTTTTGCAAAACCAAAAAATTTATTAAGGAAAGAAGCAAGGAAATTACAAGGAAGGAAAAAACGAGAAGAAAAAAGAAAAAAGAAAAGAAAAAGAAGTGAAACAACCCAACCCAAATAACAATAAAGAAGACCCTCCCAAGAAGCCCCTAACACTCATAGTCAGTACTCCATCCGAGTTTGCGATCTAGTCTTCATATGATGGGACCGTTGATATTTTTTCCTGTATATCTTAATTTGAGTGTTCAAATTCTCTGTGGGCAAGCAGTTTTCTGGCGTGACCAACAAAGCTTTATTGCAAATATCATTATTCATGTCAGAGTCCCAAAGATCATCCAACGATGAAATAGGAGTTCTTTTCTCGCTCTCCGATGCGTGGCCCAGAAAATCATCCCCCGAGTGTCCGTAGAGCTGCTCGCCACAGACCCCCTCACTTACAAAATCTTCAGAATTATCTGTAAAAAAATCCCCTAGAATTATCTTCTCGCTCTCTGATGCACACTTAGTAATTTTCCCATCTTCAGCAGGTCTCTCCTGATTTCCTAAAGAGTCAGCAAGGATTCTTTTGAATTCTTTGAGTAGAAATTGGGAGAGAGAGTCAACCCCGTTAGTCATAGTAGTCTCAAAAAAATCTTTTATAATTGCTAATGAAGGGTCAGGAACTGGAATTAGTTCAGAATTATTAACGTCCTCAATAGCAATCATCTCTAAAGAATTCTTAGCAGAACCGCAATGCATAATATCCACCTCCAAAAATGCTTTTGAGATTGAAGAGTGATAATTATCCTCATCCCTTCCTTGCGACAGAGGATCCCAATCAAAACATGGATTTGTGTTACCCGATAAAATCTCATATGTGGCACATCCAATCGTCTGCATTGGCTCCTTACTTGTGCTTCCAATCATTAAAGTAATTGCTCTTGAAATCCCAGACAGAAAACAATTAATTCCAACTGCATTTCTTCCTTCAGGTATAAATAGAGAATTGCCACCCTTCTCAATAATTCGAATAAAGCCTCCAAAAAAATTAGCATCATGAAGGATAACCGTGGAATTCAATTCTAATCTAGAGCAAGCCCATGTACCAGAAAAAAATTTGGGGATGGAGGTCTTTAACCAAGAAGCCTTCACCAAATCAAGGTCAATAAAAGTAGTGATCCCATGTTTCATTTCAGAAATACGCAGTGCATTGCTATTAATTATATGAAACCGAAAGCATTTACTCTCAATTGAAATTTCACACCCATATGGGGTAAGCTGATACCTTACTTGATTGTGCTTTTTTCTGTTTGTAGCCGTAATCTTTGCCTGGCCGTGCGTTTCCCCTGAGCATATTGGCCCTTTTGTGCTTAAACTTACTAGTTTCAGCCATATTCTTCCAATTCAACCGAGGTGTTGAGGACTCACAGCCGGAGTAAAGTGTCCTGTAGCCTAGACATCTCTTCTTTTGGCGAGTTGCAGGTCGCCACAAGCCCTTTCGATGTGGAGCCGCCCCTGTGAGAGGGTACGCAACCCTCGGAGCTGAAGTTCCGTCATCAGCACTGATTAAGCCGCATCGTTGGACGGGATCCAGATTTTTTCCGGTTGCGGTCGCCTCCACTTCCGCCGAAGCCAAACGCGAGACTCTGCCGTTACTCTCGTTGAATTTTCGTTGTGGTCGCAGATCCCATCTGGTCTTATCTGCAGATTGAGTTTTATCTCTGATTTCCTCTGTTCCTGGGACATTTGCTGAGAAAGATCCGAAAAAGAGAGGAAATCCTTCCGCCCTGCTGCTGGTTGACGCACCGCCGTCACCGCCGGGAAGCCCTGGAATCGCCAGCCCTAAGTCCATCAGCTCTTTTCATTCTTTTCAGGTGCGCCCTGTTAATTTTCATATGTTCGCCCATTGGTGGGTATAAATAGAAGCATTTATTTCATTGTAAAGGGTTGGCAACTTTCTATTCTTAGCATTCTGGCTATCGTATTCTTACTCGCAGCATCTCTACTGCCTTGTAAGACGAACGGCCGACGTGCCCTTTTTAGCAAGTAGATTGTACTTAGGGGAGTTATTACGAAGTTAATAATACCTATTTACATTGCCTGCTATTACTTTTGTTTCCTGATCCATCTCATAATTGTTGGGCTAGATATTCTTACACTTACTCCACTCGAAATCTTTGGGCTTACGTGTTGGGTCCAAGGGTTGAAGGAATAAACTTCAACACTTTTTCTATACTATTTATTACCCCTACTATTTTATCCTTAAACAATGTGCCCAACTCTGATGTAGTGAACTTTTAAATACGGAGAGAGTATGTGTTTGGTGAAAAAGTTGGCTGATAAGTCTGATAAGCCGAAAAACAATGTTGCCAAACGACCTCTTAATAATCGTGTCACCTTTTATTGTCTCAATCTTAGTGGGACGGAGGTAATACTCCCTCCGTCCCGCTAAGATTATCCCAGACATTATTCACTTGGTCAATACAAATCACTCTTAATCTCTTACTCTATATATCAAATTTTTATCAAATTTGATTCTGAACTTTGCGATTTTGTAAATTTTTTTAATGTAGTTTCTGAATATGTAAATTTTATTTTCTAAAAATAATTTAAGTGCAGACAAGAATTTATTTATTTTATGGTCAGTCAAGCATTGTAAACCAAATTATCCCATTCACGGCCGGGACGGAGATAGTAACTTGACTGCGGTTCAAGAATGTCAATGGGCCGTATGAAAACAGTATAACGGTCAACACGTGACACGCGTAAGACAGGAGTGACCGACCATGTCTGATCCAAAACGTCAAGCTCCAGGCAGCGTCTAAAAAAGCGGAGAAGGAAGGATAGTGAAGAGGGAAGGAATCGTATTCCGTGGGTGGGGACGCGAAGAAAAAGAAGAAAATCACACAGAGTTGAGAGTGGCGAGCATTATATGACATGAGATTGCGCTTCTTCCTCGCTTCCTTTATAACAATCGTCTTCGTCTACCTACCGTCGTTAACGCTCCAATCACATTCCGGCGCTCACCGACAGGAGGCGGCAGGCTCTTGCCACCAGGAAACGGAGAAAGAACATCGACTGAATCAGATGGCTTCTTCGACCCTAGGAGGGGTTAAGGATTCCGGATCCGCGGCGAACAGCGTCGAAATCGAGAGCCTTGGGCGGTTCGCCGTCGAGGAGCATAACAAAAAAGAGGTACTCCGTAGTTTAGTTGTTTTTTCTCAAAATTGATTTCACTCTAAGCTTTCATCCTTCAGCAGACTCAGCAGTTCGGTGTGAAGTGTGAACTTTACTTAGGGTTTCATGCTTTGTGATGGTCGTTGCTGACTAGCCTGTGTTAATTTGCCTGGTTTTTTTTGCTTTTATTCCAGAATGCGATGATCGAGTTTGTGAGAGTGGTTAATGCTAAGAAGCAGGTTGTGTCTGGGGAATTACACCATCTTACCCTTGAGGTGATTGATTCTGGAAAAAAGGAACTTTACGAGGCCAAGGTCTGGCTTAAGCAGTGGATGAACTTTAAGGAACTTCAAGCATTTGATCATGTTAGAGAGATTCCCATCTTCACTGCTTCTGATCTGGGTGCCAAGAGAGGTAATATACTCTTCTGTTCTGAAGAGGCAGTATTTGATTCGACATTTCAAGATTTGTTTTTGGAGCATTTGACTTTGTACTCAGTGCAAGTTAGTTTTAATGTGACCCAAATTTGCTTATATTTCTTATATTCTATGCTGTATTGCACATTTCGATTGAATTATTTAATCTACTAATGTGTCTGGTTTTATTATGTATTATTGGGTCTTGCTAGTTAAAGGCCACTTTATTTTTGTCATCTTCAGTCTCTCTAATCTCTATGATACGCTTTAGGTGAATGTTCACTCATTTTTAGTGAAAATCACTTTCCTCAGAGATAGAGAATTCTAAATTGCTAATACGTGTGGTATAATTTTCCTTTGGGGAAAAACGATTAATGTAATATAAGTCACTCCCAAGTCATATTAACATTTGTGTTTTATATCCTTCTCATATGATCTATATAGTCTCTCGAATTCTCGATAATGTTGAAATCACCAAACTTTACTTCTGTTAAATAATTTATCAAAATATTATTTTCATTGATTTTTATATCTTCATTGTCAAGAATGAACCTCTGACAGTGTAACTAATGGAAGATGGCCAGAATGCTTGAATATGGCAGCCTCCTGTCTGTAATAACCGCCATTTTACATCACTAACTTTGGAATCTTATCCCTAATGTGTGTTTCAGTAGTCATTTTCACTCCTTCAAGTCATATTATCGTTTTCCACATATCTCAAGTTCAATCTGTCGTGCAATTTTGTAAAGTTATGACTTTGCACCATGGCCCATGGGCTTCTTCTCTTGCTTTTCCTTAGGTGCGACATTTTAGAGCGTGTGGCTTCTCGGTCTATTGTTATCTTATTATACCTACCTCCTGGTTACATCTACATATAATATTTATTTTTGTGCTAGTATTACTTTCTTTGATATCCACTACTTTTTTTGAAAGGTTTGATATTCACTACTTAATAAGTTGTGTTCACATGCATGATAAATTTATATTTTCTCTCAGCAATCCATAATAGTTTTGATTCCTGAATTTCATTTTTTTCATGTATTGCCGGTATTGTATTCTACCCTTTCTGGCATTCGTATTTAATTATAAAATCACATTAATGTATCTCAAAACAATATTGGCTTTGTGTATAGAGGGCCCAGTAAAAGGACTGAAATCAATCCCAGAAGATGATCCGTTTGTCCTGGAAGCTGCAGAACATGCTGTTAAAACCATCCAGCAAAAATCCAATACTTTAGATACTTATGAGCTTCAAGAGATAGTTCTTCCAAAAGCTGAGGTATGTGGTTAGTGAGTTGGGTCCTGTATATCATATTTCCTATGCGGTACAGCAGCAGTGAAAATCATAAAGTTTTTATAATTGTTGTGGGCATTAAAAATAGTAAAATTGTCCTTTCTACTCCCTTGGTCTTTTCTTCCTTCAATATTGGGATACCCAAAAAAGGAGAGCGGGAATGAACTAATGGGATAGAGTAACTTTTAAGGTGCTGGGTTTACTTGTTGGTGAATAATACAATATTTGAGATTGTTTTTCTTCAATAGCACTGCACCAACTTTGCCAATAATAACATAATTAACACAACAGGTTATGGATGATGCTTCCGCAAAGGTTCAGATGCTTATCAAGACAAAGAGGGGAAGTAAAGAGGAGCAGTTCGATGTTGAAGTGCACAAGAAAAATGATGGCAAATTGAGCTTGACATCACATAAAAGGCTCGAAGACTAACTGAGTTCTGATTTTGTCAAAGGTGTTGTTGTTTCTTTCGCATTTCAGGGAGTTGAGAAACGTTCTCTATTGTGATGTGTTCCATGGAGTTGAGAAACGTTCTCTTTTGTGCTGTGTATAAATAATATGAATACCAATATGACACCCTATGTGTTATGTCTGTATTATGTGTTGTTTCTATAGAAAACACTACTTGGCCAGTTGATGTTATCAGTTTACTTATCTACTCCTATAAACTTCGTTATATATATTTACTCTTTTGTTAGTCTTATATTATTCTCATACCAAATTTCACTTCTTGAAGATTGACAATTGAGCAAAAATTAAGACTTTGTGGACCAAGTATGTAAATAGTTGAGTCGAGTTTGATCATCTAAAGCTCCAGTTTGGTTCGATTTGGTGATAGTGGTGTACAGTGTACTGGTGTTTGAGTTTGAGCTCCAATCTTTACTCCCCTTGCTCTTTCATCATCTACACAAACAAACATGACCCCCTCATTCCCTCATGACCCCCTCATCCCCTCCGTTTCTTTCTTCTTCCAATTAGGCAACTATGACATTGCCTCCCAATCGTCCAACTTTTCAATTCTCTTCTTTCTTTTTTACCAACTAAACACACACATAAGTACACAAAAGATGAAATCACATGCTTAACGAGCTGATATGGATTGTCACCATCGGTTTCAAATTAGGGTCTTAATTTGGTGTTTTTAAGTTAGAGTGCTTAATTTGGCTTTATTGATATACTACGAAGACCTATTTGACATTTTTATGAAGTAAAAATAATCATTAAGTGTACCATATGTATTATTGATCCCCCTTTTATCAAACTCCAAAGTGTGTGTATACGCGTGCGTGTGGATAGATTTTGGTTCAAGTGATAAATGCATCTAATGTGAGAAATGAGAATGAATCTCAGTCGTTAGATAGATTTACGATGTTGCACTAGAAGTAGCTTGAAGTTGCACTAAGACTTAAATCTTGCGATATTACACTAAAACTATTTCATATTGCACTAATATTTGACGATGTTGCACCAAAACAGCTTCGTGTTGCACTAAAATATGCAACCTAACACAGTGACATTTTTGTAAATTATTGTGAGATTCATTCTCATTTGAGTCATTTCCAACATAAAGGTTTCTTTTTATTAGAACCTCACCCTACACACACAACTCAAGACCCGTGCAACACTAGCAACATGCACTCAAACTTATGTTAGTCGTCATCAGAATAAGAACACCAAACCTTGGCTAAATATTAAGTAAGGTTATAAGGGGAGGTTATAAGGCTTTGTATTGCTCTCAAAGTTTTAGTATAACCTTGGCTTAATATTAAGTAAGGTTATAAGGGGAGGTTATAAGGCTTTGTATTGCTCTCAAAGTTTTGATAATACTAATGAGCCTACCTTGATGTGTATTTATACTTGTCCACCGCCTCCATGGATGATCCGGATGTGTTTGATCAAACGACTACAACCTACTTCTAGAGAATTATATATCTCTATTATACTCTATAGTTTTCTACTTTAGTCTATACAAGCAGTATACACATCTCCATTCTATACTACATAATTATGTTAGGCTCTAGACCCAGGCGATGAATTCTGGAAAATTCTTGAGGCTCAAGACTTTCTCTCCCACTCAATCTGACGACGTCCTCATCGTGGTCACCTTGTATGCCTCGATCAAATCCTTGTGATTCCACAAGGTCAACTCGTGTTCCCAACTTGCTTGACTATCGTTTGCATCCTTCCACTTAATAAAGTGGTCAACTTAGCTCGGACATGCACTCCTTTCTGGAACGATTCTATGAACCAAAATCTTATCTACTTGGATCTTCCTCGTCCTCCGTGTAAGGTTTGAGCAGACTTACATGGAACATAAGATATATCTCTAGATGTGATGGTAAAGTCAAGTGACGAGCTAACTTACATACGCGCTTCTCTATGAGAAACATATCCTTTTATCTTCGTACTAGCCCCTTGTGCAACTTAGCAAACATATGCTTTTGATGGTAAAGGAGCTTTACTGGTACCAAGTATCCTTCCTCAAACTCTAAGTCCCTCCTTAAGTCATCAACTCACTTCTTCATCTTGTTTGAGGCTTTAGCTAAGTATGCTTGTTCCACATTGCCCTTCTCATGCCATCTTCTAGCAAACTTGAACGCATATAGGTTTGTGCCTCTATACCCCACGACCAAATAGTGCAGTTTAGTTGGCTGCTGCCCTATAGCAATCTCGAGCAGACTCACCACAGTCGACTCACTTCTTTGTAAATTGTAGGAGAATTGAGCTATGTCAAGCAACTTTTCCCAATCTCGTTGTTTGACACTCACATATAATGCCTTAACTACAACCCCAATAAGGCATTCATCCTCTCGATCTGTCCACCAGTTTGGGGGTGAAAGCTTGTGGAGAAGTTAAGCTCAAAACCCATGATCTTGAACAACTCCATCCAAAACTTCCAGGTAAAACGGGTGTCTCGATTACTCACAATGGTCTTGGCATGCCCCAATACTTTACCACATGCTTAAAGAATAAGGGTGCCGCGTCTTTAGCACATGGGGGTGGGGATTAAAACTCCACACAAGCTAAATCGATCTACCACAACCATTATATTCTCGCATCCCTCCGACTTTGGCAAACACATGATAAAGTCCATAGAAATGCTCTCTCACGGTTTCTCCGGTATAGGTAGGGGTTCTAGCAATCTCGCTGATTGTTATTGCTCCACTTTATCTTGGATGGCGACTAACTCATCTTGTACTCTATCACATTATATATATATATACATACATATATATATATATATATATATATATATATATATATATATATATATATATATATATATATATATATATATATATGACCGTTCATATCAGAAGCTCCTGACTGGAAATGCCGTGTGAAATTCTCCATTCAAGTTGCTTCCCGGTGAATTTTGTTGTTGAAATTTTGTGAGCATGCCATCCATGAAGAGTAGATTACATCCACCAAATGTAAGCTTAAAATGCAATCGGGAAGCGAGTTAAATAAATTTAGAGAAAAATTGTAATACTTGAGATTTAATTTAAATGGATTAATAGTACTACTCATACCAACAACGTGCATTTCCTTTTAAGGGAGCTCATCCGCTAAGAACTCCAAAGTTAAGCGTGCTTGCACAGGAGCAGTCTTGGGATGGGTGACCCCCTGGGAAGTTTCTTAGGGCGCGCATGAGTGAGGACAAAGTGCACGGAAAATGCTAGTGGCAGTTTGTGAGGACAATACTAGAGGTGTGGATGGTTTGTGGAGTAACTACCTCTGGTCCTGCGGGGCCGGGGTGTTACAAAAATAATGCGCTTTTTGTATGTATAAAAGGCGCAATGATTTTCGAAAACCTATTTAACTAACTTCCTGGTTGAATTTTAAGCTAACATTTGGTGGACACAATCTACACTTCATGCAAAACATGTTCATAGAATTTGATAAAAAATTCGACCAGGAAGCACCTCAAATGGAAAATTTTGCATGGCGGTACCGGTCAGGAGCCCCAGGAAGGAACATGACTCTATATATGTATATATAGATTTTGGTTCAAGTAAGAAATCCATTAAATGTGAGAAGTGAGAATGAATCACAAGATGGGCTAAGCAATCCCAATAATAGCACTACAAATGCCCGAACTCATATCATCCTTGAAAAGTCCTCAATCCATGAGGCGAGAGTACTCAAAATGAAACAAAGTAGAACTCTTCACTGGTCTTCCATGGTGTGCTCCTTGTCTATCCACAAGTAGTTCACGAGCATCAATTGTAAAAATATTGATTTTGAAGCTTTCTAATTTGCTTCAAATTGACGAGGAAGACACTAAGTCCCCCATTCGCCCTATTCCCCTACTCCTTGAGATGATTGAGGATGAGGTGAAAAAGAGTAAAATATATCGTTAATGACTTCTTCTTAGGTCTGAGGACCGCCACCATTGTCCATATTGAGGAGGTGTCTCATTGAAACCTACCTAAGAAAATACCTTGTGGTAAAAATTCAAGTGAAAGATATATTGTTTTTTTGGTAAAGCATCCTAACTTGTTATAGTATTTGTTAAAAGCTGGGAAGAGTGTCCCAATCAATGAACTATGTGTTGGTATTGGCCCCCTCTTTCCCTTTAGCCCAATTTCCCTTGATATACCCGGCCCAATTAGAACCGCCTTGCCTGTGCGATTTTCTCCCTTGCTCGATTCACTGCGCGATTTCTCCTTGGCCTTCCTTCTACGTCACAGAGCGTATCTCTTATGTATGGTAAGTATTACCATCTCTGTTTTTTGAGCTTGCCCTATATATTTCATACCTCTCCTTCTCAGAAGAGGGCTGGCCGAAACCCTTCATATTCCTCTCCTAAATTCGCACCTTTGCTCCTCGGTGGAGCCAGAACCGAAATTGGCCGGAAATAGGTTGTAGGCAGATGCCCACAAACTCCCCTTGAGACCTCTAGTGGTATTTTTCATCCTTTGTGGATGAAATTGGAGACATGAGCTGGAAGAGTAGCTGAATAACACTATGATGATTGAATTCAATGACCACAAGGCACTTGACAAATCTTTATATAATATAAAGTAGCAAAGTTGCTACAACTATTGGAGGGAAAATTCCCGCCCAAAATGTGATAAATATGTATATTCTCAAGTTGGTAATCAATATATATATATATATATATATATATATATATATATATATATACACACACACACAATATACTATTACCATATAAATTAACACAGCCCACCGAAAGGGCCAAATTGCTCAGAAAAAGTTTAATTACGAGATGTGTCAAATTGATTTGTCACAAATGTATTCGGACACTAAAATGGAAAGATTGATTAAGCGAAAAGAAAGTTTGTTGTCAAATTTAATATTATAACATATTAATTTGCTTTACTTGATGACAATGCCTAAATGCTGTTACCAAGTATAAATAGTAATGAAATTTTCTCTAATTTATTGATGATACTAAAAATAATAAGTGAAATACGTCAAAGTTATAAGTGAAAAATAATTAAATTACCACAAACTTTGAAGGGGTGTGAGGTAAGTACCCCAAACTTGCATATGTAATTTAAATACCCCAAACTTTATATAAAAAGTTATTTTAGCACCATGGTCATATATTATTTCTTCAAAAAATGTTAGTTTTTGGTGTTAATTTCATAAATTAAAATATTTTAACATTCATGAAGATACAATTAACATTCTTAACTTTCATTATAAAATAAATAATACTACCCCCACTCTATATAATTGCATCATTTTTAATTTTCTATTTTAAATTATGCAATTAACATCATAAATTTACATTTTTGAAAAAAATAATATATGGCCATGGTGCTAAAATAATTTTTTATATAAACTTTGGGGTATTTAAATAACATATGAAAGTTTGGGGTGTTTATCTCACAATTCTTCAAAGTTTGGAGTATTTTAATTATTTTTCCCAAATTATAAATGGGGTTTTAGGCCCCCCCCAGAACCAATACAACGGAAATTGAAAATATGAAAACAGTACATTTACACTATATGTACCATGTTTTTTTTGGAAGAATAAGATTTTATTCATAACAAAAAAAAGTACAATGCAAAAAGTACACTATATGTACCATATATAATAATAAAAATATATAACATGCAGTATATATAAATAATATACATACTCAATTTGAACAATAACCAGCTCTCACTCATGGGTCACAGGATTACTGATGTTGAGATCCATTTCCTCCAAATAAAGTACACAGCAATTGGAGTTTATTTGGACCCTGAAATTGTGTCACATTTAAGCCAATTTAAGGGAAAAACACCAGCTGACCTCTCTCAAAATGAGGACTTCTTTGAAGCTATTATTAATGCCCCAGTGGATAAAATACTGAGAGTGGTGGTGATAAAGGAAATAAAAGGGTCACAGTATGGGGTGCAACTAGAGAGTGGAGTGAGGGACTTTTTGGCAGAGGCTGATAAATTTGATGAGGAAGAGGAAGCTGCTCTTGAGAAAGTAGAAGCATTTTTTCAGTCCAAATATCTCAAGACAAATTCTGTCATCACATTTACTTTCCCAGCAGCTAACACTGCCTCATCTAAGATTGTGCTGACAACAGAGGAAAAGGAAGGATGAGTCATACATTGATGTAGACAATGCAAATGTTGTTGAAATGATGAAGAAATGGTATTTGGGTGGAACCAGGGCGGTCTCTCCCAGCACAATCTCCTCCTTGGTCAATACACTCTCCATCTAATCTTTCAAGCAAGCTCCCATGGATGTAATAACTAGTGATTGTTTTTTACCATTTCTTTTATGCAATTCAATAAACTTCGTTTCCTTCAAAAAAAAATACACTTATACGTAATACATATATATACTCATACACTCCCTCCTCCCATAAAATTCTTCCCGCTTTTACTTGGATCAGGGTTTAAGAAAATTGGAATAAAGTGGAATTAATTGTATGATTGCGGTTGAGTAAGAAGAGTGTAAAAGAATGTTAGCCACACAAAACTGTCCAAAAATGGAAATGAGAAAAAAAATTTGGACAATCCAAAATGGTAATAAGAAGATTTTGGGACACGGAGAGGATATGTAATACATATTATATATAAATATGAAATACTTTGAGTTGGCTCCACAAATCATTCGCTTCATCTCACAGCTCCGGAATCTTGATCAGTCAAGTTTTGAGATAAAAAGGCGATTTGGAGAGATCAGGATTTCCTTGGAAATTAACAGAGCAGGCTACTATGTGAAAATGGCTAAAAACAAAGGGGGGTCCATTCATATACCCATGGGGCCCAATAATTCGAGCATATTAAAATTCCTTAATATCTTTTCTAATTTTGTTGGACTGTCAAAGTCAATGCAGGACGATTCAGCCTTTCTTCAACACAGAAGCAAATTAGCACCAGAGGACCCCGCATCAATCTCCAAACTGATTTTACATTATCAAATCCAGACAATAGATACTGAAAATCAACATGTCTTCTCTTGTGAGAAACAACCTCAGTTGTCACCGATTCAAGCTTACTCAGACGCCTCTGACGATTTTAATCATTCAGATGACTCCTTCTTCACAGATGACTTCTTGGGACATGCGACGGATAGCGATCGCCGTCCTCCTCTTTCATACCCAGAAGAAATTAGGAAGTCCAAATTCAATAGGGAAATTTGTCGCAAGGCCAATTTGATAAACTCGGATAACTGTTTGCCAACTGCTAACCTGAACACGCAGGTAAAAATTTACAGCAAAAATCAGAAGAACAAAAGGCGCCATAGCATGACCACAAGATCTCAATCCAGAGACTTCCCATGGGATTAGCTTTGTAATGTTTTTCCTTTTCTCTTTTTTCCTCTTTTTTTTTTTTCTTTTTTGCATTGTACTCTTTTCCGTTCATCAATAAATCCATACTTCATTAAAAAAAAATATAAATATGAAATACATCTTTATTTTATGTAAAGTAACAGAGTGTAATCAGTTTGTCATCCAAAATGCTACCAAATAAGAAGCAAAATTGGAAAATGACCTGTCATAGAGTTACTTCCCGCCCATGTATTAGACAGTATTACACTAATTAATAATTTAATTCTCTGTTGGCAATTAGAGTGACTGCACATAAATATGGTAAGATTTAAGCATTTATTGTTCATCGAATTATAAGATATGCTGCATGTATTGATTAACACGTACTCCTAATATTTATAAACTTTGTGCATTACTTTTGTAAAGAATAAAATCAATTTTAAAGTTATACACTTTTTCTTATATGTATATGCCAAAAGTTACGCATGAAATCAAAAGTTACGTATTTGATAAAAAAGTTGACTTATAATACTACTAATAAGCTGAAAATGGGGTTACCAGATGGCAGATGGGCTCCAAATATGGTACTACCTTCGTCCCAAATACAAGATATATGTGCATTAGGTGCGAGTTTTAAGAAAAATAAATGATAAAAGTGATTTTTTTACAATTATAACATCGAAAAAGTAAGAAAGAGTAAAATGTGTTCATAAAAAGTAAGAAGGTAAAATAAAAGATAAAAGAATAAAAGGAAAAGGTAAAGAGTTGATGCAGTTCAACCAATAGATATAATTGGTAGATATATTTATTTTCTTTACCCTTGGGAATACCCGTGTCTACCCATGTATATGTTAATATGATATAAATAATGTTTTCATGACTTAAATATTGTAAATTAAATCATAAAATTAAGTTTAGTATTCATTGTTGTATCAACGGATACGACAACGTGCTGGATCGAGAACAAAGATTCATATAACTTTATTCGCTAGCGTGCTAATTTCCTCGCACTATAATACATTCATTATCCAACGAGTAATTTTTAGTCTTATTAACCTTAACCGTTGTTACGGGTAATGAACATAAATGTGAGTAGCGTTTTATCAAGTGGATCACCAATATTTTAATTAATATAATAATTTATTGTATTCGAATAACGTTTGATTAAGTATATCACTAATCTTTTCGAATTTTAATTTAACCCAATTCAAGGGTGTTGGTGTTTAACATAGAACATGTTTTATAATAAGTCTGAAAGCATAGTAAAGAAAATAGACTATACATACTATGAGTATCTTTTATCTTCATAAAATAACTACTTACCTTAGAATAAAATATAATTTCAAGCAAGTTGTTATTATACTCTAGATGAACCCGTGCATCTCACATGTATTTTGTCTAGTTCAAGTGAAAGATAAAGAGTAATATGTTTCTCCTTATTTTTGAATTCAATGACCAATGATTGACTCTCTATTAACAAACACTGCTTCGATGAAATCAAAAGTCTAATATAAAAAGATTAGTGTTAATCACACGTTATGAACCCATTCGATCATCATAGTTCATTGTTTGGGACACACTTCACAGTTTTCAACATGTATGAGAATTGTATCCTTTTTAGCAAAGAATTGCCATATAAATTATTATCGTGGTTGGTGATTTGATAGTGGTGAATGGTGATCGCGAGTTAAGAGGACAATACATAGTGATGTAATCAATTCAATCAAATAAATGATCTCTTATATACGTATAAGGGAGTGTTTGCAATTGCTTCAACTTTAAAAAAGTGATTTTTTAAAATGATTTTGGGAAAAGTGATTAATAGTAAAAGTTGGTAGTGTTTGAGAAAAAAGTGATTCTGGAAAAGTAAAAGTTGGTAGTGTTTGGTAAAATAAGTACTTTTTGTGTGATAGAAAAAGTGAGAAGCAGTTTAAAGCACCCTTCTACCTGCTTCCAGCTTTTAGCTTTTAAGTGATTAATTTAAGTAGAAGCTGTCATTTGAAAACACTCTTTTCAACTTTTTTTAAGCCAAAAGCTGAAAAACGCTTTTTTTAAGCAAACCCAAACACTCCATAAGTATTCTTGAGATTTTACTTTGATGGATAATGATGGACAGTGTACCCGGGGGTAGCTTATCCGAGGGGTTATTGCGAGAATAACTTAGAGAGAAGTCAGAACAAACAAGTAGGAGAGATAAGCGATTATATTAATGAACTCGAGGTGTTCTGATCTGGGAACCTTTACAATGGGGAAAAGGGCTGCTATTTATAGTAGTAATAAATGCGATGAGAGTACACGCGGCGATAATCTAACGGTTGAGGGGTCACCTCAATCGGGTGTCACTGGCATTCGCATGTGCACCGCATTGAATGCGGTGGGTGGATGTGACGTTGCATTAAATGCGGTGGTTGCTTGTCTCCAAAGGGAATCTTTTCGATGATTGAGTCGCTGGCCGAGGGCTCCCCCTGCGGCCGAGGGCTTACGTAGTCGAAGGCGTCGTACAACCGAAGGCTTCCCTGATTAAGTTGGTAGCCGAGGGCTACTGCATAAGCCGAAGGCTACTGGTAGTTGAGGGCTACTGTTTTACACCGTTTTCTCCCAGTAGCTTCGTATGCTCAAATTTGGCTGCCCTGTGTGATTTGGGGCCTTCGGCCAAGGAGGCCGAAGGCACCCCGACGTGTATTTTGGGCTTCTTTGAGACTTGAGCCGCTGTATTTGGGCTTCGAATGTTCCTTGGGCTCAATGGGCC
Organism: Cuscuta epithymum; assembly: GCA_945859915.1. Classification (NCBI taxonomy): domain Eukaryota; kingdom Viridiplantae; phylum Streptophyta; class Magnoliopsida; order Solanales; family Convolvulaceae; genus Cuscuta; species Cuscuta epithymum. The sequence continues at coordinate 201,451 of CAMAPF010000299.1, read as the reverse complement.
TGTGTAGGAGAAGTAGGAGTCTGTGGGCCGGGGGTTCCTGGGCCATATACTCCATCAGATAACATACCAATACAAAAAATTTCCGGTAAAATGAATGAAACACTATTTAAAATTACAACAATGTTTGATGTACCCACTCTTATGCCCACCATGTTTGTGAAGTGTTTTTTTGTTTGTGCAAAATATTGTTTGTGAACCGGGGTTCACAGACAAAAAACACTTAACAAACATAGGTGGGTACAAAAGTGGGTATTAGAGTGGGTATAAACATCATTATTGTTAAAATTAATTATAGTTGTAATGTTGCTACACATTTCACATATCCAAAATGTCCTATTTTGGTCAACTTTGGTGCATTTATTTATTTGAAAATTCTTTAGAACTTAACATATTAGAATTTAATATTTTTTTCATGTGCAAATATTTATTGTTTATAAAATTGATTTTTTTTTGGACTGAATGATTGTGAAAATGAACTCCATTAAAAATCAATTTGTGTCTCATCAAGTGTTTCATAAATAATAATGAATAATGATAGATGATTTGGAGAAATTATGTTATCTTTTATTTTAGAGTCGGGATGTTTTTACTTAAATTGGAGTGTAATTTGCTGATCTGGTCTGGTCTGATCTGGTCTGAACTGATCTGGTAATGTCTAGTCTCTTTGTATTTTTATAACTATCCAAGTCTAGTCTGGTCTGATCTGGCCTAGTCTGAGACAGATTACAGTCCAAATAAAAACATCCTCATTCTTGATGTACACACCACACAGACAATTTCATAATTTTTTTCTTAAAAAAATGTGATGTTTTGGCAAATTATTTATGTATACAGAAAAAGGGTGACACCACATCCCCGAGACTCCCCAACACCGACTGGACAGCTAGTTGTAGGGGTGGGCATAACGGTTTGGTTTAACTGAACCGAACCGTACCAAACCGAAACCGGACCGTATGCAATTTGGTTTGAGTTTGGTACCATTTCTTTCAAACCGTATTAAACCGAACCGAACCGAAACCGATAAAAACCGAACAAAATCGAACCGAACTAAAGAAACTCAAAAAACTTTCATATATTATTAAAATTGGTGGTTTGATTTGATTTGGTTTAGGTTTACTTAAGTAAACTGTTTGGTAAACATTTGCTCAAATTGAATGTTTTGGTACTTGGTTTGACTTGGTTTGGTTTAAAACGGAAAATCGTAAACCGAACCGAACAACACACACACTTTGTATTTATCTTCATGACTCTTCATATACTCATATCATTTTAACTTTTACATATTTCATACATTCATTGTGACAAAGTTAGCTAATACGACATATTTGTATGTATTATGTTTGGCGATAACACTAACAAATTGCATTTAGATTTTTACATGATTCATTTGAATAAAATTGTGAATATTACAACATTTGTACCACCGACTCTTTTAGGTTTTATGAATATTTTACGTGATATTATAAATGTTAATCAACTATCTTATTTTTTGTGAGAAGTGAATTTTTTGTAGTGATAAAAAAGATGTTAGAAGTTTCAATTTATACTAGTAATATTTTATTATTTATTTTTCTATCTTTTATTTTCTTTTACATTTTATTTACATAATCAATAAATTAAAAAAAAGATGAGATGGACTACTACTTTCATTTTCTAATTCGAAATATAGAACTTGATCAAATAAAATAATAAACATAAGCAAACGTATCAAATCAAACTAAATTAAACATAATATTTTTTACTTTGATAAACCGAACTTCAAACCGAACTGAACCGGAACCGAACCGAAACCGAACCGAAACACAAATGGTTTTAGTTTGGTACAAATTCTCCCAAACCGAATAAACCGAAACCGAAGAAAACCGAACCGTAAACCGAATTGCCCACCCCTAGCTAGTTGGGAGGATGTAACATGAACTTTGATATCACTCTAATGGAGCTTCATTCCAAATCATTGCTTGGAGTCGAACAGATCCCTCCCTTGTGGGACTCCCTTCCAACGTCCCCGGTAATTATTTAAGTATGCAAAAATTGTGGTGTGTACTTAGTACTACTTACTAGTATAAAACAAACATATTGGTCCAAAATACATAATGGTGACGGAGACACATACATCATGAGCAAAAATAAGCCTTTGAAGAAAATTGAACAGTCCTCGTGTACGGATGGAAATTCATTAATGAGTAATTCTTCTGTGTACATACAATGCGTATAGAGACCTCGAAGTTCGTATATATATACGTTGTACGACGACTGGTACATAAAAAATGAGTTCTTTTTTACGGAGTTTTTCTCCTCTGCAATAGTTTCGATCAAATCTCCTTCTTCGGAAATCAAGTTCAGATAGATCTTAAGCTGTGTGGTTTCTGTATCGGTTTCCATCATTTCATGCGCCATCGGAATTGAGGTTTTATGATACTCGTCAAATTCATTGACCAAGACTTACAGGGACGACTAGGAGCAGGACACAAGCTTTTGGATCAACTTATATAACCTGTGTTGAATCATCAATTACTAAGGAAATTAATTACTTGAATTTGTGCCGACCGTTGTTCCATATCAAGTAGTGACAGGCGGCATGGATGTGTAATCGGTTGTATCATTGGCCTTGCCAACGATGTTTCAGCGGAAGGAGCAAACGCCCCTCGAGCTGTACATTGTGACTTGCACCCTTTCACAATTCAAGGCACGTCAATATATTCTTACTCGTTTTAGTAAATTCCCAATTGCGGCATTTGGTTTACTTGGTGACTTGTTTATTGCTTGACAAGGTTATGTGAGTATTGCATACCCTCACCCTGTAATTATCATTGATGTCAATGTGTGGAAAGTTTCTATGATGACTTTAGTTACTATTCTGTATTTCTGTCAATCAGTTGAACTATTGTATCTCTGATTTTTAATGAATTGCATACTCATATCTATAGATGGGTTACATGTGTGGTAGTTAGATGGGTTGATACAAAATGGGATATAAAGAATCTGAAGTGTTCCGCATTGAATATTTCTCATGGACAGTGATGGCAAGAGAGTCATGCATACTTAGTATCAAGGAATGAAATGGTATATTTTCATTCATAATGAGCTTCCAGCTTCAGGGGTGGATCTTGAACTTTGGGTTGGCTTGGGCTCTAGAGTGATTATATTAGCCTTAAAGCAATAGCGGAGTGGGTCGAGTGGCTAAAAGGGAAAAATAAAAAGAGTTACACCAAGAGGCCGTTTGGAATCACTAGTTTTTGGCTTATCAGGCTTATCAGCCAACTTTTTCACCAAAGACGTAATTTTTGCTTTCGCGCGCTGTATTGGCTGAAGTTACTATAGATGACCATTTTAGTTATTTTTACATATAATTTTTTCTTTATTTTATTAATAAAATATATTTTTAAAATAATTTTTTCTTAAATCAGCAGAATCAGCCAATGCAGCCACTCCAGCCAGAACTTCATAACTTTCGGCAGAATCAGCCAAATCAGCCGATTTTCGTGCTACCAAACGGGCTCTAAAAAGCTAAGAAAAATAAGGCTACCTTGTGCTATGCTTCTGTTTGCAATGAAGGCCACCTCTTTGTGCTACCTTCAATTGCAGCCACATATATATCCTTAAATGTTAAGTCCTGTTAATCTGTTATATCGGAGAGTTGCAGTACCGACTACCCAGTTAGAAACCTGAGGCCTGCTTTGCAATGTTAGGTGGCGACTAATATCAGTCGCATAAATTCAAATGTCATATTTATGGCTTGACATGTTTTCATTCCTTTTGTATTGATTTGTAAACTGTAATAGATCTACATATCTTTGGAAGAGCTATTGGTTTCTATTGTGATTTTCAGTATCATGTGCTTTTGAAGCCAAATATCAATTTGTTACATCTCTAGTACTGCTAAATGTTACAATCAGTATGTTCAACATGGGTAACATATCTGCTTCCTTATTACTCATTTCAAATTCACCTCTATCTCTATCAACTTCAAACTTGTTTCCATGCATAAATTCACAGCGGGAGTACATGGGTTGGATGGAGCCACATACATTGCAATTCATGTTCCATAATGTGCATGTTGATTTTACAGTATCAATTTTGCAATGAATCATGTATCTATATTCATCACTGTTTTACGACATTTTTCAACTAAAGTTGAACCACATACGACTATAACATTTTCAATTTTTTCATCTTATTTTCCTTCATTTGAAGGTTGTGATAGGAAAGGAATGTAACATAAAACTCTGCCAGTTTCTTTTTCTTTTCCATGGATTTATTACTTCATTCAATTTTTGGTTATGCTTCTCTGGCCACTTCTCATTGAAACCTCAGTATATATGACGTTTCTTAGCTTTACTTCTTTAGCTTATTTGATTTCGATTTATCTCATTTCTTAGCAGTTGGGATTTCAAATATACTCCATACTTTACATTTTGCACTTGGATATGTTAATTCGAAAGGTGGATGAATGGATTTGTGGATAGCTAGGAAGGAAACATAGGTATATAAGTATATTATTTATCGAGTAGAGAGATAGCAAGAATGCCATGTATATGTACTGAGGCAAGCAAGGAAAACATAGGTATAATATGTGGAAAATAATTAATTAGTATCAATTCATCTTTCCATATAAATTATATTCATCATTTATTGACCATTTTTATAAATTTAGATCATTGAAGGTCGAATACTTGTAGAAGCGTGGTGTGGTGTGGGGGATGTTTTTCCTTTTAAGACAAGCAGTCTTTGACATTGTGAATCCTGTTTTAGATTGCGTGAGGTTCACCCCCTTTCTTAGTTTGCGTGCTTTGTGTGGTGTAAATCGCTCTTTTTCATAATGACTGCGTATCACTTTGCGGGATGTCATTTGAACAGTAACTGATAATTTTAGAATGCTTCTAGATCTGGTTCTTGCGAGGAAAATATCTAATGCAAGATCCTGTTGATGAACAGATCTGTGACAATCTCTTAGCATTATAGCGAGATAATGATTGGGTAAATACACAACACTCTTATTTTCCATCTTCAATATGCTTCTTTTTTTATGTCTGTGTACATCAAGTATATCAGTTGTGTTGGCAGGTGGTGTCACTGTTTGGTTCAGATTTTCTCTTATTTTTGGAGTATACAAAAGTTTTATATCCTTGAAAAAAGTGGAAAAATTAGATGAAGCCACATTCTAGTTTCTTAACATTTTTGAGCGTGTAATTCATGATTTTGCCAAACTGGTGGCTCTATTTTTATACCAGCCAAGTGAGCCAACCAACAATACCCACAATTTAAACTGAAGTTATTATTTCAAACTGCACCTTCAAATACTATATATTCAAAACATTATGTTCACTTGTGCTGCCTAAGATTACCTACAATTTAATGTTTTAAACTAAATATTCTGGTGGATTATGTTATCTTAAGTCAGCATAATATAACAATTTAAATTGTTGGCATTCTTAGGCAGTACAAGATTACTCAATATATTTTCGTAGCAGGTGCACTCTCAATATTACCTACAAAAATTTTAAACTGAATGATCGCATTGGAGGTTTATGGACAAGTCTTCTTGGGTTTCCGAAGTGGCTAAACATTATAGCATTTGATGTTTATATTCTTTAGTTGTTTATTCTGTGATGAATACTGACTACATTTCCTGTTAATCCTCAACTTGTTATGTGATTGATTATTCCCTGCTTCTGTGTTTACATATTCATATTATATGCTTCGTCAAACCAATAATAAGAAAAAAAATCAATAATAAGTAAATAATAGGTGTTCCAACTGAATTTTGATGGAATGCTGGTCTCACCTAGTATAGTAAATAAATAAAAGATAATTCCCGAATTCAATTCAATATTCAAAGAGCACTTGTTAACTTTTGTTTAACTAATGACTAATGCATCTCCCTTTATTTGCCTGTCTTGACTGTGTATTTAGCCAGTCCACCATGGGGACAAAAGTAGGCGAGTTATCTAGAGAACACACTGGAGAAAATGCCATGTGTTTCTCTGGCAATGGTGCTTTTCCATCCAGCAAGAGCAAAAAAGGTAAGATCAAGGCGAGTAGTAATATCCATATGGATACAAGTTTTGATTCTTGTGAAAATTCAAAATATGAGGTGGCCAGACTTCTTATGCATCAAATCCATCAATTATATCAGATGCTGCTACAGATCCTAAGATGGAGGTAATCAAGTCTATTAAAGACCATGGCGTTTGCTTTGCAGAGACGGAATGTATAGACAAGGTTTGCAGTGGACGACCGGGTATGGTTGCACCACAAACCTATCGAATGGAAGAGAGTGATGGCTCTGAAGTTGTGGAGGTTGATGTAAGGATATATTCTTGGCAGATTCACCTTTATCATATTTTTGCTTTCTGATATTCTATTTTGTTTAAGAGTGCTTGCTTCCATCAATGAGTAGGGTAGCCATACCAAGATGCCCTTGGACATCTATAGCACACTATCTTTGAATATCACTGGTCTTGACTGGTTATGCCAACCCATAGAATATCTTGATTCTTGAACGCCCATATAGTCATTTTTACCACCACTAAATGCAACCTGAGCTCATAGGACCAACCAACTATTGCTTCACATCCTTAAGTATGATAATCGACTTGTCCTTGTTGCATTTAAAGTCATCACCGATCGCTTCGAGTATCAAGTATCACAAAGCGCTTCTTTCTTTGCAGGAGTTATGATGCCCCCTCTTCATTATTCTATTTATAAAACAGTACCACTTCTTTCACAATCTTCTGAGACATAGCCTTTATTATAACTAAAAAAACTGACCGTGCTTTGAGTCAAATAAGATTGTTTTTTAAAGTATCGGATAAAAAGATGTCTATTGCAAAAAGCATGCTGTCACTTATGATGGTTTCATTCATGCAATGTTTTCTTATTATATTTAGAGTTTTTTCCCAAAATAAAACTAGAGCAAAAACTATTTACCAAATTAGTGTTTGGTGAAAAACATTTACCAAACTACTGCTCCCTAGAACCATGGTTAAACAAAAACGACATGCGGCTTTGGTTCAATTGAAAGCTACCGTACGAATGGACTAAGGAAGAGAAGGCAAGTGGGACCCATATTTAGAAAAAAACATCTTTATTCTTTAAATGGTTATAACTTTTTTATTATTTGTCTAACATTTATAAAAAATATATCAAAATTCATAATTTTTTATTATCTTTCATATGACATCAATATTGGATATATAAAAATTTAAAAATAATTTATCACTTTAATAAAATCTATTTTCAAAGTAGTATACTCCGTAATTTTTTTTATTTGCACTCCGATTGTTTTAAAAAATATATCAAAATTCATAACTTTTTATTATATTTCATAAGACACTGATACTTCATTGGCAAACATAGAAATATAATTTAGCACATTAAAAAATCCGTTTTTTAGAGTGTTAAACTCCGTACGTTTTTTTACACTCTGATAGTCTTTAAAAATACTTGTACTAAAATTCATAAGTTCTTATTACTTTTAATGTGCCACTAATCTTTCATACTCCCTCCGGGTTTTAATAAACTTCACACTTTCCTTTTTGGGACGATCTAAAATAAACTTCACACTTCCTTATTTCCTTTTTTGGCAAAGAAATCTACATCAAAACAGTGCCAAACAGTGTCTCAACAGTGCCAAACAATGTCTCTACAGTGCCAAACAGTGCCTCAACAGTGTACTCTACCGTAAAGTCAAATTTCTTTCCTTATTTTGTGTGAAGTCAAACTGTGAAGGTTAAAAAAAAACCGGAGGTAGTATATAAATACATAATTTAGCACAATTTTTAAAGTGCAATAACTTTTTAATTTGTAGTCTAATTGTTACAAATAATATATCAAAATTCATAACTTTAGGGGTGAGCATTGGACACTATGAGACGATTATTTTAAAAAGACTGTCTCGTTCCAAAGTACGATTCTTTTAAAAATTAAAGAACTGGTACCGTCTCGAATATAAATAGTATATTATAACATGTCCCGTCCCGTACCAATTTTTGGTATGGATGGATGCGCTTCTTAAGTACTCCTTCCATTCCATTTTGGTTGTCTTACTTTTCTTTTTGAGTTATTCTAAAATGGATGTCATGTTTCTCTTTTGGAAAGAAATTTATGATCCATATCATTTCACCTTATTCTACTCAAATCTTAACCACAACTTTTACTTTTTAACCACTTTATTAGTAATTGTGCCAAATTGAAATGAGACAACCATTATGGGACATAGGTAGTATTATTTTTCCAACTCATTCGATTCCGGTATAGTTCAGGACAATTCTCGGTACGGTACAAGAAATCCTAGATCCGTACTCAGTCATACATAACTTCTTTATTGCATTGCATATGAACCTAATATTGCATGTTTAAATGATTTTTTAAACAGATGAAGCTTCATAAACTTTAAAAAAAGTTGCCATTTTTAACTGAAAGTACAATGGGGGGCTTCAGATAGTGAGGTTTTAGCAAAAATGGCAATTTTATCCTTTTTAGCATTCTCGCCCAATGCCAAACATGCCGAATGCATTAAGAAGATTTTATTTTTAAAATTAAATACAATATTGGTATCATATAAAATGTAATAGAAAGTAATGAATTTTGATACTCCGTATATTATTTGTAACAAACTAACTGTTAAAGTACAAATAAAAGAATTATAGCAATTTAAAAATTGAAATTTTTTAAAGTGATAAATTATTTTCTATTTTTGTATAATAAATATTAGTGGCACATGAAAGATAATAAGAAGTTATGTGTTTTGACTTTTGATATACCTGAAGTATATTTTTAGATTATCAGAGCACAAAAAAAGGTATGACACTCTAAAAAAACAATTCTTAAAGTGTCTAATTATTTTTTATTTTTACCTATAAAAATTAGTGTCGAACGATAATAAAAAAATTTGAGTTTTGATCTACTCCGTATTTTTTAAAACAATTGGGGTACAAATTAAAAAGTTGCAATACTTTTAAAAACATTATATTTTTGAAGTGCTAATTTTTTTTTTATTTTTATATAGGCAATACTGGTGTCATATGAAAGATAATAAAAAGTTATGAATTATGGTATATTTTTTATAACAATTGGAGTAAAATTACAAAAGTTACAACATTTTTAAGAAAAATGAGACTTTTCATTTTATTGGGTCCCACAGTGCTCTTCTTCTATTTGTGATGCCCCTTTGGTCACGATTCATACGTAGGCTTGTACCCCTAACTAGAGTTTGTGTAGCAGTATAATGGGAAATAATATTAACCCAACATCAGTTTTGTAATTATTATTTTATTTAGCATTAATTTAGAAAAAAACTCTTATATTTATTGTATAATTTTTTTTATGGCTTTGCACCCCTGTTTTTCCCTTAGGTTGTCTCCATATTTCTTTCTGCTTAAAACAGGTCAAAGTTTGTGATATATGTGGGGATGCGGGGAGAGAGCATTTACTTGCCATATGTTCTAGGTGTACAGATGGAGCTGAACATACGTAAGACTTCTAATTGTTTCATTTCATATGTCTTCTCCTTTAGTGCTTTTCAATTTTGATGACAATTTCTGTGTTTGTATGTTAGCTATTGCATGCGAGAAATGATTGAAAAAGTTCCAGAAGGTGATTGGGTGTGTGAAGAATGCAAATTTGATGAGGAAATGCAAAATAAGAAGCATGCAAAAAGTGGCAAGATCAATGCGAAGGAAGAGACTCCATTTCAAAGGATAGCCATAGCTAATTCTGACCATCCTAGAATAATTAAGCCAAAAACGTCTGATTCGGGCGGATACACAGCTATTAAAGAACATTGTTGTGTGAGAACATCTGCCAAGAGACACACAGATATTAGTGAAGTTTCTTCAGTGGTAAAAAAAACGTCGTCTTGAGTCTATGTTGGGGTTACCAAAAGCAAAAGTTCTCAATAGGGCTGCTTCACTTTCTCGTGAACATTCATTTCAGAACATAGGGAAGCAAAAAGTTAAACTTATAAATCAGCTTTCATATGGCATTGACCTTTCTTTGGAAACTAAGAAGCGACCTCCTGAACTGATTTTGGCCTCATCAAAGGAACAAATCCAGAAAAAGGATGCATCACTTCATCGGGAAAATTCATCTAAGATTTTAGAATCACTGCCAGATGATAGTAAGGTTTCATCTGTAGCAAAGAAACAAACTCTTGAACCAATTTTGTGCTCACCAAAGTCAAAAATCCCCGTTAGAGCTGCTTCACTTTCTCGTGAGAGTTCTTTTAAAAACTTAGAGATGGGGAGAGTCAAACCTCTGAACACGTTTTCTTCTGGTTCTGCTGCAGTTAACGTCTCTTCTTCTGCATGCCTCCAGCTACAACCTCAGCGAGGTAGTAATGTTATTTAGTGTAATTTATAAGAACTAATTGAATGTCTGATGACTCTGATCTCAATGTTACCTAAAGCTTCAAAGATTGGTTTTTCTGAAAAACAATTGTGCAGGTATGCTCTTAAAGTCAAATTCATTCAGCTCCCAAAATTCCAAACCAAAATGCGAACTTGTGGATCAGGTTTCTCATGCAAAGCAGAAAATGAGTAGAGGGACTGAATTTATAAAATCAAAGGAGGGAGCAGTTAGATCATTGGGCAAATCCATGTCTTTTAAATCTCCAACCTCAACTCATTTTAATGGCGCTGTGCCAAAAACCAAAATGCTGTCTCCTAGGTTTTCTCGTGATCATGATATAGGGCTAAAAAGGACACAGCAACAAAGTGCTCAAAGATCAAAACTCTCCAATTGTGTTTCTATTTCTTCATCTAGAAGTGATAAAAACCTGTTGCATCATAGCGACCTCTCATATTCTACCTTGAAAGATGCTGATTTAAAATCTTCAGGTGATATAAGGGTCATTGACATATTTACTCATTTCTCTTTGGCATTTATCACTAATGGATTTTAAAGGGGGTTTCCATGCATGTCAGGTGAAACTAAGAAGCAAGCATCACACATGTACGGAGTTTCTGCTTCTAATAGAGTTAAAGACTATAAAAAAAAGCCTAATCAGAGTAGCCCAAAGGCGAATTTCTCTTCAAGTACTCCAGCTGCAAAATGTAGTGCCGACAAAGTCACTCATGGGTCTTTAGATGAACCTGCTGTGAAGAATTCAGGTGAAGTCATGCATGAGTCTGGCGATGCGAAAATAGCAATTGAGACCATAACATTCAAGAAACCTGGAGTGCCTGGGAAGATCAAAGTTTCTGACCACACAGAAGACTTGTCTGCATCAAACAAGCACAACAGAGTGTGTACTGAGAATCAGTTGCCTAGTTCAAGTAGCAGAAGTTTTAACTTTTCTAAAGAGACACATGTGGAGCTTAAACAGTTGGAGCAATCAGTTGATGATCCACTTATGCGTGATCCACTATCAGTTACCTGCTCTTCCGAAGCTTATACCAACAATGTGGAGAAGCTGGTAGTGCTTCCTGATGAAACTCCTATAATAACTGGACATGCCGGTCCACCGGTCCCATTTGATGGAAAATCTTCTGTAATTAATATGCAACCCTGTTCTTCAACTGAAATGGCATCTCCAAGAACAATCATTCCCAAACAGCAGTATATATGGCAGTATGAATCTGAAACATGCCATTTTTATTCATATTTTCCTTTTTGATATCTTGATTGGGTTATCAAGAGGTTGCTGCATTCTCAAGGATGATCCACTTATGCATGGTTTTTCTGTGCAGAGGAGGATTTGAGATCCACCGGAGTGGAAACTTCGTTAATCTATATGATGGGATTCAGGCTCATGTATCAACATGTGCATCACCTAAAGTGGCAGATGTTGTAGATAAGTTCCCTCAGAAACTTGTGCTTAGAGAAATTTCACGATCGAGTTCCTGGCCAATACAGTTTCAGGATCATGGTGTTCGTGAAGAGAACATAGCCCTCTTTTTCTTTCCTGTGGATATAGTGAAGTAGCCTTCGTCTCCCTGTGAATCATATTTTAGTTCCTTTTAATTAATTGCACAACTATCTAGAAACTTATGTTTTGTTAATGGTGCAGTTATGAGAAGAGTTACAAAGTTTTGTTGGGGGATATGATGAAGCACGATCTAGCTCTTAAAGGAAAATTTGGATGCATTGAGCTGCTGATATTTCCATCTAACCAGCTTCCTGAGAAAGTACACAGTGAGTATGAGCCTTTATAGGTTAAGGATGTTTTTACTTGGACTGAAATTTTCTGGTATCTGGTCTGGTAAACGTTTGGTCTCTATGTATTTTATAACTATCCAAGTCTGGTCTGGTCCGGTCTGGGCTGATCTAAGAAAACAGTCCAAGTAAAAACATCCTAAGTTGCAGTATAATTGTTTTTATCGTAAGCACGTAAGGTGTATATTTTTAAAAGAACCAATGCACTGCTTTCTTCTTAAATTAGCATTGTTTTTTACTCTTAAAAGCACTTTTCAATTTTCCTATAAACTTTTCTTTTGGACAAAGTGTACTTTTCTTCCTCTAAAGAAAACCTTATATAAGTGATCCCAAACACACTCTATACCTTTACCATAACTTAGTTCTTTCTAGATTTGTTTTTGGTCAAATTGTTTTCCTATCCCTTAGTAGAAAATTTGCTCAACAGATTGTGCATTAACATAATGCGACAATAAAACTGAGTAGTTGAAGTTCCCTGTGGCCCGTCGCATTTTGATCTCTATGCTGTAATTTATCCTCTGTATCATGTACTTGGAAGTGTCAGAAGGTACTCTTAAGGGTCTGTTTGAGTGTTTCGAACTCGGCAAATGCTAGGGAATGAAAACATGGAGTAAGAAAACTTGAGGGAGAATAACAGATTGCTTCAACCCCCCCCCCCCCCCCCCTAATTCAGTTTCAGATATTTGCCCAAACTCATTATATTTGAATATTCAAATTTGATTTTCCTTTGTATTTTCCTAGGTAAAACCAAACAAAGAAACTCATTTCTTAGTACTCTTTTTCCCTTCCCCTGCTATTTTCTGAGTTCCAAACATAGCCTAAATGAGCCGAGGTGGTTTCCCTACATCTTTTATAAAATTAATAACATAGCAATGCAGCATTGCGCTTTTTAGGGTAGGACTGAATTTAGCCAGCCTTTCTCATCACCCCCCGTATTTGCAGGGTGGAATATGATGTATTTCCTGTGGGGTGTGTTCAAAGGGAACAAAGAAAACAATTTGCGTGTTTGTGGTGCTGAGAAGTTACTCACTCAAGATATTCCCAGGACCATGCCACCCATACCTGCCAATTTCTGCAACCTTGGGCCAATTGTGAATGCTCCAATTGACAGTATTGATATACCTACTGAGACACTTGCTTCAAAAGTGCTTGAACCTGTATCTTCCAATGTAAGAGTAAGTGGGGAGTATGGTCTTCCAGGTTCAACCTATCCCCCCCAAAAAAACTGTCTGGCGGATAGTTAATATATGATCAATATAGATAAGCCAACAAATTATCAGAAAATAAAAGTATGATGAATGACTTAGAGTTTTAACTTCCGTGATTAAAAGTTTGTAACTTGGTGTAACATGATTTAGGGAGGTGCGTTAATTTGACACCCAATATGATTTATGAAATGTTGATTACATGTTTGTGCTCCTTGCAGGAAGAAGGTATTTCTTCCAACTGCAGGGTGGAGGAACAACACAGCTTTGTTCCTAAAAGTGAAAGAGTTACAAACTCTGCTATGAGTGTTCAGCTTTCTGACAAATGCGCTACCCAACCCGTCCTACAAAGACCACCACTTCATTTTCGTGAAGCTCCTCTAGCTGGTATGCAGGAGGTAGTTTCTGTCACGAGTCAATCAATGAGGAAATCTAGCCATGAAGATGGTGTTAACTTGTTTTCAGTTAACCAAGACAGAAACTTGAAGTCCAGTATCAATGGATTCTTTGCACATAGCAATCAGACTATTATTACTACTCCACAAGAGAAACCTCATGATAAATCATTGACTGAGGCTAAAACACTTTCTTTCCCTACTTCTCCTCTTCCGGTTGACAACCTCGAGCGTGATGTCAACGTGATGCACAGGAAAATGCATTCTGTGGTGGAAAAAGATCTACTCCATAATGAGACTCTGAATCTTGAGCTAGCTTTAGTGACTGATGCAAAATGTGGTGTTACCCCACCAAAAATCCAGCTGGCAGATAATGCCGCAACAAGTAAGGTGGATGAGGAAGTTTCTACATCTCTCTCTCTTTCTCTCTCTCTTTCATTTCCTTACCCTGAAAAGGAGCAAGGTAGCTCCCCTCCAAGGACTGCTGCTCAGACAGTGGCTGGAAGGCCAGGACATGTAAATACAACATTCCTCCTCTTTTAAGGATTTAGAGAGAGGTAGAGACAATAGCTACAACCAACCTTGTTCATCATTATACTTAAATGCACTATTACTGTTTCACATAATGTTTTCCCGCTTTCGTCCATAATATTAGCATTCATGGAGAATTATTAGCAGTGATGTTGTGGTGCCATAGAACAATTACCATTGATTTGCCCTTTTATTATACCTTATAAATCTTTTCTTGTATGTAAGGTATGCCGTCTTTGCACCATGTGTATATAGCCATCCGTTGCTTACAGGATGCATAGATAACTTTTGTAATTTCATCTCTTAACTACAAATATAGTCACAGTCGTCCATCTTGGACAAACTTTTGCACCATTGTCCAATAAAATGGTTTCCACTTTGATCAATTCTCTCTAGTGGTTAATTGTTCGTGAATAAACTCTAGTGATTATACTTTTTTTATTGTGGACACCTTGTTTAACGACTTGATGTTCAGAAGCCATTGCAAAAAAAAACATACTCCAGTCCTTCAATTATAAATGGGGTAATGTTCTGTTAAAATAAAAAACGTTTGTCACATTTTTCTTGGAGCAGATAAAATTCATTAAAACTAGATACATTTTAGTAGAGGTTAGAACAATACTAACGACAGTATGGGGTACAATATGGAGAAATATAGTAGTGAAAATTTGATATTTTGTTTTGGAACAAGTAATGAGAATACTCATAAGCATTCCAGCCCAGCTGGTTGTGAGGTTGTGAAATTCAATGGAGTGGGTTTCAGCCCTGATTACTCCAGGCTCCCCCCAGCCCCCCTCCCCCAGACCCCCCTGGAGTAAAAAAAAAAATACTCATAAGCGCACAAATCAACAAATTGAGTAAATAAACGAAAGAGCAATTTCGCTTGGTATCTATGAGCTTTTGACTTTTCCGTTGAAAGGTGGAAATTTAGTATCTTAACAATTGTTTTACTAAAAATATATATAAAACTTTTGATAATATAAATTGCAAAAAAAAAAATTAAAACATTTTCAGAATCTTGTAATGAACACAAGGGAAACTTTGTACGCAATTTTTTTGAAGACTTAAATGGAGGGGTGGCACAGAGCTCAGGAGGGAGGGGGGTGGGCTTGAAGTAAACACATAAGTGTAGCGTTGTGGCACGTTGGCGTAGCCCCGAGGAGGGTCGGATGAATACGGTCGCGTCCTATTTAACTGCTAATGTTTGCAGGCTATGTTGGGTGATTCGAGATAATGGGGGCTTCTTTGTTGCAAGAGGGACTAAAAATGGATAGGGCATTCCCCACATGTAGCTAGGGGTGGATTTGGGTCGGGCCACCCGGCCCGTGGACCGGACCGGCCCGCTACTCTGCGAGACCGGGACCGGCCCGGTTCTCGGGTCTGGGTCCGGGTCGGGCCTAGGCCCGGGGTCGGGTCTTACATTTGGCGAACCGGCCCGGCCGGGCCCGGGTCCGGGCCAAATTGATTTTTTTTTTTTTTGCATTTTTTGGGGTTCCACCCGGATTGGGCTTGATGGTTAGGAGGGGATGGGGGGGGGGGGGGGGTTAGGAAAGCAAAAGCAAAAAAAAACCAAAAAAAAAACACAAAAAACAAACCGGAGGCCCTGCCCGGACCTGGACCGAACCCGGTGGCTACCCAGTCCGGTCCCGGGTCCACCAATTCTGGACCGCCAGCCCGCCCAGGCCTAGGCCCGATCCGGACCCGGCCCGGGTCCGGCCCGAATCCACCCCTACATGTAGCAGAATGCGCTAAGTTGGCTAAAGCAACAACTCCAACAAGGCTGGGATAATATTGGTGTGTCTGCAAATTATTTAAAGCATTTCTCATGGAACGATTAATAAATCTTCAGGTTTGCTCATAGATGATACTTTGTATTAGAGAAATCTCTTCTTGTTTTACTAGTATTTCCTTCTCTCATATGGAGTGATCTGCGAATCGGGTAGCTCACAATCTTGCTAAAGCTGCCATTTCATTGTTTTCCCTTCTTATATTATGGCTTCCTTAGACTTTGATTTGATTAATACTCCGTAATATTTATCTAGTTTTCTTCCAAAAAAAGTTAGAATTTAATTTCAAAAATATAAAAAAAAAAAAAAAAAAAATTGGTGCTACTCTGTAATGATGTTTTTGGACTATCAACTTTATTTCACAAGCTAAATTAGATATCAATGAAAAAAAGACAGTTGTTTTGCTGATACAACTCCATGGTACATAAACTACATACACAAAAAACAGTTATAAAACCTCACGATGAGGAATATCAAGTTATCAACTATACTTTCTTCAACTCACAAGAAACAGGGCCGGTTGGTCAAAAAATATTAATTTAATCGCAACTTGAGAACTTAAGATCGTTAGTTCAAGATCAAGTTTCACCCTCTATGAGTCCATATTTTCTATCCAGTCGCCATATATGTTACTTATTTTATCAGGTCCCTTCCATTTCTGGATAGGTCTCCTCCTCTCAGAGGTTTTACTACTGAGAGCATATGTGGCCGAGGCTATCTTTAGATCTACCGGTGTCTTTGAGGATCCTCCCCCTGGATTTATTCCTGAAGCAGAACCGTTGCCTTCACCCTCCCCTTGTGCTCTACCAATATTGTGCAGCTCTGCCAGAAATTATGTTTCACGGATGACTTTAGTGTAAAAAAGAATGATGCCAGTAATCAGTCCAAGATAAAGTGGACTAGCCGTATGAAATACACAGAAGGTGATCTACGGTTCTACACTCTTCATGGGCAGTTTGAAACCGGAATGATTAAACAATGTTTGAAATCCCAAAAGTGATAAGGAAAGGGGGAAAGGATATTTTTAATGGTTGGCTTTACTTTGGAGTATGCAAAGAAGAATAGAACTTGCTTAGAACAATTTGAGATGTTAATATAACTAGACTTCCTAGTGGTTATACGAAGTATAATCAAATATATCAATAAAACAAGTTTGAATAAATATCTAAATTTGATTTATTGAGTTTCAAGTTTTCAACCAATATTTCATACCCCCTCCCCCAAATTTTATTTCCTTCCAAATCACCTATTCAAGACAAGGTTTATTAAAAAGGTTTATTAAATAAAAGAAGAGTTTATTAAATAAAAGGTTGAAATGAATTTCCTTCCAAATCACCTATTCAAGTTTGAACAATTCAAGACAAGGTTTATTAAATAAAAGAAAAGTTCCTTGACACCACTGTTTTGAGCGCTTGGATGTTCAGTACACAGTAGCCAGGGACTAAAAACCCATGGTATAAACAGAGTCCTCTGCCCAACTCCCATCAAGTTACTTCTTCCAATGTTTTAACC
Organism: Cuscuta epithymum; assembly: GCA_945859915.1. Taxonomy (NCBI): domain Eukaryota; kingdom Viridiplantae; phylum Streptophyta; class Magnoliopsida; order Solanales; family Convolvulaceae; genus Cuscuta; species Cuscuta epithymum. The sequence goes on along the minus strand of CAMAPF010000299.1, from coordinate 183,865 downwards.
TCCTTTATCAGTTAATGCGCTAATTCATGTGTGGAATGACCAATCTGGGAAATCAAGACAGCCAGATCATTTAATAATTAAATGATGATTAATTTATGATTTCTTTTTGAATTCCTCCCTAGTTCCTAGTCATTCAGACTGCCTCCCCAAGGAACATAATTTCTAAGCTTAGAGTGGTAAACTAACATAGCACGCTAAGCATACTATGAAGAACCGTGATGCCTTGAATGCTTTTTATCCTTGTTGAATAAATAATTTGAAATGGAACTGCTTGCATGTTCTCCATCATAGTATATACTTCAAATGGAAATGAAGAGCCCCTTTGGTAAGGCCGGTAAGGGTCTTTGGCCAATATGTCTAAATCTGATGAAATTTCTGAAGGTAAAGCATTTAGCAAAATCTACTTCTGACAGACACAACATGCCAAACACAGCAGAAATTCATATTTTCCTTCACAAAATGAGGTATAGTAGGACTATTTTTATTTTATGTTTTGCAATTCCACTTGGATCCCAACTAACCCTGATTAATTCCCTAATGATTGCTATGCCCCAATTTACCACATAGCTACAACATTGCACAATCTCCAAACACTACTATAACAGCTGATTAAACATACTTCTATTGAAAATGGAACTCACTTTTTCACATGAAATGAGGCAAAATAACACAAATGCTAACACATTGACAAGGATAGCATCAATACAGACCAAGTAAGAATATAAACCATACCTGCTACCCCGTGAGCGAAATGACACTTACTGCCAAACGGGCAATACCCAGTAGTTTCCCACTTCTTACAAATCCTTGTCTTCCAGTTGTTTGGCTTTTGGTACACTGCTGTTGGGTTATTCACACTATTACCGAAGTCGCCCCCGGTGGGAGTCACACTAATGGCCACACTCTCCCTGGACCGCAACTGCTCATCATGAAAGAAGGTGCAGCTATCTCCAAACGGACATCCCTCTTCTGTATAGAACTTCTTGCAGTGCCTTCCCTTGTGAGACCTGTGGAACTCGGCCCGTGATTCGGGGGAACTCATGGTCGGAATCCTGTGCTCCAATGTCTCATGATCAGTGACCCTCTCTTGCCAATTAGGAGGCGGCTTGCGAAGCTCTTCCAGCCCATGAGCAAAGCTACAGTTGGTGATATAGGGACAGACCCCAGCACGGAACTTGGAACAAAGTTTGGTCTTGAAGAACAGCTTTCCGATGGCTTTGGATCTACTTGGGACTATGACGTGAGATTCTGAGCCCTGTGAGTTTCTGGATTTCTTAATCGGGGGCTCATACCTATCATCGTTCCAGGCTCTATAGTCTTCCTCCGTTGCCCATAGAGCGGGGTCATTCAATCCAGGAAGGACTTCATGATCCATGAAACCCATCAACCAAAGCAGCTAGACAAAATTATTTGAAACAAATATATACACACACATATATATACGCGCGCGCAAGAGGCACGAAGTGTGTAATCACGTACAGAAACAAACATGAAACCTCAAAATTGTGGATGGGATTGAATGAAGATCCATTTTAGACCGCGAATCCGCGATTGGAAGCACCATACAGAAAAAATGAACGGAGTATTGAATAAGCGAGGTATGGATTAGTGTGAAAAAATCCGTGGAATACATAAAAAAGTAGGGAGTAATAAACCTAAGAGCAGATTTATTAATATATATTTTTCGTCAAACACCTAACTTTTCTTTTTCGGCTTATCAGATTTATCGGTCAACTTTTTCATCAAACACGTAATTTTTGTTTTTGTGCGCTGAATTGTTTGATAATAAGAAAAAAGTAAGATTAAAATTATTTTTCTGACTGTATTAATTGAAGTTAATATAGATGATCATTTTAGCTATTTTTACATATTATTTTTTCATTACTTTATTAAAAAAATGTATTTTAACTTTTTTTCTTAAATCAGCAGAATCAGCCAATGCAGCCACTTAAACAATAATTTCATAAATTTTAGCAGAATCAGCCAAATCAGTCGATTTTCGTGTTACCACACGAGCTCTAAAAGAAAGAATTACACTTTTGGTCACATGACTATTGTACCACTTCCACATTTCGTTCCCTACTTTCAATTTGTTCACATATAGTTCGTGACTATTTTTCCCTCACCACTCGTCGTCCTTCCGACCAAAACTTCGGCTGAATTAATTAAACCACTAAAAGGGGGAGGGTAGTTGAGTCATTTGATATCATTTAAAGTCCTCCAACCTAATAGTTTGAATTGATCTCAATTTATTCTTGTCAATAATTCGAATTATTTCTATGAACATTCTCAATAGAAATATTACGGAGTATTATAAAATAAGTTTTGGATTAGTTATTGTCTTAAATGTGACTAAAACATAGTCAAAATAGAAATTTAAGTTATTATTCCTTTAATAGGATTCCATATTACATTTTTGCCCTTATATGATTAAACCTTCTCAGCGACTCTTCTTCACCTGCGAATGGAACACAACTCATCCAATTGAGATTGAACTCAACTCTCTACCTCCGATGCAACATGGTCCCTCCGTCATCAATTGCAGTCGCGCTCCTGATCGACGCCAGTCACTCTTCTCCACCTGCGAATAGAACACAACTCCTCCACATGTGATTGAACCAGATCTCTACCTCTGATGCAACATAGCTCCTCCGCCATCAATTGCAACCGCACTCTCAATCGATGCCAGCCGTGTCGCACCAAATCCCCCCCCCCTCCTTTTTAAATTTCTATGAATCAAATTTTAAATAAAAGTTTGTATTTTTAAGTTTCAAATGAAGAGCTATATTTCAACGAAGGACAAGTAATGGCATATATCTGAACTTGAATTTTTTCTTATCAATTTTGATTAATTTGAACCTCCGTCCTGACTAATGACTCTCAAGAAAATGTCACTTTTTGAATCTGTGAATGTCATAGTTAGTGATTATTTGAAAAAATGTCACTTTTATGTAAGTACGTTTTTCAAAATGACAATCTCAATTTGCAATTACATTGTTTGGAATGCCACATTGAGAATGTCATGTTTCTACACGAAAAAGTCATTATTGTGTAATTATGCAAATCATGTGGCATTCTCGAGGGCGATTATAGGGACTTGACGGAGAGCAGCGACTTCGTCGCAGGATGGCGGCGGCAAACTCTGTGAAGGGCAGCGGAGGCTGCGGTCTTGCTGGAGGATACACAGTTGCGGCACCGGAGGACGGTTGCGGCTGCGCTGCACAAAAATAATGTTATGACAGTTTTCATTAGGCTATTTTTGTCCAAACACAAATATTCACTCTTATTTAGGAAATTTAATTACAATATGTCCTATTTTTGCATTTTCCTCATGTTTGACTCTTATTTTGGGAAATTTCTCTTATAAATTTCACCCTAGAAATTTGATACAGGATGATCTAAGGTGGCCTACACACGAGGACCTAGTGGCTTGGGACAAGTGACCGCTTCTGACCCATGATTTGGTACAATACTCATGTTCAAATTAGTGCCTATTAGGCATAACAATGGGTCGGTTCAGGCCGGATAGTGCAGGACCCGCCCCCACCCCATGACATAACTAGGTGGACCCGCCCCACCCCGTGACCCGCACGGATCATTAGATGTTGGCACATGTCATTAGCTTGAATTTTACATAAAGTTTGTCTTCTAATTTTATAAAAAACAAATATGATATAATAAATCAAAGTCATAATACAATATAAAGTTTCAAAAATTAAAAAAAAAAAGAATATAGACTAAAATAGTTAATTTTTTAATTATGAAGAAATGAATGTAACAATGCTAAAAACACGAAAAAGGCATCGACAGTTTATTAACTTTTCATCTACTTCAAAATATAAATATTACTACCTACATCCCATTTTTATGTGTCTTAGTTTGACTTGGCATGATTATTAATGAAGTGGTTGAAAAAGTAAAAGTTGTGGTTAAGATTTGAGAATAATAAAATGAAATGATGTAGGCCACATATTTCTTTCCAAAAAAGGAAAAAAGACACTTATTTTGGGACAACCAAAAAAGGATAGTAGGACTGCTAAAATGGGACGTAGGGAGTAATATATTAATAAATATATTAAAATAATGAGGAATTCATGAATTGATACTCACACTTAAATTTATATTAGTATTTGTAGTATAATTTAAAAATAAAAGATATATTGAGCGGGTTGGGGCGACACGAATCAATACTAATACCCGGACCCGCTCTGTTGTATGCACGGGGCAGAGCGGGCCGGCCCCGCCCCAAATGTCTCAGAGCAGAGCGGGTCTCTGCGAGCCATTTTTTTGACATGCCTTGTGCCTATCATACAAAAAATAAAAATAAATTCATAATTTTATAAAAATACAAATGATAATTGTTGTGAGATATTTAAATGATAACCAAGTTGTGATAAAGAATTCCTTTAAATTAAACATGTTATTGACTTATTGGTATCACTACATTTTCTTTGGAGAGTTGCATTTATCATTTTTTGCCAAAAACAAATATATAGGCTTCTAATATGCCATAAGAGTTTAATAGATTGAAAACTTTTATCTTGAATGAAAATTGATATACAAGATATATTCATTCAAGTGCTATTAGTTGTTGTAATTGTTGTACAAAAAACTAAGTCCTCGAGTGATTTCTTCAAGTATTATATATATATATATATATATATATATATATATATATATATATATATATATATATATATATATATCTCCTATTCTTCTAAAGCGCGGAAGAAAGTTACTCGACGTGCTATTCCGTTACTACAGTTCAAACGTTGGTTTCCGTTAGATAACGCCCGATGAAAATATCTCCCACCTGGTTTTGCCTGATGTAAATCCGTCTCGCGCCTACGCTTTTCCCAATTCATTTTCCGCTCTTCAATTTCCCCAGACCCCAACTTCTCCCCTCTCATTCTTGCTTGACATACTCAAGGCTAGGGTTCCAGTCGTCCGCCGATTCTCCATGCAATTCACGTGAGTCGTGGCCAGGAAAACATTCAGGTAAGCCAAATCCGTTCTCCGCTCTCGTGCTCTATCTTTTTCTTTCTATGGCCGCTCAGTCGTAGAGTCAGCTCTGGACCTCTGTAGCCGTGAACCGTACCAGCGACTTCGTTTACGCGGAGGCTTGATTTCTTCCCAATTCCATTTCTTCTTTGTCTATCCTCCTCGAGAATATGGCAGACAATTGCTCCGGCGTTTACTTTCGCCGTCCTCTTCCTCACCAACATCGTCGGTATGGACTCACCTTCACAGTTCCGGCCTCCATCGACGGTATGTATCTCATCCCCTCCGATGTTCCAATTGATATACTTTTCCTATTGATACACAAATCAGAGTTCTAAAGAATTTAAATTTGATAAATCAGTGTAGCTGATAAGGCTTGGCAAATCAGAGACGCTTATATTGGACAAATTTAGCACGCTCTGTTCTAAAATTGAACTTTCCTACTCCGTATAAAATAATTGAAAAACTCTTTCATGCTTCCCTCTACTAGAGAAAGCCGATTTCTATTCTTAAATTGTCGAAATTCTAAATAAATTGTGATATTGTCTGCCTACATTTATTATAGGTTTTGTATAAGAGTGTGCTCTTCAAATATACTATCGATATACTATCGTATCAAGACAAGAACTTCATTACTTCATTGCAGGTGAACTTGTGGAGAAATACGTCATCCTCTATTTTGCCTCTTACAATTATTTTGTTAGATTGTAGTTTCTCTCACCAACCTTTTCAGCAATTTTCCGATGTTTTACCCCAGCTTTTATTTCTTCTTGAATTGTGAAAATTAAGGATTGCATTTTTATGCTTAGATAGAAAAGATTTTGAATCAAATATACTTGTGAGTTCTTTATGTTTTTTTTTGTTAAGTAAGTTGATCATTCTACTCAGATTGTGTCATTAAAACATGTTGTTTGGTATATTTGGATCCTGGAAAAAGTCCATCAGAGTTCATTCTCACCTGCCAGAGTATATTAGAGTGTTAACATTCTTCCATTACAAAGGTGAGATCCTTTCTCCTCTTTTTATGATGTTAGCTTTAGTAGTAGTTTAGTAGTTGCAAAATCTTTTCTGACCTCCAACTTTTCTGTAGCTATTGGTTATTGCAAGGGGTGATGGTGGTGTTTTACGTTAGGTATCTCGCCATTCTTCCGTTAAGCAGATAGACATCTGTGAGACTGACAAAATGGTGGTTGAGGTAAGTCAACTCCGAAAAGGATGATTCATAGTACAGATCACCCCTCTCTTTACACATATGAGCACCTATCTTCATTAGCCATTTTTAACATTTTCATGGTCGGATTTTAAAACATTTTTTCTCTGATGTGGCTGTTGGTTTTGAAGATCATCGTGTAACTCTTCATGCCGGAGAGGTACCTTAAGTAGTATTTTCAGTTTCCCAAGTATATTTCCATCCTTCTTTAATTCTGCAGGAACTGCATTCCTGAATAATGTTCTTGAAGGAACCTACGATGTTGTTATACTAAATTCTTCAGACTCTGTAGGTAATTATATATTTTTTTTCTCACAGATAATACATAATATCTATTGCATGGACTGTTGTTTGCTTAAATGGTTTGTTAAACTATAATCCCCAGGTCCAGCACAAGAATTGTTAAGGCATCTCATTCTTTTCTCTTTTCTTCCGGCTGCTGCTGTCTCCCTCACTCACCACTACTCTTTGTTTCTTTTTGGAGTTGGGAATTGGATCGGGAAGGAGGAATTGATGTGATCCTGCTCCTCATCTTTGGATTTGGTGGGAATTGAAGAAGGTGGTGGTGTGGAGAATATTCTAGGTGGTATTTTTTGAATCCTATTAATTTTGTTACTCTTCTATATCCATAAACTTCACTCAATAATATGTTAGTTCTATTTTATTTTCAGAAATTAATTAATAAGGATAGTTAATCTTGAAAATTTGTGGTTGTGTGACTTGTTTCAAACATTATGATTATTATTTAAATCACATGAGGTAGACAGAATGAGCATGGTTATTAAATAGTGTACCAAATGTGTAAAATTAGGACTGAACAGATCAAAAGTTTGGGTGTGTTATAATTTGGCTAAACTGAAAACACTAAAGGAATTATAAAGTGCTAGCAAAGTTAATACACTAAATTACTGTTATGATTGAAGTTGTATGTTTTGTTTCTATGACTTCGATATTTCATAGACATCTAGCTGGGGGTTTTCTTCTTTATTGGTAAGCAGATAAAAAAGAGAGTTTTGGTTTAGTTGAAATGAAAAAGGAGGTTAGGGAAGGTGGCCAGATAGATAGATGAGATGAGATTCTGTGATCTGGTGAAGGGAGGGAAGGAATAACTGTCATGAGAAATACATGTAACCTCAAAGTAAAATACTTTCTAATTTGACCATATATGTTAACTACTAGTATATATATATATATATATATATATATATATATATATATATATATATATATACATATCATTACTAATATTAGGAGTAGACATATTAGGTTTGTTTAACTGAACCGTAGTAAATCGAACTAAACTCAACCAAAATCGGACCATATGCAGTTTGGTTTGAATTTAGTAGTATTTCTTCCAAACCGTACTAAACCGAACCGAATCGAACCCGATAAAAACCGAACAAAATCAAACCGAACTAAAGAAATTCAATAAAACCTTCATATATTATTAAAGATTACACATCCAAACCGAACCAAACCGAACTAAACCAAATCGAATGCCCAACCCTAATAAATACGGTGGGATCTTATTGTAAAAGAAAAGATGAGTTTCAGCCAATCGGGTTGGCGATAAACTAATTTAGCTAGGAATCCCGAATAATTGGTTTGGTGCCTAGCTGAATAAATCGACCGTGTAGACTCTAGAGTGCCTATTTGTCCTCCCAGACGGTCTTAAAAAATTCACAAAAAAATGATCTACAATAATAAGAGTAATGTTTTAATTAAAAAAGATTTATTTTTTGAACAAAAGTGTCATCTATAGCAACTCAATTGTCTTTATACATACACAAATTTACAAAAGAATGTATACGTGTATACCAATAATTACTTTTAAAAAACACGATAAAAGTATTTGGATTTACCTAAATAGGAGTAATTATATTCTTAATTGCCAAGATAATACCAAAGTTTAATAATTCCCTAAATAGGAGTTATAATTTGCAGTTGGACAAAAATATCCTCAAGCTTGATAGAATGGATGCCCTTGACAGACCATCTGACCGCCACCTCTGACCGCCGTCGTCCGCCACAGGCCGTCGTCGTCCGCCACAGGCCGCCGTCGTCCACCACCGACCACCGCGGGCTGCCACCATAGCTTCAAAACCAGCCACGTAACATATCTGAACAGCGCCGCCGTAGATCCGACTGCCACATCCCTAGATAGGTCCAGATCTGGCCCCTGTTGAGCGCCACTCCTGCAGATCCAGCCGCCGCCGTGACAGATCCGACCACTTCTATGGTAGATCTGATCGATGTCACCACTGATGCCAACCTTTATATCAGAATGCCAACATTAATCAGAGAATGCCATCTTAATGGCATTTATAAAGAAAATTTTGAAATTCTTAAAAAACAAGAATGCCATTTTGTTGACATTAAAAAAATTGGCAATTGTAAAACCATATGCTCCGTCATATTCAGTCGAACCATTAAAATCCCCCAAAGCCCAAGTAAACCACTCAATTTGACTTCAACACAAAGCAGAGCAACTAAAAAGAAGAGAGGAGACGTCAGGGAGTCAGGGGCTTGGCACCACCGCCACCAGACCAGATTCAGACGGGGAAAAATGAAGAAGCAAAGGAGTGCGAGGAAGAGGTAGATCTGCTGCCGCTGCTCTCCGGCGTAAGCTGCTGCTACTCGTCGGCGCTCTCTGCCGCTGCTCTCCGACGCTCTCTGCCGCTGCTCGTCATTGATCGCTGTAGTTGCTCGCCACCACTCTCCGTTGAAGCACAGCTGCTATTGCGCACACAGATGCGGAATGGTCTGAACGTGGGACGGAGGATATGAGCTGCGGATGGTTAAATGAATTAAAGGGGCAAAATTGGAAGAATGATCCTATTTAGGGGAAAAAATTATACCCACTCCCATTTAAGAATTTCAACTATAACTTAGTCCTAATTGGGGCTATTTTCCCTAAAAGTATCTACTCCGCTATATCTGGATCATAAGAAAAAGAGAAATTGTCTTAAATAGGAGTAAATAACTTTGGAAATTCCAAAATAGAACCCCTATGTTTTTATTCTCGAAATAATGTCACTATTGAAAAATAATGTAATGATAAAAAAAATATCACCATTAATTATAATAAATACTATGATGTTGAATGCATGGTGTGATAACTATTTGACAGTCGACTAAGGAGTTGTTTGGATCTAATTATCAAAACTGATTCTGCTCCTTCAAGGAGCAGAAGCTGAAGTGTTTGTATGAAATTCCATAAACATTTCTGGTTATCAGCTTCTCATTCTCCTTTAAAAATATAGAAGGATTTCCGAAATTTCTACTAATGATCGTCAGAAACAGAAGCAGCTAAATTTATAAAGCATGGAAAAGGATGAGAAGGTGGTGAAAGAAGATGGAGAAGTAAATAAGCAGCGAGAGAAGGTCTGCAAGAGATGCAAGGTCACGTTCACTCCCGACTCCAATGCGTCTTCTTCCTGCCGATTTCATCCCGCACTTTTCGTCTGTCGCCGTCACGATGATCAGAAGAGGTAATGTTAATAACCATTTACCTGCTTCGAGTATATCAATGTAATTCCTTTTTTCCGTCGGTCTCTTGTAGGATCGTGTATATATTTTTTCAGATTTTGCAGTGAAGTAGAAAGTTTCCAATTCTAGAAGTGAGTCTTACCCCTGATAATAGGGTTTGGATTGGTGCCACAGATTAGGAGCTTGAAATCCCAAAATCCACGCCTTCTTGGGGTTTCATAATTTTTGGATTTCTGTTGATAGATATATATGCATCAAATTTCTAGATAGACTTCATATATGAAGTAAAGCATATGAGTTTTACAAAGGGTTCTTTCGTCCTGAAAACATATCAACATTGTCATCATACAGACATTCTGTTATGCATTCCGATTTAGTGAAAAAACATACGGAGTAGTAATCCTATTTAGGGAAAATTTTACTCCTGTGTAGGACATCTTGATTTTTAACTTTTTTGCTCAATATTGTGAGCCAAAGGATTTCTCGAAATGTTGAAATAGTAGAAATCAATAAAATTATACAAACCTAACGTTCTATATGAATCTTTTGTTTTGAGTAGCACTTCTATGTTTTCCTCTGAATTGGGCAGTAAATGCTGTTCAACTTCCCTGGAAATGATAGCATGTCTCAAATTGTCCAATCAATTAAGAACTGTATAATAGCTAGTACTGGTTCTAGTTTGAGAAGCTTAGTTTTATGAGTCTAAAGTTCTAGGGGCATTGTATCATATTTAGACCATAAATACTTTGAAACAAAAGCGTGTTGCTTCGCCCTCTTGGGAAAATGCTTAAGTCTTGCTGCTTCTTTTTTCTCACGTTTTGGGATCCAGGCCATCCTCTTCTCCTGCCATTTAGTTAAAGATTTTTGTGTGGGCACATTTGGCACATTTGAAAACGAGAATGAGCACTTACACTTTGCTTGAGAAACCTGTTTTAAGGGAGTTTTTGGGGAAATGTTATTTGGAACAGGAACAGTGGTTTCGGTGGTTGAAACTGTGCTTGAATGAGGGGCGATTTTGAGAGAAGAAATCTCATTAAGCAATTTTTCTTGTTCTGTTTTGAAAGCTTTCCTCTCTGTTTCCTTTCTTCAGGTTTTTGGATCATTATCCACATTTTCAGTCCTTCACAACTTTATGGCCCAAGTCACTTCTGCATAACTTAGTCATTCAACACAACACTTCAACGATCGTATCATACTTCAACACAACACTTCAACGATCGACATTCAACAATCAACCATGGACACTTATTCTATGGGAGATGATTTCAATCCTCCAATCCTACGGAGAGGTGAATACACTGTATGGAGGAACCGGTTCATAAGTTTCCTAGAGAGTAAAGATCAAGGCATCACAATGTTGTCCTCAATCACTGATGGACCTGCAAGATTCTGGAAAACCATCCGCGGGGCTCCTGAAAACAACCCTCCTACTTCACAGGTGCTGAAGATACCTTCTGAATATACTGAACAAGAGAGACTCAGAGCTAGAGCTTATGTAAATGCCAAGTCTTATCTGCTGCAAGCCATCCGAACGGCATTTACATGCTAATTGACAGCATGTCAACTGCAAAGGAGATGTGGGGTGAGATGTACAAGATGATGCACGGGAGGGAAGAAATAGCTAAAGAGAAGGAGGTAATCACGCTGACCAAGCCACTTCTGCGTAACTTAGTCAATCAACACAACACTTCAATGATCGACATTCAACAATCAAACATGGACGCTTATTCTATGGGAGCCGATTTCAGGCCACCAATCCTACGCAGAGGTGAATACACTGTATGGAGGAAGCGGTTCATAAATTTCCTAGAGAGTAAAGATGAGGGCATCAAAATGCTGTCCTCAATCACTGGTGGACCTGCAAGATTCTGGAAAACCATCCCCGATTCTCCTGAAAACATCCCTGCTTCACAAGAGCTGAAGATACCTTCTGAATATACTGAACAAGAGAGACTCGGAGCTAGAGCTGATCTAACGGCCAAGGCTTATCTGTTGCAAGCCATCCCGAACGAAATCTACATGCAGATTATTAGCATGTCAACTGCAAAGGAGATGTGGGATGAGATGTACAAGATGATGCAAGGGACAGAAGTAGGAGCTAAAGTGAAGAAGGTAAACATGCTGACCACTTATGACCCATTCAAGGCCAAACAAGGGGAATAATGATAAAACAGAGAATGGAGAACACACTGAATGTATATTCAATACTGAGAATGATGTTTATAGAATCGAGAGCAGGGTATTCAGTATCTCTCGGTGTGGCGGCTTTCTCTCTCTGTAATATTAGCGCCCGTATATGATAATCAAAAGTTATCGATACACTTAGCCCTACAGACATCTTATATCTGAAGGTTAAGCGCGTTACTGTAGGCGTAATATATAAATGGGCCATAATACAAACTGGCCCTTTTGTAATTACAAGTGCTATTTTCTACACAGATACAAAGATGATTATAATAATTTAACACACTAGTCACTAAGTAATTCCTAACAGTCTGAAATCCCAAAATCCACGCCTTTTTGGGAATCTTGGAGTTTTAGCATTTTAGGATTTCTGTTGATAGATATATATCTTAGGTGTTTTAGGGAGACGTAATAAATGAAGTAAAACTTAGGTGTTTTACAGCGGTTCTTTCGTACTCAAAACATATCAACATATTGACATCATATAGACATTCCGTTATGTATTCCGATTTAGTGAAAAAACCTACCGAGTAGTAATCCTAATCAGGGAAAAGTTTACTCCTATTTAGGACAACCTATTTTTAACTTTTTTGGTCAAAATTGTGAGCCAAAAGATCTCCTGAAATGATGATGAAATAGTAGAAGTAGAAAGTCTAGAAACCACTGAAATTATACAAACCTAACATTCTATATGAACACCCCCTTAGATTGTGCCCACTCTTTCAGTCTTTCCAGAATTACGATGAGATTTTGTTGATATGTATGGCTATTTGTTTAATAGATTTGAGTTCAATATTATTGACATGTTGATTCACGTTCCACTTTGATTGCTTTAATATTTGATATAAATTTTAATAATTATCCAAATATTTTGATTAATACTATTTGTTGGTTGGTAATATATATGTCTGTGACTCTGTCTACATGTGTGTACATATTTGGGATACATGACATGCGAGAGACTTTGAAGAAAAGCATTTTTTTAGTCTTTTACCTCGAACTTCTGTCTAGATTAATTACATTAAAATCAGAATATAGATAAACTTTATTTCAGAATTTGATGTTATGCTATCGTTTCTATATACTAATTAAGTGTATAAAGTACCCCACCTACCACAAAGGGCCTTTCTGTAAATTTACATACATCTGTTATTCTTGGTATTTGCCTAAATATACCGGCACCGCCGGGTATTCTATTACGATCTCCAACTTTCTTTTTAATGAGACTTTATTTGATGCCTGGTAACAAATTTTATTATTAACATCAATGAGTGACATTGTTTCTTAGAAAAATATAGAACATAATACCTTTTTTTAGTGCATTTGAGGTCACTAAAAATTATTGATATGCTCACATCACTATAATCCAAAAATATTTCTCATGTTCTGATATTTACTATTATGGAGATTGTTTTGCCACCTTAATATTATAATTGATTAGGAGGTGAAGTGTTAATGTACTTGATTAGATGCTAATGTGTGCTCATTTATAATTTAAAAGTTTTGGATTATTTAAAATGGTGTTTTATAGCCAAGTGTTTTTTTCTTTAAATATAATTCTAGGAACATGTGGACTCTCTTTTTTATTTAACTTGAAGTATGTCTTATTAATTCATGTATAGAGGCTCTTTTTATTGAAATGAGGTGTGCAAATAGACATTGGGGTGAATGTACTTGATTAGATGCTAATGTGTGCTCATTTATAATTTAAACTAGTAATCTCACCCGTGCGATGCACGGCATGAGATTTTTTTTTAATGTATTGTAGTTAATACGGTCCACCACTATAATTATTGACGACACTAAACAATGTCACGCAATAAAGATACCAAAAACGCAATTGACAAAACACATATTTAATATTATGGTGAACTGAGAATACAAAACATCACGGGAAAGTAAAGAAAAAACAACACATAGATATATTCCGAAACAGTGAGACTATAAATATCCATTTCAATCAACCCTAAACGTTGTTGAAAACTTCTTTGAATACCACATTCTGAGTTTTGTTAGTGGTCCGTCCATCATCACCAACAATTAAAATTTTCAAACCACATCGGTTGGTCACCCTAGAAATTGCAACATACAACTGTCCGTGAGTAAATACGGGTTTTTGCAATAACAGCCCAACACGGGACAAAGATTGACCTTGACTTTTATTTATCGTCATCGCGTATGACGTCATTACAGGGTACTGTCGCCGCTGAAATTTGAAAGGTAAGGAAGTATCCGATGGCGTCAAGGACAATCTTGGAATCAGGACTTTCTGTCCGGCACTCACACCAGTCAAAATCTTCCCCTCCAAAACATGATCAGCAAGTCTCGTTAGAATAAGACGTGTACCATTACACAACCCCATAGAATGATCTATATTTCTCAACAGCATGACCGGGGTCCCAACCTTTAACGTCAACTCATGATTGGGCACACCAGACAATTTTATACTATTTAAGAACTCAGGAGTGTGCAGTTCTGCCATAAGATCTGTTGTGGAGTCCAACTTAGAAACAGTGTCAGAACTAAGATATGTCCTTGAAACTTCGCCAACATTAAGCGCCATCATATATTCATTAACAGCTTCGACAACAGCCAGGGTGGGTGCCAAAATTGCACGATCACGCAAACAACTAACATCTGCTGCAGATCTCACATATTCTGGAAAGATGCTTTCTACGATCGCAGCTATAGGATCTCCATCTGTTTGTATCAATAGATCGTCAGGAATAGGAATCAGCACATGGCCATCATTCAAGTCACCAGCAACACCATCACCAACGCTAGCAATCCAATCCGAAAACAGCTTCAAATCGTAAGAATCCGAAGGATTTGTCAAGTTTTGCAAACGCATGTTTTTTGTGAGTCGGAGGACAGTACATTCTGACCAAAGATATGATGAATTAATGGTTGCATTCACGACATCCTGCCTACTCCCACGCGGTATAACCGGCAACACTTGCCGAAAATCACCCCCGAATACCATTGTTTTTCCACCATATGGAAGAGTACCGCAATTCGGTTTGTGAAACCGCATAATGTCCCTCATGCTCCGATCCAATGCCTCAAAACAAAATCTATGTAACATTGGAGCTTCGTCCCATATAATCAACTTGCACCGTACAATTAGCTTGGCAAGCGGGCTTCCCTGTTTAATATGACACGTCGAGTCTTCGTTAAGACTTATCGGTATTGCAAATCTAGAGTGAGCGGTGCGTCCTCCCGGCAACAGAAGAGATGCAATACCACTCGATGCAACATTAAGGACAACCTCACCTCTAGACCTAATGGCTGCAGAAAGGGTCTTCCACACAAACGTCTTTCCTGAACCTCCGTAGCCATAAACAAAATATATACCACCAACCTCTTCATCAACAGACCGCATTATTGTATCATACACTTGCAGTTGCTCATCCGTAAGAGAATTGAACAACGTAGAATGTTCCGCTATCATTGCGCTTTGATCATAACGCAATTCTTCAAATATAAGTCTGTCATTAGAAGATAATAGTGAATCGAGAACTACTGTAGGCATGGGGGGGTAATCGCGCAAACTTTTCCCACGGGTTTGTAATAACCTCTCAATTTCTTCCAGAGCAAACCTCACTAACTGGTCATCAGAAAGAATAAGATCTGGAATATGATAAATAGTTAGTGTGAGGAAAATGGAAAGTATGGATGGAAAAATAAATATCTAAGATTCATTAGTATGTTTGACAAACATAACCTGGATGTTGTAATATTCTCCTCCGCATGTATTGGATGTCATCAGCCATGAAGGACCAACATTTTTCCCAAACATACTCAGGTCTTGCCATTGACTCTGTCCACAATAATATCACAAATAAAATTCTCAAACAAAAGGCAGATGAGAAATGGCTTGCCTCTGTGAAAGCATCAATGAATTCTTTATCATCGTCGAGTAAGCCCAACGCATAACATGCATCACGAAAAGAATCATAAATGACACCATTCAATGTTCTCAAGTCCTGATGGCTTGTTGCACCACGAACATGATTTAAAAGACATCGGAGGTAATAAGATTCACCACTGCCGGGATGGACATGATAAACTCTACCAATAGCAAAGTTTTGTTTTCTGGGAGACCATTCTCTTGTCTTTTGTTTCCAAACAAACTTCTGTGGAAACTCTGCATATGTCAAAAGTCTTGCTTCCGGGTACTTCTTATTAGCCTCCATCCACGCTGTGAACATACTCTCCTTAACAGAACATGCTCGAACCACTGAATCGAGAGGCTCATCGTCGCGAAAAACAACACTCTGCTCTCCTGGTAAATGGAAGCTCAGACGTTCAACATGCGGGGTTTTATATTGAATTTCAAAACCAAATATGCGCCAAGCAGCCTCGCAAGAGGAGATGTATCTGCAGTCATAGTACATTTGTATCTCATCAACTGGCTTTTGTCCTGCCTCAGCATCAGTTGTTTGGTAAAACCCTGCTGTGACCCGGTCACGACCTTTGTTTATGTATTTAAACAAATATTTGATTGACCTTGACTGATTACACCACTCCACATTCATATGGGCTCCATATTTCATCAATAAATAACGGCTGTGTGGAACAACAAATCTATTATCCAAATCAACCTTATTTTTGATTATTCTGCGGTCATCACATTTCCTCCTATAGATTGGGTAACCGTCGGCGTCCACTGTCGTCTCCTCACACCATTTTTTAGGAAAATGTTTGGTACATTTACCGTCAACCATGCAAGGCGCAGATTTTGCAACATTACCGCAAGGGCCATGCATCATAAAGTTCTTCACAGCAGCATAGTACAGTGGGTCAGCGTTTATATCAGGAATTTCTGCAGATATTACCCTATCTATGTCAACCGGCGAGGGCAATTTATCATTTGTTGCTAACCAAAGCAATATATGGGCATGTGGCAAACCACGTTTCTGAAATTCAATTGTGTAGACCACTGTAAAATAAACAAATAATGTTAAATAACATCGACAGGAGGTTAATCTAAAAAGGATTGAAGAGGTGACATTACCTCCCCTGACATTTCCAAAAGCTCTATTCTTCCGTAGATCTCTAATCAAACCGTCGAGCTTGATCTTGAAAACACGACTCACTATATCTGGACGATCTTCTGCTTTCAAATTCCTCGGATGCAAGAAATGATCGATTTCTGGCCATCTTGGATTGCACGTGAACGTTATGAATAAATCAGGATAACCTGCCCACCTGCAAATGGCCATGGCGTCTTGATAATTCTGTATCATAAAGCGTGCTCCTCCGGTAAAGGTCGGAGGCTACACAATTCTCTTACCCTGTGTGCGTGAATCACTTTCTCCACGTAAAAAAGCATCACTCAAACCTTTATACATCTCACAACGCAGTTCGGTTTGATGGGTCCTAACAAACCTCAAACGCGCCGCCTCAACCAAGGTATAACCGTCAACAATGAACTGTTGAAAAAGCCTTTTCATCCTTAACATTGAAGAATGATTGTCACACCGCTCTTGAAGCCGAAATGCAAGGAACTCGCGAATACTCACTCTCTTTCTGCCAGCTCCAACAACATTACCACCTCTAGACAACGGCGTATCGTCACGATAGCCATCTTCACCATAAGGGAACAATAATGGATACTGAAGCGCAAAATAAGCCGGGTTTAGTTCATTTATTCGTTTCAGCACACCTGACTGCGTCTCAACCAATATATCTCTCTCACCCATAGATTCGTCAAAATCTCCAACAACCAAAGCTGCTACCTCAGAAACTGACGGCAAATTATATGTTCTCGCATCCCCGGAACGCTTTCCAATCAACCTCAACTTAACATTTGGGGCATTATCCGTATCCATCTTCTCTTTAGCCAGACGAAATGACTTAACCAACACATTATTTTCGTTGAGCATCGTAGTCAACCCAATAACTATACCCTCATGCAACTTATTTCTCCCGCTATCATCACTGCAAGAAAGTATCCAAAAATATAAGTATCCAAAAATATATTTATGAATCAATTATGTCATGCCATTCCCAAATAAATGAACAGTGCAGTTACCTAACAGATGAAACCCGATTTCGAACTTCATTTTCAGTGTCGTAAATATATAATTGGGCAAACTTAGGTTTTGAACCAGGTGGAGGCAGCAGGCTCCCGATTAGATGATAATTTTGTCCATGAAGTTTAAAAATTGGAGGAGACTTTCCCCGGTTCACATTTTGGACCACTTTACCGCCCATTGAGGTGAATGAAAACATGCTGTTGTATGATCTCACGTTTTCAATGAAGTGTTTGCTTCTTTCATTAGAACCGTGGATCAATTGATGTAAGAATGAGGGCATTTCTTTCATAAAAGGCAGTACAACGTTTCCTTTACAGCAACACAAAGAATATATGGCATTCCCGTTAGAAGACGCCGAAACAACACGTTCCTCATACCAAAAAAGGGCATTGCAAAAACCGCAAATATGTTGTGCATCACCAATGTCCCAGTACTCTGCATTTGAAAGTAAAGACAAAATAATTTAACAAAAAAAAAACAACAAAAATACATATTTGTGTAAGCGGATATTGTAATAGATAATAGATCAACACGCACCGACGGCTCTATTATGCATCTGTGCTGGAAAGGTCTCGTAATCAACGTACTCGTCATCCACATCACTATCAACAATGGACGCCATATCCTCCATATCAAGAAACGTTGAACCCACAGGAACTGAAGTTTCTGATACATTGCCACCATTATTGGGGCCACCTTATGTCCAAAGACATAACATAATTTTATTTATATCAGTAATATTATAAATAGTGTATATATATATAAATATATACATACATATATATATCATTAACCACTACAACAGCAACAATACCTGCACGAAAGTCCAACACAGGACTGTTTTGATGTTTCAGTGATGCACTTGTACAATACACGACATTTTGACTTGAAGACGCAGCAAGATCGCTGTGAGTGGTGGGAGTAGGAGGAACTAATACATTCCCATGCACAACTATAAAATTTGAAAAAGAACAAAATTGGGTAAGAAACTATTAAATAAATTGATTATTAACTTTAAACCGCAGGGGGTGATCATCAAATAATTTATTGTATAAAATCAATCATGTATTATGTAGAAATTGTGCAAACGCAGAGCTTACTCTCAACACTCAAACCGCATGCACCATATTTTTTCCACGAAAGCAAGTGCAAAATTAAGTAACAGTCTTAAAATTAACCCACCAGTAAAAAAACCAACCCCCCCCCCAATACAAACAAACCCACTGAAGAATAATTATTATTTTGGGAGATTTCCCAACATGGGAGTAAATGAGATATGAAATTACAAAAATAGGACTGCTATATTTTTTTCTTTCTGGAATAGGACCAGCCTGCAATATTTACTGCCATCTTTTGAACGTAACTGTAAAGTACTTGAAGTACTGTGTATTTTATATGACAGCATTTATTATAATTAATGATAGTAATTTTCAATTACGACAATATTTTTTATACATGAGCGTAATAACTCCTGTACCGGAAATAAAATTTAGCAGTCATATTTTGAAATTTCAAACTTCATTTACTCTTATTAGGGTAAGCACACAGATATATTTATTTCCGCAAACCGAAAATAATTTTTATTTAATTTTGATATGAATAAAATCTTAGCCCAATTGCAAGTTTTATGTTTTAACCATGGCAGGGAAAAATGTACATATGGATAAAGGCTGGCCCAATACACACGTTAAACCCAACCCAATGACCCAACAAATACATACCACGCCCAAAACACGTTCCCACCCAACCCTCATTTCTTTACATCGTTACGCTGACCCTCGCTCTCTCTAAGGACCGCACACGGTGTCTCTCACAACCACAATCGCAGCAAGCGTAAACTTCTCCGGCCAGATTCGGTAGTCCGGGATCAAAACACTACATAAGAAGGGTCATCGGTTAAGATTGGCTTTGACAACGGTACCATCTTTAGCCGAAATAGGCAAACCTGCCGAATTTGTTGCTACCAAACGGCTTCTAAAACTCTCCGAAAAAATTACATTTGTAATGATGATTTTAATTTAATTCATAACCATAGCCCAGCAAACCAACCATTCTTTTTTTTTTTTATTAAGACTTGCAGCCCAAGCCCACGGGCATTATCTATACTCGGACCGGCCTGGTCCAATTGATAACCCAACCCATTAACCCAAAATATATAAACCAACACCCACTCCCCTCGCAGCCAACCCTCACATCGACACCCTGCCCCTTCATCTCTCAAAACCGATCTACATCTCTCTAGTTGAAAACAGCCAAAGCAGCCTCCATTCACAGATCCGGTGACTACCAAGCTCCGGCGACCAAAAAGACACGGGAGTGCACAGCTCTTGAGGCTAGGTTTCACGCCAGTACCCACGTCCTCACAAACAAACATGCCCCAGCCCACATGCAGTAACGACCACGAAATCCACCTAAGAAAGACGATGAGCGAGCCTTAAAGGTCATCACGAAGACTGACTGCGCCGAGAACCAAGGTCGATGGATCTGCCACTTTCAACGGCGACCTCCACAGGTAAAGTTTTTCGTTCTACGCTCAATCACAAACCCAAACCGGATCTCTTACACGCACCACAGATTGACCAACTTCCACGAATCTTCCTCAAGACGCACACAAAACACAAACCACACAGTCCGTGAAGCCATGGATCTGTTATTTTTTATTTTTACAACATCGTCGCCTTTTTTTTTTGAACGAATAACACGACTTCAACCAAAAAATACCTTTTTTAGGAAAATGTTTTAAATCCACTACCTTGAACCCAATATAGCAAAACTTGTACAGATCTGAAATAATCCAGGGGCAATAACAAAAATATTTTCCTTTTGTCCTCTACCTATGAGTTTCTAAAACATTAAAAATCTTCAATATTGCATTAAGGAAGAAAGTTTTTAAAATAAGTAATATTATCCGAAAAAACCGTGTATTAAATGTATCCTAAATATATTCACTATAGACCATGTTTCAACACAAAATTGTTTTGACCGAATTTTTTAAAAGATTTTTACGCGTGGGTGCTTAATAATTTTATGAGTTAGGTCAAGAAAAATAACTTGTATGATAACAGTAGTCTTGAAAGAACAATTTTAAATTTTATTAAAATACAAATTAATTTTTGTTAATTAAATCATATGTATATTTTGACACCTACCCCATAACACGAAATTAACACACTCGTATTACATAAAATTTGAGAAGAATCGAGATACTTTGAGATAAACATTTTCAATACACGATATACTACGTAGGAGGTTAATAATGGGGGAGAAGAATCTGGAACAGAGAAAAAGTACAGACATTTACTGTATCCTCCCAGAGCAATAAAAGACCCTGTCCCACCCACGCTCAGTTATTTAAATTTGTAACCACAAATTGGTCTACAACTCATTTAATGGTAACGGCCCACCAGTGCATATAATATTCTCAAACAGGTCACCAACCCCACCATATTCACTATTCTCGAACCACCCACACCAAATTATTTACTCCATAATTATTTTAAAACTCACTACATTAAAAACCCACCCACCACCCACCAGACTTAAATAACCACCCACCACCCTGCAGACTTAAAAGCCCACCCACCACCCAGCAGACTTAAAAGCCCACCCACCGACCACCGACTTAAAAGCCCACCCACCACCCACCAGACATAATCGTCTGGAACAACCATCTTTCAAATAAACAACACACATCTTTCAAAAATGAACATCACGCGTAGCACATTTAAATTTTCAATTACCACATCCGTCTGCAATATCTATTTACTAAAGTACTCTATCTTTTACACTTCAATTATTAACAGACCCTCGTCCAAATCAATAGTTTGACACAATCAAACCAAAACTTTGCTACAGAAAACACACGACTTGTGAGAATGTACATGGTAGAATGTACATTGAAACATTTATGTTCATCTTCTGGTCCTATGACCACACGGTAACAACATCTATGCATGTTTCAATTAATCTGTTTGATACATATTAACTACATGTTTTAATTATACGCCAACACACACGGTCATTATTTTTTGAAGTGGCAGGTGGGAGATATCCGAAAAATTTAAACAGATAAGGTGGTTCACCATGGCTCAAAGAAGCTCGACCACAAAAAAGGTCACAAACCTATTCCATTAATTTAACTGTTTAATTCTGTGAACAACATTTTCACAAAAAACTACAACTGATTTTAGGATTTGTCACAGCACTGTATCAATGAAGAAGAAAACAACAATCACAGAGCCACATGGATGATCAGAGTGACTTGTATATCTTGAATGGTTAGTTGATTACCTCATTCATATTTAATAATCTCAATTCATTACTTATGAATTTGATAAAAACCTCATATGACAACTTTATCAACAATCATGTTTGTCACAAATTTGGTTTCCCCTCACCTGTGATAAATTTTAAAATATATGTTCATTTTATACAGCATTATGGAAGCAAAAATGGATGCCAACACCAACAGCCTTTTCTTTAAAAGTACAGGCATGATACGTAATCCTCTTTCATCTGTTATCTTTGAGTGTGTAGTTCATTACAATTTTTATAAACCATTTTCCACTAACAATTAAGCCAATCAATTTTTATCTAAACAAACTTTACTGAACCTAATCAATTATGCAACTGTTACACAATTACAAAACACTTTAACACAGTAAGAGTAAGCACCTAAGAACACACATATAAACTTGACAGAATCACATTTCAATCTAGGCAAAATACTTATAAATACCTGAATGCGGTCGCTTTCGACCGATTATCACTGACTTGGTCAGCCTAGGCATTGACAAAGACTGCGGAAATAAATTAGTAACTTCTCGCTGCACACACAACTTGCCAACCTAAAATCTAGGTTAAGAAAGACATGTAAATCAAATTACAAAGCTGCATATACATAAATAGTTTAAAGAAATCTTATTCATAACAAAAGGATGAAAAACCAAGACATGAAACAAAAACATAAATATTCAGATATAATAAAAGCCATCAACATAACAGGCAAAACATTAGCTCTTTTGACCATTTGGGGGCCAAACATATAATAGTAGTACATTAGCCACATTTAGCACCATCCATCTCTGAACACAGCAAAACAATTCCCCCAAAGTAAAGTTTACATTTGATTAACATCATTTTGCTAGCCAACTGAAATCCAACCCGACCACAAAATCTGCGTTGAAGTAACGCCGGTTCAAACACACCGCGCGCGCGGAACGCCTTGGGGCAACCTGTTCAGGCAGATCATTGGTGGGGGTCTCTGAGTTGTTTCCCAAGGCATTACCGACAGATTCAAAGGACCACCCAAGAGCTGGATCTTCGTACATAGGGGACATAGGTGCCGGCGAAGGGAGCGTAGCTGTGGGGGGGCCTCCCTCAGTCACATAATTCATCAAATTTTTTTGATAACACACCAAACAAAACCCAAGATGAACACAACCACCAACATTCACAGTATGAATATCAGTTTCAGGGAACATGTAAAAACATTTTTGACATTGTCTTATAAGACAACTGCCATCAACACCACCGCCAAAATAAACAACAGATTCAAAGGCCCCATACAGCTCAGAATCCTCGTAAGTAGGGGACATTGGCGGCAGCGAAGGTAGCCAGGGTGTGGGGGCGGGGGCACCATCAATGAGAAAATCCAACTCAAATTTTTGATAACACCAAAAACAAAACCCCAGATGAACAACCCCCACAGTACGCATGTCGGTTTCGGGGAACATGCCAAAGCAGCGTTGACACTGTCTTATTAAACAACCGGCAGACCCACCGCCACCGTATCCAACAAAGCCTGCCACAGTTGCCATTCCTTGTTTCTTCTATGCCAATATGAAAACAAAATTTGATGTAGGGAACTTTAGAAACCTTGATGTTCAGCACCAGGAACTGATCTAAAAAATAAGTGTAGAACTTCTGTTGACATTATTAACAAAGTTAACATTTTTTAGTATCAAAAATAGCCCCATCCGCAAAAGTATTTCGAAGTGTTTAAGGCTTCAAAAGGAAAATTTGGCCACATTCAACCCAAATGTTTTATTGCTTGAACCTCCATTCTCAAATATCACTTGTATTATGAAATGAGTCCCACCTTTGACCATTTTTAGAGACATTTAAAATGATTCTCACCCTTGTCAATTAGAAGTGGTATTTAACATATGAGTAAACTGAAAAGGTTTAAATTAAACACCATGGAAAAATTTTTATTCATGTATAGGGCAGACCAACAAAAAAAAAATAAAGATCAGCCCAAAAAAGTTCAACCCACAACCTAGTGAGACTACTGAGAATTTTGTAGCTAAACTGAAAGACGAAACACTGAAATAGGCTGAAAGTAGATGAAACCCTAACTTCATTATTAAGGAGGGTAGAAATTTTACAACCATTGACTATTGTAACTCACCTAAACAATTAAGCTTAAGTTCACAAAATGTTGATGGAGGCTACAGCAAGCTATACACCAAGACATAAGCAGTTGTGTTTTAGATTGATTTTTCTTCCACCGAGATACGTGTATATATATATATCCTCTAAGTAAAATCAAAGCTATCACATTACAGGGTTTAGAAGATCATATGAAATCTGTAAAGGATCTGAAAAACCAAATTTTTGGTGAAAGAACAGCAAAACGCAATCATTACCTCCACCCAGCCCACATATATCAAACCAAAACACTGTTTCCTTTCTAAAAGTAACCAATGGGGTTATTTTTATCCCAGGAATGTCATCATTAATCCTCAAAAGGTTAATGTGGCTAATTATATACCACAAGGATAACTGACAGGGGTAGATTTACACGGCATGCCCATCCCCTGCACTGTTGTTATAAAATAACCCAATTTCAAATGTATGGGAAAATTGCCTCAATAATTTTGTTCGAAATTTTACAAAACCCAACTTCTTTGGGCTGGTGTATTTTGGAATGAATTATGAAGACATTGCCAACAAATTGTTATCACTTACAATTTCATAAAAACCAAAAAAAATTCACAAAAGAAATTAATGTTTAAAATTTTAAGCAAAGATATAAAACCTGACAAACATTGGTGTGGCATTGAAAACAATTATAATTTTCTATATGGTAAAACCCATTACACAATTGCGTTTCACCGTGAAGTTTTAGAAAGTGAATGCAATGTTGTGAAGTTCTCTTAGTTTCAATGCATTTTTAATTTGTTGTCAATCGACATAATACCAAGGGGTTATCTTATATTCATTATTACCAACGCATATTACAAATACTGAGGTATTATCAAAACAGTGCTTTGGTTTTACTAAGGGCACTGTGTTATTATACGCTATCTGTTATTAGAGCTGCCTAGTACAAAGAACTGCCCTTGTCATGGCAGCAATTCAGGGGGGTGGGTGGGTGTTGGTAGAGAATTACATGCATTACCTGTTAATAGAACTGCCCATGGATGTTTCGTTTAACATTTGCTAATGAAACACACATAATCGGAGTGTACTGCCATATCTATCCTTGTTAATAGAACTGCCCATCGATGTTTCATTTAACATTTACCTCAATTCTAACACTTTGTACATCAAATTTATCAGCTCCTGATGATGTTCTGCATGTTGTGATTTACAGTAAAGTTAAAAATTCATCATTCTTAACCTCAAATCTACATAACCAAATTAAATCACTTTGAACATAGATTTAATGAAATCCATCAAACTCCTAGGTTTTATTAATGACACACGCAGATATACAATAGATGAATGTGCTATTTGGACCAGTTCGGTTTTATACTAATGGCATACGCACATAATCCCTTTTTTAAAGTAAGGTTGACCCTGAAAAATATTCTAATAGTGAAAAATTTTATAATAGGGACTATAAATTCTGGATTCCCAAAAAATATTCTTTCAACTTTATTACTACCAATCAATTTTAACGTTTCCAAACTCGACATAATACTAACAAATATGTTATATTTATTCATTATATTCCTTCTATATTAGATCGATTAAATGTTTTCCATCAGACTCCATGTTTGATATTAATGAATAGGCTTTGTTACAAATACGATTGAGCATGTTAGAACAGTTCGGTATTAACTTGAGTTCTAGTAATATATGTACCCTGTCTAAACTTTTGGTATTAGCGTAACAGTACTATGGTTTTAGCAATTGTATTGTGTTAATGAAAAGTATCTCTTATTAGAGCTGCCTAGTACAAAGAACTGCCCTTGTCATGGCAGCAATTCAGGGGGGTGGGTGGGTGTTGGTAAAGAATCACATGCATTACCTGTTAATAGAACTGCCCATGGATGTTTAGTTTAACATTTGCTAATGAAACACACATAATCGGAGTGTACTGCCATATCTACCCTTGTTAATAGAACTGCCCATGGATGTTTCATTTAACATTTACCTCAATTCTAACACTTTGTACATAAAATTTATCAGCTCCTGATGATGTTCTGCATGTTGTGATTTGCAGGTTGACGATGCCAATCCGCAAAAACTCGCCCTCAAGGATGTCCCTGTTTCTCTTTTTTTTGTGTTGCTAATTTCACTAAATATGATGTAATAATTAGACTTAGGCTAGACTTAGGATGTTCCTGTTCAAGCCGCACCCAGGTATGTTCATCCATACTCATCAGTCTTTAATTTATCCCCGTTGTTGTTTGGTTACACACTTACACATATTATTACGACAAATCTTTTCTATTGGATTACAACCAAAAAGTTTTTGTGTGAAACCGTTTCAGCAGTTTTGGATTGGTGCACACACTATTATATAGCCCCAGTTTTTTTTCAAGAGTTGAAATTCTCAAACAATTTACTCTTCATAGACTCTGTTATACACCCCCGGTTTATTTTCAAGAGGGTTGAAATTATCAAGCAGTTTAGCATTTATAGATTCTATTATATACCCCCTGTAAAATTTTGCAACATTCAAAATTCTCAAATAGTTAAATCTGTTTTTAGTTTCTCAACATACATTAACTTTTTCATAGCATACACTCTCCATAGGGACTTTTTAGTATCGTCCATGCATAGCATATGATTTACTTGGATTTGCCAACTGTCCTATACTCCTATTGCCAAATATCCAAGGCCATTATGAAACACCATAACGCCTTGGACAAAATGATTTGACAATCCATGTATAAGGACACTTTCACTGCATAGTCTGGGTTTAAGAGTGATGTAAAGAGGTAAGCAGCACACAAAATTACCCATAAATATTTTACATTACATCGCAACCATACATTAATATTGGAGTAAAATACATAGACCCAACATAGAGTTCATACATTTATTATATATTTTACATTAGATGGCGTTCATACATTAATATGGAACACACATATTTCAACTTAGATATGCATCATTCAGTAGGATAGGAGGGGGTATCTGCGTTATAAATATCACACTTTAGGTAGTGTGTTAATAGCTAACAAAATACAAAAAAAGGGTAACATTGGAGACGTTGACCACATGTATCGCATCATATCTTTTCTTGATAACATTCTCCACCTTGCAGGTTTTATTTAAGGTCTTCCCCAAAACACTTATTAATATCCAACGCAAACCCCAAACTTATTACTAATCCTTAGGATAGCATTACTTTTTAGATCCCTCGATCTTGATTCCCTTCATCTTTTTGGGTGGCACGTTTTTAGTTGCCTCGGTTGACGATGATTCCCCAAACAGATTCCTCTTGATCCTCTCGGTATCAACTTCCAGGGCACTTCTCTGCTCCTTGTCCAGTAATAATGGACTGTTCGAATTTACCTGCTCTGAAGACACAACCTGGAATGGAGACGTAGGTCGTCAATTGACAGCACCTTAAAATTGATGCCAACATATAAAAAAGAAAAGTGCGTTTACCCTTTCTCCACCACCAAACTCCCTCTTCAACAGATAAAAATCATCCTCCTCCTGTTTAAGCAAACAAACACATTAACATACATAATTCATTGAGGATAAATGCCACAAATACTTGAAACGCTAGAGTGAAGTTTAGACATGGAACCTCTGTTGATGTGGTCTCCGTCACATAGAGTGAGATAACTCTAGGGTCAGTATTCATTCTAAGAACGCTGTAGGTCTGATTACCCTTGAAATTTCTGCTGTCACGTTTATATTGAACGCGGAACAGGGCCTTGATGTCCATCAAGGCATTGATCTCGGAAGGGAAATAATTGGGTCCAAAATTCCTCTACACAAAAAATGAGAAGTTCTTAATGTGTCCCGAAAGGTAATGAGAAAACTTGGCAAAAAGTTTTAACAAAATAACAATTTGACCTTATTTACTTGTTCTTTCAACGACGTAGCAGATCGCCCAATCAAGCACGACACCTCTCTGTCCCAGAGCAGAAAGGACGCGTGCGAAGTTGTATCGACCACTCGAATGTTGACCTTGTACCTACACCAATAATATTATTTAGATCCAATAAAATTAAGTAATGAAAGAGGTTTTTATGAAACAACACCTCAAAACAGCGTCTGAGGAATTGCAAGAGAGGCATTGAAACCCGTCACCATTGGGAGTCACTTTACGGTTACAACCAATGCACGAAACATAAGACCACTCTTTGTGGTTATCAATGCCAGCAATCTCTCCATATATCCAGTGCTTTCCATCCTTATTAAACCATATATACGAAGTCAGTTAAAGCCTGGTTAAAAACCTTAGATTGCTAAAGCCTATATTAAATAAGGGCCTAACCTCTTCCATTTTAGTGAGTTGCTCAATAGTTACCAACTGAATCTGACCCGAACCAATGTCAGCGTCATTTGAGGTATCAGATGCAATTGTGAAGCTCAAGCCTTCCCCACATCTGGAAGCCATTTTTGTTTTAAAGTCGTTGAACTCATCCTCCACACCGTTAAGAATAACCTTGGTTGTATTAAACATGTTGGATACATGCACTTGCCCTGATTTTATTTAAACAAAAAACATTAGCAACTATATTTACTTGCGAAGCAGCATGTAAATATCAAGGAAACAAATACCTTGGTATTTTTTAGCCCTGCAGCATTGAAGCAACATGACTATGGGTTCGCCCGTAGTTAGTTTGTACGACAACAACATATCAACCATAGGACCCCAAAGAGTGCATCCAATGACATTGCCCCTTTTAAAATAGCATTAAAAGTATTAGAGAAATTGTAGTGGTGAAACTGTATGTGAAAAAACTGTATTTACAAAGTTACTAACTCTGTATCTCCAAGGATTAGCTCAACCAATTTTTTAGGGCGATCGTTTTTTAGAATTGTCTTGGGATCCTTGTCATGAACGACTTGTCCAATGATATCTGCTATATGACAAATATAAGTATATTACACAATGGACATAACACGGCATTGATTAGGAACACACAATAACGTATTTACAAACTGACCAATCGCTGCCCTGTCGTCGATAGTGTCTTGCGCTTGCAATGCAGCGAAGGACACCAACGAAAATGTCCTCAAGGGAAACGGAACCTTGATTTCAAATGCCTCACTCTTTTTGAAGAAGCGTAGCCTATAAGCGCTTGTAGTGGTTTTGAAAAACATGAAATTTTCTTCCACCATAAAATTTTTTATAGCATACACACGGCCTTCCCTGAACAGCCCAAAAAATTTTGCAATGAATTGATCAGGGATGTGACTGTGAATCTTAGAACCCTGAAAAAAAAAAATATATTATGATGAAAATAGTGACATGGCATCTTGAATAAAAATGAAAGGTATTTACAACACCTCTTCATCATGGAATATGACTTCCATAGAAGGGGGAAAACCATCATGTGCGGGTTCTCGGTAAACCCTTGTAGCCCGGGCCTTTATGGCCCATGTTGTTTTTGTTTGATCGAGCTGCCTAATCATAGACCACATCCCTACCATTTTTTTCAAATGACTCGCCAAGCACAAAGATGTTTTTTGTGATGTGGATGAGGATTGTGCTTGGACCCCCTCCTATTTATATAGGTTGTTGAGCCCACAAACATTTAATCAAGTAACTATTCCACCACCCATTCTAACCAATAAAATCAAGGAAAATAAAACATGTGATATGGTGTTGTACGTCCAGATCTTGCCAACCAAATTCAACCAATAGGATTATTTTGCCCAAATTAATTGACACAAATATTGGTTGTGGAGCCGGAAACATTAAATCAACTAACTATTCCACCACCCCTCCAACCAATGAGAATAAAGAAAAATAAAAAATGTGATATTGTGTTGTACTTTCAGATCTTGCCAACCAAGTTCAACCAATAGGATTATTTTGCCCAAATTAATTCTCACCAATTTTGGCTGTGGAGCCCATAAACATTAAATCAAATGACTATTCCACCACATAAAGTGATAAATTGATTTGGTAATTGTTTTTGATGTTGTGATGATAAAAGCATGATGTTGACACAAATGGGAGGGAACACTATTCACATAAAAACCTTCTCTTTAGATATTAATAGATGTTTTGGATTATTTAAAATGGTGTTTTATAGCCAAGTGTTTTTTTGCTTTAAATATAATTCTATGAACATGTGGACCCTCTTTGTTTATTTAACTTGAAGTATGTCTTATTAATTCATGTATGGAGCTCTTTTTATTGAAATGAAGTGTGCAAATAGACATTGGGGTTAGGGGGGTGGGGTGGGGGTAAGCAGCTAGCAGCAAAGTACCTTTGAGATCTTCCTCTAAAGGAGGAGGTGCTTCAAACTACAAATGAAACAATTGTTTGATTTGGCGCCAGAACTGATTGTTACACTTTGCGGACACATATTGTTGAGGCATTGTATTTACAATTTTCTTATGCAACTTTTAACAAATTCCATATGTGAGAGTGTGATACTCTCACTGGGGAGGATAAACTGATCCATTTGTATGGTCAGGGTTAGAACTTGATGGACTTGAAATTGCTCCTCTATCACATGTAAATGCCTTTGAACATCACAGCTTTGGTTTTATGGGTGTTTGCCCTAATCTAAGCTGCAAGGGTTCAAATATTTGGACTCTCATATAACATTTTGTTGCTCCCTTTCTGTTATTGTTTGGGAACTTCTCACTCTCTCCACCAATTTGTGGTCTGAAATCATCTTCCAACATTGAATGAATCATTCTTTTGGGACTGTTGGTGCTACAACCTATGAAGCAGATATCGAACATACATATTGATATCTGATTAGAAATCATGGTGTTTATGCATATGTGTTCCATCAAACATCAAAATAAGTAAAAGTGGGTTGATGTTGTTCTATGGATATTATTATATTTAAATGATTTCTTTGTGATCTTTGCTAAAGTAATAAAATACCAAATTCTAATTTTTATATAGAAATTACTTCAAATAGGACTAAAACTATGGCAAAAACTCAAAATAGGACTTGTTATGTATTTTTTCCAAAATAGGACCATAGTGGTCCTATTGGAAACATACTCATTTCTTCCTTCCATTCTTACCCCTCCTTTAAATATTAGTAAAAGATAGCTAAAAGTCATAATTAAATGTTTAATTCATAATAAATTCGAAAAAATTTCAATAATTCGTAGAAAAATAATAAAAAAATTAATAAAATTTTTATAAAATAAAAAATAAGAAAAAAAAAAATTTTTTAATTTTTTTTTTAAAATTAATAAAAAAATAGTAAAACTCCATAAAAAAAATTAAAAAAAATATGGATACGTTTCCCACCTCCTGTACTACCTCCCTGAACCACCACCTCCGATCGGTGTAAAAAATGCCACTTTTTTTTTAAATTCCACAAAAATGGCATATTTCTCTATGAGAATGCCAACATTTTCATTCTGCCAACTTGAATCCTTTTGACTTTTGTCAAAAATATGGCATTCATAATTTTTTTGGCATTTTTTTACCCCGGTGACAGGAGGTGGTGGTACCGCCTCCCTGCACCACCACCTCCGACTGTTAAAAAAAAATGTCATATTTCCTACAAACTTCCATTTTTTTCGGAAAATGCCAAAAATATGGCATATTTCTCTTTGAGAATGCCAACATTTTTTTTCTTCCATCTTAAATCATTCTGAATTATGCCAAAAATATGGAATTCATAATAAATTTGGCATTTTTTCCCCAAATGACTAGAGGTGGTGGTGCTGGGGCGGTATAGGCGGCGGTGACAAAAAAATATTTTTTTGAATTTTTTTTTTTAATTTTTTTATTTTATTTTTATTATTTTTTTTTTTAATTTTTTTTTTAAATTTATTATTATTCAGAATATTTTTATTAATTTTTTGGTATATTTTACGAATTTTTATTATTTTTTATTATTTTATTATGAATTAAAACATTCCAATAGGTATAAGGGTATATTTGTCCAAGACAAACATAATTAGTCCTATGGAAACATAGTTTATTTTTTGGTCCTATTTGTACAAAGTGAATGACTTTTAGTCCTATTTTGATAATTAACTCATTTTTATATGGTACGGCTCTTAGAATTTTAATGGTCATTTGAAATTATTTGGTAAGTAATTTTTTGACTTTCCATTTTCCATCCATCATATAATACACAGTTGGAAGTTTTTAGGCTTCTTCTATATTATCTTTTGGAGTTTAAGGGAGTGTTTGCAATTGCTTCAACTTTAAAAAAGTGATTTTTTAAAGTGATTTTGGGAAAAGTGATTAATAGTAAAAGTTGGTAGTGTTTGAGAAAAAAGTGATTCTGAAAAAGTAAAAGTTGGTAATGTTTGGTAAAATAAGTACTTTTTGTGTAATAGAAAAAGTGAAAAGCAGTTTAAAGCACCCTTCCACCTACTTCCAGCTTTTAGCATTTAAGTGATTAATTTAAGCAGAAGCTGTCATTTGAAAACACTCTTTTTAGCTTTTTTTAAGCCAAAAGCTAAAAAACGCTTTTTTTAAGCAACCGCAAACACTGCTTAAGTATATTGGGTGATGCTTTTTTTGTTCTTCCGCTATTATATTAGCATTAAAACTTTATTTGCATGAATATTTTTTCACATTATTAGTAACTAAACAGTTAACTCTAAAATCTAGATTTATAGCATGTTACTATAGGCTACTGCTATAATTAATTGGTAACACCTTTGTAATACCCAAAAAGTATGTGTGCATTATTAACATTTGATTTTAGTTATTTTAAAATCCCGTGCAATGCACGGGTGCAGGACTAGTGCTGTGTAAGACATTCTAGTCAAAGCGGTTACACTCAAAGGGGTGTAGGACTAGTGTTGTGTAAGACATTCTAGTCAAAGGGATTACATTCTAGTCAGAAGACATGGAATCTCCCCTTTCAGGTTTAGTCTATTAGTTGGCCTCTAGTGTAATGCCGTAATGGTGTACTATCACTCATCCAGTTATCCAAGTACAAGGATATTCCTTTCACCTTCTGTCACCCTCCATAATTATCTCATTACTTTTTTTGCACATTCCATTGGTTCAACACTTGAAGGCCTGTCTATTGCTCCGTAATTTTCTCAAGGGAAGTTTTGACGGTTTTTTGAAGGTACTATGAGTTAGGACCAGATGACCCTCCTTATGCTGCCAAGTTTTATGACTGCTGTGGTGCTGAAAATCCTGAGGCAACTGGGTGTAAAGTAGACTTCCATAGTTCATATGATGATGACATACATGGAGCTTCATAATCTATGTACTTTCTTCAGTCTTCACTGCAAGTTAGAATGATCTGCAAGTAAATCAGTTCTTTTTATATGCAACTTGTTTGTAATGTTTAAGGAGAAAATGTGTAAACAACAGTAGGTCTGATATGTGATATTCCTATTAAGATTACACCAAAACTTATATTTGGAGATCCTATATCCTCCAATTTACTAGTGGTGGACCCAGGCCATGGACCACCGCCTGTAACCGGTACAGGAATTTCCTAGCATTTTTGCAGTTCTGGTTCCGGTCAAATACCAATTGTGGTCCGGTTTTGCTCTGTTTTAAAGAAACAGAATCGATAGAATTGGACCCACTTTGGAGGAGCTGGAAAAATACTCGGGGGTAAGGCCAGTTCTGGTCCGGGTATAAAAGAACAGGTCAGCGGTCCGGTCTTTTACTCAGCAGGTTCTGGCCAGTGTGATCCCGGAACTGGCTCCACGCCTATAGGGGTACCCGCTACAACTGGGAAGTGATGGGCGTGATTGAGTATAGGTTAAACCAGACGGGTAACAGGTAACCAAATTTAATATGGGCTCTTTCCATTCTTTATGCGAAACGAAATTGGGCTGAGTGATATTACAATATAGTGAGTATTTGAGTAACATATATGGGCTGGTCCAGAGAGGGTAATAGCTTGCATTGCTTTCTCTAGGTTTATTCGAGTATTACAGATATGTAGTGCTGAATAGTTGTAGTCTTTCTCTTGAGAAATTGCTGCAGCAGTAGCGGTTTGTATTCGTTCGCTGTGAAGATTGGATATTCAGGCGGGTGTAGATGCCTTAAACATGCTGATGGTCCTTATAATGTAAGACTGATCAAATGAAGATGCCCTAAACACGATTTTGGGCTTAAAATGTGACTATCTAAGAGTGGGAGGCATAGTTGCTGTTAGGACTAAGATTTTGAATTTGAGTTGACCAAATAAATATACTATTTAAATTTGGGAGATTCTCCTAAATAGGACTTTTTTATCATTAAGCCAACAAATATATTAAATCAACAAAATGTTTGTCACTTGGTTGACAATCAGAGAAAAAGTAGGAAACAAAAGGATAAAAAATCTTTTATCTGATGTCCGTGCGACCGCGCCCTTGAACGAGAATTTAAAATCTATCACCTTTGTAGAAGTAATAAAATTCGCTGATCCTGTAAAGAGCGCTAGGCCAATGATAGGCAAACAAGATTTCATCACTTGACGGTCCTGACCTAAATTCTAGAATCTTTCTGCTGGAAAATAAGAACACACTCAAAATAACATGCAATTCGAAAGAAAAACACAAACAAAACAAAACGGAATTAAAACATAATTCATTCATCTTCTTTCGGCCCTACACTCTCTTGCACTCCATGGCGGCGGTTCGGGAGGGGGACGAGCCCGCCGTTCATCCGCCTCAATAGTCATGCTCTGTATCGTTCCAATTTTATCGGATGTCCCCAAAGGGACGCGTCAATAGTCATGCTTTTGTATTGATTGGCGATATCCTTCATTGATATCCCTTGATGTTGAGTTGAACCCAAGCCCCACAACTACTTATCCGCCTTTTCTTTGTCTGCCTTTGCCCCTTGACCAGAAACAATAGGAGAATACGAGCCACGACCGCCAAAGCGCTGCATCCTTAGTCACGAGCCTGCTTGCATGACCAAAATCCACCGACGATCGCTCTTCGTCAATGACGAAAGCGGAAGAACAAAATCCTAAAGAGGGAGAGACCGCCTTCCAAACCTTTTTCGTACTTTGGTAGCAGAATACGACTCATGTATCTCGATTCCTAAACTTCTATCAATCTCCAGCAACAGATAGCCACTTAGATTCGGTGATTCCGCCCAATCCCTAATCCGGAAGGACGAATCCCCATCGTTAGAAGCAAATCGCCCAGAGACAGAGTGACTGTGATGATTCCGATAGCTAACACCCACACGAAAGGCGGAACTCTGAAGTCTGAAGGTTGACTACCTAATGGCGGCTTCAACCTCTACGGTTAATTTTTCACTTTCGCTCTTCATACAATCATCCATTCTAAACATTTTAAACATATGGTAATTTAAATCTAATATAACTGGTGTCAAAGGAGAAAGTAAGGTGTGAGCTCAGTTAAGGAGTGCAAGGAGAAAAACTGAAGAGAGAAAAAGGAAAGCAGGTTAACGATAAAGAAAAAGATTAAAAAGAAAGCCCCTAAATAGGACTAAATAATATGATAATTGCAACAATAGGAGTTTTATGTTTAAGTTCCCAAAATAGAACTAATTCTTCCTATTCTACTCTTTCTTTTGTCCTTCCTAATAGGATTTTTTAAATAATCATAATGAAACATAAAAATATTAAAATAAAAAATCGAAAAATAAAAAATATAAAGACCTCAACCATCACCTCAGCCACCTGGCAATACCGCCACCTCGGTCGCCGGAAAAGATTGCCAAGTTGGGGGAAAATGTCATTTTTATGGCATTTCAGAGAAATGTGACATTTTTTACACAAGATGGCATTTTTTTCCAGCGATTGAAGGTGGTGGTGTTGGGCGGTGGAGGATGCGGAGATAGTGGCCTACATATTTTTTTAAATGTTTTTAGGTATTTTATTTTATTTTTTAGTTCTTTTAACTTTTTAAAATTACTTTTTTTAAAAACTTTATTTTTTCTCGATTTTTTATTAATTTAAAACATTTTTTACGACTTTTTTATGTTTTTTATTATGAATAAAATTATTATTTTTTGTATTAATAAATATAAATAAATCTATTAGAAATTATAGGTTAAGGGTAGAATAGGAAGAATAGACATATATTACTCCTATTTTGGAAATAAAAAGAGTGTACTCTTAATGCGAAATTTTGAACTACTTTTAGTCTCGTTTATGGCTAGTAGCCATTTAATTTTTTGTACTCCCCCGGGCCCTCTAAAATAAAATCATCTATTTTTCTTATTCGGCAGCGAATTTTTTATAAATGTACTACTTTAGGAAACAGTAACTCAGTTAACTTTAGTAATAATTTCATTCAGTAAAAAGGCATTTATGGAACAAAAAGAAATTAATTTCTTTGAACATCAAATTAAGACCTTCTCTAAGGGATGGAGACACTATAAAATGTTTACACATTTTAAATGTTAAGTCAATCTTGTACTCTTGTGTTCCCTAAGAGCAACCCCAATGCACGATGTCTAGTGTAGATTTAGTGCGTCAGCTCATTAAAATTAGACAGAGTACGTATATTTGCTCCTCCAATGCTACTAGTCTTTCGCTGACATGGCAAAAAAAAAAATCTAAACACTGTCAAGGTTAACGTCTGAATGCAGAAAGCCATCAAAACATGCTGACTGGACAAAAAATAGGTGTGGCTCACCAAAATAACTTGCCGTCCAATTGCCGAAATTGACCACAAATCGTAAAATATAGAGGCAATCAGGCAAACCAAAAAATTAATCCGTGCCGGTCGGTTTGGAGAAACTCCCAGAAACCATTCTCTTCTCAAGATTTTCAAATTATCGAAGTTTGGTTCTCTCAAATCAGGGACGAATTCTGGTTTTCTCAAATCCTCGAAGAAGCCTTGTTTGACATGTGAAATTTATTTTTCCCCTTCGATTTCTGGGAAAAATCAAGTCATTCATACTCTGATTTTAGGTCATCCTTGTACCTTGTAGTTGCTGCCGCATGAGGACAATTAATTTTTACTTATCGGACAAGTGGGTGAAGAATTTGGCGTTATTGATTTAGATTGTTTTGATGAATCTAAACAAATTTGAATATTCTTAATCCATTAAAGATAAATTGATGTTTTGTGTTGTCAAAGAATATTAAAGATGAATTGCTTTGCTGAATTGATGTTCTGCGTAGTTGAAATTGGTGAAGAGATGGGAAGCTTCTTTTTGCATCAATGGCCGCCGGTATAATTTAGTACGATTATTATTTTTAAATGACTCCGTATTAAATTCCGACACCAAAATTGGGCCGGTGAGACAGTATGCATTGGAGACAATTTTTATAGTTTAATATCTGGTCGTTGCACTTCCTAATATGTGTACTAGAAAGCCCATTATTTATTAGCCATTTGGCATAATTTTTTAAGACTAGACATTCAAGCATTGCGGATGCTCTAAACTCTTTCCCAATTGTGGTGTGAATGTTGACTTGTTGATAGCTGTCACATTTCTCAAAGAAGCATATTGACCTACCAGACCAAAATACGTATCATATATGTATTGTATTTGAGATTTGCACAATGTTATTTGAAGAAGCACAATTGCCACGTGCTTTAAGGTTCAAAGGCGCAAAAGTTTGAAGGAATTATATGTGACTTCATAAAAACTACTCTTCAAAGTGGGTCTAAAGCTTGTGTTAGTTTATAGAGGAGAAATTTATTTTATTTCATATATTTATTTTTGCAAAAAAAAAAATATTATAAAAGAAACATAGAAAAATACAACTGCTAATGAGAGAAGAACAAAAATTAGAGGGAAAAGCTAAAGACAAAAGCAAAAAATCAATATATAGAAAGCTTTTATTCGTTCTTGGTTAGCCTTGTACCTCTTCTCGGGATCTTAATACGGTGCCAAAAGGGATCCCCGAGCGATCTAATAATTCTCGATGCGTTAAACCTGCGCAAAAATGAACCAGAAAGGGTTTGGGTTGGATTAAATTTTATATCCTGCCTCTCGATCGAGTGCCACTCAGAAGTAATTTTCGTTTCACCTAAACACTATCGTGATTAATTTCTTTGTAAACATGCAAATCAGATTGCAATAAAGTCTGAGAGAGAGAGATAAGTTATACTCAAAATCAAAATCTCTAGGGTTTATCAGACAGATGCTAGTATTAACGATATGTAAAATAGTGTTTGGTTAACCGCGCAAACTATACAACTCAAGCATCAGGACACCACCATAAGCTTGCAATTCAAAACAAGACAGCGAGGTGCTCTTTTTCTGCTTGGTGTCAAGCTTTCTTAATTACAGCTCTAGAACTCATTTTAGATCCTTAAACACACAGACATATCTAAACAATTAAGCTTCTGCTCTTTCTTAATTTTTGATCACTCATTGTCTCATTCGCGATATTAGTGCTTTCAATACATGGTTCAGAAAACGCAATATATCGTTCCAACATGAAGTTTGATGCAAAACTATACACGGATTACTTACACTATGCAAAATCATATCAAATCAAATTGTTCCAAACCAAACTAAAACACATGCAGTTTGATACTCCGTAACATATTTTCCAAACCGTATGAAATTAAATCAAACCGAAATGGCAAAATCGAGAAAAATCGAGTCAAACTAAAGAAATTCAATAAATATCTTTATACGGAGTATATAACTATAAAATAACAAATGCAAACCAAACCAAACGGAAAGATAGTACGGAGTATGATATTAGTTTCGTAATCATTCTTCCAATGTGAAAGTGATAAAAACTGAACCAAAACCGATATCACTCGATCGGATGCCCAAAGAAAAAGAATGATTATCAATTGAGAAAAACTTCTAAATTCACCTCATTTCCGCTTAAGTATACCATTATTGCCAGATCATCATTTTATACAGAGTATTTTATAGCGGTCACCCAAATAGGTTCTTAAATTAGAAGCAAACTAGGCATGTGGACTTTTTAAATTGCACTTATCTTTTTCTAGAATCCCTAAAAGGCTACTTATTTCATAGATGTATGCATGTATACAATTGGTATACGCAAAGTCAGCCTATCCCATTGGATTACCTCCTCCGTCCATTCGATTTTGGGGTGTTTGGCATTTAATAGTTGCCTGTTAGTGAACTACAGGTTATGTTAGCGGAGTGTCAATAGCGGGATTTAATCAGCGGGTTTGATTAGTAGAATAAGTTGGCGGGTTGTCAGAAGAAAATTGGTCAAAAACGTCGTATTTCAAAATGTTAATCCAAAACTTTCATATTTGCAGCGTTTTCATTTCAGCGGTTCGTCCAAAAACGCTAGTACCGAACAACTATTTAACAAATAACGTTTTCATTTATTAAAAACACTAAAAGTGTCAAACCACCATTTTTTGCTGAAACGTCATTTACCGAACATCCCCTTTATAAAAAAAGAATCTGATTGTCCCTAGAATTTTGCAGCTTTATCATTAAACTAAGCAATTTATGATTCTGTCATTTGTCTCTATTAGACACAAATCTAAATCACACAATTTTTGTTTTAATCTGAAGTAGACTGGGTGCACCCCAAGGGATTTAATTTTTTTATGCTAAAACAAAGTGTGTTTTGACATGAAGAAGTTAGGCAGTAAAAGACGATGATACCCAGTGGGGGAGGGGCATGTGGAGAAAAAACATTGATGTGACGGAATCTAACAGTTTTTTGTGTCTTTATGCAGAAAAAGCACCCGGCTTCGATGGATGGATCCACGGTTCCTTGCTTTATTTTTATTTCTTTATTTTTCCTCTTCTTTTTCAGTATTTATGGGTTTTGTAAAGAAAAAAATGCCACCATTCCTTAGTGGACCCCTCTTTTCTTTTGACTTTTTTTTTTACAGAATTTGACCAGGATTACGCTCTAGTTTTATACCGAGTACCATATTGTTCATCGTCAGACGGCACGTATAATTAACAGATTAATTAATAAGAAAAAAAAACTTGTTGAACACATTTTATTTTTGTACACACTTTTACCCACTTGAAAACATTTGCCTATGAACAGACTCTTTCAGCTGAATGTAAAGTGTGTATACCAAGAATAATTTCTGATTAATCATTAGTTAAATGTTCATCTTACGATAATAATTATGCTTGTGATATTTCTGAAAATTTTCATCACCTATGAAAAAATATCAAGTAAAGATTTATTTAAGTCCGAGTGGGTAATTTAATGTAAAAATTTATATACGAATTGATATAAATTTTGTTTTTTAGAAACAAATATTAATGAGACAACTTTTAATATATTAAAATTATGTCAATAAAAATGCATCAGATATGGGCGGATTAATAGTGAAATTATAACTATTTTAAGTTGCAAATGTATAAGTGTGTAGAGAGAACTGTCTTTCTTTATACAAATTAAAAAATCAATTCATATTATGCGTTTGCAAGAATGTCATTACAACTATTTATTAGATTGAATTTTTATGTTCGTTTTAATCGTGTTTAAAGTTTTAAAGATGCTAACGTACAAGTAAATTTCAAAGATATTATTAGAAAGGATTCAAACCCTTATCCATTTAGAAAAAGTACAGAATAAGTTTCATTACAGTGATTGCACTTAAAAATTATAGTAATATTAACTTAATACTCCTCCTGTTCGTTAAAATCAATTTTCCTTTAATTTTTTCATTGTATAATTAAGTTTGCCAATTTGTGCAAACCTCAATCACAAAGTTTTTACTTTATCAATCCCCATATCAACTAAACTTGGCCAATTTTGAGGGACAGAGGGAGTAACATATTAATACGAATTGTAAATTCGCTTATAAATATGTATTTACGAAGAATTATACTATCTATATGGAGCAATTCCAATTGGAAAAGACTCATAGGAGAGAAATTAGAATGAATCAATGTTGAAGTTAATGAGAGTTGAAACCACTTTAGCCTATCTAATACTCCGAGCCCGTTTGGTAGCACGAAAATCTGCTGATTTGGATGATTCTGATGAAATTTATGAAGCCCTGGCTGAAGTGGCTGCATTGGCTGATTCTGCTGATTTAAAAAAAAGTATTTTTAAAATATATTTTATTAATAAAATAAAGAAATTTTTTTTATGTAAAAATAACTAAAATGACCATATATAGTGACTTCAGCCAATACAGACAGAAAAGTCATTCCAACCTTACTTTTTCTGCTTATTACACCATTCAGCTCGCGAAAGTAAAAGTTACGTGTTTGGTGAAAAAGTTGGCTGATAAGCCGAAAAACAGTGTTGCCAAACGGCCTCTCCGTAAGTAGTAAAACTTTAAACACTTTTAATTTTAGACTCGTCTAATAGGGGTTAAGATCGGATACAAAGCATACCTCTCATACAAAATACAAATTCATCTCATCCGGCCAAACTTACAAAATCAATGGTAACAATTTATTGGGCCACTAATAACCATTCGTTAGTGGGGATGTAATCCGTATTTTATTTCAACTCCATGTGGTTAGGTAACTTTGGAGAAATTTTAGGATCTTCCAAATTAATACATGGTTGATCTCATTGAAATGAATGGCTAGGATTAATTTGCACT
This sequence comes from Cuscuta epithymum, assembly GCA_945859915.1. Classification (NCBI taxonomy): domain Eukaryota; kingdom Viridiplantae; phylum Streptophyta; class Magnoliopsida; order Solanales; family Convolvulaceae; genus Cuscuta; species Cuscuta epithymum. The sequence continues at coordinate 142,150 of CAMAPF010000299.1, read as the reverse complement.
TTGTAAATTAAGATGACTTTGTATGTGATCCTAAATCCGTCTAATAGATAGTATTAGATTCTTGATTTCATCACTAATCTTAAGAGGCCGCTTGGCAACATAATTTTTCGGCTTATCAGGCTTATCAGCTAACTTTTTTACCAAACACACAACTTTTGCTTTCGTGTGCTGAATTGTGTAATAAGCAGAAAAAGTAAGGTTGAAGTTACTTTTCAGGCTGTATTGACTGAAGTTACTGTAGATGATCATTTTAGTTATTTTTACATATATTTTTTTCTTTATTTTATTAATAAAATATATTTTAATAATAATTTTTTCTTAAATTAGCAGAGTCAGCCAATGCAACCATTTCATCCAGAAATTCATAAATTTCAACAGAATCAGCCAAATCAGCCGATTTTCATGCTATCAAATGGATTCTTAAATTTCATATCTCATACTCCATAAGTCACCCAGAAATGAGTAACTTGCTAGCAGTTGGACCTAACATATTTTCAACGAGTTTAATAATTAACTGCCGCCAATTTGTAGCAGTATTCCGTACCAAGTATTCTTGCTAATAGAGGGAGCAGGATCCTCACTCCAAAATAAAAAAAAAAATGATTTCTCTGTAAATTCTTCATTCACATCACTTCTTTGCATCCTGCTTACTTTCTGCTACCATACATCCTACAAATCTTTTTTCTTCTACAAGACTTCGACATTTTATTATAATTACACAATTTGAATTGATTGATACAACCCCCCACCAGAATATAGAACTATAACCCTCTAAATATCATACCACAAAGCTGGTCTAATCGTCAATCTGGGTTGTATCATGTCCTCCTCCTGCTCCACTACAGAAACAACCTAACTCTTTCCAGGATTTCAGCATAATAAAGCATCTACACTTCCCCTTCTTCAGAACCACCTCTCCCATCTGCTGCTAATCCAGTAAACTATCTGCTCCCCACTATCACCATGTCCACCAAGTCCAAGTAAGTGATTGTTTAAAAACCCAGATCTGATTTTTCTGTTATTACCTTTTATTGTAAACGGCAGCTGTTGTTTTTGGATCTGATGCTTTTCTTTCACTGCAATTTCTGCAAAAACGCACGTTTAGTGAGTAAAACAGCCCAGAATTCATGATTCTGTTGTTGGGTAGTGAGTGTAGGAAAAAAAATTCAATCTTTGGACTTTTTTGTCAGCATTTCTTTGTTTAATTTGGATCTGGCAAGAGTGTGTGTACATACATGTACTAAAAATGCCATTTCGGTTGTGGGTTTTTGTTGTTTGAACTTTGGTTTCAGATCTACACTGCCAGAAACCCCAAAGAGTAAAGTTTCACCTGCAACTCCTAGGGGTGGGGGTAAAGTGAGCAGGGGAGCATCCAAGTTTGATGCTGACTCGCCTTTGCAGAACTTGCGCTCTTCAGTTGACAAGTCTCCGAAACCGGTTGCTCCTAAGGCTTCTTCTGCGGAGAGGCCTTCCACTAAGCTTGCCACTCCACCTGATGTGAGTGCTGTCAGTTTCACTGTGTCCTGCTGTTGATGTTTTCTTGTTTCTTGTCTGTCTATCTGCTGTGAAGTGTTCAAATGAGCTCAAATCCAATATTTTGCAATTTGTGCTTTGTGAGCAGAATCATGGCCTGTTCGGTAAGGTCCATTGTTCTAAAAATCGGCCTAGGCGGACCGATTAATCGGCCTAGGCGTCCTAGTCGGCCCTAACTGTAGAGGCCGAATCGGTCTAGTCGGCCAAAAAATCGGGCTAGTCGGCCTAAAAATCGGCCTAGTCGGCCGCCTAGGCGCTAGGCGCCCCTCAACCGCCCGACTAGCGCCTAGCGAGTTTTAGAACAATGGTAAGGTCTAATAATTAGTTTTGTAAAAAGATAAGTGTCCAGTAACATCCTTTTTTGGCAAATAAGCCGAAAGTCAAAACCTGCTTACTCTATAAATGCACTCATAATTGTAGTTTAAGGTTTTCATAAATGCACTCACAATTTAGCTCGAATGATACGGAGTATTAGGGAGTACTCCGTAATATTTATCATATGGAGTATTCAGAATATTATTCACAATTTATAGGATTACAGAGTAGTTTCTGAATATTTAAAGTTTAATTATTAATACTGATGTATACGGAGTATATGTCAATGATCTTTATTGTAAACTGAACTCGAAACTTTAAAACCAGACGTATGGCGTAAAATATTCCTAAGTATGTAGTGATTATTTGCCTAAAGTAGATGTTACCAAAAAGCTTTCTCATTCCCAAAAAGATAATTTCTTACCCAAATAAGAGTCCACTTGGTAGTGCTGAGATTGATCAAATTTCTGAATCAAGAAAAATATATGGAGTATTTAATTAATAAAACACATAATTTTTCAATGAAAAACTAAAATTATCCTTTTCATCAAATTCAGCCAAAAAATCTCAATCTTATTTATTTTGATTATGAAAAATTTGTCATACAAATAAAAGATTGAGTTTTTAGTGAAAAAATAAGCCTGTTGATTATCAAACTGCCTTCATATGGTTGAATGGCTACACAGTCTTCTGGAAAAACTGCTCAGAATACTGTTGATGTTCTTGTCTACGCTCTTACAGCATTCTCTGTTACAGAACTCTTAGCAAAAGGTTTAACAATTTGATGAACATCATTGTACCTGCTGATAAAACTTATATGCTGAGCTGAAATGTTGAGTTTCTGTTTGATTTTGGTTTCTCAGAAAAAGCCAACTCGAATACTGAAGCCATCAGAGCTCCAGACAGAACTCAGTCTTGCTCAGGAAGATCTCAAGCAAGCCAGGGAGAAGATAGCGTCCGTAGAGAAGGACAAAGCCCAAGCTCTTGATGATCTCAAGGAAGCAAAGAGGTTAGCAGATGAAGCAAACGAGAAGCTTAGGGAAGCTTTGATAGCTCAAAAGCGGGCGGAAGAGAACTCCGAAATCGACAAGTTCCGTGCTGTGGAGATGGAGCAAGCCGGCATCGAAGCTGCTCACGAAAAAGAGCAGAAATGGGCGAAAGAGATCGAAGCAGTGAGGAATCAACAAGCGTTGGATTCGTCTTCTCTTCTGTCCATCACACAGGAGCTTGACCTGGTCAAACACGAGCTCGCCGTGACGAACGATGCCAAAAACCAGGCTCTCTCCCGGGCAAACGAAGCCAGTAAAGTCGCCGAGATTCACGCTGAAAATATCAAAACCCTAACTGCAGAGTTGGCGCGCGTCAAATCAATGGTGGATTCCAGATCTGAGATGAATCTCGAGATAGAGACTCTCCGAGAAGAACTCGAGAGAACAAAAAATTACGAACTGGAATTGATGGAGAAAGAGGATATCTTAGAGAAACTCAAAGTTGATTTGGAGGCTTCGAAGATCGCCGAATCATATGCGTGCAATTTGGTGGAGGAATGGAAGAAGACAGTTAATGCATTAGAGCTCGAGACTGAAGAAGCGCATAGAAACGAGAGGTCTTCATTGGAACATCTAGAATCTTCCATGAAGCAATTGGAAGATAGAAACGAATCGCTCCACAAGGCAGAATCTGAAATTGCTTCTCTCAAAGAGAAGATTATGTCATTGGAATCCTCCATTGAAAGAAATAAAGGAGAGCTCGAAGAATCAGAATATCACCTTAAGATAACCCAGGAAGAGGCCTCTGAGCTTGTGAGAAAGGTCGAATCCCTTAGCTTCGAGCTAAACATCATAAAGGATGAGAAAATTCAAGCTTTGATGAACGAAAAACTAGCAGCCGAGAGTGTCGAAAAGCTGTTGGAAGAAAAAGATAGACTTCTTGAGGACTTGAAGAATTCCAGGGAGGAAGAAGAAGCAAGCAAGAGAGCTGTGGAGGATCTGACATCAGCTTTGCATGAAGTCTCTTCGCAAGCGAGAGAAGCCAACGAGAAGCTGTTGTCCAGCCAAGAAGAGACTAAAGAGTATGAAACACGGATTGAAGATCTGAAGATAGCACTGAAAAACACAAATGAGAAGTATGAAGATATGCTTGGCGATGCAAAGCAAGAAATTGATTTGCTCACAAAGACTGTTGACCAGTCTAAGCAAGACTATGATATCTTCAAAGCTGAGCAAGAGGAAAAGGAGCGTAATTTGATCACAAAAGCCGAGGAAGCAAGTTCTTCAATGGAAAAAGAAATTGATACACTTGCAAACTTATTAAAACACGCACAAGAAGAAGCTTCGAATGCAAGAGAAAGCGAAGCAAATTTGAAAACAAGCTTGAGTGAGACCGAGCGTGAGGTCATCTATCTAAGGGAGGTTCTCAGGGACACTAAGGCCGAGGGCATGAGACTTATGGAGTCTCTGATGGAGAAAGAAACCGAACTGCAAAGTATTCTGCAGGAGAATGAGGAGCTTCAAATCCGAGAGGCAATGGCATTGAAGAAGATTGAGGAATTGTCCTTAATGCATGAAGAAGCTTTGGCTAGAAAACAAGATGGAGAAGACGGAGAGCTTACAGAGACTGAAAAAGATATTGATATGCTCCAACCAGATGTAGAACAAAATGGTGTTGCAGAAGAAAAACCTACGCTAAAGGAAGAAGTTCAAGAAAATGAAGTGGCCAGAGGTGAACCCCAAGATGATAGTAATGGAACTGAAGAACTTGAAGTGAAAGAGAGTGTGAGGGAAGAAAAGAAAGATAACGGTTGTGTAGAAGAAGGTGAGTTTGAAAGGCAGGAGAGCTTCCAGTTTGGGGAGAAAGATTCAAGTCCAGAAAGAGTGGCTGAACCAGAAAAGGATCCAGAGCAAAAGGAAGAGGTGTGTGAGAAGAAGTATGATCAGCCAAATGGGCTAAAATCATCAATAGAAAAGCATGACAATAATGTGATTGCCTCTCCGGGAACGCAACAAAGCCCAAAGAAGAAGAAGCCTTTGCTAAGTAAGTTTGGAAGCTTTATGAAGAAGAAAGGTACTGTGAGCCAGAAGTAACAGACTTACAGACCTTTAGTAGATCAGATATTATGGATTGGAACTATTTGCTTCATGCTTTTTTATTGTTCAAATTCGATTTGTTTCCTATTACTTGAATCGGCATTAAAAATGGGGTAGAAACCTCTAGTGGTCTTGTTTTTCTTCTGCTGATTTGGGTATTTTCTTACAGCTTATTTCTCAGTATGATATGTCATGTTTAGGAGTGTGTCCTTAGTGTGATTATATGCCTGTTGTATCAGTATATTAAACCCTTCAAACGAAAGATATTTGATGTACTATGGTCTATGTACTTCTTACATCTACTTAATCCAAATTTGATCCTAATGGCTTGTGCTATGGTTTAACAGTTGCCATCAGATCGATATTCGAATAATTACAAAATTAAAATTATAAAGTATATCTACAATAATTTTAGTCACATCTTTGTTCAGAATTTTTCTATTAATCACAATGCAACTATGAAGCACGGATACTTCGCTAGGGTAGCGTATCGGCGTATCCGATACGTTCCCGTATCCGATACTCTAGGATACCCGTACCGTACGTTCCCGGGCCGTATCTGCAATTTTTAAAAGTTTCCATTTTTTTTTGTAATTTTTTGAAAGTTTCCGATACTCGTATCCTGACGGATACCCGTATCTACTTTTAAAAAAAACTCAAAATTTACATAATAAAATTCTAAAAAAAATGAAAATCTAAAACTACATTTTACTTGGTAATCAAATAATGGGCCTATATGGCTATATCCGAATTAAGTCATTAACTCATACTCCGAATTGGATACTTGCACTTTTAATTTCAAGATTGTAGTTGTTTGACTTATTTCTCATTTTAAATTAATGACTTATTGACTATATTTATATTTCGAGATGACTAGTGTATATGAGAAATATTATGAATTTATTACTAAGTATCTTGAAAAAGGAAAATGCTTCAAAGCAATGAATAGGTAGACATCATAGGATATTATATGTGTGTGTGTGTATATATATATATATTAAAAAAAATCTATTTTTAATATTTATAAATAGACCCCTATAACTTTTAGTATTTGTAAATACACCCCCATAACTTTTAATATTTATAAATATGGCCCCGTATCCGTATCCTACCTTTTTTGGTTTTGACGTATCCCCGTTTCCGCGTTTCCGCGTTTCCGCGTACCGGTATCGGTGCTACATAGCAATGCAATATTTTAGGAAAAACTCATAAGAAATCGAATTTATTTGGGAAAAGGATCAGATAGGCCCTTGAGCTTACATAAAAATGTCAAATAAGCCCTTATATAGGAGGTTCTGTCCGACCGTTGCCATTTGGGGCAGTTTCCAGTGGAATTTTTTGATGAAGTTTTGTGAGCATCTTATTCATTAAGTCTAGTCTACTCATACCAAATTTCAGCTAAAACTTCAATCGAGAAGGCATGCATTCAAATGAATTCTTGAAGATAATTGCGCTTTTAACTGCACAGTTATCTTCAAGAATTCATTTGAATGTCTTCCCGCACAGTTGCGGTCCGGTCCGGTTCCCGGGCCGGTCAGACCGGAACCGGGCCACCCCTAGGCTGACCTTGCCTTGAGAGTTGGCATTTAGAATCTTTTGCTCAACCATCTATTTAGGGAGTGTTTGCAATAGCTTAAAAAAAAGCACTTCTCAGCTTTTGGCTTAAAAAAGCACTTATTTACCAAACACTTCCAATTTTTACTTTTTCTCGGCTTGCGTGTGAAAAGTGCTTTTCCCTTTTCTATTACACAAAAAACACTTATTTTACTAAACACTACCAACTTTTACTTTTCAAAATCACTTTTTTCTCAAACACTATCAACTTTTACTACTAATCACTTTTTCATTACATCTCCAAAAGTGCTTTTTTTTAATCAGAAGCAGTTGCAAACACTCCCTTAATACGGAGTAATAGACTTTAATAACATATTAATCATGTTTTAACTTAAAGGAATTCGACAGGGCTACCAAAATTAAATTATGAAAGTTCTCGAAATATGAGTAAAAACGCTTTGAAACTCTATGTTAGGATTGTCATTTTTGTATTCCCTAAATATGAGTAATTATTGTCAAATTCAAAAATAAAAACATATATTTAAGAATAAAAACATGTTACTTCTATTTTGAAATTTTCTCTAAACGTTTATATTTCCATTTAGGCCATTTTTATTCCTATTTGCATGATACGTCAGGGCTAAGAAAAAAACTAATGAAAAAAGTTTCTTGAGTAGAAGTGAAAATAACATAAAATTTTAAAATATGATTATTATCTTTCCCCCGAATGTGAGTAAGTTATTTTCATTCAAAAAAATTGGTTCTAAACCTTTGCTGCTATCATATTGCAACATTATAAACATGTTTTAGATATGACAATAAATCGTGACACTCCTATTTATGAATTAAAAAGTAAAAATATAGAGCTTCTAATATTAACTCCAATTTTGAATTTGTACGCAAATTAAGAAAGTGAAAATTATGTGATTGAAAATTATGCAGTGGAGAGAAATAATATAAATCACGAACTCCTTGCAATAAAAATGATGTTGATTTTGAGACTGGTGATAACATAAAGAATGGAGATGATATTTGGACAAAAGGAGTTATAATTTTGGAAAATGTTTTTGGTAAACAAAATGTGTACACATGTCTGTCCTTCGAATAAAATTTGTCTGTCACAGACAATTCATTATGAGTTGTCTGTGACAGACAAATTTTCTCCGAAGGACACACATGTGTACACATTTTGTGTACCCCAAGCAAAATTCTATAATTTTTTGGTGATTCTATGGTACCCTCGCTCAAGGTACCATACATGGTCCACAAGGATCAATTGCAATTGAATAATTAAAAGCGATAATTTGACTTTGCACTCCGCTTTTTTGGTGATATTGGACTTTGCACCACATTTTAAAAAAAATTAGACTTTTCACCATATCTCGGTTTCTTCCCTAAAATGTCTTTGCCTTTGCATCCCATTCAGGAATTAATCTTCACAAAATGTTGCATGATAGGGGAAAAAGTCTAAAAGTTTTGAAAATGAGGTACATAGTCTAATATCACAAAAAAACGGAATGCAAAGTCAAAATATCCCTAATTAAAATACTTCATCTGATCTTAAATAAATTTCATAGTTTGACTTTACGATTTTTAAAGAGAGTGGAATTTTCGCTTTTGACTTTCCCAGCATGCCCATACAAAAAGTAGATTAGGAGCTCGTTTGGTAGCATGAAAATCGGCTGATTAGGTTGATTCTGCTGAAATTTATGAAGTTATGGCTGTTATGGCTGATTCTGCTGATTTAAGAAAAAATTATCTTTAAAATATATTTTATTAATAAAATAAAGAAAAAATTATACGTAAAAATAGCTAAAATGGTCATCTACAGTAACTTCAGCCAATACAACCAGAAAAGTAATTCCAACCTTACTTTTCTGCTTATTACACAATTCAGCGCGCAAAAGCAAAAGTTACGTGTTTGGTGAAAAATCTGGCTGATAAGCCTGATAAGTCAAAAAACAGTGTTGGCAAACGACCTCTAGGTGTAATGAGAGAGAGAGAGAGAGAGAAAATGGGTGTAAAGTACGGATTATGTAATAAAGTAAGAGTTTAATGGTAAGTGTACATTAAAAAGTTGCCAAAAATAGAAGTGCGAAGTTTATTTTGAATCTACCCAAAAAGAAAAGTGTGAAGTTTATTTAGGAACTGAGGGAGTATAAATAAACGGTGAAATAATAATAATAATTATTTCAACAAAATGAATGATAGCTAAAATAATCTCACTTTTATATGGGTACATGCATGACAATCACCACAATAAATATTACAGATGTATAATTAAAATAAAAGTTGTTTTAAAAAATGCGACCTCATATGTAGGATGTTTTCTTTTGGACTGAAATTTTTTGGTCTGGTCTGGTCTAATCTGGTCTTGTCTGGTTTGGTCTGGTCTGAACTGGTCTGGTCTGGTAAACGTCTGGTCTCTGTGTATTTTATAACTACGGAAGTCTGGTCTGGTCTGATCTGGTCTGTTCTGGTCTGATCTGTCCTGGTCTGGTCTGGGACTGAAAACAGTCCAAAAGAAAACATCCGTAGTGATTATAGTAGTAACTTAATCATAATAATATTTTTTAATTTTTATACTTAAATAACTGTGAGTCTATATTAATTATTAATCATATATTTATAATTAAGTTTTATATTAATTATTAATATTTTGAAAAAAAAAAACACTATTTTTTATTTGCTCGAATAGAGTATAAAATAAACGGTGAGAAAGTGTATAGCGTTAGTTTTCAGTTATTTGCACGTCTAGAAAACACCACCTGACCCATAAAGAGGAAATTACCAAAACACGGGCTTTTGGAGTCTGACAGGCCAAAACACGGGAGTTAGGATTAGGTTACCAAAACACGGGAGTCGGATTTCCCAATTCCGACTAGGGTGATTTTTAGGGTTGGTCTCTAGTCGGATTTCCCAATTCCGACTAGGTATGTTATTTTTTTAATTTTTAGAAATCCTGCCAACTTCATTAAACCAAACAATAAATAAATAAATAAACCTCTAGTCGGATTGCCCAATTCCGACTAGAGGATAATGATATTTTTTAATTTTTCAATGTTCGGGCGACGTGTTTAATTTTATAGAAATTTTTGTTTGCCTATTTTAAATGCTATCAGAATTAAAAAGTAAAAAAAAAATTGATTTTTAAAGCTGTCGGATTTCTGAAATCCGACTGGGGTATTTTTATAGAAATATTTATATGCCTTTTTTAAGTGCTTCCGAATTAAAATGTAAAAAAAAAAAATCTCCCAGTCGGATTGCCCATTTCCGACCAGGGGGTGTTGTTTGGAAATATGTTGTTTTATTTTAAAAAAGATATATAAATTAAATTTTAAAAATTACATTGTTATTTTAAATCGAGAAATATAAACGTATTTTATTTTATTTTCGAGAAACTCACAATCGCACATTGCTTATCACAGCACTAGTAAAGGCCACATTCGATAAAGTCGTCCAACTATTTGCCGATCGACGAAATGCGGGGATAATGTAGCACCAAGCTGGATTTTTGTATCCACAGAACATATGGAAGGCTGTTCTTGAGCGGTCACAGCGTAGGTATCACACAACTATTGTCCCGCACAATCGAACAACGGGAATTTACTCTGTAGCTATTACTTCGCATGATCCAGTGACCATCGATCTGTCCAGGCAGGAATGTACATGCGGGTATTGGAAGCAGAATGGGCTGCCATGTGTTCACGCGTATGCGGTTTGTCGGTTTTTAAAAATAACCGTAGACGGCCTCATCCCAGATGTGTATTCGTTAACTGCGTACATCCGGACGTACGCTTCTGATATTATGCCTATTGCTAATTACGTCAATGACATGGCAGAAACACCGCATACACTTCTCCCACCCACAAAAAACAGATCGACTCAAGTCGGTAGGCCACAGAGAACACGATTTACTAATGAAATGGATTTGCGTGCTACAGGGAGAGGACATGAGTAATATTGTAATGCATACCTTGTTGTATTTTTTTTGGCATCCAATTAGTAATGAAATATTTGTTCTCTTTTTCATTGTATCTGAAGTTTTTGTTCACACCATCAGATAAATTTAATTAGAAAAACTTATCAGATAAAATATAATCAGATAAAATTTAATCAAATAAATATAATCAGATAAAATATAATGAGAAAAATATAATAAGATAAAATTTAATCGAATAAATATAATCAGATAAAATTAATCAGATAAAATTTAATAAGATAATTTCACTAAACACAAAAGTGCTTCAGTCCTACCTACTTATTAAAATATAATCTGATAAAATTAATCTGATAAAATTAATTTGATAAAATATAGACAGATAAAATTTAATAAGATAAAATAGAATCAGATAAATTATATACGAACGGTTCCAAAGAAACACAAAGTACTACACTTCATTTTAAAAAATATGTATGGAATTTAGCCAAACCTTTTTACAACCAACTCAAAATCAAAAACTGAAAAAAATAAAAATAAAAAAACACCCTGGTCGGAATTGGCTAATCCGACTAGAGGGGGAGATTTTTTTTCCGGGACCCTACTTCGAACTCGGTGTTCCGACTTACGCTTTTTGGTAAAACCTAGAAATATCCCCGTGTTTTGGCAAGGGCAACGTGATTCTCCCGTGTTTTGGTAAATCACCCCTGATAAAAGCATCCAACTTGCCTTCTCTTCGACAACAAGAAAATATTCGTTGTTTTCTTTGTTTGGGTTTCTATGTAAAATAAAGTGTATCTGTTGTCTATTGTTGCATTGACTGTCGACTGGTTGACTCATTAAGAAAGTAAGGATGTTTTTACTAGGATTGTAATCATGGGCGGAGCCAGGATACTGGGCTGGACTGGGCCGGTACAAAGAATATTTTTGGAAAAAATTTCACACAGAATTTTTTACACTAAAAATATAAAGATTTTTAAAATTTGGGCTGGGCCAGGGCCAGGGGTGGCCACCCCCTAGCTCCGCCCCTGATTGTAATTTGCCCCAGACCAGACCAGTCCAGACCAGACCAGACCAGTTCAGACCAGACCAGACTTGGATAGTTATAAAAATACAAAGAAACCAGACCTTACCAGACCAGACCAGACCAGTTCAGAACAAACTAGACCAGATCAGACCAGACCAGCAAATTACAGTCCAAGTAAAAACATCCTAAGAACATGAATAAAATATTTACCCAAAGCATATAAAAATTCGTTATTTCCGTTGCAACAAAAAATATACTAGTATTAAAAAAATACGTAGACAAAATACTTACCTTAGATTCTTAATTACCTTATACGTAGACAAAATACTTACCTTAAAAAAATACGTAGACAAAATACTTACCTTAGACAAAATACTTACCTTAATTGGCATACTTTATAAAAAACAAAATTAGATTACAAACACTTCTAATGTGATTGACCGATTGTTACACAAAATTTTGTCACTTTTACCTTTAAATTAATTATATGGCTCCATTTTCTATCATTTGAATAAATCTCTAATTTGTGCTCTTTTAAAATATGGATGCTAATGAGTAATGAAGTATGCCTCACAATTAATCAAGCAATTTAGGTTAGTATGCTTAATTAAATGTTGTACCAAGAAAAGGTTTAGAGGTCAGGGTTAAAAAGGTTGGCTATGAAAAACATGAAGAAACTGACACCAATAATTCATATTCTACATATTTAAAAACTTCCATTTCAAAGAATTTCACAAAATCTGTGTCGTTAATAAGTTTACAAAATCAGTACTAACCATAACTATGTTGTAGTTCTATTAGTTTTTCCGTTAGTTTGAGAACTAAAATGGCATCGGAGTGTTAACAACACTATTTCTTATCCTAAACTTAATTTCAGTATGATCTCAATTCAATATTTAATATTTTGTTATAAATGATTATAAACAACTTTATGAATAAACATTTTTAATGTGTTGGGTGGTGTGGCTCATTTGGTTGGCCCTTCAACCTCAAGTCTCTACTCTTTCTGGCGAGGTTTTGAGTTCAAAACCCACTAAGAAAAAAAATGAGAGGCGTGACTCGGGAAGATTCACACGATAGAAAGAATCGTCTGATTTACTGTAGTGACATGAGATGTAAATCCTTACAATATGTTTGGATGAAGTGTTAGTAATGAAAGTGTTATTAAGTATATACACGCGTAAGGAAGAGAAAGTAAGTGCAAATAATGTAGAATCTAAACTTGCTTTGTTTCAGAGATTTACAAAAATGAAGTGTTAATGGTGATAGTTTGTGACAAATGAGGAATATCACTAGCTACAAGAGTAGCGGGAAACGTGAAGGAGTGAGAGTTTCATACTTTTTAAATATAGAAAAGGGTAAAGATTGTCCAATACCTTATACCTCAAACTATCCCAATTTTAAGTGTTAAAAATGATAGATTTAGATGTTGGGAAGGTTATCATTAACACCCTTAAACACTAATTAACCGATACTTTTTAAGGATTAAATACATTTTTTGTCTTTGCAAATATGACACACTTTGTTTTAGGTCCGTGCAAATTATTTTTTTGTTTATTTTTCATCTATGTAATATGCACTATTTTGTTTATAGTAAATATGCACTATTTTGTTTTTAGTTCATCTCTAACTCCAAAATCATTTAGCTTAGAAAAAAGTTATTGTTGTTTGCATAAATTTACTAAAAATGTTTTACTTTGCTCTTTTGTATTTTTTAGGCTAATATGAGAGATAAAACAATGTAAAACTTCTTTTAAAACAATGTAAAATTAATAAGGAAAAATTGATAGTAATAATCCCAACTATTGGCGGTCCGCTCATAATAATCCCCACTATCGATAATCTCAGAATAATCCCAACTTTAGAGACATTCCGCCAATAATGGTCTGGCGTGACCGACTATAAATAAATTTCTATAGTTTCTAAAGTGGATGAGAAGAGATATAGCAGGTAATCCCTATAAATAATCCCAGATTTTAATTTTCGCTCTTAATTTTCACTCTTAATATCCGGTCATGGACCATTATTGGCGGAGGGTCCATATAGTTGGGATTATACAAAAATAATCAATAGTTGGGATTATTGTTAGCGGACTGGCAATAGTTGAGATTATTATTTTCAATTTTTCCAATTAATAATCACATTTTAAAAATATGAAAATAGAAAGCTTCAAAGAAATAAAATTAAATAAGGTAAAAAGGGGTAATTTGAGTTTGCACCCCATATTATTATCTAAAATAAACTTTGCACCCCGTTATTAAAAATCTTTGTTTTTGCACCCTCAACTCCATATTAAAAGACAAAAATGCCCTCAATCAGGAATATGTTGAATGTCAACTAAATTGTTAATGGAAGAACATTTTTGTCTTTTGATATGAGGTTAGAACGCAAAACATAGAATTTTTAAAACGGGATGTAAAATCCAATTTAAATACTCCCTCCGTTCCGTTGCAATGTTTCCGGTTTGACCTACACACATATTAAGGAAATAAACTTACAAGAGGGTAAATTTTACTATTTTGACACTGTTTGAACACTGTTTGACACTGTTTGACACTGTTTGGCATTGTTTGACACTGTTTTGATGTAGGATAATTTTCTATTTAGGGAAATGAGAACTTCTTTTTGGAACATCCAAAAAAGGAAAGTGAGAACATTCTAACGGGACGAAAGGAGTAATAATTTGAGGTACAAATTCAAATTACTCCAAAAAAGTTAGGCAAAACGGGTAAGAAAGGAACTTTTCAATCCATAATAAAAAAAATTGTGGCCAGAGCCGCCTCATCTCCATGTTGATAATTCCAAACGTCACAAGTGCTACTAGTCTACTACTGACGGGTCAAATTTTTCTAAAAGAGTCCTCCGTCGCTCACGGCGGCGATAACTGCAGTAGGAAATCATGTGGTTTGAGCTGATCATCGGGATCATCATTTTCCAATTGCTGAAGCGCTTCTTCTCCGACGGCGAGGATCCTGACGTCGGGACCTACCCAGCCAACGCCCTTTTCTCCGTTGCGAAGCGGTATTTTCTCTTTCTTTTCCGCCGTCTTTGTTGCTCACACATTCGCAATACTCTGCTGTTTGAGAATTCATATCGAATTCCCGCCACAACCTTTTAATTCTAGGCTGGAAAAGCTGTACGGTGGCAAGGCCTATATTGGACTTCGGATTCCAGACGCCGATTCAAAGTCTCGTAAGAGTATTGATCTTGTTCTCGTCACTCAACGGTTACTTTCTCTCTTCCCTTCTTTACAATTTACATTACTTTTGTCTGCTCAAGGTCACGAGGAAAAAACTGCTTATTTTCAATGCTTTATTAAGACTTTCACTATTTAATCGGCACTCGGCAGTTTCACTTGAGGGTTTATGTGACTGTTAATTTACGTTTAAAGCTAAATTAATACTCCATACCTGGAAAATATAACGACAATTTGTCTGACTTTCTATTTTGTGCTGAAATGTTTGCCTAATATCCAGAGAAGTTGTAGTAGTCTCCGTGAAGAATATCTCTGGACTTGTATCCATCGATAAGGATAAGAATTGGGTTTGCATAGGTGTAGATAATCACAAAGATGAGCTCCTTCCAGATCCTGTAAGTTTACATTCATGTTTGGTTATCAGCCTGGGTCTGCTATATTTAGCAGGCTTTGATGTATAATTGAATACATGACAAGAGGGTGTGAGTCGTGGTTCACAATGTCTTGTACAGTATATGGTCTGTATCCTAATCCAGCTCTACAATATTAGTTCTTTCTTTCATTGTTTATGGCCTACAGTCTGCTGTACCCCCTACACGATCCAGCTAAGAATTTGTTAGGGATAGCTGAATAAATTAAGTTATTTCAATAATTGATTAAATGTCTGATCAATAATTTTTATGATTGGTTATAATTAGAATCAGTTATTGTTTGTGGTAAAGTGGTTTGAAATAGAACATTTTATTTAGGTGTAAGACAGCCGCTTTTACAAGGTAAAATATTATGGAAATATAATGCACTCTTTCCAAACATGATTGTATTTTCAAAAAAAAAAAAATAACATTTGTATAATAAGAAGACTGCATTTTTGTTCCCAATAATCTCTAATCCTATCTATGCTATGGTCACGCAAAATCAGTTTCTTCTTTCAAATCTACCTTGGGGATATTTACCTTCTTGAAATTAAACATCTGGCACATCCTATGTTTGTTGGAAGTACATTGTTGGATTGTGTGTATATAAGTTATTCTTTCAGATCTCTATGACGTTTGCGGGAATTTAAGCAGCACTCTTCTCACCTTTGCTCTGTGGCTTTTTTTTTTGTCTTTTTTATCACTGAATCAAGCTTCTGCATTTCAGGTTGCAGAAACAAAACAACTAGTTCCCATCTTAGAATCATATCTCGAGCAAAGGGGACTTTCTCTACCAGAAGGAGGGTTGTCTTGCATGGTGATATGTTCAAACCCCAATTTTCGGTATGAATACAGATGATATCAGTTATGATACACACTGTGACTTAACTTAAAGTTCCTATACAGTGACTATCCATTGGGTTGGGTTTTGTTGATATGAGCAAGTATATCTTGATATGTATTGCATATGTAGCACTTTTTAGGTTTACAATAAGAATATCTGAAATGCTAAAAACTACTCCGTAGTTTGCATGGCTTCAGAGGATAAGATGTGTACTAGACTACTAGGTAGTTTTGCATTTCTATGTATGATACTGTAACTACACCTTATGGTAATTATGCCCCTACATTGATGAAGTATCAGCTTCATACTCCTGCTTTCTTTACTAGACATCTTTTCATCTCTTACTTCTGGTAATTCTACCTTTGCAGAACCATACATGGTGACTCTTTTCCTCCCGAGGTGTTAACTTATGACCAATGGATACAGCTAAAACCCGGAAAAAATAGCATGTTTTCTGGTTTCATCAAAGGAGCATTTCAAGGAAAGAAAAAGGAAGCACATGAGTCAATACACGAGAAGCTAAATTCCATCCTCAACACAGCTCCAATGTGGGATAGGTCGGTAGATTGGTGTTGTAAAAAGAATGTTCCATTAAGGGCTTGTTTGGTTCGAAGATTTCAGAGGGGGGGAAAGGCTAGGATCAATATTTATTTTTTAAATTACTTCTACGTTAAGATGACTGAAAATAAAGTAAAGATAACAAGCAGTCTTGATCTTCTCATCTCAACATATTTACCTCTCATGATGGATGTGTTTATACGCACATACATCCGAAGGAACTTTGATGCCTTGAGATTTTCCATCGTATTCTTTGAGGGGGTCAGTGCGCTGAAGGATATAATTTCTAATAACTTTAGGTTGAAGATGTTTTTAGTGGTAAATGGTGAAGATCAGAAATAAAGACATAATGGTATCATGAGTATGGATTTAATTAAAAAAAAGGCTTTAAACAATTATATGGATACATGAAATGGGACATGCTTTTTTGCAAATTGGACTTTACACAACTACATGGATACATGAAACGGAACATGTTTTTTGCAATTTTGCTGAGGTAAATCATACATTTAGGTCAATCTTGTAGTGGGCTTTATAACTAACTTATTGAAGTCTTATTATTAATAAATAATTGTTGATATCTGCTATATATGTATTCAACTCTACCTTTACATGTTTGCAATTCAGTATTGGGACTTCTATCTGCATGGGTACTATTGTAGTCATATGCTTTCATCAGTGCTGCATTTGACACCACTGAGCTCATTGTGATGAGTATTTGTTAGTGTATTAGTAGTAAAACCTCCATCTGTTGGTGTGCAGGTTAGAACTTAAAAGCAACAAATCTGTCCTGGGAGAGTTTGTTGAATTCAAGGGAGATAAGGATGACGTCTGGGAGTTGAGAAATATCAAGAATTCAAAAGTTTGTCAGGTGACGATCCAAAAGACTAGCATGCTTGGTTTAGGTAAGTTGTCATCAAACCTTACTTGTCCATGTCACGACACTATTCCAGTATTCCTTTTTCATGATATTACCATCAGGGCTTGGCGTCTGCAATTATTTCGTGGTCAACTGTTGCTTACTTTGTTTATTGGTTGTTATTGTCCTATAGTGCATTCAAGAGGCTTGCAAATTCTTCTGAAAAATAATGGTTGAAAATTTGAAATTATGATAAGAGATTTGCCTCATTATACTGTGTGACCTGCTATTATAATTATTCTTACTGGGTATCTCTTAATACTTCTAAGAAGAAGTAGAACACTAGAACAAACAAAAAAATTCTGCAAGTACTGATTGTTAATTTTCATTGGTTTCTCTTTCCTATTTGCCTCATTATTGGAACAAACTTGTGGGGGTTCCTTTTGTGTAGCTTTGGTTTATTCTTGGTTCTCTTTAACTCAAGACCTCAAGTATCTTTTTTTTTAATCCGGAAAAATGATTTTGAAATATTGCTTCTATCGGGTATTCAATGGGGAGTTTCCATGAAAACAAATGAGCTGTTCACCCACAAAAAGTCTTATTTGATCAACTAAACATAATTTTTCATGTAATTTAGCAAGTAAGAGTTTATAAGATATAACAAGTTAAATAGGATAAGTTTAGTTAAATAACAATTTTTTAAACTGTAGAATTCCCTCACCAATTTTTCGAACTGTAGAATTCCCTCATATTAAGATTTATACCTTGCCGATATTATAAAGTTGCACAATCATGCATGATTTTTGGACGGATGAAGGGAGTAACATCTTATAGGAACTTGCCGAGTTGCCGTAGATATCACCTTGGTAACATGTAGCATACTATTATGCATGTGCTCGCATTCCTGTGATCAGCCTGTGTTGTCATTAAGTGATCTTTGTATACATCATTTTGTCCACATTGTTGGTCAATCCATTTTTTTTCAGAGATCGTGTTTATTGGGTTCTTACAATAAAGCTTCAACCTGTTGAATTGCAGCTCATTCTAAACTCCAAGTTCTTTATTGTCATCGAGATTATCATGGACAAGAGGGTTCAGATTCTGAGTGGAATGAAGTTTGTGTTCGATCTAGCACAGAAGTTGTCTTTCAACCAAAGGAATCTAGTAAAGTGCGCAAATATAAACTATCTTCAATCATCTCCATGTCACTGCTGAGTCGCTGAAGAATTCTTTTTCCGTGATACAAATGCTTGGTGTAACCTTGACCATGTATAACTCGTGTAACTTTGTAGCTAAATTTGTTTCGGTAAATGCACTGATGCAGAAGGTCAAGGCAACTATGCAAATTGCAAACGACTTGTATTGTATGAAAGATATCTATATTATGGGTGGGCATGTTCCGGGTTACCTATATATTTTAAGAGCTACCGGTTCCATTAAACGAGTATGCCCAGGCCACATACTCGGTTTGATTTGGGTTATTAGTTGCTTAAAATTTTTTGTGAAATTTTAATGCATTTGGTGAAGTGACAAGCCATAAGTAATATTACCTCTACCCTCCTAAGATTGTCTCATTTTATTACCATTTCGGTCCGTCCTATTAAGATTGTCTCATAACTTATTTGTTAAAGTTTGTGTGGCTTTAAATAATTTTTACTTTATCAATTCAATATCAACCACATAAAACACTTTTTATAGATTTGCGTGTCACTCCCTCTTGTCCCATTGTTAGTCGGTTGGAGTACTCCGTAACATTCTTGGGGAACTAAATAAAAGGTAGAAAAAAAAAGTTGAAAGAAAATGTAGGAGGTAAACGCAAGGAATTCTACAGTTGATACTACGTAGTACGTATAAGATTGTTGGACTACTAAAAAAGAATGTTGGGGTTGTTGGACAATGAATTCTAAAAGATATCTTCTACAAACTCACATTAAACGCAAGGAATTACTTAGGTCTTGAGTCTTGACCCCTAGGACATTTATCAAATTTGAACTCGAAAGTCAAATGCTATAGTTTTCAGACTAAAGACATGACTGTTGTGTTCACTTAGGAGTAAAATAGTTAGTGATATTATTAATAACAATTTGTGATTTGAGTGCCAGGTGGATATCAAAACGAATCTGTGAAAAGTAACACCTGAATTTTAATATATTTACATTCTAAAAATTATGTCAGACTGGAAAAACTAGCATATTGAGTCTTTGAGTGGTCTTCTTGTCAGGCCGGCCTGACGGGATGCTCCGTCCGGCCGAGCCCGTTTGGGCACTTTCCCGGTGGATTTTTTTGATGAAATTTTTTGAGAATGTTCCTCATCAAGTCTAGTTTGTCCATACCAAATTTCAGCTCAAAATTCGATCGGGAAGGCATTCAAATCATTTTTTGAAGTTGACTGCGTCAAAATATACATTTAAAACTGCAGTCAACTTCAAAAAATGATTTGAATGTCTTCCCGATCGAATTTTGAGCTGAAATTTGGTATGGACAAACTAGACTTGATGAGGAACATGCTCAAAAAATTTCATTAAAAAATTCCACCGGGAAGGTTCCCAAACGGGCTCATCCGGAAGGAGCATCCCGTCAGGCCGGTCTGACATGAAGATTTGTCTTGAGTCTTTGATCTATTGAAGCTTGTAAACATATGTTTTGTATTTTATATCTTCGGTTCGTTTTCTATTGTCGTTATCTTTCTTATAGAGATAGTTGCTCTACATAATATTATCCATAGTTCTTTATTTCTTCTCTGAATGAGCATAATCAGCAGTTCAGCACCGAACATTTAATCTAATCTTTCAATGTTTCTCACTTTCTTTGTTTTCTCCATTTTCTGCCCTAATCACTTTTCATATAATGTTACTCTTACATTTTGTGAACGACCAAATATGAATCAATGAATTATATTCCAACTACTTTAACTTAACAATAATAGTTTTGTTAAGTAATTACTATGTTAATACTCCGTATTCAATTTATTAATTATCACTTGGTTTAATATTTTGAAGTTCTAGACAAAATGTACTCCGTAGCATTTCAAATCCACAAACATATCTCAATCTTTTACAAGAAAACCAGTCGGGGCAATTAAGCATATTTGTTTGGGATATGTATTTGCATATATTTTCGAAAGAAAAAATTGTTGATATTAATATTATTAGCAATCCAATTGTTGCATCAAACTCAAAAAGACCAACTAACAACAACTATCCGTAATCAACTATCACTATCGACCCTACCCCTAGACTTAGAAACGATCATATCTGAAAGAGTAATACGAATCGCTAATCACCAAACGGGCGTGACACAACATCAATGACCATATAGATCCTTCTGATGACATAATAGCTAGCAGAATTGACGACCATTAGCCAATATTTTTTTAATATACAACTCTCTAAAGTGTGAAGTCTAAAGAATCAAGTTCAATCGAAGTTGATTAAGAAAGACAACTACTGTGTCAGACTGTCAGTAGTCTTGCATAAAACGTCTAAATTTTCATATATGGT
Source organism: Cuscuta epithymum (assembly GCA_945859915.1). Lineage (NCBI taxonomy): Eukaryota > Viridiplantae > Streptophyta > Magnoliopsida > Solanales > Convolvulaceae > Cuscuta > Cuscuta epithymum. Next base: position 121,325 of record CAMAPF010000299.1, on the reverse strand, counting down.
TTTATTTATTATTTGCAAAACGCATACCTTTTTACTATCCACACGCATAAAGTTTATAAATGTGAAGAAAAAATGTTTTTTGTATCATTATTTATTATCAAATGAAAAATGTATAAGGCCTTTTAGTAGGAATTTTGTACCGGAATAAGATTGTGTACCTATTTGACCTTTTATCTTAAAATAAATTGAAGATTAATCATTTTCTTATAGTCAAATAATTTTCTATTGATGTGGCACTACTTAGGCTTTAATTTACCAAACCCTTCTTCTAGAGCACTTCTATTATAAGTAATTATTTAAATAACCTAAAAGCGTTTTTATCTAATTATCATTTATTTCCACAAGGAGATAAACCTCCATACTCCACACGTACGTTGTTAAGGGGGACCAATTTTTTTTCGTTGGTATAAGATCCTACCTATTTTTATATTATTTCAAAAAATTATTTTCATTAGCATATATACACAACATTTAAATACACTACACTCTAAACTTTACTTGTGCAATGTGACAATTAACTTAGTATTTCGAGCAAAAAAAAAGTATGGAGGTTTATTTATAGTAACATGCATGTATATGATTTTAAATAATTTATACTTCAACGTATATTCTTTAAAATTGATCGATTGTGTGAGTTTTCAAGTATGACATTATTTGACATTGGTAGACATGATATCGTCCCATTTTAAAATGAAATCGTATAGAATTTTTTTTGTTCCAAGATGAACCGTTCTGTACCGTTAAAATAGTTATGATATGTGTCCGGTTTCAACTAAATATTAGACCGTCCCGGATCATTACCAGATGTTTAGGTGAGAGGGGAGATATGCCCTTTAAGTTTCTAAGAGTGTGAAAATACTCTTAATGTCCTTATCAAGGAGCAAACAATCCTTCAAGACTTTAGAACAATAAAAATACACCCTTCTATTCTTTTGTTTGTTGCACCTTCCTTTTTGGGATGTATATATTAATTATAATTTTTGATACACTTTACGTCTTTGGTATATTTTCCCTTTAAAATAATTGAATTATCATTTCATTTTCTAGTTTTTATCTTCTTTTTCATACTTTTCACTATCTCTCATGTATGTTTTTTCTACATTATTCATTACTCGTAATATTTTCTTTTAAATATTGTGTCAATACGTTGTTGGGGTATTAGGTCCATCAGGGGGCATGCCAAGATACCGCCAGCGGGCCAGTAGGCCCAACGACATGAGTTGGGCAGCATGAGCCGAGTGACATTGGTCGAGCGGGGTGTGTGTAACACTTGATGAGTTCTTAGGTTGCTATCTTCGGATACTCGGCCTGCTCCACTAGTGTGTTTGCGGGAAATCAAGGAAATAGCGAGAATCACATTTAATGCACCAGTGAATAATTTATGGTTGGGGTCAGTCACTCATGGCTCACCGCGCCACCACCATCACGCACTACTTGGTAGTGTAAACATTTACATTTATTTCACTATAAAGGGGCTGACAAACTTGCATTCAATAGCTTACCTTCTCTCTCTGGATGCTTCTGTAATTCTCAATTAGAATTAAAAGATCCAGGTTTGGGCTCGGTAAGGGTGTGCTGTAATCGTTCTAAGGTCATTAATAGAACATGGTTCACTTTACCTTCTTCCCAATCTTATTGCTTTTGCAGTCATTATTTCTTAAATCACTCGCTAAATATACAAAATCCATAAAAGATTTTACAAAAGCCCAAAGGATTAGGTTGGACCTTTGAACGCGATGACTTAACCTCAACACTATACTTCGTATTAGACAATATTAAATTTTGATACATTTTTTTTTTATCATCAAAACAAACCTCTTATATTAATATCATTAGGAATCAGATCGTTACAACAAACTACAAAAGATCAACACTGACAACAACTATCTTTAACCAACTAGCATTATCAACCCTACGGCTAGACTCAGAGACGATCACCCCTGAAAGAGCAATACGAATTGCTAACCACCAAGCGGGTGTGACACAGCAATCACTGGTCATACAGATGCTTCTAGCCACATAATATCTAGCAGAACTGTCAATCATAATTGTAGACCTAAAACTAAAGACATCAACAAAAAACAGAGCAACATAAAACATAACGCAAAAATAAAACCATAAAAATTAATAACTGATAAATCTTCCAAACTCTAGCACCTCAATCGCTCCAAGGTGACGGTTCAGGAGGGGGCGGACCGCCGATATGTCTTCTCCCTTAGTTAGCCCTTCAGCTCTCCCCGTCTTCTTGTCAGTCGTTCAGACTCCACTACCACCATAGCCCTCTACCTATGTTGATTCGTCAGAAAATAACCCTTCGACCATCTCTTCAACTGCAGGAATGAGACAACGTTACTCTAGATCTTCCATAGAAGACATGAATATCGTTTCTTGAACCTTGGATTTGTTTCCAAAAGCTACAGCCACATTCACGCCTCCTTTAATATTGCCTCACACAAAATGATTTTTTTAGTTTTAAAATTTGAAATTTCAAAATTAATATATTCACTCTTTCAAAAAAATAATAATAATATATTGACAATATGTGCACTTTTTCAAATTTGAGAGACATATCTGCACCTCCATTTAAAGAACAAGAATACATTTGCATATTTTCCCTAATTGAAATATAAAAGCATGAAATTAGATGGTTCTTTTGCGGAAATAGAAAGAATGAGTACTGAATAGTAAATTAACAAAATCTGCAGTCCACTTCTCTCTCACTACCACCGCCTGTCGCTCTCCTCGCTTCATTTCACTGCCTTTTATCTGACATCTCACCGCTCTCTATCCGTTTCCATTATGCCTCTTCTTCATTGATCTCTCTCGCCTCCACATTTCTCCTGCGACTCTACTGAACTGAGAATAGCGATCGGGGCTTTGTTGATTATGGACGGCGGTCAGGAAATCGTCGCTATGCCCGTCGGGAACTCCCCCCCGCCATTCCTCAGCAAGACGTACGATATGGTGGAGGATCCGTCCACGGACGCCGTCGTGTCCTGGACCGAGACCAATAACAGCTTCGTTGTGTGGAACGTCCCCGAGTTCGCCAAAGTCATCTTGCCCAAGTACTTCAAGCACAACAATTTCTCCAGTTTCGTCAGACAATTGAACACTTATGTTAGTATCGCCGCCGTCATCTTATCTCCCTTTTGTTTTTGGTCTTTCTGCTTTTGTACTAGTATAGACTCCTTTCACTGTTATTGTCTAGTTTGAACCCTAATCACTGATTAAAATGATCTTTTATTGTTGGTTTTTAAATATGCCATTTCATCTCGATCTCTGTGGGAAATAGGGGAGTAAATTGTGCTAGTTTTGCCTCGATCGGCTTGAAAAATCAATTCTGCTAGTTTGATCTTGATCATTGTGAAAATCAACTGTACCAGCTTCTTAAATTATCCAGTAGCGCAAACTTAACCTGATACCTCTGGTATTATGTATTAGCAGTGTGGATTATACTAACTACTCCTTAACTGGTTAGATAAACAATTGAAATTTTCGGTATAGGTATTTGGTTGGTGTTGCATTCGTCCTTCTCTTAAATATTGAAATAGTAGTAATAATTACTGGATGATCGTGTTTTAAGATTTACCAAAACATCACTGGCTTATTAGATGGTAGGAAGGACTTCGTTACAGCGCTTTTATAAGGTATTTTCTTTGGGTAATCTGTTCACAGGACATCCCATATATCTTGATGGTTATAGTGTCTGCTTTTCTCTTTGGGCAAGCAGGGGTTCAGGAAAGTCCACCCTGATCGCTGGGAATTTGCTAATGAGGGCTTTCTAAGAGGCAGTAAACACCTCTTAAAGAGTATAACCCGTAGAAAGCACATTCAGGCTCATCATCATCAACCGCCACCACCAACAACCCCTCCTCAAGTCCACCAAGCTGATCCGGTCAGGTCATGTGTAGAAGTCGGGAAGCCCGGGCTGGAGGAAGAAGTTGACAGGCTCAAAAGAGATAAGAATGTACTCATGCAGGAACTCGTCAAATTGAGACAACAGCAACAGGCAACTGACAACCAATTGCAGAATGTTGGGCAGAAGGTTCATCTGATGGAACAGCGACAACAGCAGATGATGTCATTTCTCGCTAAGGCTATGCAAAGCCCAGGTTTTGTAGCCCAGATGGTTCATCAACAGGGTGACAGTTTGCTCATTTCTGGAGTTAATAAGAAAAGGAGACTTCCAAACCAGGGAGAAGAAAGTTTTAATGTTAAGCCTGTTTCCACATTGCCTGATGGACAAATTGTTAGGTTTCAGCCTTTGATGAACGAAGCAGCAAAATCACTATTAAGGCAAATCTTGAAATTAAACTCATCTACTAGGCTGGAACCGAAATTTAATGGTACTAGTGGTTTCTTGACTGATAACAGCATTAATACGACAAATCAAATTTCTGGGGTTAGTCTGTCTGAGGTACCACTAGCAACAACTAATATTCCCTCAACTCCTGATTTGGCTTCGGAAGTTACTCAAGTCCCGGAGATGAACACAATGGCAGGTTTTGCTATTGATAACAACATGGAACCAGTCGTGAACAACATGGAACCAGTCGTGAACAACATGGAACCAGTCGTTAACAACATGGAACCAGTCGTAAACAATATGGATCCAGTCGTGTCAGATGGGTTTTCTTCTGACCCCGACATTGATGTTTTGATTGATGAGATGCCAAAGCTTCCTGGGATTAATGATGTCTTCTGGGATCACATTCTTTCTGCAAGCCCTTTGGCCGGAGACACCGATGATATTAACTCCATTTTGTTGGAGTGTGATGGTGGAGTGGAAGAAGATGATGATATGACAGCAGGAGAAGTTGAATGGGACAGAGTAAATAATGTGAATCATCTTACTGAGCAGCTCGGCCTTCTTGCTTCCGGATCACCTAACGCTGTGTAATTTTATTGTACATATTTTCCTATGGTAAAATTTCAGCTACGGCTTTTCAGGTGAGCTTATGTCTGGATCAGTTTATTCTAAATTTAGATTCTAATTATCTTGATGCCTACATTATTGATGGATTTGAAATTTTTCCATATGTTTTCTTTGCAGGTGGAGTTATCTATGTGATGGGCAGCTGCATTATCAAGAACTGTTATTTAGTTTTTCGGTTTTTGCCTAATTTTGCTTGTATGCTATTGCATTTTGGTGCTTTTATGGAAATTCTTCGTATAGTGTATTACAAAGATATGCATTTCATGCCTAACTCGATCTTGTGAAAGAGCACTAGTTGTAGCTGGTTTTTTTAGTAGCTGATTTTTTAGTAGTAGCTGATATACCTCGGCATAAATTGGCATAGAAGTTTGCGCCTTATTGCCAATTGGTACATGTTGGGTAGACTTTGGTGGCCCAATTTACCTCGAGTTGTGCTAAGTGTACACATTTTGGTGTACACTTTTTGTACATTCGTTTGTCTCATGCACACAGTATTGTCTGGCCAGACGAGTGTACAAAATGCGTACACCAAGCATTTTTCATTTACCTCGCACCATTTTTTAATGACGGGACACTGATCACATGTACTACTTCGTAGTCCGTGCTTTAGGTTCTGCAATCCAGCTCTGTTATTAACACAACACTGTCAATATGTTCAATCTACAAAGTTTTTTTTATATTTAAATTTAACCCGATTTTTTAGCAAATAATTATGATTTAGAAAGTTACACATCTGGATGTAAAAATAAATAAATTTGGAGTTTGATTTTATTTTTGTGACATGAAAGCTATTTTTAAATAAAAATAATATGCAAGAAAATATTTTAATTATGGGATCTTAATGAGTCATAACGGCAATGGAAAAACCCTAACAGCCGCCTCCTTTTCTTTTCTTCTTCCAATTTTCTTTGATTCAAAAATGACAAATCATATTCTTAATTAATCTTTCCCAACAAAAGGCGCTCTCTCCCTCTCTAGGGTTTTGTTATTCCGCTTTCATCATTGACGAAGAGCGATCGTCGGTGGATTTTTGTCGTGCAAGCAGGCTCGTGATCAGGGATGCAGTGCTTTGGTACTCGTGGCTTGACTTCTGATGCTATTTCTGGTCGAGGGACGAGAGTTGACAAAGAAAAGGCGGATAAGTTGTGGCGGAGCTTGGGTTTGATTCAACAGCAAGGGATATTAATGGAGAATATCATCAATCAATACAAAATCATGACTATTGAGACGGATGAATGGCGGACTCGCCTCCCTCCTAAGCCGCTGCCATGGAGTGCGAGAGAGTCTAGGGTTTGGAAGAAGATGAAACAATTCTGGTTTAATTCTGTTTTATTTTGTTTGTGTTTTTCTTTTGAATTGCATGTTGTTTTGAGTATGTTTTTATTTCCTAGTAGAAAGTTTCTAGAATTTAGGTCAGGTGATGAGAAGTCTGGTTTGCCAGTCATTGACTCAGTGCCCATTACCGGATCAGTGAATGTTATTACTTCTACAGAGGTGATGGATTCTAAGTCTGGTTCAAGGGCGGGCGGCAGACAAAAAGCTTTTTATCATTTTGTTTCCTGCTTTTTTCTTTGATTGTATTGTCAACCAAGTGACGAACGTTTTGTTGATTTAATATATTTGTTGGTTTAACGACCAAAAAAATAAATTATAGGATCTTAATTTTAGCACCTGAATCTATTTAAGAAAAATTTTGGATTTGAAAACCTTCATCAATTGAGACTTCATATTTTCCCTTATAAATTTACATACTTTCTCCGTTCTTTTTTAGTTGCAACGGTCAACAATTCACATTTGCCAACACAAATCTTTAATTGTAAATATATTTTATTCTCTATTAGTAATTTAAAAAAAAGATTTTCAAAATTTGTAATGAGATGATGAATTGAACAATATTTTTTTTAAAAAATAATTTTCATAAATAATAGTGTAAAATGTAATTAAAGTAGAGAATGCGAATAGTGTAAAATTCAATGTGTTGTGATTAAAAAAGGGAATAATATGTAATATTAGTGTCATATATATGAAAGATTAAAAAATTGAGAACTTTAATATATTTTTTGTAAAAATTGAAATATAAATAAAAAAGTTATAACACTTTAAATAAAATTGATATTTATATTTTCAATGGGACTCATTTTATGTTTTGATGCGGCAACTACTTGCTTCTCCTTCCGTCTAGGAAAAGGTTAATGAGTGAGGTGAATAAGGTTACCTAATTCCCACTCATGGGGTGCCATCTATTGACTCTAGCACTTTAAAATACATGGATTGAACATGTTTTGGGAGGTCAAAAGCTCAAAATAGTCTTTTCATCCCAAGGGTTGCAGTCAGCCTCAAGAAACACTCCTCCGTCCCCCTCGATATCTTATAGGGAATGAGGGTTATCTTATACACACTTATAAGTGTAAATGAGGGTTAGGGCTATTTAGGAATGCAAAATGTGTTGGTGTAACATAAGACAATACTTAGTTACACTTTATGCTATTTTATGAGGTCCGTAAATGTCAAAACCTTTCATTGTTGCCCTTTCCGTTTTATCTCCGTTATCTTATATACAATATACATATATACACAAACTTATAAGTGTGAATGAAGGTTAGGAGTATTTAGGAATGCAAAATGTGTTGGTGTAACGTAAGGCAATACTTAGTTGTACTTTATGCTATTTTATGAGGTCGGTAAATGTCAAAACCTTTCGTTGTTGCCCTTTGATTTCCGTTTTATCTCCGTTACCGTTAGAGCATCTTCAATGGTACAATGTGCACGGTGCACACGTGGCATGAGAGATGACCACATAAATGTTAGTAAATAAATTATTTCTCTCCTTATTTGAATGATTTTATACAGTTTTGGTAAGTTATTCTCCACAATGTCAAGGAGACCGTCTAATGTTGACATTGTTGTTGACATTGCAGGGAAAAACTTACTAAAATTATATAAAATCATTCAAATAAGTAGAGAAATAATTTATTTGCTAATAATTATGTGGCTATCACTCATTGACACATATGCACTGTGGACATTATAATAGTTACACTCAATGTTCATTCTCTATGCTCTTTTCTCGTCATGCAATATTTTTGACGATTTCTCTAAAAACAATGCATCACGTATTTTTCTTTTCCCATGTATACAAAAAATGCATCGTATTTTTGTCCCATTTAAGGCTGCAGTAATGCCAATGAGGCAATTTCTCGTAATTGCTATTGCAATTTTAGGAATGAGGCGGTGTTTTTCAACCATGCAACCAGTGAGCTATAATTTTACTGAACTAGGTGTATAATGAACTATGAGAAATGCTATATACGTACACACCCCCTTACACACCCCCTTACCCCCTTTATATACCCATTTAAATTTTTTAAAAAAAATTCCCCCACCCCACGTGCCCAGACTAAGTCGGTTTGCTCCCTTTCACAGACAGTGCAGCTCGATTATTCTGTCTCTTTGTTTGGCGGGTTCCTACTCGTTTTTCTCCTTTCTTTAAACACACAAGGGAGGTAAGTGACGGTCTTCACCTTTAATGGAGCCAGATGCTTCAAACATGTGTGAATCGAGTGATGTCCGTATTTCATTGCCGACGGGGGAAGGAAGTCCCGGAGACGGCTTAGTTTGTAGTGACGTGCCGGTGGTCGGCGATGGAGACGGCGTAGTGGGTAGTGACGCGCCAGTGGCCGGCGATGGAGAAGAACACAACCAAGACTATACGGACGTCGTTGATGAGCAAGGTAGTTTTGCTTACGTTTTCATTCTTATTGTATTTGATTCAAGATGAGTTCATGATGTGTACTGTACTGTAGAAGGTTTTTTCATCACACAGACAACTACTAAATGCAGTCCCTGTGCCCTTTTAAGTTTGTTAAAGATGCCATGTTGAAGTTCAATATAAGTCATTTGTCTGTGTGCAGACAACTATTGTCCGTATTGACTGAAAATTATGTGGGTATGTATTATGTGTAAACAATTATGTATTCATTTTGTGGAAGAGTTTATTGTTGATGTTATCACATTTGAAGTTGTTTAATTTGTTTTATTGAAGTTAAATCTTTGTCTGTATACACAATACTGTCTGTTTCAACATCATCGCCTCTGTATGTGCATTGTACTGTCTGCATGGGTCGTTATTGTCTGCATTGACACTTTTTTTGTTGGCATGGACACTTTTATTTTCTGCATGGACACATTTTCGTTGACAAGTAATTAATAACAGATTTAGGAGGACATGCTAAGGAAGGAGATGTTGGGTGTGTACAAGCACCCGAAGTTGGCATGAAGTTTGATACAATAGAAGCTGTTTATGATTTTTACAAGAAATATGGTAGGAGTTTAGGATTTCCGGTACGCAAAAGAAGCTCTACCAAGGACAAAAGTGGAGAAAATGTAGTGGCAGTTGTATTTGAGTGTTCACGTGCGGGAAGTAGATGTAGCACGGGACAAAATGCTTTGAAGCCTAAAGCTTCAATGCAATTGGATTGCTTAGCTCGCGTAAGAGCACGAACAACTTATGTTGGTTCCTGGGAGATTTCTAAAGTGGAACTACAACATAACCATCCTATGAGTCCGACAAAGTCTAGAATATATCGGTGCTATAGGCAGGTGACAGAACAAATGAAGAGAAAACTAGCAATTAATGATGTTGCAGGGATACCACTTTATAAGAGCTTCAACTCGGCCGTTGTGGAAGCGGGTGGATATGATGAGCTTCCTTTTATTGAAAAGGATTGTCGGAACTACATAGACAAAGTTCGGCAACTTAGGCTAGGAAGTGGCGATGCAATGGCTATCCAACAATTTTTTGGTAAAATGCAAGCTCAATGCCCAGGTTTTTTCTTTACCGTTGACTTAGATGAGGAGTCACGGTTGAGGAATGTTTTCTGGGCCGACAACCGGTGTAGGTATGCTTATAAAGATTTCGGGGATGTCATCACTTTTGACACAACATATCTTACAAATCGCTATGACATGCCATTTGCCCCCTTTGTGGGCGTTAATCACCATGGTCAATCAATGTTGTTTGGTTGTGGATTAATCTCAAATGAAGATACACAAACTTTTGTATGGCTCTTTAAAGCATGGCTTGATTGTATGCATGGGTGTGCTCCAAAGGGTATTATAACAGACCAAGACCGTGCGATGCAAAATGCAATTCAAATTGTCTTCCCAAATACGAGACACCGTTGGTGTTTATGGCATATAATGAAGAAGCTCCCAGAAAAAATGGGAGGTCTGACAGATAAAGATCTTATAATGTACAATATACATGACCTAGTCTATGACTCACAACACCCTTCTGAGTTTGAAGATGGCTGGAAAGCTATGCTGGAAAGGTACATGTCTGTATAATTTTGTCTGTGGTGTGTATGATGCAATGTCTGTGTAGTGTCTATGTTGTCTGTTAAATATAAAACATTTGTCTGTGCAATATATCATCAGTTGTCTGTTCAGTGTATACATTTTCTGGTGACACAGGTTTTCACTTCAAAATGATGAATGGCTTGGGGTGATGTTCAATGAAAGACATCGTTGGGTGCCATGTTACTTGAAGCCAACATTTTGGGCAGGCATGTCTACCACGCAACGAAGTGAAAGCATTAACGCTTTCTTTGATGATTATGTTAATTCTAAAACAAGTCTAAAGCAGTTTGTGGAGCAATATGGCAGGGCGTTGAGGTGTAAAATGGAAAAAGAGTTCCATGCAGATGCGCATTCATTCACTAAAATGATTCCATGTGTCACGATTTTTGCAATGGAAAAACAAATGCAAGGCCTATACACGCTAGCCAAATTCAAGGAGTTTCAGAGTGAAGTAACTGGGAAGATGTATTGTGACCTACTACATTCCGAGAATGGTAAAACATATAATGTGAGAGAGTATAGAGTCGCGAATGGGTTTGGGAAAACTACGGACTTCATAGTTGAGTTTGATATATCAACTACTATAGGAGTATGTAGTTGCCACTTGTTTGAGTTTCGGGGCATTGTATGTAGACATTTAATTGTAGTGTTACTTCGAAATGAAGTGCAACTCTTGCCCGAATTCTACATAATGACGAGATGGAGAAAGGACATCAAAAGAGCCTACAAACGGGTAAAAATCAATTACGATGGCTGGGTGAGCACAGTAGAACAACAAAGGTTTGACAAGTTGTGTACAGCCTTTGAAAGCCTTGCAAATACTATTGCAGATGATGAGGAGAAGTGCAAGAGTGTTATGCTATGGCTGGAAAAGCAACTAACGGAATATAAGGGGTCATGTGTTCAAACTTCCATTGGTGGTGTGATGACACCATTGCCCATGACGGAATCTACTTTCGCCCCGGAGCATACACAACCAATTCGTGATCCCAAATGTGCTAAAAGGAAGGGTGCTCCAAGGAAAAATCGTCAAAAGGGCCCACTGGAGAAGTCAAAAAAGAAAGCAAAGGTACTGTCACATGTTGTCTGTAGACAGACACTATATTGTCCATATTTATAGTTTTTCATTATTGTCTGTGTACTTTCGAATTATTGTGTGCACAGACAAAAATTGATTTATGTACTATCTTGATTGTTATATATATGTATTGATTTGTGTATATATTTGCAGCCACGAGGCGTGAACAAATCGAAGACACCAGTGAATGCCGTTGTTGAGGGGAGTGGAGGTTTTGATAATACTGGTGGCTTGGAGAGTACAAGCGGGTTTGATCATACTTCCGTGTTGGACACTTTTAGTGCGGCTCCAAATTTCATGACTTTACAATACGACGACGGTCTAAATTTAGATCTCACGCTGTTGTGAATCGTAACGACCAATGGGTTTTCATACATTGTAATTGTATGACTTTTAAAAACGATGTTGCTTTTTGTGAATTTTAGAATTAATATTTCATAAGTACTCATCACCAGTGTTCTTAATTAATTAGTCGGGTCAAATGTTAAGAGAAGAGATCTTATTCATCGACATTATTGTTATTATATTATTACTATTACAAATGTTGATAGAATGTGAATTATGTGACTTATTATTCAATTTTTGCTCATAAGTGAAATGACATATTTTTATAAATAAGTATTATAAATAGAATGTAACTACTACTCATGTTTTTTTAAATAAGTTTTATTTGAGTAATATTTTTGAAAAAAACCTATTCTTATCATTATACTTAGTAAAATTGTTGTTGTTATAATTAATAGTTAGTAAAATTGTTGTTATAATTAATACTACAAATATTAATGTTAGTCGAGTGATTTTCAGCCTTTGTAGTTTTATGAAAATTTCACTATATCTATTAATTTGTGAATTTTAAACATTATTGTATTTAATTTGTGTAGGGAATTTCAAAATTTGATATATAAATGTGATATAGTTACATATCACATGTATATAATTAGTGATATGTATATAATTAGTGATCTTTATAAACATTATAGAAAATTTAAATAAAGAGTAAAAATTACAAACGCCTTTCCAAGCCTAATTCCCGCATGTTAGAAAACATGGTACATCAATGTGCAAAAAAATTTACATCAGCTGTTATAATCCCCTGTTATAAGGGGCACCAACGTTTTGCAAAATATTACAGGAAATGTTATTTATGAACCGACAATGTGCAAAAAATGCCAGACAATGTTGTAAGCGCCACCGACAATTTGCAAACCAGTACAGACAAGTTGTAGCACCTTGTACAACAATGCACGCCCAACGTTGTACAAAATTCTACATCAAACTACGATAGTACTGCAAAAGGAAGGGCCAAAGTTTGTAAACCCACATTATATACACAAAATGAAACCACCACAGTATTGCAAAGACAATCTATGCATCAAACTTCTTCAACCACCAAAGCCGCATTGCATCCTCTCATCTCAGGTGTGACGTCAACAACCACTTCCTCCCACTCAGTAATGTCAATTGGGGCAGGTGGCCTTAGTTCAGGGAATGATTCATTTGAAAACTACAAATTAACAAACTTGGAGTTATGTTTCTTGAAAGGTTAGAAAATGTCTGTACAGAGGCAGAGTAGTTGTGGATGACAGACATGGGTAGTATATAGTCTGTACACAGACAGTAACATAAAATCAAGCAGGCTCCCTACGCACACACACAATTATAATGTAGAAATGATTAAAGTTGAACTTCAGTGCAGTTGGTGAGTGCTGATTCTGGTGGTCTTATCCTTTGCCAGCAAAACACAGTGCACAACGAAGAGACATGCCAACTTCACGCCATCCATAGGATCTCCCTCATTAGAAGGCTTCAAGTCCCGAAGTTTCTCCTTTAGCTGCCTAAACGAAATGTTTCCAGATCCACCAAAATACTTTGCTATCACGCCATCCGTATGGTCATCATCTGTTTCTTCACCCGCAGTATGTTCTTCATCAATATGTTCTTCATCAGTATCACCTTGGGTGGGATCATGGAGACCTGTGATCCGGAGAAATCAGCAAATGTGAATTTCAGCAACCTCCCTCCAATGCAAAACCAAAGCTCATTTTCTGCTTGATCCCGGACAAGCCTTAACAATAACAAATGGATGAGCTGCCCACAAAATTTAAGGTCTGGGGCAGTGTGCAGATGACCCCAAGGCGTTTTGCGAAACAACTGCATTTGATTCAACGTCAATGCGGACCACAACAGCTCTGACGCGTCTTTGAAATCAGAGCAGACAGAGTACTGAGCTGGGAAGTAGTCCCTAACACGGATTTGCAATTTCAAAGCCCTACGAATGATACAATCATACACACATTAACATCACAAACAACTGACGAATACACAAAGTAAAGTACCACATGCAACTCTGAACCAACTACAAATGTTGGATTTGTAATTTAAAAATAACTAATCTCCAACAATACGAGTAAGTGTTACACTTTTTTCTTCCTTCTATTTTGATCCAATAACATCTCCTTTTCATTCTTTTTAAAAAGTAAAATGATACTCTAAAATAACAAGAAAAGACCGGATAGTCTTTTGGTACTGAGATTAACCAATCAATGGAAAATAAAATCTAAAACTAGCAAAGACAGTTCCAATACTCTTGGGAATCTGAAAAAGAGTATAAAGTAATTGACTAATGAGAAAGAGAAGGTGAGAACATGCATAATCTTAGGAAGTAAAATACAGACCAGCCCAACTACTTATTGATGAAATAAAACACCACAGACAACTTCACAACCACCACAAACAACTACCCGTTTTGTAAACAATGTTATCAAAGATTCACATGTAAGAACTTAACCCCATTATCACACAAACAGAACATCAAATAGGCAGGCAAACGAGTACAAGTAATACATTAATTACAGACAACACATAAAGTAGATTTATACGTCCAGAGAGACTGGTTAAATGCATATTGTTCACACACAACATCCACAACAAGCCTAAAGTCATCCAAACTCAACTCAAATCTCACATAATAACATCATTAATAAGCTTTACAAATCAAAAACTAAAGAACCGACAGTTTTGAAATTCATAGGCAGACAAACAAGCTTGTGCAGACCATGAAAACTAAACAACAAAAAATGCTTCAAAGAGAAAATTAGTCAATGGAAAAAATGAGATGTTATAGTAATTAAAATCTACGGTGGTTCTTTTAAAAATATACATTGACAAAACTGTTTAGTGGTTGATTAGATTAGGGTAGAACGGGGGGAATGAGATCCGTGACTTGGGCGCCGCAAGGGAGATGCCCAATTTTCCAAACCGGGAACTTCTTCCGGGAGAGGGATCCTCGGTTTCAGAGACGGGGCAGGCAGCGCAGGGAGCAAACGCATCCGGCTTTAGGATGCAGGTGCGGCTCAAGCGAGGCATGGCAGCGGCGTCCTGTACGAAATCGACGCCCTCAACACTGGGACTCTCTCACCTCGTTGAGTGGAGATCGGGCCCAGGCCTTCCGCCGGGCAGATTGGAGTTTGCGGCCAGATAGAAGTCTGCAAAGAAGCTCTCGTCCTAGGCAAACAGATTGGTTCTCAAGCCATGTTTGCAGCTATTACCAGAAACAGGGGGATTTCCATGGAAGAGGAATTCCTGGTACAAAGCATGTGGGGGCAATGGCAAGAGACAATATGATTCGACAGGAGGAAAATGGGTTTGATATTTTTATTGAAAGCAAAAGTTTTCATTTTGAAATCATTGATTGCAATGCTATTCACGTTTCTGAATCGAAAAATGGAATTTCTTCTGCTATAAATCTTGATCTTGCTAGGGTTAAATGGTTGAAGGACTCCATACACAAGATCTTTTCGGGTAATAGATTTTGTACTAGGATGGAGTTGCATAAATCCCTTACTATATTTTATGATGCAAATTATTTTGGAGGATTTGTCAGAATAATTGAGAGGGGATATGATTCACTTTTTATTCCAGAGGGATGGAATGGACATGGGATTAATCTTTTTCTTTCTGGGTTAACAAAAGCAATTACCTTGATGAATTCAATTGCTTCAAATATAGCAATTGAACAAGATTCGGGTGAGGTTGTTTTGGATACGAGGAGTATGAATTTGGACTTTCTACCTTTTGATGGAGATTATCCTCATTCTTGGGACACTGAGTTGTCCATTTCAGGAGCTTTACTTCAAGTTGATATTGACCGTTTTGAAAATCGCTCTTTGGATTTGGTTACTATTGAAGATGTCCAAAACCCGTTGATGATTATTGAACCTGAGCAAACCTCTGATGAATTTGCACAACTCAAAAAATTTTTTCATGACACTTTGACAAATGGGGTGGACTCACTTTCACATTACTTGCTTTGTGAATTTGAGAGACTTCTTACTTCTACTTTGGGTAATTTGACTATGGGATCCTGTAATGATGGAAAAACTTCTGAAATAGAGAATGCTACAGAACAAAAAGAAAACTCAGGTGGCGGTATTAGAAGCGGTCATGCTCATCTAGGTGGGGTTTCTAGAGGCAACCTTTCTGATGTTTTTGACTGTGATGAATTTTATGGTGGTCCGGATTCCATAATCTCGGGTGATGAATTTCTTGGTCATGTCTCAGAAAACGAAAAAAGGGTTCCATTTTCAACGATGGAGGATCTTTGGGACTCAGATACAAATGAGATTATTTGTCAAAAAGCTCTATTGGTTACGCCAGATAATTGCCTGCCTACTCAGAATTTAAACACCCAAAAAAGAATGTACAAGAAGAGGAATCAACGATCACATCTTATGAGAACTAGATCTCAAACTCGAGCGGAACTATGAAGATGTGTCTGAGGGTTAAAGTTTAGTTTGGGAGGGTTTTTTATTATACTTTGGGTTGGGTATTTATGTTTAGCTTGTTTTTAATTTGTTCTCGTTTTTTTCCCTTCTGTATTTTCTTTTGTACTTTTTAGGTTGTTCTTTTTATTAATAAAGATTTCACTTTGGCAAAAAAAAAAAAAATGCTTCAAAGAGAACTCACTCCGCCATGGTCAGTCGGTTTGCTCGCTGTTCGCCGTTTGCTCGCAGATTGCCGGAGCCTTTCAGTCCGTTTTCGTGTGGGAGAAGGGTATCCGGAGAAGGTCTTCGGTTACAGTTAGCGGAGAAGGTCTTCGATTACGGTCGCCGCCTGTGGGAAGGGAAGCTAAGGGCTATCGCTCGCCGTCTGTGTTTTCTCGCAGATGAGGGGACTGGTGAGTGGGAGTAGTTGAAGAAGCATGGGGATGCGGGAGAGAAAGAGAGGCACGCTGGTATGACTATTGAGGAGGCGGGAGGTTTGTGAATCGGGTTAGTCTGGGCACGTGGGGTGAGGGAATTTTTTTAAAAAAAATTTAAATGGGTATATAAAGGGGGTAAGGGGGTGTGTAAGGGGGTGTGTACGTATAGCATTTCTGAATGAACTATTGAGCTATTGATTTTAATGAACTGTTTGATTGGACATGGAATGCCAAGATTACTAAGCTCATACGGAGTATGGATATTTTCTTTTGGATTGATATTTGCTGGTCTGGTCTGGTCTGTTTAAGTCTGGTCTGGTCTGGTCTGGTAAACGTCTGATCTCTGTATATTTTATAACTACGGAAGTCTGGTCTGGTCTGGTCTGGTCTGTTTAAGTCTGGTCTGGTTTTATCTGGTCTGTTTAAGTCTGGTCTGGTCTGGTCTGGGACTGAAAACAATCCAAAAAAAAACATCGATATCCAATTTCAATGAGATTAAAAACATGTTTGTGATTGCTCCTACTTAAAAAAAATTATTAAAGTGATTTTAGAGAAAATGATTAATAGTAAAAGTTCGTCGTGTTTCAAAAAAAGTTTTTGAATAAGTAAAAGAAACACAGTTTAAACCTTCTACTTGCTTTCAGTTTTTAATTTTTGAGTGTTTAATTTAAGAAAAAAATTGTCACTTAAAAATGCACATTTGATTTTCTTAAAGTAGATAATTGAAAACTTTTTTTTATAGTTCTTGCAAACACTCTCTAAGTTTCAATGACCTTTAATGATATATTGATATTTAAGTTGAGCATATTATCATTGCCTCTCATGTGTTTTCTTGCTAATAAGAAAAAAAATATGGTGACCATGCATTTGTATACAGATCAATTGACGTTGTTTAAGAAAATAATAACTTAAAAATGTACTACGTATTTGTTTAAATCATGAAGTTCACGATTTGTGATTTTATTGTATACTCCGTATTTATATTTAATTGGAAAAGTGAAATTTTATTTGAAGCAGTCTTGATGTTTGTAATTTGTAAATTTGTATACGTCAATGTTTTTTGTAAATATGAAACTTTTTTCAATTCATATATACTCTAATTTAGATTCTCGTGTATATATTTGCTAATTAACCACAAGTGTGTTTTCCCATGTTGAATATATGTTTTAGGTCATTTTGAGTGAAGATTACAACTTTTAAAATTTGTGATTTTATTTAAATGGTTTTCTTGTTATTAGTGAATTTGGAAGAAAATGGCACTGTTGAGTCATATTATTGGGCATTTCCCCAGGGCCGGTTCAATATATTAGGAGATCCGGTGCAAGTCACTAAAAATAAACCTTATATTAAATCAATACTATACCAAAAATCAACCTTAAGAAAACTCAAAAAACTACAAACAAATGTGAGATTGAGAAATGATCACTTTTTCAATCTTGAACAAATAAAGTTAGTAAAAAAAAACTAAAATCAGAAATGAACGAATGAAAATAGGATAAGAAAAAGTGAATTTTTTACCTTTGATTGGATAACGTGAATAGTTGGATCATTCAAGCAAATAAATTAATCAACTATTTTCAAAAATAATTACCCTATATATATACACTATATAGATTTTACAAAAAAAATGAGCTTTATATTTTTGGAGGCCCTGTGCAAAGGCACGCTTTGCACGCCCTCATCTACGGCCCTGCATTTCCCTGTCGCGCAATGCGCGTAACACAACTAGTACTTCAATAAATATGAATACAATTGTTTTATTAAAATTCATACTAAGTTCAAATATATCTTTCAGCATGGGAAGAGGTAGTATCTTATGCACAATTGTTATACCATTGTACGTCAATAGCTAGACCAAGCACAATAGCTTATCTTCACAAAAATGGTTTTCTCCATCCTCAATATAATTACCACCTTCATTTTGTTTCGGTACACATATTACTAAAAAAAGAAAATGTACACCTAAGATTTATGTCAAAACTAGAAAAATGTTCTTCCATTTAAAAGAAATGGAATGGTAATCCTTACGAATTGGAAGAAAAAGGATGGTGCCAGTCTAATTTACACTACAAAAAAAACACGTGTGTAGTCACGGAGGTAGTCACGGAGGCCAGTTCAAAAATTCCGTGACTAAATGAGTTAGTCACGTTCGCTGGCCGTGACTAATACCGTGACTTAATGGGCGTGACTAAATGAAGTCACCGCCACATAACCGTGACTAAATGAAGTCACGGGCCACGACCGTGACTAATTGTAGTCACGGCCATAGTCACGGTCCAGACCGTGACTATTTTTTTTTTTTTAATTTCCGTGACTAGTCCGTGACTAAACTAGTCACGGACCAAATCCGTGACTACGGTCCGTGACTACACGCGTGTTTTTTTGTAGTGTTAGGGAGGGGTAGGAGGGGTAGTGGATGTATTGCCCTAACCAGTCAATTCAGAAAGATGAAATCTCTCACTTGAGGTGCCCACGTCCTGATTCTATAAGAGAGATAAATCACAGTATGATCTCAAACAATTTAAGGATGATGTAGAGCCTCAAATAGTCATCTCAGAGTCAATATAGCTATGTCTAGTGTCGAGGGTTTAGAATTTTCCAATTCGTCTACATTTTATGTAGCTTTGAGGGCACTGCTGATGTTTTTAGTGCATTGGTGCTATGATGTCAGACAGTGCAATAAGTCTATTGAGTATGTGAGTCAAAATAAAAAAAAATAGGTCCATTCTTTTCTTATACTTCAATGTGGGAGAAGGCCGTCAGTCACTATGAAAAATAAAAGCAATCATTAAAAATGGGTGCGTTCGGTGATCGTGAAAGCATTTTAGCTCATTTTGTAAAAAAAAGATGCTCATCCCTGAGGGTTCCCAACACCGATCGGACGGCACGATGGGAGAATGTAAATTGCACTATAATCACAATCTGACAGATAGAGAGTGGAGCTCTGTCTCCGGTGCTTGCAGTGGCTTATGCACTTTTCAGCATAGTAACCCTTCATCGCAGTTGCCGGGATTCGAACCCGAAACCTAACCCTTGTGGCACTCCCTCGCTACCAGTTGAGCTACGCCCACCGGTAGCGCATTTTGTCTCTTCATTGGAGATGCCTTGATTTTTTTGTAGCTTTTTAAAACACCAATTAGATGACTTGGGGATGCTTATGTGATACTCCGTAGATAACTATAATAATGATCCATGTATCTTTACAGATTATCTTTTCAAAATCGATGTTTGACCTTTAATTGTATATCTGAACCATTAATGAACAAAGTAAATAAAGTTTTATATCAAAAACTCTAAATATACATAACATACCTGATATCTTTTTTCTAGACATTGGATTGAAGGTATGGTCGGAAGACTAATTCACGAGGATACCTGTTTGGTAACACAAAAATCGACTGATTCTACTGAAATTTAAGAAGTTCTGGCTGAAGTGGCTACATTGACTGATTTTGCTGATTTAAGAAAAAAAAATAAAAATATATTTTATTAATAAAGTATAGAAAAAGTTATATGTAAAGATAGTTAAAATGGTCATCTACAGTAACTTCAGTCAATACAGTCGGAAAAGTAACTTCAACCTTACTTTTTCTCATTATTACACAATTTAGCGCGCGAAAACAAAAATTTCGTGTTTGATGAAAAAGTTGGTTGATAAACCCGATAAGCCGAAAAACAATGTTACCAAATGGCCGAAAAACCCGATAAGTTTAACATTTTCATCCTTGAAATAGATATTATATATGTGTACTATATAGGGATGCTGGTGGCGTAAAGAAGGCAAGTTCATGCCACAACACAATTTGCAGATCAAACTATAATCATCATAATCATAATAGCAACTAAATCCACAGTTTTTGAATGTTAATCACACAATCACCAAGCCAAACAATATTGATAATCTTAGAATACTTACAACCATTTATAGATGAGTTTGGGATAAAGGAAAAAGTGAGTGTAAAAAGCAGAAGTGCCAAGTGCCAACACAATGTAGGGGCTATGGACTATGGTACTACCCATAATATTAAGGTGATTTGCCATTAAACAACTGCCTTATGGAACTATAATCAAAACTAAATTCATTCATGGCAAAATGGTAAAAAAAGGGGGGGGGGATTTAAAAGATGGAGGCTATGGAGGGAATGAAGATATTCGAGATCAACTCCAGGAAGTATCAAATGCAGCAGAAGTTATGGCCTGAGCGAACTCAGGGAAGTTTATGCAACCATCGCCGTCAGTATCCGCTTCCTTGATCATCCCCGTCAGCTCCTCCGCCGTCAAGGCATGGCCCAGCTTGGCCATGGAATGCGCCAACTCCGCCGCCGTTATGTACCCGTTGCCGTCTCTGTCGAACATCTGGAATATCTTCAGCAGCTGCTCCTCCGTGTACGGGCACTTGGCCGGGATGAGCTCCGGCTCCACCAGTGCGACGAACTCCGAGAACTCGATCAAGCCGTTGCTGTTCCTATCGGCCTTCTGGATCAGCGAATCCATCTGATCCGTGCTCGGATTGAGGCCGAGCGACCGGATCAACGATCCGAGCTCCAGCTGAGTCAAGCTTCCGTCGTTGTTGCGATCGAATGACCGGAAAATCTCCCGCAATTCCGCTATCTGCTCGTCGTCGAGCTTCACCTTCACCGCCTCGTTTCCTCCCATGGCGGATCCCTAATGCGGAAAATATATATAATGTTCTCCAATTTCCCTAAAATTTTCACAGAATCATGCTAATATCCTAAGATTTCAAAAAACAAAAGCAGAGGTGATGAAAGTCATTCGCAATTTCGCACATACCTGCCCCTGTTGAGAAATTGACGGATCTAAGATGAAAGAGCCGGAAACATGATTCCAGATGAAAATGAAGAAGAAACGCAGCGATCGAAAATCACGTTGGGGATTGTGGTCAACGGGCGAGCATGGTGACGATGAAGATGATGAGGGCGTCCATTCAGGAGGAATTGTTTTTCTTTTTTTGATTCAATTCAGGAGGAATTGTTATTCAGTTATTGTTAAAGAAAAGAAAATAAAAGAAAAACGTCAACGCTATATTTTTCTTTTTTAAATAAATACTACTCCGTATTTCCGTATTGCATAAAGCATCTGTCTGGAAATCTAAAATAAACAAAATAAAAGAAAATCGCTTTCTCGTATTAGGTAAATATGATAATGTGGAAGCAATAGTAACAACCGACCTTAGCTCAGTTGGCAGAGCGGAGGACTGTAGTGGGTTACCCGCAAGTATCCTTAGGTCGCTGGTTCGAATCCGGCAGGTCGGATTTTTTCAGTTTTTCGGGTTTCATTGCTAGCCCTGTTTTATTAGCTTTTTTAAAACTTATCAACAATATAGCATGTTTTTAAATAATTTCACTCATGGTCTAATTTTTCCTTAAAACAGTGTAGCACCGGGAAATCCATTTATCAGCCCCGACGATTACCTGTACGCTTCCTCCGCTCCTGATTTTAGGGGCGGGCAAAAATACCGAACCGGCATGATACCGAACGGAACTGATATGGTACCGGACCGAAAAATGGGGTATGAAACGGATCTCAATTTTTTTTGTCCCGAACCGAACCGTACCGATTCTAAACAATGTCATGACCGGACCGAACCGGACCGAAGTATGATTCAATGATTTAAATTTACATTTATACCCTTACTTTGACTTCTGTCTTCACACTTTCACCATCTTTGCTAATTCATAGGAAGCCTGGAATCGGACCGATGTATGGTTTAATTATTTATATTTGTACTACTATAATTTATCTGAAATTTATTAATTATGTAAAATACTACATTCATCTCAAATTGATTTGCAAAATTAACTTTTCATGGTCAAACAGTTTCATTTTATTCACTTAACTAGAATGTCACTTTTTAATTATATTTAATTTGGAGCTTGCAACCTTGAAGAGATTTCAATGTAGTTTCTGAATATGTTTATTTTAATTATTAAAAAATAAATCAATTATCAATAAAGAGAATTTAACTTTAACATGGTTGACAAAAAAATTATTGACTTTGAATGTCAATTTGAGATAAAATGAGTATGAAAATTGATAAATTGTGTCGATTTTTGGAGGATGAATAAACTTTAATTTCCTCTTAAGCACTTGAAAAAAGTGGCATTGTTTGGTATTGGTATGACATGGTACCGTCCCGTTTCAAAATGAAACCGTACCGAACGGGTTTAGGTCTAAGACCGAACCGAACCGAACCGAACCGTTTGAATAGTAACGGTACGGGTACGGGTTCGGCCAAATATTGGACCGGACCGGACCGCGCCCACCCCTACCTGTTTTAGAAGTGGTTCTCAAAGCGTCCTCCTTCTACACGTGAGCAGAGAGCTACATCAATTTTCTCAGCAAGTCCTGCGTTATATTTATCAAATTTATCAATCGATTTTAATTTGAAGGGCTAGAATCAATTTCTTATGGTTGTATTGATTTTGTATTGGTTTTGTAGGGATGACTATTATGTTCTTCCAAAAGTTTATCCACTTGGCTCATCAATTTATGTATGATTTTTGTATTGGATTCATAGAATCCACATCTGCTTTCATATTATTGATATTTACATATCCCCCATCCCTAACGTATATTTCATGATATGTTAAATCTTATATACCTGCTATATCATTTCCATGAAATTATATAGCTTCATGAAACCACCACTTTTATGCTATTAGTTCTATAATGGTACCACAACTTTTATGTCTAAGATTTTTCACTTTTCTTTTCATTCCAGCTCATTTCGTTTTCATTTTTTTCTTTACTTTGCAGGATATGCATTGTGATTGTCATTTGTGGTAAGAATTTACTCTTTCATTGGTCATTGAGTGGAATAGAGCAACTATGTATTGTTGAAACAACATGGCATAATGCATGATAAATGAGGTGTCCCGGTGACGCCAGTGGCGGAACCAGCGCAGAGATCATGGAGGGGCACATAAATCGTACGTGATATATATCATCAATATAGTAATAAATAAAATAATAAAATTTAAATAAAAAACTAATTAAATAATATAATACCTTAATTTTGATCAGAAACTCACACGTCAAATGAAAAAGAATAATTGGGAGGTGACAATCTTTGTCTTCGAGGGGCATACTCTGAAATCGCCTACTCCATTGGAATCAATGTAAAATTATTTCATCCGAATTCTTTTTCAAACAACCTAGAAATACTAGAATTGAACTAATATATATGATTATAATTATAAAAATAGCATGATAAGAAACTAAAAATAGCAATAAAATCAGGGGTGTGCTTACTGGCGATTGAGATGCATGGGCTGGATTTGTTTATATAATACGTATGTATTATATATATTGTATATATATATATATATTATATTTTTATTCCAAGAAAAATAGCCCCGGTTATAAAAATGTCCAAACCACTCACATCTTAGAAGAAGTATCCACCATGAAACAACTCCAATAACAAAAGTCGCGACTCGTGAAGAGCATTGAATGATCGAACTGTAAATTCTGATGAAGCCACTCCTACCTAAGCCCAAAAATACCTCCGAAGAGACGCAATAGGTCTGCATATGAATTATCTGCCCGTTATGATATTGTATCTTATATATATATATATATATAGAGAGAGAGAGAGAGAGAAAAGATCCCATGAGAAGGCTGCTTTGGGCTGAAAAATGAGAAGTGATTTACACCATTCGATCTCTGTACCCAGTGCCATCTGCATCGTCCGATGCCTTCAATGCTCCGTTATTCATTAATGGCTTTTTTGAAATTAAAAGCAACTTTAAATCTTCTTTTATCTCATGTTTAAGCAAACTTTATCCCTCCTTCCGTAAAGCTCTTTGTTCCTTTTATTCTTTTCGATTAGTTTCCGCCGGCGACTAATTCCATTTTGCTATGCTCTCCGCCATGGATTCACTGACTCTCCACCATGGATTCAATGTCTCTCCACCATGGATTAGTCTCTTTCTGTGTTCCATCAATTATTCAAGCTATTACACATCTAAGGTTTGTTTACAACTCGGTTTAGAGACACAAAAAACACGCTCTGGACAGGATGTGTAGAGTATATGCTCTAAGGTTGACTCAGAAACAGCACTGTACATGCTCAGTATATGCTCTAAGATATGCTAAGGATTGAATATTCTCTAAGTACATGCTCTGGACTGGATGTTTTATTCGGTTGACTCTAAGGTTTGTTTACAACTCGGTTTAGAGTATGATTTTTTCGCTTCATTCTTTTAAACATCGTTGTGATTCTAGTTATCTCTGGACAGGATGTGTAGATGCTCAAGCTGAATTGTCATCGAGTGAGCCAGACAACTTCAATAATCGTCTGTCCAGGAACTCTAGCTACACAGATTAGCGGTGAGAGGGATTTTTTTGTTAATTTTTGTCAAATATTTTCCTTAAAATCGAGAAATAACTTTAACCTCTAGCCCATCTTGTTTTGAGATCGTTTTAAATGACAGTCCTTTGTAAAATCTGATGAATTTACATTATACCTACCAAGTGTTTATTATAATGTTTCAATGGTGAAAGTATAAATAAATATCATTTAACAGTATACTGGTAGCCAATTTAGACTATTTGAGTGGTATGTTAAAATTAATTTTAGTCAATTTTAATACTTTTGAGTTAAACTATTTGTTTCTTTGGGGTTAAACAAGGTTATCCATTGTTTAAACAAGGTTAAATTGGTGCAATTTTGAATTAATTGAGTTGCTATCCCCAAATTTTATATCTCAGATCACCTTTAAGTTTTGTGGATATATCTTACAACTTTATGGATTGTATAATTGTTTCTTCCTGGGATTTTATAACATGATGATGCCTCCTTGTAGAAAGCTATCGCCTTTATGCGGATGTTGATCTTTAAAAATTTTATCATACAATTTCTATGTTGTTTGGTTGGTAGGTGATAAGACTTCTTGCTCCCTTTAATCTGAAAACACGGATAGTAAGCTGCAACTGTTGGTGAACTATAAAGAAGGAAAAGAGATGGAAATGTGGGAGGATGAAGTGGTTATTCCAGACCTTCTAAAAAGGGTGCAACCCCTGAATAAATGGGATGACGGGGATGTTGATGAAAATGACATTAAAAACTCTTGGGAAGAGGAGGATGAAGATTCTACTCCAGCACCTCAACATGTGGCTCCTGCTGAAAAGATTTCAAAGAAGCCTTCCGCCAACAGAGGTTAAAATTGCACAAGAGGAGCCTTTAGATCCAGTAGCTGAGAAACTATGCCAACAGAGGTTAGTAGAAGAAGCTGATTATAAGTCAACAGCATAATTGTTTGCTAAGAAAGGTGATGAGAAGACCCTTGAAAATTTCATTCCCAAAAGCAAAAGTGACTTTGTAGAATACACATAGCTCATTTCTCATAAGTTACAGCCTTATGAGAAAAGCTACTTCTACTTTGGGATACTCAAGGATGTAATGAGACTGGCAATGATGTCATTGAAGGGGCAAGATGCTAAAGAACTGGCATCTTCAGTTACTGCAATTGAAAATGAAAAAATCAAAGCCGAAAAAGAAGCCAATGCTGGAAAAAAGAAGACGAGTGGAAAAAAGAAGCAGCTGCTTGTTGAGCTAGCAGATGATGAAGCTGTAATCAATGCATATGATGGTTATGACAACTGTAATTTTATGTAAGACGATGAAGGATTGTGTGCTTTTGTGTGATAGCAACAAATACAAGGAATGATGATCCTGCGAATTGTGCTCTCAATTCTGGAGGTTGATTAAGTGTTATATATTTACATCATAAAAAAAAAAAAAGATTACCTCCAAGTCATTCTATTTTTTTGGCTTTCTTGCTTTTTGGTGAATATGTGTTCTCCTGTACGATGGCTGTATGATATCTATCTTAGATTTTGAGCCTAAAAAAATCTTGGAACTTTATGATGTGAATTATTTTGACTAAGATTTAGCATATAACGAGTCTTTTTCATTTGATTTTTATTATAATGATTGTTAAAACAGGGGTGCAATCTTTGTTTGTCCTAATTTTACTTCCGAGAGATATTTGAAGTTTGTGAGAACCTGAAGTTCAGTTTGGCTTATGCAAAGCTTCATGTTACTTTGAAATTCTATTTGTAAATAATATTGAAATTTCTTGATTTGTCTGTGCACTTGAAATATTTATAACCTTGTTTCCTAAACAAGTTGCGGTGACCGACACGCATTATTTCATAATTCTACATTTAGTGTTGCAGCTGTTACTTTTCTTCATCTCTTTTTCCTCTTTTTTCCTGTTTCCACACTAACTGCCTCTTACCTTCTTATCAATTAGCTTGTTTTTTCTCTTATGTTGCATCCAGATATTTCTTTCCTTGCCCTTTTTTTATAAGCTTGTGTGGGCTATAATTCTAACAAGTATGTAGTATTTATTAGACAGAAGAGCTCTTTTGACTAGCAAAGCCTTCTAATTGCTTAAATCCTTCCAGCATATAAACAGAAGAACATGTCCACTAGCAACACGGGCTTGCCAAATGCCCCATCATGCCCGCTTGGAGCCTATCAGATACATCACGTGATAACATCCTATCTATCGTCTTCAACAATTGCGACTGCTTCACCAAATCTCCAGCCTATAATAACTAGCCTAGCTATCACTACTAGAGCTATAATCATAACTTCTAAAACTAAATGTATGACTTTTAAAAGATCAAAATCAAAAAGAGAATATATTTAAAGATAAAAATATACTTCCAACAACAAACATCATAAGTTCTACCATAAAAAGTAGAGCAAAGTTATACAATAACAAGTAACTTCTAAGTCACAAATATACACTTTAAACTGGAAAAATGACAGGACAAAACTACAAAAATAAATTCAAAATGTTATGTTCTCCATGACTTGAATACTTCTCATGCTCCATTTCATCTTCACTCCCTGAAAGACTCATAGTTGTCCTCACCTGTCAAGGTAAAAAGAGTCATTTAGCAACATACTAATAAAATTAGAACCATAACTTTTAACAAGAAATCCACAACTTCTAGCTCATATATAATGAAGAGCTCAAAATCAATATGCAAACAGTTTTAACAAAAAAATAAAATGGTGAGTCACTTTTATTTATAGTGTTATTAGTGCAAATATTTAATATTTTCACCTTATTCAATTCACAACATGCCTCCAAAAGTAGATTGACTACACATACTAATACAACAAAAATAATAACTTTTTAAAAGTGTATCATAACTTATAAGTTAACCACTACAAAATACGAAGAATTAGCTAAATTATAATAGACATGAAAGAATTAGACAATAGCAAGTAACTTCTGAGTCATTAATATACACTTCAAAATGAAAAGCAATGACATGAAAGAATTACCTAAATAAAATTACCATGTTGACCAGCCCTTTATGGATCATTCTCATCTTTAATCACTGTTTCATAGTTGTCTTCATCTATAAAGGTAAAAACAAACCACTTTAGCCACACAAACATAATTAGAATCATAACTGTTAATAAGAAACCACCAACTTATAGTACACATGATCCAAAAACCTCAACATCAGTATACAAGTGGTTTTAATAAAAATGAAACGACCAACCAATATTATATTTAGTGTTATCATTATTAGCTAATAAGATAAAGTTATTTATATGTAAGATTATGTAATTTCTAAAGTAATATTTAGAACTGCTAATAGAAAAGTGATAACTTTAATAACTACTAAAACTGAATTGAAACAAGTGATTAGTCCGCTTCTAGGAGTAGACTAAATGTTCTATTAATTTTGCAGTATAAAGGCTATCCTATCATTTTTTTCTCAAATGCTAATGGGATGCTTCTTTTCGCATTACTTCTAATTAAATAAGTTGCACTTCTAAATATAATTGTATAACTTATATTTCGTGTGGTAATCCGAAAGAAAAAAGTGAAATTGTTGTAATTAAAAACAAAATTCAGAATACTTATATTAACTTGAAACAATCAGAATGCTTTATAAGTGAGAGTCCTTTTATCTAAAGTAATCAAGCACTCTTTCAGGTTAGCATACACTAATAAAGCCAGAATTATAACTTATAGAAAGAAAGTAGTCACTTTTAATCTCACTTTACGTTAAATTGATACTTTACAGACTACAGAGTATGAATTTCAAAAATTAAGCTATAACTTTTGAGATTTTACCAAAGCAGCAACCCACGGTTTTTTAACATGAAAACCATATGTTCAAGACCATATTCACTACAAACTTTTAAGCAATGAAATACAATTTCAATTAAATAAAATAAGTCAAGACCATATTCACTACAAACTTTTAAGCAATGAAATACAATTTCAATTAAATAAAATAAGGTAAAAGATCAATAATCCAATTAGCTCAACTAGATGACGTTAAAAGCAATTCAATAAAATTAAATCTTTATGAAGAACTATCAGATTACAAAAAAAAGTGAATAGCTAAACAAAAATAACTAAACAACAACAAAAACTAATAAATCTATTTTAAATCTTAGCTTACTTTCATTTACTAGAGCTGATTTATCGATTAAACTGAACTGGTGAGAACTAAAAGTTTTGTAAACATCAAATCAAGTTGCAGAAATAAAGTCATATGCTACTACTTGTTACCTTAAGTTATTGACATATTAATCATTCAAGCATTTCAACGAATACTTGGCAGGTGTAACTTAAACTAAATCTTTCCAAAAACAAAGTCTGAAATTAGCAAATTAAAGTTGAATAAACTTCATACTGAAACGACTTCCATGATTTGACAGAAGAAAGGATACGACCGAGTTGCTTCACACACGCATTTGTATCGATATTGGATTAGTTTAATCGATCGCTTGAACTATTATAGGCTTCCTACCAAATTGATTATAATCCGCTTCAACAAATTTGAATGAAAATCTATAAGTTAACCTATATCAACGACTTGGAATGCATTTAGAAATTGCATAAAACGCGTTTAAGAATCGAGACGAGGTTTATCGAATTTCTTAAAATTACCGTTGAACATACAAGTTGAAGTTTAGAGAAGTCTTACACACCTTCAGCGCAGTCTGGTTCAAGTTCGGAAAAGTTCGGAGAAATCTGAACAGATTCGGCGGAGTCCGATTCAAGTTTGTCCAAGGCCGATTCAAGTTCTTCGAACTGATTGCAAGAGAAATTGAAAGTTCTTCTTGAGCTGCTCTGTCTCGATTATGGACGGGTTGCAGAACCATAATTTGCGGCTTCAAAGAGTTACATGGCTATTTGTCCTTTTGTTTTACTTTTAAAACACAACCGTAGATTACATTTTAATCGGACGATCGTGACGACTTCTCACTTTTCAGCCATAGAAGGCTTCTCACCAGATCTACTCCCTATATATATATATATATATATATATATATATATATATATATATATATATATATATATATATAAATATTCAGGTCCGGCCAGGCCGGACCACTCCCCCCGTTCGGCCTCCTCCATTTGGGGGCCTTCCCGATGGTATTTTTTGCTCAAATTTTTTGTGTAGGTTCCTCATCAAGTCTAGTTCATCCATACCAAATTTCAGCCAAAAATTCAACCGGGAAGGTCGTCAAATGATTTTTGTAAGTTAACTGGTCCGCAATATGTATTCTCCGGACCAGTTAACTTGCAAAAATCATTTAACAATATACATATACAATATCTTAATATAGCACTCTATTAGTATTAAATATAAAAAAAACACATAAAAAACAAATACATAGACATATACATATGGGTGCAGGAGGCCCCCATTACAGTCCCACGCATTCAAATGCATTTCATTATCCACCGAGGCGGACTATTACGACTTCTTTATCAGAAGTTTCTTGACTTTCCAATTACCACTTGTCAATTGTTAGTTGTACCTGGCAAATGGGTATGTATCTATACCTATATTGTGGAGACAAGAACCAAACATAATAGATTTTTTTCATGTTATACTTGGTGTCGCAGATCAGAACTCAATAGAAATGGTTTTTGTCCAAGAAATCTGTATGTTTTGTGTTTTAAACCATTTTTACCCTTCCAAAGCGTTCTTTACATTCTGCCTAAGTGAATAATAACGTTTCAAGACTGCACAGACTCTAAGAAACTCCCTTTTGGGTAGAGTTACTCAAGAATGGGAAAGCGAGTGAGAATATATGACTTGAAATTAGGCAAATTCATACTTCAGGGGCTATAATGAGGCTCTCCAAATTTCATGGCGTTGCTAATCATGCAGACACAATTGGTAGATCGCTTCATCAATGATACTACGTAATAATCATGCAGATGGTGTCTGAATTTGTACGGTTGAACACCATCTGTGAACACATAACGCGCAAATATAATAGCTATACAGCGCTGAAGATGATCTCATTAATAAGCAAAATAATTGATCCACAATGTCTTGCGGCCTATTAAAATTACATAACAGTGAAGATCCACTGATTCCTGCATTAAGAGAAATAGACCTACCATTTTCGGAAATCTCAATGCTATTATATCCGGAAGAACCTCATAGATGGATACTGAGGAGAAGAGCACGCCTATTAGTACACGGTCAAGAATACATTACTAATGTAAACTGCTTATCATATGTACACCACTAATGATGAGTTGCATTGTGCAGGAATTGCAGTTTTGCGAACAATGTAGGAAATGCATTTTTTGAACATTGTGTAGTAAATGTTTTTTGTAAATACTCTCTTCATTTGGGATACTCCTTACAGTTTTTTTATCTCACTTGAGAAAAAAACATATACATATACATTGTAACACCCCGGCCCCGCAAGGCCCGAGGTAATTACTCTTAGATACTCTCCAGACCTCTAGTACAGTTCTCATAAACCAACACAAAGCCTTTACCCCGCACTTTGTTCTCACTCGTCCATGCCTTGAGAAACTTAACAGGGGGTCACCCATCCCAAGACTACTCCCGTGCAAGCATGCATAACTTGGAGTTCTTAACCGATGAGCTTCCTTGAAAAGAAGATGGACCTTGTTGGTATGAGTAGTACTATTAATCACTTTAAATTGATCTCAAGTAGTACAATCACCCTTACTTAAGCGCAATGTCCTCGTTGCACCCATAAACCAATCTCAACCAAACCCCAAAATCCTCCCCATGCTAAATGTCCATTCGATATCTAACGGACCAATACATTATTGCAGGGTTGCTCTGATACCACTTGAAACATCTCGGGCCTTGCTAGATACTCTCCAAACCTCTAGTGTTGTCCTCACAAACCAACACAAGCCTAGAAGGATGAGTTTTCTTAAAAGGAGACACACCTTGTTGATATGAGTAGTACTATTAATCACTTTAATTTAATCTCAAGTATTACAATCATTCAATGTTAAAATATGCACAATGTGGGGAAGAGAATCGAAATGTGCAGCTGCCCATCTTGCATCTATCTTACACAGGTCTTCCTTTAAGTTCTGCATTCCACATTAAACACAATGAGATGTAATAAATCAACAATCCAATCTCTATAGAATTATAAAGCATAAACTTCCTACAATGGACACAAAACATCATCGTTTGCATCCATCAATAGCAGCAATGCTTTAACAACTACCGATTACGCATATGGTATTAGTGATAAACTACTCAATCCAACAATTGAGTAACAGTGATCAAGCGAGGTAAAAATTATACAGAAAGTCAGAAACTCACCGCCTTATCGGCCGGAATGGGGAGTCCATCAAAGTCGGAAACTCACTGCCTTATCATCATCATCATCATCATCATCATCATCATCATCATCATCATCATCATCATCATCATCATCATTATCATTATACTGATATGATTGAGTACACGTACGTAACAGGGTGAGAAGAGCAATACCGAGCACACATACAAGAAGAAGAAAAATACCTTAAACGGAGATATTAGAACTTAGAACCGGATAGCGGCAGAAGGGCGAGAAGGAACATCAATAACGGAGATCTGGATTTTGCATTCCCCGGGGCAATGGAATTGTGTCTTCCCGCCATTTGCAGACGAACTCGGGAACTCACACACTGAACCAACCGCAAGTTCGCTAATAAGGTGGTGTGGACTGTCTTGAAATTTTACAATGATTTGATCAAAAATTGCATACTCTCGTCGATGCCACTCAACTGGAGAGAGTAGTTATCTTGACGCCCTTTAACTGACTCTGTTTCTTTTGAAATACTAACTGATTTTGTTAATGCCCTATATTATACGGAGTATGTGTTATATAAATATTTGGTGGAGTAATATTTTTTTTCAATTAATTCAGTAGGACATGCCGGTGATAGAGTTATAGTAACAATGGCCAAATGGTATATATTTACACACACATATACAATAACTATTTATGTGTGTCTGTTAGGGTGGATACTGTTTACTTCTAGGTGGTTCTATTTTCACACTGGTTGGTTTAAAAAAAGTTTGAGAAGAATGGGACCTAGACCTATTTTTCTGGTCCCGTGATCCGTCGCATGATCTTGATCAAAGTCTGATTACATTTTTATATACATTTTAAAACTCTTTAACCAGCTCACTCCCCACCCCCACCTCACTCGTTTAAAATGCTTTCCAATAGCTCAAATGTAAAAAAAAAAAAAATAGGACCACAACCACACTGATTGGTCCCAGTCTCGAGAATTGAGGATAGGAAGTGGGACCTCTTCCCCACCAGCCCAATCTCGATCATAATTCGGAACCTTGTTCTCGGGTCTCAATACTGGTTCGAAAATTGCCCAGTCCCCACCGAGGTTAACCCCGGGACCGCGAGCATCTCCACCCTAGTGTGTGTACATTGCCATGGCAAATAAGCGCGTTTATGAAAATTCTCTAAATAGAAAATTTCATTTGTATAAAATCAGGATTTTAATTAATAGTGTCAATTCAATTCATTTGCAAACTTCTTAAAAAAAGACTCTTGTAAGGGAGAGCAACTTGTAGGTAGATCATGAATTTAGTAGCATGTACATAATGATTAATGAATTTAGTAGCATCTACTCAGTCTCTTACTTTGCTTATCATGACTAAATTCATGTCATGTGAGGACTTTCCTCCTTACATTACAATTTCTATACATTTTAATTAAAAAAAGAAAAATTATTAATGTCAATTAACTTAAAGTTTTATCCTTGCAAGAAAATCCCAAGATGTGTAATAAAATCACTTTTTTATAATTATTTTTTGGATTGTAATATTGTTAGATTGCTTTCTTGCATGGAGTTACGAAACTATGATCCTTTTACCCGTCCCAATTAACAATACATTACTCCCAAGTATAAAAAGACCCAACGGAGCAAATATACACTCACAAGCGAGAACAATTTTCATCCATGACCCAATATGAGTCATGTTAAAGGCAAACAATGTGCAAGCTTTCAATTGCCAATAGAGCAATTCTACCGGTGGATTCAAACACACATGGTTAAAAGCAATAACGAGGAAAGTGTCAGTTTGGTACATGAACTTGGGAGCGGGGGAGTAAAGAGTACATCAACCTGCAATTGGGATCCACCGGTACACTAAATTGCCAAAATGGGTCTAATTTAGTCCTACCGGGTATTACGAATGCTAAAATGTTGAGCTGGCCATTGGATTAGTGAGTTGGGCTAAAAGTTAGCTAGGAAGATGTACTCTATCCTCATGCCACCGGAAATGGAGGGGATCCCGTCTTCATCTCAGAGCATTTCGTCCAAAGGTTTACCAAATTTCCCTACTGGTTATGGCGAGAGAATCCAGCAGACCCCGACGGCGGACAGCGCGGCGATGGGAGAGGCGGAGCTCGTCTTGGAGCCTCTTTGACCGGAGGTTTCTTGAGTTGCGTTAATCATGGTAGTTTCAGTTCTCAGCAACAACGACCACACCCTCCCCGCGTTAGTTTATGGTTAAAGAGCGGAGCTTCCCAGCGGCCGTTAATGGCGGAAGCTCATAAGGTTGAGGTTGAGCTGTGAGAGGCGATTGATGAGGAGGAGACCTGGAACGGGGAAGTGAACTCCAGCTGATACATTGAGGTGAGCGTGCTTCACAAATCGCAATGTCCATGACTGATCCGGTTGGCCAGTGCTTGTGGGGTTCAAAACGCGCACCAGATCGCAAGCTTCAGATCTCACAAATTCCAGCTTTCTTACTAATCCAATGGCCAGCTCAGCATTTTAGCATTCCTAATACCCCGTAGGACTAAATCAGACCCTTTTGGCAATTTAGTGTACCGGTGGATCCCAATTGCAGGTTGATGTACTCTTTACTATTCTGCTCCCAAGTTCATATAACAAACTGACACTTTCCTCGAGCAATAACTAACACACAAATTTAGAATATAAAACACGTGACTTCTTCATTTTCACAAAAGCTATTGAATTAATCATTTCAATAGATAGTAATAAGGGGGTGTTTGGAAATGATTCTGATTCTGCTTCTTTTTTAAAGTAGAAGCAAAATCAGATTTCAGAAGCTGGTCACCCCAGTTTCTAAAAAAACTGATTCTAAGAGTAAATTAGAGTACCAAATCACTTTTGCACTTTTATCCAAATACTCCAGAAGTGGAAATTTGACCTTGGAAATTTTCAGGACAGTCCTCCACTCCTCGTACCTTAGCGAACCTGCGGTAGGTTTGTGAGTGCCTGAGTTGTCTGCAAATGGCGGGAAGACACAATTCCATTATCCCGGGAAGCTCAAAATCCAGATCTCCGTTGTTGATATTCCTTCTCGCCCTTCTGCCGCTATCCTTCATCTTCTACATATTTTCATCCTCTTCTGATTCCGTGACCAGCTCCATCGCAATCCGCCCCGTCCCAAACCCTAACTCAGAAGTTGATTACTCATTCGTGTCCTCGCTCGAGAAGTTCCTCGCAAAATCTCCTCGATCATTGAGTGTCAGCGATGACTCAGTGCTCGATACAATTATCGCAGGGGATGTGCAAAAGTTAGATGATTTGAAATGGAAGAAGGAGATTCAGAGTTTATACGAAGAACAGTTCTATCCTGCCTTTTCGCCTATTAAGGTTTATGTCTACGAAATGCCTAAGAAGTTCACTTACGATTTGCTCTGGTTGTTCCGCAATACGTACAAAGAGACAGGTAATCTTACTTCGAATGGCAGTCCTGTGCACAGGTTGATTGAGCAAGTAAGTTTTCTTTTATCTCATCGTACTTTTGCGCTTTTAATTTGGTATCGGTAATATATGTTTTAGCTGGAATGCATTGCTTTGTGTGTAGCATTCAATTGATTACTGGTTATGGGCGGATTTGATAGCGCCAGAATCAGAAAGGCTGTTGAAGAATGTGGTTAGAGTGCATAAGCAGGAAGAATCAGACCTATTCTACATACCGTTTTTCACTACCATCAGCTTTTTCTTGCTTGAAAAACAGCAATGCAAGGCTCTTTATAGGGTGTGAGTGCATTTTCATGCAGCAAACATTATACTCTAAATATTTTCTTTCTTCTGCTGCCCTAATTTATTCTATTGAATAGTGAATTTCATAAGATTCCATTGGGATTGACTGCATCTATGAAACCCTGCTTCACAAAAATATCTCTAACCTTTAACTCCTGTTAAAATCCTCTACTGTTTATATGTCCTCTTTTCATTCTCCCTACAAAAGCAGGCAATTTGCCATGATTGAAAGCATTTCTTTTAATCAGAGACATGATATTGTTTCCATATGGCCATATGGGAGCCTGATTGGGGGGAGTTATAGCTATACATTACGTCTGGCTAAGTAAGGATGTATGGATAAGATATGGGGACTACAGAGATGGGAGAGATTAGGTGTAGAGAGAAAACAGTGAGAGGAGTACAAGCTGCAAAGTAAAGTTGATGAGTGTCTTGAGCGTGAATGCACTTCAAGTCTCCAAGTGCATTGCATATTCTGTGCTGAGGAGGCAACAACCCATTTTTATTCCATTTTGGAAAGGAAAGTTATTTCATAGGAGGATTTTTTCTCCTCATTTCCCTTCCCATCCAAACCACAATCCGGGGGTGGGTAGTTTATTTCTCTTTTTAAAAGTGAGAATGAACTGTTTTTTAAGGTGTCATGCTATTGATAAGTGATAACTAATACTAGAGCTGGATGTATGCAACAGTTAGTTTGCTATCTTGAAATTGGAACTGACATTAGTTTTTAGTGAAGTTTCAGCTTTATATAGATTTTTCTTGTATCTGATCGCATATATTCTGAATATACAGGAAGCCTTGAAATGGGTTATGGATCAACCTGCATGGAAGCGGTCCGAGGGAAGAGATCATATCCTTCCTGTCCATCACCCTTGGTCTTTCAAGTCTGTTCGCAAATTTATGAAGAATGCAATTTGGTTGCTTCCTGATATGGATTCAACAGGGAACTGGTAAATACCATAACTTAGTTCATTGCTTCAAAATACCCAAATGTTACTAAAGCTAAGGTATGTGGTATGACTTCAGGTACAAACCAGGACAGGTTTATCTCGAGAAGGACCTGATACTTCCTTATGTTCCCAATCTTGACCTTTGTGATGCCAAATGCTTATCAGAGAATGAAAATAAGAGAAGCACACTGCTGTTTTTTCGTGGGAGGCTTAAAAGAAATGCTGTAAGCTTGCATTTTTCTTTTCTTTGCAAGGTTTAGTAAAGATAATGATACTTATTTTCATGGGTCAGAGAATCTACGATGGAGCAGTACTGTAGTGCAGTAACTGCTATCTGGTGTGTATGTTTTTGGTAAACAATAGCTTAAGTTCATCACACATAATTGTGCAAGTGGATGCTCTAAATAATTCACTTTACTTTCCAGGGAGGAAAAATACGTGCCAAGCTTGTATCAGAACTTAGTGGTACTCAGGGAGTGCTTATAGAGGAAGGGACTACTGGAGATGCTGGAAAGGCAGCAGCTCAGACTGGCATGCGCAAGTACTTTTTAAAAACTTTATTATCCAGACAGTGCTTAACTTATTTAAAAACGCAGACTAATTTTGATTCATTCATGCGGTGATTAGGAGTTTGTTTTGCCTTAGTCCTGCTGGTGACACTCCATCATCAGCGAGATTATTTGATGCAATTGTTAGTGGCTGCATTCCGGTCATAATAAGTGATGAACTAGAGCTTCCTTTTGAGGGAATTCTTGATTATCGTAAGGTTCGTAAATATGATTTGCCTGTAGGTTTTCTTCATTGTTTTTGCAAGAAGGGTGTCAAAGTGTGATCCATTGGACTTAGATGTAGTTAACAACATACGGTATAATCATAACCGAAAGTTAGATTACTTGTTCAGTTAGTTGAGTACTCACATCCATTTAACACCGTCTTTCTGTATTCAGATATATTGAACAATAAATTTTAAATTCAATTGATTCATCAGTTATGTTTTCATCATGTGATTATAATATATCCCTGTTAAACAGAAACTCTAAGACAATTATGATTTTCAATATGTTTTTTTTTGTCGCGAAAATGTTTTCATTCATTCAATGTCAAGACCACATTGAATATACTCTTGGGTATCAGTGTTTATAAGGGAAACCTTGGTGCACCGGTTGAGGTGTTGTTGTGTGACAGAGAGGTCACATACTCACGGGTAGCGGCCTCTTGTCAAAATCACAAGGGAAGCCTTCCCCCCTATACAGTCTTGTGGTGGGACCCTTCCCCGGACCCTCATTTTGCGGGGATGCCAATCTGCACTGGGCTGTCCCATATCAGTGTTGATCTTCCCGGGGAGGGCCTCCAACTGAGGGAATAGACCAAATAGTATTTCACTTTCTTCCCATTTCTATACCACATGACATGTTCTCTTATATGGCTAAATAATTTCCCATTCACTCTATCTTTATTTGGCAGATTGCTTTACTTGTACCTTCCAGTGATGCAGTGCAGCCGGGGTGGCTCCTTTCATTTCTGAGAAATGTTAGTACTTCTCAAATCAGAGATATGCAAATGAACTTAGCTAAGGTTCGTCTGTCTGCAATGGTAGTTCTTGAGTACCATTAATAGTTGTGGTTGTTGAGTTAATCACATAAATCAGTTATTACCTCTGACCCAATAACATCTTTTCTAATATTCAGTATTCAAGGCATTTTTTGTATTCTCATCCTGCTCAACCTTTGGGCCCAGAAGATTTGGTCTGGAGAATGGTTCGTTATCCATACCTTACCTTATTCAGCCAGTACTTTGTGTTCTATTTTTCATGTTTTGCTTGTTATAACTTATAAGTTGTTAAAATGTGAAGTGTTGATTATGTTATTTGATATACTAGTATCTGATAACTTACAGACGCAGCATTTCCAGTATCTGAAGCTTTACTTGAAAGAAAAATTAAGGCTTTACAAAAGTGCACACATATTAGGGAGCTTTTTGGAATGTTACATATACCCTTTTGTAGGGTTCACATTATGTGTCTTTTTATTTATGAAACTAATTCCTGGGTGCAAAAGTATTTCATGGGATTGACATTAATAGAAGGATGGAAGGATTAACATATTTGTTTGTGGTGACTAAGCAGATGGCAGGAAAATTGGTTAACATTAAACTTCACACCAGGAGGAGGCAGCGTGTTGTGAAAGAATCAAGAAGTCTCTGCACCTGCGATTGCAGACGTCCCAATACTACGACGCCAGGTCTCTTGCCTTAACTCTGTAATTTCAGTTGTGTATTTGTTTAGAATTTTGTACATCAAATTCTTGTCATTCGTTTGCATTCTTTCCCTTTCCTGTATTGGCAGAAAAAATTCACTCTTGAAAGTATGGATTCAACTTATGAAATCTCACTAACACCCCATTTCCACTTGGTCGCCCTTGTACTGAAGACTTTATTATTCGTCAATCGTGATTGTTGTCAATTGCTGAATGTCATTGCGTGTTAAAACAATTCATTATACAATAGCATTTTTAGTTGTTTTGTTTGTTCAAATAAATGTATCTTATTTATTCTGTTCGGGATATTGTATAGCAAAATTCCATGAAAATCTTGAAACGACTCTCTTTTAAGGAGGAAAAAGTTTTTGGTGTTAAATTTAACTCAACCCAAACCCGGCAGATTATACCGTGGGATCGGTACACCATGAGCATGGTTGATAGAGAGCAGGTCGCGGAACAGCTAGCGAAGACCCAGGCTGAGGAGCGGCCGAAACCGTTGTTGGTCTATCGAAGGCGCGGACGGGAGGGACCCACTTCCGTGGGCTGAATAATTTAGTAGTCTCTTAGTTATTTAATTATTGCCTTTAGTAGTCTCCTAGTTATTTAATAATTGCCTTATGTTTCCTAGTTTTTATTTAATTATGTTTCATAGTTTAATTAATAAGGTTTCCTAGTCTGTTTAGAAATTCTACCCTACGCAGGATGCCTAGGTTATTTATATCTCTCAAAAGGA
Source organism: Cuscuta epithymum (assembly GCA_945859915.1). Classification (NCBI taxonomy): domain Eukaryota; kingdom Viridiplantae; phylum Streptophyta; class Magnoliopsida; order Solanales; family Convolvulaceae; genus Cuscuta; species Cuscuta epithymum. Next base: position 81,469 of record CAMAPF010000299.1, on the reverse strand, counting down.
ATGGTTTGAGGGCAGGATTATTATTGAGAATAAAGTATTAATTGAGCTTTAAGCTTGGGCAACGGTTAACCCCGTTGATTGTTAATTTTCTGTTCTTATCAATTGGTCCGACCTGCCGGATCCCGTCCCGCAACAATGACGAGATCTCAGAGTGATCGATTTCAAGAATTGGAGAACGAACAAGGTCGCACGGGAGAGGAAGTGGCCCGACTGGGGGCCGAGCAGACCCGGATGAATCAAAAATTGGAGGAGATCGTGGCTTCGCTGGCAGCGATAACTAAGGCATTAGTACCGCCTGGAACGCCGGACGCCGACGCGATTGGAGTCGGCAGTGTCGCGATGACGGTGCCACACGTTGACGGGGGGCTGCGCAACCCGGCCCCAACTGTGTTACCCACGTTTGACGGGTCTGACCCGATCGGGTGGTTAGCTCGAGCCGAACAACAGTTCGAACTTTTTGGAACCATTCCGGAGAAAAAAGTTGCAGCCGCTGTTGTGGCTATGGAAGGAGGGGCCCTCTATTGGGTGACCTGGTTGAAGGCGCGTAAACCCGGCATGACCTGGGAAGAATTCAAGCAAGCCCTAGTATCCAGATTCGATTCTCGATTTCAGGGGAATCAATTTGAACGATTGGCAGGCATCAAACAAATTGGGACCGTGGAAGATTATAATGTTTTGTTCGTCCAGTTGGCAAGCCAAGTTCCGGGACTGGCCGATGATCATTATCTAGGCTATTACATGAACGGGCTTAAGGAAGACACCAAGAGCTCGTTACGCTTATTTCGCCCGAATAACCTGGAAACCGCCATGGAATTAGCTCGAGACGTGGAGCATAATCTGTCCATTCAGAACGGAGGACGAAACGGTCCTAATTATAACTCTCCAGGGACGCGTTCAAGTGGCTATTCCCGACCCTACACAGGTCCACCACCATCGGGGAGTGGCAGCAGCTCACGCAGTACGGCTGGCAGCTTCTCAAAGGCATCGGGACAGTTCGGGGGATCTTCTACACCGGCTGCCGGGACCGCGTCGGGACTGTCTGGTCAGCCCACCGGCCGATCCAGGTTCACCCGGCTTCCCCCTAAGGTGTGGGAAGAGCTGCGGGCCAAAGGTTTGTGTTTTAGATGCCGGAAGCCTTTCACGCCTGGTCATGATTGCCCTTTTAAACAATTGAGGGTAATGCTTGCTGAGGAAGACGAAGATTTGGACTTGCAACGACACGATTACTACGAGGTGACAGGGCTGGAAGACTTTCCGGAGAACAATGACAAGTTTGATGCGGAAGAGGGTGATTTTCCAGTTTATGCAATGGCTGGAATTTTTAGCCCGCAAACAATGAGGCTTCGGGGAGTGATTGGGGGGTGCACAATAACGATCTTGATTGATAGTGGCGCCAGTCACAATTTTATCTCATCTTCCTTAGTATCGCTGCTACGTTTGAAACCAGACAAGACCGGTAAATTTGGGGTCCAGTTAGGTGATGGGCACAGGCAAGAGTCGGAAGGGGTTTGTCGACAGTTATCGGTGTCGTTACCAGGTTGTGCTGTTAAAACAGACTGCTTTGTGTTCCCGTTAGCTGGGGTTGATGTCATATTAGGTGTGGCATGGTTAGCCACATTGGGAGAGGTTCGAACCAACTGGAAGGAGATGACGATGCAGTTCGAGCTTGAAGGCAGACAAATAGAGCTGAAAGGTGATCCAGCAATGTGTAAAAACGTCGTCAGCCTAAAATCCTTGCTTAAGACCACGGAGGTAAAGTTCTGTGCCGTAGTTTTGGTCAATGAACCTGCCAAACTGTCGGGAACACTTTCAGGTTCGATAGATGATGTCCTCGGGCAGCATACCGAGGTATTCCGGGAGCCACAGGGGCTGCCACCACGCCGCTCCACGGACCATCGCATTGAGTTAATTCCCGGAGCACAGGCTGTGTCAGTTCGGCCATACCGATATGGACACCTACAGAAAGACGAGATTGAGAGGCTTGTAGAGGAAATGCTTCAGGCAGGTGTTATTCAACCCAGTTCTAGCCCCTTTTCAAGCCCAGTCTTGTTGGTAAAAAAGAAGGATGGTAGCTGGCGGTTTTGTGTGGATTACAGAGAATTGAACAAGTCAACGGTACCCGATAAATACCCAATTCCGGTAATACAAGAGATGTTAGACGAATTAGCGGGAGCTATAGTTTTCTCCAAAATAGACTTACGCTCCGGCTACCATCAGATTCGGGTGGCTGCCCCGGACGTGCATAAGACTGCTTTCCGCACTCATAGCGGACATTATGAATTTTTGGTGATGCCGTTCGGACTGACAAATGCCCCGACTACCTTCCAGGCCACCATGAACGATTTATTTAGGCCTTTCTTGCGGAAATTTGTCTTGGTATTTTTTGATGATATTTTAATATACAGCAAATCGTGGCAGGCACACCGGGAACAATTGGATTTGGTTTTAAGCCTCTTGGAGAAGAATCAATTCCGAGCCAATAGGAAGAAGTGTGCATTCGGGCTGCCTCAGGTTGAGTACTTGGGACACATTATTTCTCCAGATGGGGTAGCCATGGATCCGGCTAAAGTAAGCGCAGTGGTGGATTGGCCGACTCGGAATTCTGTCCGTGAGGTTCGGGGATTTCTAGGATTAACCGGATATTATCGAAGATTTGTGAAAGAATATGGACTGATCGCCCGACCACTCACGAACTTGTTAAAAAAAGAAGCGATAGCTCGGTTGCAATGGTCCCCAGAGGCCGAGAAGGCATTCCAGCGGCTTAAAAAGGCCTTGACAGAGGCACCCGTGTTAGCTATGCCACAATTTGACAAGCAGTTCGTGGTAGAGTGTGACGCTTCGGGAACTGGGGTTGGAGCGGTACTGATGCAGGAACGGAGACCTGTTGCTTATTTTAGCAAATCATTGGCGGACAGAACCCTTTCCAGATCAGCCTACGAGCGAGAGATGATGGGGTTAGCTTTGGCAGTACAACATTGGCGGCCATATTTAATCGGAAGGAAATTTGTTGTGCGGACAGATCATCGCAGCCTCAAACACTTGCTCACCCAGCGCATAGCAACTCCTTCCCAGCAGGTTTGGGTTGCAAAATTATTGGGCTATGATTTCGAGATTGAATATAAAACAGGAGCTTCTAATTCAGCGGCAGACGCGTTATCTCGGAAGGGGGATAAGTTAGACCTCGCCGCACTTAGCATACCGGAATGGGTAGGGCTGGCAGATATTGAGGAAGAGCAACTCAAAAATAAAGATTTACAGGATATTATACAAGCACTGGCTGACAATCCGGCTCGTGTTTTCGGATATGAGCTGATCGGGAATTGTTTTTTAAGGGACGTTTGGTCCTTGCTGAAGACTCAAAATGGATTCCTCGCCTACTGGAGGAATTCCACGACACACCCACCGGAGGCCACGCGGGCGCATACCGGACATATAGAAGGCTGGCGGCGAACGTGTTTTGGTGTTTTGGAAGGGAATGTTCCGTCGGGTTCAAGCCTATGTTGCTCAATGTTTGGTATGTCAAAAGGCAAAATATGAGGCAATGTCCCCGGCCGGATTGCTGCAGCCTTTGCCGGTTCCTAGCCTGATTTGGGAAGACATCTCAATGGATTTCATCACTTGCTTGCCTAAATCGCAGGGGTGCACATCTATTTTGGTGGTTGTAGATCGTTTGTCCAAATATGGGCATTTTATTGCCCTTAAACCCCCTATCACTGCACGATCAGTGGCTGAAGCATTCTCCAGAGAGGTGGTAAGGTTACACGGCATTCCACGTTCCATTGTTAGTGATCGGGACTCCCTATTCATAAGTGCATTCTGGAAGGAATTGTTCTCCTTGTCAGGTACCCAATTAAAATTTAGCTCCGCGTATCATCCGGAGACAGATGGACAGACGGAGGTTATGAACCGGGTGTTGGAAACATATTTACGGTGCTTCACATGTGAGCAGCCGCGGCTGTGGGTACGTTGGCTGCCATGGGCTGAATACTCATATAATACGGCGTTTCAAACATCAGCAAGGATCTCACCATTTGAGGTGGTTTACGGTCGGCCTCCACCCACCATTCGCAGATTTCTACCTGGCGAGAGCACCGTGGCAGCAGTGGCAGAAGTACTTGGGAGTAGGGATGTTATGATAAAGCGATTAAAAGACAATCTACAAAAGGCCCAACAGTGCATGGTAACCCAAGCAAATAAACACCGACGCGACATCGTCTTCAAGGTAGGAGATAAAGTCTTTTTGAAGGTTAGACCTCACCGGCAGACTTCCCTATTCCGGCAGCCTTACCATAAGCTATCTGCCAAATTTTATGGGCCGTTTTTTATTGAAGAACGTATCGGGCCGACAGCTTACCGCTTAGCACTTCCATCCAGCAGTCGTATTCACCCAATTTTTCATGTGTCTCAGCTGCGAAAGGTGGTAGGAGATCACCCGGTAGAAATGAGTTGCCAGAAAGTTTGGAACTTCCAGTCGGTCCAGTGTTCGAGCCTGAAGAAATATTAGCTAGTCGGGGGAAAAATGGCAGGGTAGAGGAGCTGCTAGTTAAATGGGTCGGGCAACCAAGTGATGATGCTTCCTGGATAGATAAAGCAAGTTTTGTGGGCTAGTTTCCAGATTTCAACCTTGAGGACAAGGTTCTTTCAAGGGAGGATGAAGTTGATAGAGAGCAGGTCGCGGAACAGCTAGCGAAGACCCAGGCTGAGGAGCGGCCGAAACCGTTGTTGGTCTATCGAAGGCGCGGACGGGAGGGACCCACTTCCGTGGGCTGAATAATTTAGTAGTCTCTTAGTTATTTAATTATTGCCTTTAGTAGTCTCCTAGTTATTTAATAATTGCCTTATGTTTCCTAGTCTTTATTTAATTATGTTTCCTAGTTTAATTAATAAGGTTTCCTAGTCTGTTTAGAAATTCTACCCTACGCAGGATGCCTAGGTTATTTATATCTCTCAAAAGGAATGGTTTGAGGGCAGGATTATTATTGAGAATAAAGTATTAATTGAGCTTTAAGCTTGGGCAACGGTTAACCCCGTTGATTGTTAATTTTCTGTTCTTATCAATGGTGTACCGATCCTAAAACGATACAGTTTTCTACTAAAACAAAGCGCAAACACCACACAAATCGCAAATCGTCTTGCGTATGGGTGGACTTGGGTCGGGCCGCCCGGCCCGGTACTGTTTAAGCCTGGCCCGGCCCGGTACCCGGTCTTGGGGTCGGTTCGGGCCAATCGGAACCGGTCAACTCCCGGTTCGGGCCATTTTTTTTTTTTCATTTTTTTTGTTTCTACCGGGTAGGGCTGGGTGTTTTGGGGGGGGTTGGGGTGGGGTGAAGGGGGGGTCGGGGGTAATTTAGAAAAACAAAAGAAAATTAAAAAAAACATTGAATCGGAAACGGGCCCGGCCCGGAACCGCCGGTCATCCGGGCCGGTTCTGGTTCCCTACTTCCCAAACAAAAGCCCGTCTGGGCCCAGGCCCGAACCGGAACCGGCCCGGCCAGGCCCGGCCCGGGTCCATCCCTAGTCTTGCGCCGGGGTCCTGTAGCAGACTAGCAGTGAATCTCGAGGAGAAAATTGTTCTGCCTTGCTATGCATCTGGAATGGCTACGTCTCGGTGATTTTCTCCAATCTTTGACCTTGTGTCCTTGTGCATCTGGAATTGCTACGCCTGCTACACTTCTGGAATTGCTCTGCAGCTGCGAACGCTGCACCAGAACAGTAGTTAGGCCTCTTCTACTTTGTACGGAGTAATTGCCTGGTCAATTTGCGTGAGACGCAAGGAGACCATTGGTCGACTTTTTGCGTGAGACGAAGCTTAGACGCAATTATGAAAAATCAGATCCATCACTGAGTTCTTCCATCCCAACTTAAAAACGTTCGTTGTTCTCCTTGAAATCGGTGATGATGAAGTTCACCCACTGGAATTCTGGAAAACATTAGATGCTTGAGTTTAATTCCATTGAATTCATATACGGTTGTATTTAATATATCCATGTATGTATAGTAGACATCTTATATTTTGATTTAGGTTCATGTTACTCTATTAAAGCAAATTACATTTTCATTTAGTTCAACTTACATTTCAATTAACCCTGTTTACATTTCTTATTTAGCTCATGTTACATTTCAATTAACACAATTTATATTTTCTAAATTTTTTCAAGTTACATTTTACATAGCCTTGAGTTATACGTAGTATTTCGATTTGCTAAAAGTTACTACGTACATTTTATAACACATGGTTTACATTTGACATGAAAAGTGATAGAAGTACTAGAGGGAGTATCATGAGTTATGATTCAGGGCATAAGTTACATTTGTCGCTAACTGAAATTACATTTGTAACAATGCGAGTTTACATTTCATTACAAGTGATTTACATTACGAAAATAGTTAGAAACAATCAACAATTACTGTCCATCCGTGTTTTTTTTTTGTTTAATTATTAAGTCAAATGACACATGTGGGAGCACGATCCTCACCGTGGACTGCTCCCACGGTATACCAACTCAATTTATTTGGTATGAATAAAAGGTATTTCATTTCACTCTAAAACACATAAAACGAGAGATAAATAAAAGAACGTTTTTTTTATGGAAACCCAAATAGGTGAAAATAGGGATGGCCTCGGGCTGGTTCGGGCCTGGGCCCGGCCGGGCCTCGGGTCTGTTTTGTTGGGCCCGAGCCCGAACCGGTGGCCACCGGTTCCGGGCCGGGCCACCCGGTTAGTTTGTTTTTTTTTCCTTTTCTTTTCTCCCACCCCCCAAAACCCCCCAAACCCCCCAAACCGGTCCTAAACATCAAGCCCAACTCAATAAAGCCCAAAAAAATGAAAAAAAAACAAAACAAAAAAAAAAAAACAGTTTTTGGCCCGGGCCCTGGCCCGGTCGGGCTGGTTCGCCAAAAACTGTAACCGAGCCCGGAACCACCCAAGCCCCGGGCCTAGGCCCGAACCGGACCCGGACCCGGAAAACCGGGCCGGGCCGGTCCCGCACAGTAGCAGGCCGGGCCGGTTCCCGGGCCGGGCGGCCTGAACCGAGGCCATCCCTAGGTGAAAACCATTTTGGGTTAATCTAAGCCGTTTGTAACACCGTCCCCAAATGTATTTACTTTTAAGTGAATATTGTATTTTAACCTTATGGAATGGTTGACGAACTTACGATGTTATGAATGTTAATATTTCTTCTGCGTGGATAGTAAATTCGCACGTGGGACCCACACAGGGAGCGGGGCCGCCCGATATTCCCGAGACCGTATATTTTATTCAACTTGGTCGAAATAATATTTATATAGAGGTGGGATATTTATTCGGTCCAAGGGAATGACATAATGTGGACCGATTGGTCAAAAGCGGCTCAATTACCGGTATTGGTAATTTAACGGATAACAGCCCGAAATTGGATTTCGGAGACCTATAAGTTAAAATTGGGAGATGTATATTCTTCATAAGTGTCATAATGATTGAGAACACATAAAATATTTTATTCGACCCGATAAAATAAAATGTATTTAAAACAGTCCGAAAAATACAACTTTCGGGGCCGATTGTACACGTCGGGACACAAAGGGATGACCTCCCACATGAGTGGGGGCCACCCCACGTTTTTTTGGGGCTGGACAAACAAAGTTTGTGCTGGGTTGACAAAGAAATGAGTGGAGGAGGTGTAAAGGGCCCTTTAACCTCACTCATTTGTCAAATGAGACAAAGAGGAACCCCCACCCCCCTTTCCCTTCCATTATTCGGCCAACCCACAAGAGAGGAGCAAGAAGGAGCTCTCAACCCATCCTCCATTTTTGCAGCACAAGCTCAAGCTTAAGGAGTCCAAAGAAGGGGTTTTGGGAAGGAAAAAGTTGGGAGAAAGTGAGAAAGATTAAGGTAATGACCTTATACTAGCTTTTCCTTTATTTTCCTTCTATCATATGAGATATATATCATATGAAGAACCTTGAGGCTTGTTCTACATGATTTAAGTGTAGAATGGTAGGTTGGAAGGTGGTTCTATGTCCAAAAACGGACTTAGAAGCCAAACCGACCGGTTCATCGGAAAAATAACCTTTTAAGGGTTATGGGTATTGATTAGGGTTTTATGATGTTAAAACCTTGTTAGGGACTTGATATAGAGTATCTTTGAGCTTCGCCGGAGTTTCGCCGGAGTTGGTCAAAGTTGGCCGGAGTTGGTCAAAGTTCACCGGAATTAGTCCAAGTTCAACCGCGGAGCGTAGAACACGCTTAAGCTCACTTAAGGTGAGGATGACCGACTATATTGCTTATAATTATTGGGTTAATTTCATAAGATTTCCTAAATGAATTATATGTGTTTGGCATGATGTATTTATAATAATAAAATGCCTAAATGAGATTTTTATTGTTTATAAGCAAAAAATGCATAATATACAAATTTATGGATAAATTGTGTATGATTATGTGTTATGAATACAATGGTATAATAGTTGTGTAAACTATAAACTAAATTGTGATAAATATACTCTTACCTCATGTAAGGAAGTCATGGAAGGATAAAAGTGATATTTTGATATTAGAGCCAAGTCATACTTGAATGTGGAATTTAATTGAGATATTCAAATTATTATGAACTTAAGTTACATTTGGAGTAGGCCTTAAGGGTTACTCAAAATGGATGGAACCTAGACTAAGAAGTGGTTTAGGGATTAGTTGACGTGACTAAGAGCCGAGCTCTAGCACGTGGTAGCATGACTATGAGCCGAGCTCTAGCAAACGTAGGGTGACTATGAGCCGAGCTCTAGCACAAATTAGTATGACTATGAGCCGAGCTCTAGCAAACGTAGGGTGACTATGAGCCGAGCTCTAGCACAATTTAGTATGACTATGAGCCGAGCTCTAGCAAATGTAGTGTGACTATGAGCCGAGCTCTAGCACAATTTAGCATGACTATGAGCCGAGCTCTAGCATGAAGGAACATAAGTTAAGTACAAATGAATAACATCTTGGATTGAGGGTCTTGGAAATTGAAACTTTGATTATACTTAGTATAGTTGTCATTGTACTTGTCAAATGCTTCCAAGTACTGACCTCCCCTTCACGGGGGAGGCCACCTCACAGTTTCAGGTAGGGAGTAGAGCTTGCTGCCACCACCGTTGCTCGGGTAGGATCCAAGAAGAGGAGACGTGGTTCGTACCTCTTCAGATTCCGTTTTCAAACACTTTAATAAATGCTCATGGATAATGTTTTCCTATTGAATATTAATAAGGGCTTGTATGCCCAGGTTTGCCAAAGTGTGGCATGAACACTTGTACTAAATGTTTCCGCTGCTTTGAATGAATATTTTACATTATGTTTGTTTATGGATGTACTATGCGTGAATGATATCCCAGACGCCTTGTATAGTATGAATGTGTTGGACTGCGGTTGACTATTCGTACTGTACGGCGGATTGTTGACGTGTCCGGATAGGTCCGGGGTGTGACAATTTAATTGGTATCAGAGCCTTAGTCCGTAAACTTCATAATGAAGCTTCAAAATCTCTTTTCGAAAAGGAATTTGAAAACCATGAGCATAAAAGTTTTGTACTTATAGAACTTTTGGTACTTGAGTTGCAAGGTCTCTAATTGTTAAGATGGTACCCTTAACAATTGGTATGACGGTGATTTGAGCCAAAGGATGTCTTTAAGTACCTATCCGTCACGTGACATTGATACGAGTCTAATGACTCATTCTACTTCCTTTCAGAAATGGAGCCAGTCGGAAGGATCACTAGGAGGAACCCGACGGGCCGTGTACCGGGTGGGTCCGAGCGCGGTAGCCGGGGGTCCTCTAGGGGATCAAGAGGAAGAGGCCGCGGAGGCCGACAGCAACAAACCGTGAGCGATGGCCACGTCGATACGGAAAGCGAAACCTATTGGTCTTATGAGGATTCGACCTACCGGCCCGAAACTGAGCCGGTTGAGACCCCTTATGAAGGGGACGACGACGATGTGAGCGACGAGGAGGAAAGTGGCTCCTTGGCTCGGATCGAAGCGCTGCTCCAACAATATCACCGGGAGCGCGAGGAAAGGAGGGAACGCCGAAGGCGCCGTGCGGGGCAACCTTCGGGTGGGGCTCCAAGAGGAAGGAGCTATTGTGATTCAAGAACCCATGTGGAAGCGCATGGGAGTCGAGGTGATGGAGGTCCAACCATAAGGATCTCCAAATACATCAAAGAGGCGAGGGACTTGGGGTGCAAACCGTTCGATGGGACGGGGGACATCTCAGTGGCCGCGCAATGGATCAAGAGGCTGAATGAGGCAGCCCTTGACATGCAACTCACCCCCGATTTCAAACTGAGAATCGCGGTGAGGTTACTTGAAGGGTTGGCATCCAAGTGGTGGGATGGAACCAAAGGCAAGTATGGTGGGAATGTTACTTGGGAGGATTTTCGGCAAGAATTCTTTGCCCAATACTACTCCGACTTTGAAGTAAATGCAAAGGTGAGGGAATATACTCTCCTAACCCAAGGGGGTAACATGACGGTGAAAGAACTCGAGCACAAGTTCAGGGACCTTGCCGACCACATACCGGAGTATGCTTGTGATGAAAACCGAATGGTGAATCACTTTTGGGAGGCCTTGGACCTGGAGATACGTGATAGGGCGACTCAATTGCCCAACATGACTTTCAGCCAAGTGGTTGCCCAAGGGTTGAAAGGAGAGAAGCAATGGGAAGAGAGAAAGAAGAGAGACGCCGAAGAGGCGAAGAAGAGAAAGTGGGAAGGCCATGGCTCCCAAGGTTCTAACAAAAAGGGGAACCATGGGGGAGGTGGATCGTTCAGAGCACCGGCACCGCCGTCCAAGGGGAACCCGGCCTTCAGCGGGCACAACTCGGGCTCACAAGCCTCAACGACGCCCAGGTGCAGGAATTGCAACAGGAGCCACGCCGGTAAGTGTCGTGATCCACCACGGTGCTTCCAATGCGGGAGTACAGGGCATATTAAACCAAACTGCCCTCAACTTGGTGGGAACCGAGGGGCGGGATCAAGCGGCGCCACCACGGCGAGTAGGAGCCGAACCGGGGCACCCCATGCTAGTGCGGGGCAAGGGGGAGCGAGCACGAGCAACGCGCCGTCCGTAAATCAAGGGAGGACTCAAGCTAGAGTCTACGCGATGACCGAGGCTGACGCTCGGGCTAATCCCGACTCCGTTGCAGGTAATCCCTTGTAACAATTGATAAATTACATGTTTTGAGTGCTAAGAATGATAGCGGGTTTGTACGGGCTCGCCGGGGCCGATACCGTTCGGGTTCTTGGCAAAAAGTTGCAAAAATAAGCTGCCCAGGGGTAAACCGGCGCCGGTCAAGGCTCAAACCGGCGCCGGTTCTAATTAAAAATGGCTGTTTCGGGGTCGCCGTGGGTAAACCGGCGCCGGTTTTGACCCATAACCGGCGCCGGTCAAGGGTCGGGGTGACTCAGGCCAATTAAAACTTGAATTCCGGGAGACGCCGTAGCAAAACCGGCGCCGGTTTTGGCCATAACCGGCGCCGGTCTAGGGGAAAAAGTGGTCGGAAGAATCACCGTGCTCGTAACCGGGGCCGGTTTTTGAAGAAAAACATTTTTCCGAAGTTGCCGATGGTAAACCGGCGCCGGTTTTGGCCATAACCGGCGCCGGTCCAGTTCAAAATTAGTGTATCCGGCCACCCCGAAGGCAAACCGGCGCCGGTCTTGCCTATAACCGGCGCCGGTCCAGTGTATTTTCACCCGAAATGTTTTGTTAAGCCCCGTTTCGATCCGGTACGTTGGGTGGTGTGTCTTACATGACTTAAATATGTAGGAACATTAAAGATCAATGGTAGAAACGCAAGAATTCTCATTGATACCGGGGCACAACGTTCATTCGTGAGTGAAGCGTTTGCCGAAAGTTTAGGCGTGTCGTTGATAGTAATGACACAACCCTTGTTGGTCTCTACACCGTTGGGAGACGATGTGGAGAGGAAACACTACTATCCTTCGTGTGAAGTAGAAGTGACGGGTCAACCTTTGACTTGCGACTTCGTACCTCTAAGTATGTTAGAATTCGATGCAATTCTAGGGATGGATTGGCTCGAGAAACATCATGCTCGAGTGGATTGTTATGCCAAGGTTTTGGAACTCGAGGGTGCTGAGGGAAACACTCTACGTTTCGAGGGAGATCGGGGAGGATCGCATAGTTGTATAATATCCGTGATGAGGGCACGGAAGATGATGAAGAAGGGATGCCACGCATACCTTGCTTACGTGGTGGATGAAGCAAAGAAGGAGGTTAACATCAACGATGTACGTGTCGTGTGCAAATATCCGGATGTCTTTCCCAAAGACTTGCCGGGGCTTCCACCCGACAGAGAGATCGAATTCGTGATTGAAGTGGAGCCGGGAACCAAACCCATCTCGATTCCTCCTTATCGAATGGCACCGGCCGAGCTTCAAGAGTTGAAGGTTCAACTTCAGGAGCTATTGGACAACGGGTTCATTAGACCCAGTCATTCACCGTGGGGAGCACCCGTACTCTTCGTAAAGAAGAAAGATGGTACACTAAGAATGTGTATAGACTACCGACAGTTGAACAAGGTCACAATCAAGAACAGGTACCCTTTACCGAGGATTGATGACTTGTTTGATCAACTTCGAGGGGCAACAGTATTCTCGAAGATTGATTTAAGGTCGGGGTATCATCAGCTGAAGATAAAGGAGAGTGACATACCTAAGAGTGCATTTCGCACTAGATATGGCCACTACGAGTTTTTGGTGATGTCATTTGGTCTAACCAATGCACCGGCGGCATTCATGGACATGATGAACCGGGTGTTCAGTGAATACTTAGATCAATTTGTGATAGTATTCATTGACGACATTCTGATATACTCCAAGAGTGAAGAGGAGCATGAAGATCATTTGAGTCTTGTACTTGAACGGCTAAGGGAAAAACAACTCTTTGCCAAGTTCTCTAAATGCGAGTTTTGGCTCAAAGAGATTGGATTTCTCGGGCATGTCGTGTCAAGTTCGGGCATTTCGGTGGATAAAGCCAAGATAGAAGCCATTATGAATTGGGAGAGACCCAAAAATGTGAAAGAGATACGTAGTTTCCTTGGCTTAGCGGGCTACTATCGAAAGTTTGTTGAAAAATTTTCCGTATTGGCGTCTCCATTGACAAAACTCACGAAGAAAGGGGCCAAGTTCATATGGGACGACAATTGTGAGAAAGGCTTTCTCGAACTAAAGAAACGGCTTACGGAAGCACCGGTTCTCGCCCTACCCACACAGGGGATAGGGTATGACATATATAGTGATGCTAGCATCCAAGGGCTGGGATGTGTACTCATGCAGAACGGTCGGGTGATTGCCTATGCTTCTAGGCAATTGAAGAAACACGAGGCGAACTACCCTACCCATGATCTGGAGTTGGGGGCGGTAGTGTTTGCACTAAAGATTTGGAGACATTATCTCTATGGAGAGACATGTCACATTTTCACCGATCATAAGAGCCTCAAGTATGTATTCACTCAGAAAGAGTTGAATATGAGGCAAAGGAGATGGATGGAGTTGATCAAGGATTATGACTTGATCATCGACTATCATCCCGGAAAGGCCAATGTAGTGGCCGATGCACTGAGCAGGAAGGGTACGTCGGGGACATTACTCACATGTCTACGAACTTTGAGGGCGCAAGTGGAGGTGTCCACGAGTGGGGTCCTCATTGCTAGGTTCGAGGTTAGACCTACATTGCTGGGTGAGATCAGTAGATGTCAGGCCATTGATGAGGAATGTCAGAAGATCCGGGAGAGAATCCTTGAAGGGCCCGTGGAGAACTTTCGAGTACGTGATGACGGTCTTTTACTGTTTAAGGACCGGGTATGCATACCAAAGAGTGAGGAGCTCCAAAAGTCTATACTAGAGGAGGCTCATTCTTCGGCATATGCTATGCATCCAGGAGGCACTAAAATGTACCGAGACTTGAAGGAAAGTTACTGGTGGTCGGGTATGAAGAGGGATATCGCAGAGTACGTGAGTCGATGCCTCACTTGCCAGCAAGTCAAGGCGGAGCACCAGCACCCGGCAGGGCTTTTGCAGCCATTGACCATTCCAGAATGGAAGTGGGAGCATGTGACCATGGACTTCGTGGTGGGGCTACCACGAACAGTGAACAACTATGATTCGGTATGGGTAGTGGTTGATAGGCTCACCAAGAGTGCACACTTTTTGCCTATCAACATTACTTATCCTCTTGAAAGATTGGCAAAGCTATACACGGAAGAGATTGTGAGACTACATGGAGTCCCAATATCCATTGTCTCGGATAGGGATCCACGATTCACATCTCAATTTTGGCCCAAGTTTCAAGCATCTTTGGGTACTAAACTAAAGTTTAGCACAGCTTTTCATCCACAGACGGATGGACAATCTGAGAGGGTGATACAGATATTGGAAGACATGCTTAGGGCGTGTGCTCTGGAGTTCCAAGGAAGTTGGGACAAACATTTGGCTCTAGTTGAGTTTGCCTATAACAATAGTTATCAGGCGAGTATTGGCATGCCTCCATACGAGGCATTGTATGGGAGGAAATGCAGGACACCGTTGTGTTGGGACGAGGTTGGCGAGGCCAAGCTCGAGGGGATTGAACTCGTTGAAATCACCAAGGCTAAGGTGAAAGTCATTCAAGATAGACTCAAGGCTGCTCAAGATCGGCAGAAGAGTTATGCCGACAAACGACGAAGGCCATTGGAGTTCGGGGTCGGTGATAAGGTCTTCCTAAGGATTTCTCCTTGGAAGGGTATCATCCGATTTATATCGAGGGGAAAACTCAACCCCCGATACATTGGTCCGTTTGAAATCCTTGAAAGGATTGGGGCCGTGGCATACCGTCTCAAGTTGACGCCAGAACTTGAGAAGATACACGACGTGTTTCATATATCGATGCTCAAGAAATACGTGAGAGATCCATCTCATATTCTTGAGAAGCCACCGGTGGAGATACGTGAAGACCTACAATATGCGGTGGAACCGGTAAAGATTGTGGGCCAACAGGTGAAGAAACTGAGGAACAAGGAAATTCCGATGGTAAAGGTTCTTTGGAGGAGTGATCGAGTCGAAGAAGAAACCTGGGAGACTGAGGTCTCGATGAGGGAACAATACCCTTTTCTCTTTGATTAGACACGTGGATTTCGGGGACGAAATCCCAAATAAGGGGGGGTGAACTTGTAACACCGTCCCCAAATGTATTTACTTTTAAGTGAATATTGTATTTTAACCTTATGGAATGGTTGACGAACTTACGATGTTATGAATGTTAATATTTCTTCTGCGTGGATAGTAAATTCGCACGTGGGACCCACACAGGGAGCGGGGCCGCCCGATATTCCCGAGACCGTATATTTTATTCAACTTGGTCGAAATAATATTTATATAGAGGTGGGATATTTATTCGGTCCAAGGGAATGACATAATGTGGACCGATTGGTCAAAAGCGGCTCAATTACCGGTATTGGTAATTTAACGGATAACAGCCCGAAATTGGATTTCGGAGACCTATAAGTTAAAATTGGGAGATGTATATTCTTCATAAGTGTCATAATGATTGAGAACACATAAAATATTTTATTCGACCCGATAAAATAAAATGTATTTAAAACAGTCCGAAAAATACAACTTTCGGGGCCGATTGTACACGTCGGGACACAAAGGGATGACCTCCCACATGAGTGGGGGCCACCCCACGTTTTTTGGGGCTGGACAAACAAAGTTTGTGCTGGGTTGACAAAGAAATGAGTGGAGGAGGTGTAAAGGGCCCTTTAACCTCACTCATTTGTCAAATGAGACAAAGAGGAACCCCCACCCCCCTTTCCCTTCCATTATTCGGCCAACCCACAAGAGAGGAGCAAGAAGGAGCTCTCAACCCATCCTCCATTTTTGCAGCACAAGCTCAAGCTTAAGGAGTCCAAAGAAGGGGTTTTGGGAAGGAAAAAGTTGGGAGAAAGTGAGAAAGATTAAGGTAATGACCTTATACTAGCTTTTCCTTTATTTTCCTTCTATCATATGAGATATATATCATATGAAGAACCTTGAGGCTTGTTCTACATGATTTAAGTGTAGAATGGTAGGTTGGAAGGTGGTTCTATGTCCAAAAACGGACTTAGAAGCCAAACCGACCGGTTCATCGGAAAAATAACCTTTTAAGGGTTATGGGTATTGATTAGGGTTTTATGATGTTAAAACCTTGTTAGGGACTTGATATAGAGTATCTTTGAGCTTCGCCGGAGTTTCGCCGGAGTTGGTCAAAGTTGGCCGGAGTTGGTCAAAGTTCACCGGAATTAGTCCAAGTTCAACCGCGGAGCGTAGAACACGCTTAAGCTCACTTAAGGTGAGGATGACCGACTATATTGCTTATAATTATTGGGTTAATTTCATAAGATTTCCTAAATGAATTATATGTGTTTGGCATGATGTATTTATAATAATAAAATGCCTAAATGAGATTTTTATTGTTTATAAGCAAAAAATGCATAATATACAAATTTATGGATAAATTGTGTATGATTATGTGTTATGAATACAATGGTATAATAGTTGTGTAAACTATAAACTAAATTGTGATAAATATACTCTTACCTCAGGTAAGGAAGTCATGGAAGGATAAAAGTGATATTTTGATATTAGAGCCAAGACATACTTGAATGTGGAATTTAATTGAGATATTCAAATTATTATGAACTTAAGTTACATTTGGAGTAGGCCTTAAGGGTTACTCAAAATGGATGGAACCTAGACTAAGAAGTGGTTTAGGGATTAGTTGACGTGACTATGAGCCGAGCTCTAGCACGTGGTAGCATGACTATGAGCCGAGCTCTAGCACAAATTAGTATGACTATGAGCCGAGCTCTAGCAAACGTAGGGTGACTATGAGCCGAGCTCTAGCACAATTTAGTATGACTATGAGCCGAGCTCTAGCAAATGTAGTGTGACTATGAGCCGAGCTCTAGCACAATTTAGCATGACTATGAGCCGAGCTCTAGCATGAAGGAACATAAGTTAAGTACAAATGAATAACATCTTGGATTGAGGGTCTTGGAAATTGAAACTTTGATTATACTTAGTATAGTTGTCATTGTACTTGTCAAATGCTTCCAAGTACTGACCTCCCCTTCACGGGGGAGGCCACCTCACAGTTTCAGGTAGGGAGTAGAGCTTGCTGCCACCACCGTTGCTCGGGTAGGATCCAAGAAGAGGAGACGTGGTTCGTACCTCTTCAGATTCCGTTTTCAAACACTTTAATAAATGCTCATGGATAATGTTTTCCTATTGAATATTAATAAGGGCTTGTATGCCCAGGTTTGCCAAAGTGTGGCATGAACACTTGTACTAAATGTTTCCGCTGCTTTGAATGAATATTTTACATTATGTTTGTTTATGGATGTACTATGCGTGAATGATATCCCAGACGCCTTGTATAGTATGAATGTGTTGGACTGCGGTTGACTATTCGTACTGTACGGCGGATTGTTGACGTGTCCGGATAGGTCCGGGGTGTGACACCGTTGGATCTCTAATTATTCACCTCGTAAGTCAAAACATGTGATTAGGGCTGGACTCGGTTCGGGCCGGGCCCGGTTCGGGCCTTGAACCGGCCGGGCCTCGGTTCACCAAAAGGAGGGCCCGGGCCCGAACCGGCAGGTGACCGGTTCCGGGCCGGTTCCGGGCCAGACCGGGCCGGTTCCGGGCCGGTTCACCCGCCCCATTTTTTTTTTGATTTTTTGGCTTCTCTTATTTAACCCCCTACCCCTCCCCCTCAACCCCAAACCACCTCAAATGACCCAAAATACCTAATCCAACCCAAAAATTAAAAAAATTTCAAAAAAAAATTAAAAAAAAATTATTTCGGCCCGGACCGGGCCCGAACCGGCCGGGCCGGTTCACCAAATAGAGGGCCCGGGCCCGGAACCGGTATCCACCGGGCCGGTTCGACCCGAACCGCCGGTGGACCGGGCCACTGGGCCGGGCCGGTTCACACAGTTACCGGGCCGGGCCGGTTCCGGTTCGGGCCGCCCGGCCCGAGTCCAGCACTACATGTGATAGCATCTAATTTGAATGAATGAGAAGTTAACGTTTAATGAAAATGAGATGTAGCATTCCGATTTTGTATGTACCGACAGCAACATGTAAAATGTGTAAAACTGTAAATGACTAAAATATCATTGGAGATGTGCGGGAAAGATCACCATCAAATTTTAGCAAAAAGTTGGAAATTAAATTTACTTAAAATATACTACTAAAATGATTAGGCCTGGTTCAGTTCGTAGGCAAAATACGTGGAACCGTTTGAAATTATAAAAATTTACTAACGGTTCGGTTCTTATAAATTATTTCATAGAACTGATAAGGAACCGAACCGTTCATAACGGTTCGGTTCTTGTCATTTAACGGTTCCTAGTCTTTGAAAAAAATCTTACAAATCACGACAAAATTTTTGCTAAAACGACATTCAACGTTTGAAATTACAATATAAATATGTTGAACTAGTTAAAGAGAATAATAATTTTGAATAGTTTAGACCTTCCGAGTTTCGATCCGCTGGAGTTTGGACCAAATGTGAGGCCTAAGAAGCCTAAGAGAACCGGTTGAAGTAAATAATAGTTTTAAATAGTTAAATAACTAAACTAAAATAATGAATGTAATATAAAAATAAACAAATAAAAATATATTAAAATATATATACTCATAAGAAGTATATATAACTAGCTTTCAAGCCCGTGCGATGCACGGGCAGTATATAATTTAGCTAATTTGAAATTTGATTTCTTTCAGATCATATGTAATGTGATTTAAAAGAAAAATAAACTTAGTCTAATATAGAGCTTGTTTGATAATACGAAAATAAATTGAATGAACTTATTTTACTGAAATTGATTAAATTATGACTGAATGAGCTGAATCAGTAGAATCTCCTCAATCGTGAAAAAAATATGTAAAATATATTTCATTTGTGAAGCCAGAAAAAGATTATATGAAAAATAATTAAATTGATCTTCTACATAAGCATCTCGAGCAAATATAATTGTTATGAACCCGATTTTAAACATTTAATATAATCTTATGAAGATGGATATTCATAGAAATTTAATATATATGAAGTAAAAAAAGTCTAAATATAGAGCATGTTTTTTAAATTGTAAGCCTAAACGTATACACGTATACTATAACATTTAATATAATCGTTATAATGGAATTAAAACGTAGTATAATTCTAACACATAATTCTAAGCCTAAACATATACTATAACATTTAATTGTTATAGAAATTAAAACGTATTTTTGGCTAAGAATACCTATCATATATAAACTTAGTCTAATATAAAGCATGTTTAATATAGTACTTTTTTACACCAAAAAAAATATAGTACTTTTTGCGAATTTTTGTTTCCATATCAATATGCAATCAAAAATAGAATCTAGTTAATAAAAATAGAAGATATGAGAATAACTAAATAATTAATATATATAATGACATGGCAAAATTATGTGGCGCTTTGTATGCTTTTAAAAAGTTCCTCTTTTATATATATATTGATTTTAATTATTATATATAATGGTTCCTTAACGGTTCCTGGTACATATTTTTTTAGGAACCGAGAACCGAACCGTTAATAAAAAATAGGAACCGAACCATTAACAAATAACTAATAAATGCTGAAACTGAACCGAACCGGGTCATAACGGTCTGGTCCGGTTCGGTTCTCCGGTTCTTGGTTCCAAAGTCCCGGCCCTAAAAATGATATCTCCCTGAAAGGCCGAAACTATTGCAAGTTTGTAAATTGCAACCATTAAGCAATAAAATTTTAAATTTGGTTTCAGGATCACATTGGTCTCCTTTCTTTTATCTTTGATTTTGGACGATTGGTAGATAAATCAAATGTTCAAATCTGATGTTTGTGACAAACTTATTGTGTTTAAATAGTTGAAATTTGTTATAAAACTTAAATCAAATTGTGTGTTTGAAGCAGTTTCTTTCAGTGCGCATTACAATTTAGAATAATATATGAATACAAAAATAAATATTTCTGAGAGAACGATAGAAATTTAAAAGCTTTAAAAGATGCATAACAAACTTGGATAACACTTGGAGCAAGTGTTCTTATAAACTTTGAACAGAAAAGAGGTAAATAAATGTTTAAAGTCTTCAAACTATTAACGATTATGCAATTTTTTGACGGAACCCAATTTTTGCCAAATGTCAATTATTTAAAGTTATGTCTATCCACATCATGTATACATTAAAAGAATTAAACAAAACTTCTCCAATGCACAATGTTAACATCTTTAAATATTTATCTATGTGTCATTTAATATTCAATATACTCGGTTTAAAAAACTGCCGCAATCATTATTTGAATCCAAATCCTATTCATACTATACTCTTCCAACCCATATTCAAATTATAAACTGCCGCATGATCAAAGAAGCATATGATCGAACTGTACTCATATTCTTCCAACCTGTATGATCAAAGAGATCACTGCCGCACCATTACTCACTCATATTCATCGATCCGAGAAGAGAAAGAAAAGAAATTTTGCACTATACGAATTAGGTAATTAATAATAATTCATCCATGGTTCTTTTCCATTTAAATCATAAAGTAGTCAATCTATTCATTTAATTTATATCATGTGCATTGCATGCAATTTTAGTGTATATCATTAACCTGTCATATTCATGTGTATATTTTTAAATCATACAAAAACATTAAGCATCCAAATCGTTATACTAAAATTATTAGTTTTTTGTAGGTGCTATCAGCCTATCACACACACATATCAAGTAACCTGTGTTAGTTTAGTTTTATTACCAGATAAATTGATTTTGGAATTTCATACTTCCTGAGATAATTATGGACAATGCTCATATTCATTATACACAATATGACTTTTTATACCTAAGTTTGTATATTTACACGATCCAGGATATGTCATCACGAGACTCTGAATCTGAATTGAGCTCTCCTAGTGAATCATCAAGCACAGAATCACTGACCCTTACCAAGACATTTTGGACAGATGGTGGTTTTGATGAAGAATCAAACTCCTTTGTGGTTCAAACCGGGGCAGTTCAGGTTCCAATTGTACTTTCTTCATTTTTAGCAGGTAATAAACGCCCACATGGGGGCTCAACAATTGGTAGGGAATACATTCGCCGTGATAGGAAAGATCGTCATGAGTTAATTAAAAAAGACTACTTTAGTGGTGACAAGTCAAAGTACACCGCTGATAAATTTCGTCGCCGCTTTCGCATGGATATTGAGCTTTTCGAGAGAATTTTGCATGCGGTAGAGAATTATGACAATTACTTTACACAAAAGGTTGATGCAGTTGGAAACATAGGATTGAGTCCTTTACAAAAATGTGTAGCAGCGATACGAATGCTTGCATACGGCTGTTCAGCAGATTCCCTTGATGAATATGTTCAAATTGGAGAAAGTACTGCAATTGAATGTTTGAAAAAATTTTGTGATGCTATAATAGGATTGTTTGAAGAAAAATATATGAGAAAACCAAATAAATCAGATGTTGCAAGTCTGTTAGAAGAAAGTGAAGCTCGGGGGTTTCCGGGAATGCTCGGTAGTCTAGATTGTATGCATTGGCACTGGAAAAATTGTCCGACTGCTTGGCATGGAACTTTTACTAATGGGTTCAAAAAAGTTCCAACTCTTATTCTAGAGATTGTTGCTTCACATAGTTTATGGATTTGGCATGCATTCTTTGGTATGGCAGGTACTAATAATGATGTGAATGTTCTCGATAGATCTCCTCTATTTGATGACCTAGTCAATGATATTGCACCAAAATGTGATTTTGTGATACAAGGTCATCACTACAATATGGGTTATTATCTATCTGATGGTATCTATCCACAATATGCCACATTAATCCAAACAATCTCACAACCAACTTCTATGAAGGAGAAGCTATTTGCAAAATGTCAAGAATCTATTCGGAAGGATGTGGAACGAGCATTTGGAGTCTTACAAAGTCGTTGGCATATAGTAAAAGGTCCTGCTCGTATGTGGAGTGTAACTGACTTGGGGAAAATAATGAAAACATGTATCATCTTGCACAATATGATTATTGAAAGTGAGGTTGACCAAGGCATCAACCCTGAAAATTGGCAACCAGAAAGTGAAGAAGCAGTTGAAAGTGTTACTCTGGAGCATGATTTTACGTATCTTGTATCAAGGATAAACAATAGAATGAAACAAATACAAGACAAGAGAGTGCATAAAGATCTGAAACGTGATCTTATCAACCACTTATGGGAAGTTTATGGTGGTCAGAGAGAAGATTGAAGTATCTTTAAGTTGTTGAGTTAATTATTGTCTTTGACTAATTATTTGAGTTTGTCTTTTTATTATGATTTGATGGAATAATCTATATATTTAAAGTATACATGCTTTTAGATGCTTTATGTATTAGACAGATTGTCTATTTATGCAAATTCTGCACCAGGTATGACTTTGGAAACATAGTTGGGTTTCTCCAGGCCCCATAATATTATCAACTCTTTGGGTCTTTTTCTGTAAACTCAGAGCATCTGTAATCCTGATTAACAAACAGCAGATCCAGAAACCCAAAATTCGAAAGGAAAAAGCTAATATGCCAATAATAGTTATGGAGCACAAGTTTATGATAACTAAAGAACCACTACAGTCATGGCTACGATGAAGGAACGTACTCATAATGTAATGTATTTAAATTAAAACTACGAGACAAACTGAATGCTATAAGTGTTCAAAACAAATAAAAAAACATTAAAACTGGAAAGAAAGGAAAAAATCCTTGATTAAATAGAGTCTGCATGAGATAATGAAACCTAAATCTTCAAACTTTGTGACTTTCAAGTGCAACCTGCAAGTGATGAAAAGATAACACTATAGATCAGTTTAAATAATGGAGCTATTCTCATAGATTATTAACAAAATAAATTAAGATAAAAAATCATTAATATAATATCAGTACTTACTTTGTAGACTAGAAAATACCAGCACTTTCCCATTCTTTCAAAATTTTTGCCTGCATAACATCATAAGAAGCTCTAACTGATGGTGACAGTTTACTAAGATCCTGATTCATAATGCGAAGTTGGTGTTGCCTCCTTTGATTTTCTTCTCTTAGCCTTTGAGCATTTTCTTTTAATTCAATTTCTTTCATCATCACTTGCTCTCTCATTTGCATGCTTGCTTGATTAATATCAATTTGTTTATCCAAAGTGGTCTGCAGCTTGTTCAAGGCATCCACCACGTCTTTTCCTTCATGTAGCCTTCGCTTTTTGGCTTTGCAATTTTTTCTTCCTTCTGGTCTCACAATCCCGTCCAGTTCACTGCCATTTGGTGGCAAGACATCTTCAGGCATAGCAGTTGAAGACTCATTCAATGTTGGTGGAATACCATTATCTGAACCTTGTCCAATTGGTGCACTTGTCTTTGTACGAAATTGTGAGCACCATTTTGGATTCTTGATCAATATTTCCCAACAATGAAGAAATTTGAATGGAGTTGCATAGAAATCCTCATATAAGCGTAATGCTTTTACCACCTATTTGAAATATATCATAAGCATAATAACTCACACTTAAAAACAAATTCATGCAATGTTTTACATTTTAAAATTTTGCTCATTTTATATAAAATTATTAATCCACCTTTCCTGCAAGAGCATTTAAAAAATATGTCATAATAAGTAATACAATACGAAAAAGAATCTTACCAAGTCATCCTTATTTGTGCCACTTTGTGGGTGTCGTTCCAACTGCTCATACTTTGCAACAAATTTATTTACGGCACCTCGTATTTGGTGCCAATGACATTGAAAGCTGTTATTGCTTCTTGCTATCTTGTGATGTGGCCCCATTTTTTCCTTCCAAATTTCTATGACACGGTTCCACATGGCAGCATTTTTCTGGTTATTACCCACATCAGCATCCACAGAAACATAAAGCCATGCCTCTGTTAGTGCAACCTCCTCTTCGACAGACCAATCTTTTTTGATAATTGAAGGTTGAGGCATACAATTTTGAGAAGTATTAGAATTGTGGGCATCTTTAACTCTCTTTTTTGATTTCTTGCTGGTCTCACAACTTTGAGAGCTCAAGATGGGTGTATTCAACAATTCTTGGTAGGAGAATGGATGTGTGTTATGCTGCTCAACATGGAAAGGAAAAGCTCCATTTTTTGGATCAATATGATAGAGTGGTGGAGTAAATTGATTCAAATTGTTTGATGGGAAAGAGTAGCCAGGAGGTTGGCTGAACTGATTCGGACTCTGTGAGAGTATTGTGTAATTAGAAGGAGCGTTCAATTGATTCACATTCATTGGCGGCATGGAGTAACCCAGAGGTTGTCTCGTGTTCGTAAACTCAGTTGAGTCTTGTGAATCCATTTATGCTACTTTGACAAATAAGCATTAGATATACCAAAATATCAAAATGAATAAATGAAACATTGCAATAACAAGTTTGTAGTTCTTACTGGAAGGAAAAACTCAAATCCATAGGCACCCTCACTATTTAATATACTAAAATTCATAAAACTAAATAATAACAGATAATGCAAATAGTCTTATAAATAAAAAATTATTAATCCAGAATAATAGCAAGTACTTTAAGACTAAAGCAGAGCTATAATAATTTAATATAAACTGAAAAACATTGCAGCTAGAATTGAATGCATTCTTTAATTTCTAATTCGTATTTTACAAAGTTTTAGCAATGGGCCAATTTTACAAACTTATCTGAATGACCCCTTTCATATGGTGGCAAAACTTTACACACATTTTAATTTTTCATCAATGATTAATAAGAATAAAGCTATATTAATCACTGCAATGTTCTAAGGTATGCTTTTGAAATAAAACGTGTCACATGGTAGAAGTATTCTTTTCACTACTTGAGATCAAAACTCCATCCAACCGCACTTAAAATTAAAAGTAAAACAGAAATGGAATAAAGAAACATCAGCTTTGTAACAAATACAAGAAGTAATTAGTCTTCTAAATAAAAAAGTAAATAATTTCCAGATGCCCATAGGCTCTTACCTTCGAATGTTTCTGAACTAAAGAATATTAGTTGTTCAAAGCATCATTGCACTGATGGCAAAACTTATCACATATTTATAAGAATAAAGTTTTGTATCATCAATTATTAAAAACGTCCCTGACGAGTATACTTCAAAGATGCTGCTTGCGGCAATTGATGATACCCATATAAAATCATACGATCTCCTCTATTGCTCAAACAATTTCATGAATAAAATTATGTATATGACAACAAATTAACAAGGCCATGCGTGGTTTATGAATACAAGCATTGAGGTTTTCGAAAGTTCATAACAAGGACATGCGTGGGGAGAATTTACCTCTCAAGAAAGGATTTCCACCGGATGAGAACCACCGCCGACGGAAGATCTGTATTTGGCAGAATACTTGACGGTAGAGCAAGGGTTGAGAGTGATGAAGATAAAATATGATGAGGTGTGCGGTAAATATGGAGTGCCGCGAATTTTTTCAGAGTTGCCGCTTGTTTTTTCAGATTTTTTGTTGAATGGCGCGCTTATTTTTTGTAGAAGTGTCCGCTTGTTGTAGGACTTGCTGAGTCACGCTGTTAAACGCACTTTGGGAATTCCAACAGTGGCTTTGACATCATTGAATCCATACCAGCATTAAAGAGCTCGTGACAGAGTGCATTGGAGACGAAATTCCTACCATTCTTTCTAAATTACAGACGTGGCATTAAAGAGCTTGTGTCAAAAGAAGGCCATTGGAGATGCTCTTAGGCTTTTGAACATAAAGATTTTGTAAATTCATCCCTGGGCAGATTGAAATAACACAATTGAATCACTTTTTACCTGCTGGTCACGGTAAGATTGAAATTCAAAAACATTTTGGTTGAAAAAATCTCATCGAGTTCGATAATTTTTTGATGAGAAGTTTCATTAGATGGAGAATTGCATTTGTAAGATCTAGTTGCAAAATCGTTAATTGTCCTAGTGGTTACTTGCCCCTTTAAAAAAAAAACGATATTGGGAAGCAGGCAACCAGCTCCGTCATGGACTCCGCTAATTTCGCGTTTGTTTGACTATACATATCAAAACTATGTCGGACTTTTGCAATTAAAACTTTCTTCCAAGACGACTGTGTGAGTGGGATGGGAAGTGGGAACCCATACTTACAAATGCCATCTTAATTGAAACCGTTCATATAAAGCCATAAAGGTAAGTGTCACACTATCCCTTAAAACTTGGTAGATTGTACCTTATCCATAAGGTACAGGGGCGGAGCCAAAGCACTGGGTCAGACTGGACTGGTACAAAGAATATTTTTTGAAAAAAATTTACACGAAAATTTTTACCTTAAAAATTTAGCCATTTTTAAAATTTGGGGTGAGTTATCGCCTAGGTTGCCCACCCCTAGCTCCGCCCATGAAGGTACCATACCTTTGTCCACATGGATCAATGAGAATGTAGCACTTGAATTATTTAAATCTAAATTAAAAATGATAAAGTGATGTGGTCCAAACAAATGAATGGTAGGTACGGTACCCCATTTTTAGTTGGGTACCAGAGTTGTCACCTTAAAACTTTGCCAAAGTTGACCGGCACGGAGAATAATAAAGTAAAAACTGTGTGATTGAGCTTTGTGCAGAGGAGAGAGAAATAACAAAAACCACAAAATAATTGATTAAAAGGGAAAGTGACAAGTTTTTTGGAACATTCCAAAAAGGAAAGATGACAAAGTTTTAAGGGACGGAAGGAGTAGTATAAATATAATGCATTTTTTGTTATCCAAGTTTAGAATTAAATTATTCAATTCTAATATTGTACCACGTATAATAGTATTCAAATACATAACTATATTTGCAAAAACACAGCTCTCTGTTTAAAAAAAAAACTTGGCTAAAGTTGATTTGTATGTACTATAATAATGTAAACATTTTATGATTGAAATTTGCGTGGAGAAGAAAAAATAATAAACTGAATTTGCAAATCCTTCTGGAACGATTAAATAATACTACGTAAAATTTAATAAAATTTAGTGGGAGAAGCAAATATGATTAAATAATTATATAAGTATTACGTAGTGAAGCAAAGATATGTATATGAATATATGATGAATGTGATTTTTCCCATTTGCACACTTGCACGATATATATAATTCTACTATATGAAAATTCATATAACAAACTGAACTAAATTTCGATACATAATAACATAAATTGGTTTTTGTCAACTCATTAATCTATATATCAAAGTTCAGATCTAGACTATTAACATTAATATTGGAATTTGATTGTATTTTGTAACTATATTGGAATTTATTTAGGTGAGCAAAGAAATGAATAACATTTAAATTGAATCATTGATTACTTAGGAATCTAGTTAGAGTTTGGGTTTCTTTTTCAATTAAAAAATAATATGAAAATGGAGATGGTAAGAAGTAGGTTATTAAAATATTAGGAACTTTAGTCTTTTTTACGTCATTGGGAGTGTTTGGATCTATGGGACCAGAGATAGATGTGTCAAGTCCGCTTCATAGTTAACGATTCCCGCCGATTCGTGTTGCTCTTTCATTGGTGACTGTCTCTAAGTCTGATCATAGGGTTTTTAGTTGTAGCTGTTGGAGATTAGTTGGTGTCGGATTTGTTTTTCCTTTGATTGATGTAATGATTCTGAAACTTATGATATGAATAGAGCCAAGTTTCCGTTTAAAAAATATATTAGAACTTAATTAGTTATCACTCCGAAAGGATTTTTTTCCCCAATGTGAAAACCTAGACGATCATTTTGAACTTCTCAATTCAATAGAGGTGACAATTCTTTTCTTTTTAATAAAGATAAGAAATACGCAGACTTTGAAAGGAAAACTACCATATATATTAATTCAGAATTCGCAGTACAATCAGAATTTGCCAACAAACAACGTAAACACCTGACACTACCCTCCATCCAACCAACCATAACCAGAAGCCCCCCCCCCGGCCCCTCACTTGTTTATCAGAGATAGAGTAGTCCACCCCAAAAGGAGCGAGACTAATCGCTGAAAATGTGAGAGTTTTGAGGCTATTAGCGGCTGAATCAGCCTGATTGCCTCTCACTAGAAATCTAAAATTAAACTACGGTAACCCAAACTAAGAAACTACCACACTTATTATATGACCTAACAGATAGGGCTGAGCAAAACCCGAACCGACCCGCAAAACCCGAAATTTTATTTGGATAATATCCGAACCGAAATGGATACCCGACCCGAAAAACCCGAAACCAAAAACCCGATTAGTATTGGGCCTAGATCGGGTGGCGGGTAGGGTTTGTAAAATCCCAACCCGACCCGCCCGAATATATGAAATATATTAAATAATTTAGTGTGTACTTTGAATATGTTAAATTAATACTTGTGTTCAATTATTTGTGTAATTATTTGTGCAATTTGCGTTAAATTATTTTTGTAATTTGAATGTGTAGTGCACTAGTGTGTACAATTTTTGTCAAAGTGACATTCCAACACTTTAATTATCCAATTATAATGTGTTTTAATATAACCGAAATATTTGAAATATATTAAATCATGAAGTGTGTACTTTGAATATGTTAAATTAATACTTGTGTTCAATTATTTGTGTAATTATTTATGCAATTTGTATTAAATTATTTGCGTAATTTGAATGTTTAGTGCACTAGTTTGTAGAATTTTTGTCAAAGTGGCATTCAAACACTTTAATTATTCAATTATAATTTTTATTAAATATAACCGAAGTATCCAAAACCCGATCCGATATCCGATAATATCCGACTTACAAATATCCGAAAAACCCGATTTGAAATGTCAAAGGAAAATATAACAGAAATAAATAAATATAAGCCGCACCGCCAATTTCGAAGCCCTAGTCTCGTGATTCCTTGGTGGCGGCGGTTCTGGAGGGGGACGAATCACCCGCCTACCATCTTCTGCTTTCACCACCTGAGACGGCCAGAACACCCGCTCCGATCCCCCAACACCCACCTGGATCCCAGCTTCACCCCTTTGACCTGACTCCCAACCCTCCAGCGCTCCACCCGGATCAAAACACAACCGGTGTAACTCCCATTTCAGCCACTGCCATGACCAAAATAGCCAAACCAATCATCGGAATCTCGGGTCTCACCACCATATTCGCTTCAGATCTACTGTCGTCTTTGAAAGCACTGAATTCCATTTACCTCCCTCTCTGTCGCGCAACTGCTTTTGGCCTCTTCCTTGTTCGGTAAAGCCACATCTCTTGTTAATCGCAGCACTCCTTGGCTGTCCCACTAACTCGCAGGGACAAAACTCCGTCAATGGTCTGCAATAGACTTCCAAACACAAAACCCAAGAATCGTGCCTTGCACTCCAACCGAGATTCTGCTACCGAAAACCCGGGACACTCTCGCCGTGAGACTCACAACACCGCCCGCCAAAACTCCGCAGATGATTGCCGAAACCCTAGCTGCGCCGATCTGGAGAGAATCGCCTTCTCTCGAAATACGCGGACTCTTGAAGAATGCAAAGTGGATATACTACATATGAAGTACTTGTATTACGTTAAAATTCGAAAAGGACATGATTCCTTGTAAAGTGGCAACTCTTTTAACAAAGCTGACACATTACACAATTTTAATTTGAACGGTTCGAGATTTGCATATTGAGTATAAAATTAAAATAAATCCTACTCAAAGTGCTTCATGCCTTCTTCCGTTACTATTTTAAAAGTTACGTGTTTCTCTTTGCAAAGTACCCGGATAATATGAAGATTATCCGGGTACTATCTTAACCAACATTAAGATAGCAAGTTTGAGATCTCTTATGGTTAGACAATAATTTTGATGAGTAACAATTCTCCAAATATTAAGGAGACATAAAGGAGCATGTGTCTATACATCTTATTCTAAATTGATAGGGACAACAAAAGAAGTGTTAAAACATTTGCGGGAAGGAGAAGGATCCATCGTCCATTATATGAAACTAGGCATGGACCCGGTTCGGGCCGCCCGGCCCAGGACCGGCCCGGCCCGCCACTGTGCGGGCCCGGAACCGGCCCGGTTCTCGGGTCCGGGTCCGGGTCGGGCCTAGGCCTGGTGGGGGGACGGGTCCGGGCTCGGGACTTGTATTTGGCGAACCGGCCCGGCCGGGTCGGGCCCGGGCCGAATTGATTTTTTTTTTTTTTTCATTTTTTGGGGTTAGCCGGGTTGGGCTTGATGGTTAGGAGGGGTTTGGGGGTTTGGGGTGGGGGGGTGGGGGGGGTGAGTGCGGGGTTAGGAAAGCAAAAAAAAAAAAATTATGACCGAACCGGAGGCCCGGCCCGGCCCGGACCGGACCCGGACCGGACCCGGTGGCTACCCGGGCCGGTCCCGGGCCTTCCTTCCCAAAAAAAAAGCCCGGCCGGGCCCAGCCCGGAACCGGAACCGGCCCGGGTCCATGACTATATGAAACTGAATTCATCAAGAACTCAACTTTTTTTTAAGGAAATAAACTTAATTAGCATTAATCAAGTCAAAGTTCAAAGTTCCAACAATACAAGACGGGGAGTGTCCACCCAAATATAATAATCAAACAAAAGAACAAGCTGCTCAGCCAACTTATGAGCAACTTTGTTCATTGATCGACCCACAAAAGAGAAGGTAATATTGGTAAACCTTCTATACTAATATTTCGAATGTCTTCGGCTAGGATGCCCATCACAGAGATGCTCGACCCCTTGCTAATTTCTGAAATGGCAGCTTGAGCATTAGACTCCACTTCAATACCATCCCAGCCTTGTGATTTAATCCAGCTAAGTGCTTCTCGGATACTCAATAATTCAGCTTCCAAAGGAGAAGAGCTTCCCCAATCCTTCTTAGCACCCATGCAAGGAACTGACCAGACTCATTTCGAATCACCCCAGCCCAGTCCTCGCCTGGAATTCCCCCAGGCAACATCAACGTTCAACTTGTACCAGTCTGCTCTAGGAAATCTCCAGGTTCAAGTTGAGTTCAACTTGAACTCAACTTTTTTTTCCTCCAAATGTCATCTAGAAACTTTTTAAAGATACGATAATGTTGTGGTAAACGGGTGAATATTAACAGTATCACTTAGTCACGTTACATGACATGAATTAGAATATATAGAGTATCAATTATTATTAACTTACTCCAAAATCTTCTCAGACTGTCTTGGATGTTGTTGTATATATTTTAATTTTCATTTTTAATTCACTTTCATCTTATTGTTCTTTTATCCGTTAAGATTAGAAAAATTCTTTGGCCCGAAATATAGTTTGAGAGAAATATGTCATTGACCAAATTAAATGTAAGTGCAATATTGGTATAAATTAAATTGAGTTAAAAAGTCAAGGACGAATTGAGTAATAATGCTTTAATTATAGTTCTCATAATTTCCTTGCGATCATTTTCTAGAGTTATTCTCTTTTTTAATAGTGTTTCTATAAACTTTTTATCCTCTTGTCTCCCTATTTTATTTTGACTTTCTTACAAGGATAATCTATACCTAAAAATTCTTATAAAACTAAAACAGGAATAACTCCATATAGCAAAGCAGTAATGTATGATGGATGGATCAAATTAGACAACAATCATTCTCATTTGAATTTAACTAAGCTCACTTTCTAACTTTATCTTTGAATATATCAATTTACCTTTTAGAATTTACAAATCTCTATTATTGTTTTTGTTTTTGAGAAAATTTCCTAAATATGATTAAAACAAAGATAATTGTTGGAGGTATTGGTCCTGTCAAGGCCTCCCTTCCACTTTATTATTGACTTGCACCCCATGTTTACTCCCACTAAGGTATACCTATTTAGTTCTTCTGTTGTGGCCATTCATTGAGTGTTGACTTACCTAATGCTTGGCCCCCTCTCCTTATGGTCCGCTGCATTTCTGTCTGTGTCTGCCCATGAGCCTTTGTCTTTGCATCCCTCGTGACTTGTCTTGATAATTTGCTGGCAGCCTATTATTTATGGAGCTCACTTCTTCCTTGAGAGTGTAGCCTGCCTGAGATATTCTGAGAGTAGTGAGCAGTGCCCTTCTTCTTCTTCTCCATTTCCTTTGTGTGAGAGTGTGAGAGAGAATACCTTAGTGGTAGAGAAGAAGCTTGGAGTTGTGTTGTGGTCTAGCCTAGAGTGGTGTGTGTGAGTCTAGTTAAAGGGTTGGAGACCTGAGCCGGAAAGAAATACACACCCAACAGTGGTATCAGAGCTTGTGTTGTCGTCGCCGTTGATTTCGCCGGTTTCCGCCACCTGGAAAGTCTCCGCCGCCGTCCGCCGCCGTGCTCCGCCGTCCGCCGCCGTCCATCGATTTGAGGTTCTGGAGGTCACTGGTCGTTCGCTGAAGCTTGGCTTGGTGCCGTTGCTTTCCGTTCGCCTCAAATCTCATCTCTGGAAGTCCGGTGGCCACCTAGGAGTCGCCGATTGCATAGATACGCCGGAAGTTGAAGCGTCGCCATCGAGTTTGCTGATTCGTACGTCGCTGGAAGTGAGCCGTCACCTGGAAGCCGCTGGAGCTTTTGCCGTCAGAAATCAGTCCGTAGCTCATCGCTGGTGGAAATGGAGGTTGGTCCCCGCTGAGTTCTCGCGTCGATTCGTCGGTCGCTGCCGGTGGCCGCCGCAGGGAGTTCTCATCCGCAGATTGGCTCGTCGTTGGAGCCGCCTCGTCGTTGGAGCCGCCTCTCTGTCGCTGCAGGTTGCCGTCCCAGAGGTCGTCCGTATCCATTCGTGTCTTGGACGCAGAAAGTAGAGGATTGAACTACAACTTGGACTTGGGCTGTACTTGAACTGGACGCAAACAGCTGTGAGCTAAAAAAGCTGGAAACGGCTTGATAAAGTGGGCTGATTGTTGGCCTGCAAGTGTGCTGGACTGGATTTAATCTGGAGCTGAGCTGACTTTTGGAGGTGTTGACCGTGTTCACTCAACTGGAGGCTTGACTTTGGAGCACAGGAGTTAGCAATTGGCTTCACGTGAAGGTGCTGGCTCAGCAGCAAGCAGTAGCTCTTGGTGGACTTGGTCAAAATCTGCCAACTTCCAGTCAATAATCAGTCAACCGAAAAATCCCATTTTTTTTAATTGGGTGGGTAAGGTCGAAACGCCTCTCCTAGGGTTTCGCTCCGGTATATTGACTTTTATCCCTTTTATCGCTTTTGTAGTGATTTAATCTTTTATTGTGTAGAAATTCTTGTTTTAGGTTTATTACTGCTGTTAAAATTGATTGAATTGTTGTGTTGTTCTGTGCTGAAAATTTATTATTTATTTGTGCTTATACGGAAGAACAAGGGATTTGAAGTTGAGTTTGGTGCTCATTAATACTCCCCGCGTGTTCGTGCTAGTTGCTTCGTATAGTTGTAGCCTTATAAATATTTAAATTGTTTTCAGCGAAAATTTACATTTTCTTTTGTTGCTTATTTTTCTCTGTGAAAATGTCTGCTTATAATCAGTATGGTATGGCTCCATTTAATGGAAAATCTGATTTTAGCATTTGGAAGCAAAAAATTAAATGTATTTTAATACAACAAAAATGTTTTAAAGCAGTTGGCGAAACCTATTTAATTTCTGACACGGAAGATAAAAGGGCTGAAATGAATGAAAATGCATGTTCTGTGATTTATTTGAACTTATCTGACTCTGTGATTAGAAAAGTTGGAATTTTAGAGAGTGCTAAAATTCTGTGGGATAAATTGAATGAACTGTATACTGAGACCTCTTTGCCTAACCGGATATTTTTACTTGAAAAGTTCTTCAAATTTAGACTAGATATGTCTATAGATATTGAAGAAAATCTAGATGTTTTTACCAAACTTATTTCAGATATTAAGTTGTGTGGTGATAAACATATAGATGATTATTCCCCTATTGCTCTTTTAAATGCTATTCCTGATTCCTTTGGTGATGTGAAATCTGCTATTAAGTATGGTAGAGATAATGTGACTCTTGACATTGTGGTAAATGGTCTTAAGAGTAAGGAATTAGATTTAAAACAGATGGGTGAGGGTAGAAAATCCGAGGAAGTTATGCATGTGAGGGGTAGAGAAAATAATAGTAGACGACATAGATCTAAGTCTAGGTCTAATTCGAGGCGTTGCTATTATTGTCATGAATCTGGTCATTTCATAAGAGACTGTCCTAAATCTAAGAAAAATGAGCATAGTGAGCATGCTAATTTGACTACGTGTGTAGATGATTTAGGTGATGTGCTTATGATGAAAAATCTATGTGATTATGACTATTTGAGTTCTGTGATATCTGATTCCTTGGGTAAATCAGATTGGGTGGTAGATTCTGGTTGTAGTTTTCACATGTCCCCTATGAAAAATGTTTTTTCAAACTATAGAGAGATTGAGCATGGCTTTGTGTCTTTAGCAAATAAGAAGAAATGCAATGTGCTAGGAATAGGAGATGTATGCCTTAGGTTTTCTTCTGGTTATGTGCTTACTTTGAAGAATGTTAGGCATGTTCCTGAGCTGTGCTGTAATTTGCTATCTTGTGCTTCTCTTGAAAATGTGGGTTTGAAGGGAAAATGGGGAAAGGGAATCATGAAAGTTGTGAAGGGTTGTTTAGTTGTTTTCAAAGCTGAGATGAAGAACAACTTGTATGTTTGTCATGCTGAACCCGTACTTGATTCTGTGAATTGTGTGCAACCCTGTGTGCTAGGAAAACAGTCTAGAGTTGGTTTTCCTGATCTACCTAAGTGTACTGATGTACTTGATTGTACTCATGCTGACTTGTGTGGTCCTTACAGTGTTTCCACTCATGGTGGGAAAAATTATTTTCTGACGTTAATTGATGATTTTTCAAAGAAAGTGTGGGTTTTGTTGATTGAGAACAAATCTGAAGTTTTTGATAAGTTTAAAAACTGGAAAACCCTTGTTGAAAAACAAACCGGTAAGAAAATTAATTTTTTAAGGACCACTGTCAGTTTTGATTTCTGTGATAGTCAGCTTGGTGATTTATGTGATACTTGGGGTATTTCTATGCATAAATCTGTTCCCTCCACACCCCAACCGGATGGGGTTGCTGAGAGGATGGTTAGAACTTTATTAGAGAGGGTGAGGGCTTTGTTAGCTTCATCTGGGCTCTCTAATAAGTTCTGGGGGGAAGCTATTTGTTACGCTGTTGATTTGATTAATCTGTCCCCGTCTGTTCCCTTAGGAGGGAAATGCCCTGAATCTGTGTTCACGGGCAAACCACTTAATTTGCCAAATTTGAGAGTGTTTGGTTGTGCTGCTTATGTGAATCGTGTGAATGATAAATCTGAACCTAGGACTAAGGAATATGTTTTCTTAGGATATCATGATTGCATGAAAGGTTATAGGCTTTGGTGTAGGAGTGAAACTTGCTTCAATGTGTTGATGAGTAGAAATGTCATTTTTGTTGAAAATGAATTTCCTTGCCTACTTGTTTCTCCTGATGTTGCTCCAAATGAGGTGGAGCATTTGCCTGATGTTCATTCTGATTTACTTGTTGAAACCGAACCCAAATTTGTGGATGAAAATGTTTTTCATGATGAAAATAAAGAAAATAATATTTCTATTAAGGTGGAGCATGATATGAATGTTGTGTGCAATATGCTTGAGTTGCGTGATTGTCATGTTATTAGAGATAGAGACATTAGGAAGCATGAGAGAAATAATATGTGCAATGTGTTTGACTATATTTCCTCTGAGTTTGCTTTACATGTGCTTAATTCTCTATTAATTAAAATCTTTGTGATATTTGGTATGCTATTTTCTTTGTCTTTTGAAAATGTGATACCATGTGATTATGTGAGCTCCGCCTGTGCTAGTTATAGAAATACTATTGTTTCTTTTATTTTCTGTGTACTTGCTTTGTGTGGTTGTTGGATTAGTTGGAATCCCCAACTTCTCCCGGATGCTTGCTTGCGTGGTCTATTAACATGTGTTGTGCTTGTTAATAGTTTTGTGATGGTTTTGGTTCTGAACTCGAGGACCGATTGGTAGAGTTCAGTCCATCGTGAAGTGGGTTCGCACGGTAAGCTTGGTCCGAAAGGGAACTTTGGTTCTCATCTATTACTTGTATGATCGCAATGATGTACTTGTAATAATCCGGCGATGATGAGTCTCCTCACAACTTTGTATTGCTACTCTACACCACTTAGGACCAATAAGGTGGAGAATGTTGGAGGTATTGGTCCTGTCAAGGCCTCCCTTCCACTTTATTATTGACTTGCACCCCATGTTTACTCCCACTAAGGTATACCTATTTAGTTCTTCTGTTGTGGCCATTCATTGAGTGTTGACTTACCTAATGCTTGGCCCCCTCTCCTTATGGTCCGCTGCATTTCTGTCTGTGTCTGCCCATGAGCCTTTGTCTTTGCATCCCTCGTGACTTGTCTTGATAATTTGCTGGCAGCCTATTATTTATGGAGCTCACTTCTTCCTTGAGAGTGTAGCCTGCCTGAGATATTCTGAGAGTAGTGAGCAGTGCCCTTCTTCTTCTTCTCCATTTCCTTTGTGTGAGAGTGTGAGAGAGAATACCTTAGTGGTAGAGAAGAAGCTTGGAGTTGTGTTGTGGTCTAGCCTAGAGTGGTGTGTGTGAGTCTAGTTAAAGGGTTGGAGACCTGAGCCGGAAAGAAATACACACCCAACAATAATGTTCATAAATAAGACCACCACTATTTTATTCTCAAAATAGAACTCATTCACTCCTAATTTGGAAGGTTTTAATCAACTTATTATATTAATATGACTAAATAAATCCTATTTTGAAAACAAAATATACCTAGTCCTATTTTTGAACTCTGTGTAGATTTCTTTCAAAATAAAAACCCTGTGTAGATTTGAATCCTATGTTTCTATCTTTTTTTCAAGTTAAAAACAATAGAAAATAAGATTCATTCTTTCGTATAAATTTGTGCCAATGCAAGTGGATTTTACATATTTGGAGGAATTTTACTCCTCTCCAGGACTTCTCCAGTAGGAGAGATACAGAGACAAATGGGGAAATGGTGGGGTAGGAAAAAAAATAAAAGATGAGATTTAATTATTATTTTTAATGAGAGAGATAGAGTGAAAAAGAAATGGAGAGACTAAATGAAGAGAAAGAAATGGAGAGGAGTATGACCCTATTTGGAGTGATGACATCAAACTAATTAAAAAAGCACTTTGGAATAAATTATCCCATTTAATGCCAATACTACCCTTCAACATTTGCGAATTAACGCGTTTACCATGTCATCAGTCCAACTATAGAAAATCTTGTCCGAAACAGCGCACCCATTCATCATACCGGCTTGCTGCCAGCTTCCCTGAATCCATTTTAAAAAGCAAAATGCTGATAAATTAATCAAAACTATGTTATCTTCTTCTTCTGCGGCCGGATTATAAAGATCGTAGCAGAAAAATTGCTAGCCTGGGTTGAGTTGAGTTGAGCTGTGCACCGGCGGTTGACGGCAGTCCGGCCGAATTCACCGCCAGTTGGTAGTAGTTGCAGCATTAGTTTTGGAGCAGTGTGTCTCAACTCGGAGAAGCATTTCATTCACAGCATTGAAACGGTATCATTCGTTACTTCGGTCTTGTACCTCATAAAATTTCACAGCTTCTGGCTGCAATCTGTTTTCTGATTTCTCGCGTTCCTTTAATCGAAACTGGATGTATAGGTATGGTGAAAGTAGGCTCAAATGCTCGATGATGCATTCAGCTTGACGCTGTAGTTAACCTTTCTGGCTCACCAACGCTGGGATTGAAGATCCACAAGTCGAACCTGAAAGTCTGAAACGATGGCTCTTCGATTCCTCTACTAATCGTTGACTGGTATGTGTGCCTTATCTTGCAGCATTCTTATGATCGCTTAGTTTTGTGAGGGTGTGTTTGTATTTGTTCCTTGGTGGGAAGCAAAAATTTGCAGTCGCTATCAGGAGTGTAGTTCAGAGGTCCTGATCTCTGTATATCGAAAGCGTTGATTGGATTTGTCTGTTTTGATGCTTTGAAGCCATTAAGATCGATTTTGACTAGTGTCGGACTTGATTTGAACTGGTTTTCACGTTTCTGCTGCACCTGCTGAGATGCTGCCGAGTATTTATGAGACTCGTGATTTATTTGTGTTCGCACTTATATCTCATCATAACTGATAGAGTTAGATTCTCATGTGGCATTAGTTTTGACCTGATCTCTTTAAGTCTTTATCCTTTCCTTTTTTATATACAAATATGTATTGTTGAAAACATTATACAATGTTCTGGTTTAATATCAGCTAATTTTTCTGCTATTGTTATAAAATGGTCAGATATTAATAAAATTTGTGTGTACATTTTTTGCTCACAGGATCTGGATTTTTAATTTTGGGTCCTCAGAAATGGCATCAAAACCATTCAACCAAAGCAGGTCGTCACTCTCAATATCATCAGATGCTCAAGATTCACAAAATGGCAAGCCTCCACTGCCCCCTACAGTGACCTTTGATCGAAGAACCTCATCTGGGCGATACGGGAATTACTCTAGGGATGATCTTGACAGTGAACTTGGGAGTGAATTTATGAACTATGTGGTACATATACCACCCACCCCCGATAACCAACCTATGATTTCCCAGAAAGTTGAGGAGCAGTATGTATCAAATTCACTTTTTACAGGAGGATTTAACTCTGCCACTCGAGCACATCTCATGGATAAGGTGATTGAATCAGAGTCAAACCATCCTCAAATGGCTGGTGCAAAAGGATCATCATGTTCCATACCAGGGTGCGACTCTAAAGTGATGAGCGATGAAAGGGGGAATGATATCCTTCCTTGTGAATGTGATTTCAAAATATGTCGGGATTGTTACGTTGATTCTGTTAAAGCTGGTGATGCAGTATGTCCTGGTTGTAAAGAGTCATATAAGACCACTGACTTGGAAGAAATGGCAGAAAGTAGAAGGCCACTCTCACTGCCAGCTCCTCCCGGGATGTCAAGAATGGAGAGAAGACTGTCCTTGATGAAATCAACAAAGTCAGTGCTAATGAGGAGCCAGACTGGAGACTTTGATCAAAACAGATGGCTTTTTGAGACGAGGGGCACATATGGGTATGGCAATGCTATATGGCCAAAGGAAGCAGGGATTGCAAATGGGAAGGGTGATTATGTTGCCGAACCATCAGAGTTAATGAATAAACCATGGAGGCCTCTCACCCGGAAATTGAAGATTCCTGCTGCCATTATCAGTCCATATAGGTAAATGCTGTTCGTCTCATCTTTTTGCTGCGTAAAATTGTTATTGAAATTCCAATTAAAATGCTCTGATAAGGAAACAGGACATTGATCTGTTTCATCTCTTTTAATCATTGAATGATTTCTCAAAGATCTTTCTTTTACTGTATTGTTACTATAATTATTATTAGAAATAATGATTAATATATGACAAATAAAAATAATGAACAAACATGTGACTTAATATACTGTGACCATCTTTGTAGCTTTAAGTGCCTGTGTCTATGTTCATTTTTACATTAGATTGACCATGACATACTCATAGTAACTATAGTCACATTTTTTTCATAAGTTATTTTTAAGTAATATTTTAGGAAAAGCCTCTTATTATTATTATCATTTTATTCTTTGTTAAATGACAATTGTAAAAAACATCTTTGGCTAAATCTTGAGATACTTACCGTATTTGTAGTTCAATGCCACATGTTGATAATGCAAAACCGTATCTTCACTAGATTTGTTGCCTAGGCGTTTCATTTGAAGCATCTATAGCTGAATGTTTTAAAAGTTGGTTATGCATAAATGTATCATTATTTTCTTAAACAGATTCTATATCTCCTAAATGTGCTTCTTCCAATATTCGGAGTGACACTCATCTTGTCAGATTATGGGAGATTCCTTTTGTTGAGAGAATATTAAAATAAACAAGAGTTTATTTTCTTTACTTGCTTATGTTGGATATTAGTACTTTGAACTCTAACTTATCTGACACACTTGAACTCATAAAAATTTCCCGCTCTCTCTTACTTTTCCATCAGGCTTTTGGTTTTTGTTCGGATGATTGTTCTTGGGTTTTTCTTGACATGGAGAGTCAAACATCCCAACAATGACGCAGTTTGGCTATGGGGAATGTCTGTGGTCTGTGAAATTTGGTTTGCTTTCTCGTGGATTCTTGATATACTGCCCAAGCTTTGCCCTATTAATCGTGCTACTGACCTTAATGTTTTAAAAGACAAGTTCGAATTGCCTACACCAAACAACCCTACTGGAAAATCTGATCTACCTGGCGTAGACATATTTGTCTCTACTGCAGACCCAGAAAAGGAACCCCCTCTTGTCACTGCAAACACTATATTGTCCATTTTGGCTGCAGATTACCCTGTTGAAAAGCTTGCTTGTTATGTTTCTGATGATGGAGGGGCACTTTTGACTTTTGAAGCCATGGCAGAAGCTGCAAGCTTTGCTAATGTGTGGGTTCCCTTTTGCCGTAAACATAATATTGAACCGAGGAACCCAGAAAGCTATTTCAATTTGAAAAAAGACCCATATAAGAACAAGGTGAAAACTGATTTTGTAAAGGACCGGAGAAGGGTAAAGCGTGAGTATGATGAATTTAAGGTCCGAATCAATGGCCTACCGGACTCTATTAGACGTAGATCCGATGCTTATCATGCTAGGGAGGAGATTAAATCAATGAAACAACAACATAGAGAAAAGGCTGAAGATGGTGAACCTATGGAGATTTTAAAGATTCCAAAAGCTACATGGATGGCAGATGGAACTCATTGGCCCGGGACATGGATTAATTCTGCACCTGAGCAATCCAGGGGTGATCATGCTGGAATAATACAGGTACTTTTACATCGGTGCTTATTCTAAATGACAAATACCTAAAAGGGCTCTGAACTAGCTAAAGTATCTCAATAATGATGCTGAACTTTAGCAAATTCATGATTGACTTGAACATATGGTCTATTGTGTATGTGGAACAGTTATGCACATGAAGAATGCTATAAGCAATGATAATGTTCGTTGCAATAGAAAATCACTATGCATCCATAAAATTCACCCCGAATCGTAGGAAAAGTTTGAATGAAATGTTTTTTGATGCAATTGATTTTATAGTATCACTTCTTGTATTCTTCAGGTACTTTTCTAGAAAGCTGAAGGTCCACTATTGAGTTTCTTTCTTAAAAATTTAGGATCTTTTTTAGAAAATTACGCGAGACAGGACAAAAAGACAGGCTTCTTCCCAATATATGAGTATCAGGTTTTGTTTAAGAAAAGGTGTTCCATGTATTCGTAAGCACTTGGGAATGATTTTAATATCACGGTTTCCTCTCAATTGGATTAACTCACACGATCCATTTTTTTTAACTCACACGATCCACATGATTGTATTTTTATGCATACATGACATGCACACTCTTTCTAGACATATATTAGGAACAATTACGTGTATTAGTCATATAGAGGTAATTTTCCAATCATTTTAGGATATCTGGCCTATTATAAACAATGATGATGATGATAAAATCATCTAAATGCCAATCTAACTTCTTTGTAAATGGCGCACAGGTGATGTTGAAACCACCAAGTGATGACCCATTACACGGCTCAACAGACGAGGGTTTGATTGACCTGACAGATGTAGACATTCGTCTCCCCATGCTTGTTTACGTGTCTCGTGAAAAGCGGCCCGGGTATGACCACAACAAGAAGGCAGGAGCCATGAATGCCCTGGTTCGAGCCTCTGCAATCATGTCAAACGGTCCCTTCATTCTTAACCTGGATTGTGACCATTATATTTACAACTCCCAGGCTTTGAGGGAAGGAATGTGTTTCATGATGGACAGAGGCGGTGACCGCCTCTGCTATGTTCAGTTTCCTCAGAGGTTTGAGGGTATCGATCCATCCGATAGGTATGCCAATCGCAACACCGTATTCTTTGACGGGAACATGCGAGCCCTTGATGGGCTTCAGGGGCCCGTTTACGTGGGTACTGGTTGCCTCTTCAGACGCATTGCACTTTATGGATTTGACCCTCCCAGGTCCAAAGACCACCACACTGTTCTCTGTGGTTGCTGCTGTCCTGGCCGTAGCAAAAAAAATGTGAAGCATGCCAACTCAGAAGAGCATCGGGCCCTCCGA
Source organism: Cuscuta epithymum (assembly GCA_945859915.1). Taxonomy (NCBI): domain Eukaryota; kingdom Viridiplantae; phylum Streptophyta; class Magnoliopsida; order Solanales; family Convolvulaceae; genus Cuscuta; species Cuscuta epithymum. Next base: position 39,377 of record CAMAPF010000299.1, on the reverse strand, counting down.
CTTGGTGGTGGCAGCGATTCAGATGATGAAGAAATGAATCTCTCATTGGCTCCCAGAGCTTTCGGGAACTCAGCTGTGCTAATTGATTCGATTCCGGTTGCAGAGTTTCAGGGCCGCCCGTTATCCGATCATCCATCAGTTAAAAACGGAAGACCGCCTGGTGCTCTGACCATTCCTCGGGACCTTCTAGATGCAACTACTGTTGCCGAGGCAATCAGTGTCATCTCCTGCTGGTACGAGGAGAAGACCGAGTGGGGCCGGCGAGTGGGATGGATTTACGGGTCAGTTACAGAGGACGTCGTCACGGGATATAGGATGCACAACAGGGGGTGGAAGTCAGTTTACTGTGTGACAAAACGAGATGCCTTCCGTGGGACCGCCCCTATAAACCTCACTGACAGGCTTCACCAGGTCCTTCGCTGGGCCACGGGTTCTGTTGAAATATTCTTCTCCCGGAACAATGCCCTCCTGGCCAGCTCAAAAATGAAGTTCTTACAGAGAATCGCATACCTCAATGTAGGAATCTACCCCTTCACATCCATATTCCTAATTGTGTATTGCTTCCTTCCCGCGCTTTCCCTTTTCTCAGGGCAATTCATTGTCCAAACTTTAAACGTCACATTCCTCACCTACCTCCTAACCATCACAGTCACTCTTTGTATACTCGCGGTGCTTGAGGTTAAATGGGCGGGAATTGAGTTGGAGGAGTGGTGGAGAAATGAGCAGTTTTGGTTGATCGGAGGGACAAGTGCCCACCTGGCCGCCGTTCTTCAGGGCCTCTTGAAAGTCGTCGCCGGAATTGAGATTTCATTCACATTGACTTCAAAGTCCGGAGGAGATGACGAGGATGACGAGTTTAGCGATCTATACATCGTCAAGTGGTCGTCACTCATGATCCCACCCATCACCATCATGATGGTCAACTTAATAGCGATAGCGGTTGGGTTTAGCCGGACAATATACAGTGTGATACCACAATGGAGCCGACTGATAGGAGGCGTTTTCTTCAGCTTTTGGGTTTTGGCACATCTCTATCCTTTCGCCAAAGGGCTTATGGGCCGTAGAGGCCGAACGCCAACCATTGTGTTCGTCTGGTCTGGTCTTGTTTCTATCATTATATCCCTTCTTTGGGTTGCAATCAATCCGCCCGACAACACAAACCAAATCGGTGGCTCCTTCCAATTTCCATGATCCTTCTTCATCCGAGTTTTCACACAACCACCCAATTTAAAACTGAACTGAAATGAGCCATACAGTGTGTAGTTAGCAAGTTTAGTTGACCAACAAGACAGGCATGCAGGCTACATTTGGACAGCAATTTATGATTTGTTCATTACTAATTTTTAATGCCCATTGTGGCTAAGACATATAAGATGGAAATGATATTCTTATTGCAGATAGCGAGTTATATATTGATTGAAGCTGAGTTCTTTTTAGCTTAGCCTCTTTGTTCTTTATTACTTGTGACATTATTAATGAAAGTTTGAATGAAGGTAGATGGAGGCAGACGATGAAATGTCAATATGAGAAGTGTTTTGTTTTATATCTCTATCTGGTTTACGGAATGAACTAACCGGCATCATGTCCAATAAAGAACAATGACATTCTTAAATCTTAATACATATGAAAAAAGAGCATGAGTTATGTTTGGTCGAAGAATATGTAGAGGATGGAATAAAATGAAAAACTTGTGTTTGGTTGGGCACTTGGGATGGTAAGAAGTGAAAGGAAAGTGAAAGAATTCAATCTTCATTTTAAATAGTTATACTAAACTAAAACCATTGAAAATTAATGTTATACGGAGAGCCCGTTTGAAGACTCCGTTTTTTGGCTTATCAGATTTATCAGACACTTTTTCACCAAACACATAAATATTGATTTCACGCGCTGAATTGTATATTAATAAGAAAAAGTAATAATGAAGTTATTGTAGAGAATCATTTCAACTATTTTTTTATATTTTTTTTATTTTATTAATTAAAAATATTTTAATTTTTTTCATAAATAAGCAAAATCAGTCAATCCAATCATTCTGACAAAACTTCATAAATTTCAGTCAATTCCTGTGTTACCAAACACGCTTCTAGTATATTAGTTTCCAAAAATGTATCTAAAGAAATTTTAAATATATATACAAGCTGATGATCTGACTAATCCATGAACTAACCATAATAATTTTTTTTTTATAGAAGTTGCTAAATTGATCAAAGCTTAATATTATTGTATACTCCGTAGTAAAATTTCATAATGACAACTTGAAATGCATTATTATTAGTTTGCTGGCTCGTGGGTCTTATGAAACGATCAACAATTCAACAAATCATCTTCTCTTTCATGCAAGTCGTCCCGTACTTAGGGAGTGTTTGCAACTGCTTCTGCTTAAAAAAAGCACTTTTGGAGATATAAGGAAAAAGTGATTAGTATGAAAAGTTGATAGTGTTTAAGAAAAAAGTGATTTTGAAAAGTAAAAGTTGATAGTGTTTGGTAAAATAAGTGCTTTTTGTGTAATAGAAAGGGGAAAAGCACTTTTCACACGCAAGCCGAGAAAAAGTAAAAATTGGTAGTGTTTGGTAAATAAGTGCTTTTTTAAGCCAAAAGCTGAGAAGTGCTTTTTTTAAGTGATTGCAAACACTCCCTAAAGCGATTTGATCTTCTAGGCTCGGACAACCTCAAAATTTAAAATATCCATAATATATAGAGTGTATTTTAAAACCTATCATAGGGCATGTAATTTGAAATTGGTATGAGATATAACATCTGTTCTAAAAAGCGTTTTAGGCGCCCGACTAGTCTCCGCCTAGGCGCTAGGCGGTGGTCGTACGTTCGGATTTTTGTCTAGGCGCTCCGACTAATTGGTTTACTGTTTAGGTGAATTAGTCGGCCGCCTATGGCACCTAGTTGCCCGCCTAGAGCGTCTAATCGGCCGCCTAGGTCGACTAGATTCTCCAAACATTACTTTAATTTTGCATTTTAATTTTCTAAGCGATATATGTACTTTAGCTTTGGCCATGGACATAAAAAAACGAAGTTGTAAATTAAGATAAAACTATATATGTTTCTATATATACCTAAGTTTCATCATTATTTATATTTATATTTATAACATAATGAAGTTAAGTGATTAGTTATCATATACTATGTATGATTAAATGTGATAATTCTATCATTTATGTTTGTTAATGTATATGTATATATGTATTTTATACACACAAAACTACAATATTACTTATCATATTTATGCAAAAATATAAATAAATATGCAATTTCTTTGTCTCTGACTAGTCCCTGACTAGGCTCCCGCCTAGCCGCCTAGGCACTAGGCGCTGGACTGGCGCCCAACTAACGCCTTTTAGAACATTGGATATAACCTAGAATCATTGAATACCATCTCATTTGAGACGATAGTGTCATACAAAATATTGTGCCAAAACATGCAAAAATGAAAAATAATACTACGTACTACCTAATTACTTTCGTCCAATACTTATATTAAAACATTAACGAAAAATGCTCATACAGTTCCACATTCTAATAAAATACTATCGTACATAAAAAGGAATCTTATGAGAAGTCTAGTTAATTCTCTATATCTAGTGACACGAGAGGTGACTAAAATTCTAGCTAATTCTTTATAGCTAATTCTCTATCTAATTTTTTTAGATTTTTTAAACTCTACATTGAATACATTAAAAAATTTCCACTTATTTCTAATACAATACACCCTGTAAGAAAAATTATAACAACAAAATAATTTTTGTACTTATAAGTTACATATTTATGAGAATTCAATTTGGCCATAAGTTATATATTCATTTAATCAATACACTACTCTCTCTATCTTCAAGATAAGTTTCTCATTTTTAGTTTTTTGGACGTCCTAACTAAATGTTCTCATTTTTATTTTAGGAAATAATTAACATCTAAAAATAATACATTTATAAATAACAATTATAATTAAGGACCCCATAACATTATATACCTATTTAACTATTTCTGAAAGTATATTCGAATTACTTTATTTAATTATTGTCAAAAAATTCACATCATTTTAGAGTATAAATTTTAAACAGGGAGGGAGGTACTACTTTTATGTTTTTCACCCTCTTAATTTTGAAAAAAATTGTTTGGTGTACACCTTTTGCAAACTTTGTCTGTCTATACATATAAAGTTGTCTATATATAGGCAATTCATGAATTTCAATATGAGTTTTTTGTGTATACAGACAAAAAAACTTGTATTTCAATATATACAATTCCTGAATTTCAAATATTCTAAAAGGCGTTAGGCGCTAGTCGGGCGCCAACCCAGCGCCTAGGCGGCTAGGCGGGCGCCTAGTCGGGGGCTAGTCGAGTACTAGTCGGATACATAGAAATTTCATTTTTTCAATATTTTTGCATAAATATGATAAGTTATACGTAGTATTGTTTTTTTGTGTGTATAAAAACATATACATATACATTAACAACCATGAATGATAGAATTATTACATTTAACCATACGTAGTATATGATAACTAATCACTTAACTATATTATGTTATAAATATAAATAATGATAAGATTTGGGTATATGTACACACATATATAGGTTTATCTTAACTTACAACTTCATTTCTTTATATCCATGACTAAACTTAAAGTACATATATCGCTTAGAAAATTGAAATTGAATAGTAAAGTAATGTTCGGCGAATCTAGACGGCCTAAGCGGCCGATTAGGCGCTATAGGCGGCCAACTAGGCGCCATAGTCGGCCCACTAATTCACCTAGATGGCTAACCAATTAGTCGGAGCGCCTAGACGAAAATCGGGGCGCCCGACCACCGCCTAGCGCCTAGGCGGGGACTAGTCGGCCGCCTAGAACGATTTTTAGAACAAAGATTTCAATATGAACTTTTTGTGTATACAAACAAAAAAATTGTATTTCAATATGAATATTTTGTGTATACAAATAAAAAAATATTGTATTTCAATAGAAATTTTAAACCGCGAGGGAGGTACTACTTTTATGTTTTTCACCCTCTAAATTTTGAAAAAATTGTTTGGTGTACACCTTTTGCAAACTTTGTTTGTCTATACATATAAAGTTGTCTATATATAGACAATTCCTGAATTTTATTATGAATTTTTTGTGTATACAGACAAAAAACTTGTATTGAAATACATATTTTAATTTGTATTTCAATATATAAACAACTCTATTTGTGCAGACAAATAAAGTGTATGAAATACATAGATGGTATATTGAATTTGGATTGTGATGAACTTTTTTAATACATGGACTTTTAAAAAAGTCAATGGACTTTTAAATTCATAAACTTTTAAATGCGGACCACCACTGCTGGTCATCGGAATTTTCACCTAGATCACCGCTACCGATCTACCTGTTCGTCACCGGAGTTCCCCGTTGTCGTCATTGGACCGATCCGCCACCAACAAAATGGCTTTGGTATGCAAGGCAACTAGGGACAATCAATAATATTAATTAATTAATTATTTTAGGGGTGAATACGTAATATTTAGTCCTATTTAAGGAAAATAAAACATATGATCATACTTAAAGAGAAATGCTACTCCCTCCGTCCCTAATAATTTTGCCAAGTTTGACCGGCACGAAGATTAACTGGAACCACAAATTCTTTACTTAAATGGAAAAGTGGCAAAGTTAATGCAACATCCAAAAAGGAAAGTTGACAAAGTTATAACTTATAAGGGACTGAGGGAGTATGTTTTAGTCCTACCGTGAGTAATTTCCTCTGTATAATTCGGAGTATGATAAAAAACAAACAAACAAACAAACAAATAAATAAATAAATGAAACAAATGTAATTCATATAGCAACACAGAGTCCTACAAGGATAAATGAAGCATAAGAATCCAAATTTATTTTTATTAAAAAAAACTCAAAGTTTCAAGAATTCTCAAGAATTTTGGTCATTTTATTAATAAGTAAGAACATTAATCGTTCACAAGTGTTACACTCATTGCTACATGTGGTACAAGCGTACATGCAATCAAACTTTTCTTCTTAATAATTGCTTTCTTGTAAAATTTTGTATACTTATTTACGCTTATATATTTATTAATTTGAAATTATATTTTTATGTGTTAACGATTTAACGATGAGAGAAAGTAATAGTTAAAATATTTATTTTGTTAATGGTTAATTGACGATGTACCAGAATTGCATCGATGTAATATTATCGATTCTTATATCGATTTTTCTAAAAACTTCTAGAATAGAATCAATATGGGATCGAGGGGGTGGGGTGGGGCAAGCTGAAGAATAAGAAGAAGAATGGAAGGAGAGGGGTGGGGGCGAGCTGGGCAGAAGAAGAAATAAGATCGAAGGGCAGGGGTGACTTGGCTAAAGAAGAGGAGAATTGGGGGGAGGGGAGGGATGGGACGAGATGAAGAACTGATATAAGAAAAGTCCACAGAAATATTTAGTGAGGAGAAGAAACAATTGCAGAGAATTAATATACCAAAAATGAGTTAAAAGTCCACGAGATCCGGGGCATTTAAAAGTCGATAAGAATGAACCGAACTTTAAATACGCCTAAACTTTTATAAAGTTTTAAAATTTTACATTGAGAGGAAGAGGACAGATCGTATCAGGCCGGTTCCCGTCAGGCCGAGGCCATTTGGGGACCTTCCCGGTGGAATTTTTTGATGAAATGTTTTGACCATGTTCCTCATCAAGTCTAGTTTATCCATACCAAATTTCAGCTAAAAATTCAACCGGGAAGGCAGTCAAAAAATTCTCTACTAAAACTTTGCATTATTTATATATAAACTGTGCAGTTTTAGTAGGGATTTTTTTTTAAAAGCAGAAGCAGAATCAGAATTAGTTTTCAAAAGCTGGTCCCCTAATTTTAAAAAAAACTAATTTTAGGAGTAAATTAAAACATCAGAAGTACTTGCTAAAGAGCAGAAACAATCTTAAGAATCAGATCCACACACTCCATAATACATCCTCACACATCTACATCTCTGATTTTGGAATGAATTGTTTAGGATTCTATCCTCCAAGCTTCTCAACAAGGATTGTCAATTCCATTCAAAAAAAAAACAAGGATTGTCAATGAGATAGGAATGGACAACAAATCCGATGCGTGGATGAAGAGAAAAATGGGAGAAAGGAGAAACGAGAAAACGAAGAGGACAAAAGCAGAATTGCCATCCATTAAACCCAAGGCCAATCTTCAGGTCACTCGTCTCAAAGGAAACGATCTCTTTACTGTAAGCCTACTTTTATCCTCTCCAACTTTTTCTTCCTGTATGGTTAGTTTTGGATGGTTATCTTTGTTTCATTTATGTTCTTAAGCGAGAGAGATTCGAGATTGGAGTCTGCGTTGAGCTAATTGTAATACAACTTTCTATGATTTTGATATTCTGCTAAATCTCAATTTTAAATTCTTGACCGTCTTTTGAGGAAGGGTTAGGTCATACTAACCATAGCCTTTAGGGTAATGTTTAAGCTATAAAAGAGTGGAAAGTTTTTAATTCAAAACCATAAAAGTGCTTAATATTTGCAATTCAATAAACATTTTTTATGTATGAAAGCTTGCTGACTTGAGCTGTTTTACACTTGTACTTCCCTTTTGATTCTATGTTAGAAATCTGTATTAATGTATTTTCTTTTCTTAATGCAAATAGTTCATCTCACTTGAAAGTTTTTCCTTTCACTTTACACTTGAGATGTTTCACACTTGTACTTCCCTTTTTTCCTTACTCCTTACATGAAAGTTTTCCTCTGCTTTTGGCATTAAGGTGCAAAATTACTTGACTTCTGCTGAAGCGAGAGCATTCATTGAAGCAGCAGAGTCGATTGGGTTTGTTCACCAAGGGAGCCTTGGCCCAAGAAATGGTGAAGCCTATAGAGATAATGATCGTATCTCTATGAATGATCCCAATCTCGCTGATGCATTATGGGAATCGGGACTTAACAAGCTCTTTTCTGACATTAAGATTCGTGGCAAAGTTGCTGTGAGATTAAACCCAAACATTAGGTTTTACAGGTGAGTGGATATTCTACTTCCTGCTAGTCAGCACTTCACCCATATGGTTATATATTTAGGCATACTGAGCTGTGTCATCTTTATACATTCCAGAATGAACAGACTAAATCAGTTTTATATACTGAAAATACTCGACCATTGTTAAGATGAGATACTTTCTGAGTTTCTGTAATTCATGTCTAATATGGTTGCATACATATAAATAACTAAAATAAGATATTGCCTTAGTTTCATTTCACATATTTTTATGTGATTATGTGCTATGGTAACCACCTTGAATACCTTGAGCTTTAGACAGCATAACTTCGTTGGTCACATCTATAACAATATATAATATGGATAAGTTAGGTGTCATAATTTTAACCTTCTAGGTATAAGATGGGCCAACGTTTTGGACGGCATATTGATGAAAGCGTTGATCTTGGTGAAGGTCAAGTTACACACTATACGTTGTTAGTATATCTAAGTGGGGGAGGTTTCAATTCCAAAACTAAGGTTGATAGGAATGCTCTAGATTCTCTGGCATCGCCCCTTGTTGGAGGAGAAACTGTATTTTATGGTCCCAGAAATTCTTTGGTGGCTGAGGTACCATTGTGTTTTTCTCTCTCTTTTGCTACTTTATTTTCCTCATTTTGTAGCTAACTAATGGAGGCTTTTCAAATAATTAAAGAGGCTTTTCAATTTTTGCAGGTTCCTCCTTCTGAAGGAATGGCTCTCTTTCACATTCATGGGGAGAAATGTATGCTGCATGAAGCACGGAATGTCACTAAGGGTGTGAAATATGTTCTGCGGTCGGATGTCGTATTTGCTTGATCTTATGTAAGCATTCTCTAGTTTATTTTTCTACTTTGTATTCCAATTTCTGTCTTGAATATTGTGCCCAAATTATTTTTCCATGAAGAACTGTTTTTATGGTTTTGAGACTTCATTTCAAAAAATCCTCACGAAGTGTGTTTCTAAAATTTCTCGCACCCAAACATATCTGCAAGTAGTCATGGCTGAAGTAGAACTTCTTTCTTGAAAATTCAATGAGCAATTTTTATGAACATGTTTGCAAATTACGTCGTAGTAAATTGGATAGCAGATAGCAAAAACACACTTATATAGCTTTATATGTTCAAAGGGTGGTTTAGGCTTTCAGACCTCACGATTCTGTTATTAAAATATTTAGTTGTGGATGTAGCAATTTGGGCTTTTACCTGTGTTGCAATTTGTTGGGCATCAATAACTAATTAGGCTTTCATATAGAAAGATTGAAAGAAGAAAGTTATTGTTGCTGATTTTATATTATGATGGATTACATTGTGCTGTTGGGTGTGAGGATGTCCAACACCCAAACTATGGGACAAGCGTCACCTAAATATAGATTTGGTTCTAGTTTTTTGTTTATGTTTATTGTATTATGCTGATAAATGCTGCTATGTGCCTATCAGAGCTATTTGCTAAGAGATGATTATTCTCAAGATATGGTTTTTCCGTAAAGCTTGGAGTGCTAGATTTGAGGCGGGTGGGGTGTCTTAGAAGAGGAAAACTTGATAGCAACAATCCTATATATTGATGTTCTTGCCATATTAATCTTAAATATGCATTATTCTAGTAGTCTTATTAATATTTGGAAAATGAACCAGTGATATGCTTAAACTAGTTCATGAAGCCCCATCCATGTTATAGTCTTGTCAGGATTGCTAGAGTAGGAAAAGTAGTAGTGTAGTATTAAATTAGTAATCTAAAAAGTGTAAGTTTGTTAATTTAGATTGATCTTGGTTTGCAATGGAATGAATGAAGTTTCATTGTCATTCTCATGGTCAAGATCGCCTTTCATCATAGGGTCTTAAAGGCCTCCACCGATTTAAACTGGTCGCCAATTTTCTTGGCTACTTACATTGTCTTGAAATCGTGAATCATTTGCTCTCTCTATTGCTTGCAGCGGGGATTTGATCAAGTTGAAACGAGCGAGCTTCTATGTTTATATGGAAGTGGTTATGATGAAGGTTGGATGGCTTTATGATTGAAGTATGACTTCATGATGACTTTATAATGATGATATTGTGGTTTCAGGATGGCAGTACACGTCGTACTTAGTTAATCAGTCTTAGAAGCCGACACCGTGCAACGGAAACAGTCACCAGAAGTTGCGAATGCCACCGGAGATTGACGATGGCCGCTTGAGGCAGTTACAAGTTGATTTATTTTCAATATGATATAATAGACACGGAGTAGTATTTAATTGTACTGAGCTCTAGTAAAGTTATTTTGGTTTATACATACATATTTTCCTAGTATTTTTGCAACTAAACGTTTACAACTTCCTCTGAATGAGATTTTATTGCCAATTATTGTGTTTTTTGTTGCATGTGAAGAATACAACAATAACAACATCATTTAAGTCTTAATTTCAAAAGAGTCTGTGATTGGTTAACATTAATTTACAGATAAAATTGGAACTAAAGAAGATCAAAAGTGCTCAATAGTCCACACACTCTCCTTCAACTTCATTCTCTTTAAAGTCATACTCTCGTCCACCTGAAAAATGATATCATTCTTGAGTGAATTCATGTCTGCTTGGATTGTCCTCTCTCCCTCTCCTCCTCGCCTCTTCTCCCAACATCTCAATTCATTTAACAAGTACATCACTTGATTTTATACGTTCCCAACCACGCAAACAAAACGAAATCGGTCCCTTACATTAGATGGTTCTTCGTGCTCATTCGCTACTTCCTCCGCACTACTCCAATCATTCCTCAGAGACCATCAGATAAGAATGTTGTTCCCCCAAAGCTCCAATATTTGAAGAAGGCAAAGCTCGACATTGATCTAGTCCCAATGACAATATCAATTTCCTTGCTGCAACTAACCGACCCAAACGATGCATCAGTCTGCCATTATCGTCACATCCACAACATTAACCTCCTCATGGCTCATATCAACCCCCTGAACCTCCCCAAGAGAATGCCCCGAGAGACAGTGAGGGTCAAGTGAGAAACTCACTACCACAACAACCAACGCAATAAGGGCCCCATGATGATCAGAATGAGAATTCTTCCGAGAGAACTCAAACTGCTTAGGGCCACCACGATGCTGATGATACTTCCGATGACTCGTCCAGCTCCGCAAATCAAAATGACAATGCTGACGAGGAGGATACTGAGAGCGAGGCTAAAAACGATAACTCCAAAATAAGTCCAGCTCCGCCAAGATTACTGAAAATGACGATGATGATAATACCATAACAATGACGATGATGTTGTCGATAATGATGCCTTAATCAGAAAAACTGAACAGAGGCAACATCAACCTGCCCCCAACCTACAATGAGGCATCCCACTCATGTAGAACAAATGATGGCATCACTATAAGTGAGACACGCTCTAAGCAATGACATGACATGATCATTTCCTCATCAGAGTCACAACAGATTAACTATTCAATGACATGGAGGAGCATGAGGATCAAGGTATAAACTCTCCTTCCCAAGCCCAACCAGATAGACCCAAGACTCATCACATATGATTAGGAGATAACCTTGTCAGTTCCCAGATAGAAGTCACAACACCTAATCCAACTGTGCACGCTCACACGTCAACCAGCTACTATTCTACCTCCTAACAGGCAGAAGTTTCAACACATCACAGTTAAGTCACACACTCCTCACTACTCCCTTTCAGAGATGCTTTTGTGTTTTGCTTAAAAACTGAAATAAATTTCTCATAGATGCTTCTGTGCTCTTGTGCTATAGCACTTCAAAACAAAAGCAATAAATAAGGGTTTAACAAAAGCAATAGATAAGGGTTTTCCTATCATATTTTATTCGAGTAATACACCAAAGAATATTTTGTTTTTGAAAATAATTTTATCTTTCGAACACCAGTACACTACCAACGTTTACGCAGTTTCTCTATATCACTTCTCATAAGCAATGCAAACACGAATACAACCTAATATATTTGTATTTTTAAACAGTATCACCTTTTACCATTAAGCTTTTCTATAATCAGTAAAATAAGTCTCTTTTCAAAAGCACGAGCAATGCAAAAACTGTAATAACCTAGTGAAAAAAAATTGCTCCACTTCCAAGTGCTTAACAAACACAAAGGAAAACCTCATAGTGATGAGAAAACTCTCAACTTAAAGATCATGCACCCTTCACATCATTAGCATCCAGCATATACATGCAATTTTTAAGCACAACAGATTCAATATGCCAATTGAGTTCTAGAGTCAATTCATAATCCAAGAAAGTCTCCGACTCTAATTGAAAACAAATGATAATACTCCACAAAAGCACTTCCAAGAAAGTCTTCACTTTCTATGAGCTTTTTATTAATGAAATGAAAAAACAACTTGCAGCCCATACATTATTTGCAGCTTCTCTTGTGGGATGCACTGATGAAAAGGGTAAAATTATTCCTTAGTGGGCTGCCATGGTTCGTATCTAGTCCAGTCTCTTTGCCCACGATGGAGGGAATGTCCTTTGGAATGATAGATATACTCATCGCCCTCTCCAGAGAAGTTCTCTTTGTGTTCAACCCCATATCTCTTTGGCTTCAGCAATAATAGCTGCACCACAGGCATTTCATATCAAAAAAATGTATTCTGACTGGCATTGATACCTACTACAGAACTAGGGGTTTAATCACTTGCCTCATCTCCTGTGTGGTCAGTGATGAAATGGAGCCAACCATGCCATTCTGGTGGAACTTGTGAAGCATTATAGCGACCCTTTTGAGCATATTCCACCCACCTATGTCTTCCTAACCAATCATTCCTAACTCAGTTGAATGTAATGAAACTTTCAAGAAATGTGATATTACTTTGGATTATTGGAATATAAGACTACCTATGTAACATTATGCAGTGCACATTACAAGGAACATGCAAGATTAATGTTTGATTAAGATTGTCAAAATGCAATATAAGTGTGTTTAGTTGCTGATTATATTTTATTTTATAATGGCTAATTTACTCTGTCTCTCATGTGCATATATTAATAAGTAAATGTGATTGAGTGCGTGCATGTGTTAGGGAAATCTTGGAACACTTGCAAGGCAATATCACACTACCAACAGTCAACAGACAGAAGGCAATCACAATACCATGCATATGGTCTCAATCCTGGTGTTATGGTAATTTGAAATTACCCGGATGATCACGAAGCTTAAACATTATGAGACTGTATGGCATGATACTGTCTACATTCACATTATTTTGATTATCTCAACCGACTTGAACACAAAGCCCCTGTAGAAGTATTCCAGAATCAAAAGCCCCCATAAAAGTTTTCAAGCTTGAGCACCTTAATGCTTCTGGCTTGCACACCAATTCAGTGGCTGAAACTACACCAATTTGGTGGAAGTAAAAAATGGACAAACTTGATGGTGGAAGCATTTCCGTCATCATCTTTTACTTAGCAATATAGCAATTTACTACGCCTAGGGGTTTAATTATGAAATTAGTGATTTAATTTAATCATTTAAATTGAATGCTTCTTATCTAGTCATAAATATTTATGAATAGTGTTAATTGGATTCTTTCCATCATTTGCAATGGAGCCAAAGACTCGATATTTTTTGGCTTGAGAATATAATGGAATAAAGCAAAATGACTCACTAAACTGCGCTTCTTTGTAATGAGGTAGCGGTCAATCCATGTAATTTTGGACGCGATTTTCACTATGGGTCATCCGGAAACAGTCTCTCTATGCTTTAGTATAGGGATAAGACTGCGTACATCCGACCCCCCCTTACCCCCACCGTAGGTGGGAGCTTGTGCGGCACTGGGGTAATGATAATGAAATGATAATGATAGTGGTAATTGGATTGGATCAGCGTAAAAATGAACTTTGAAGAGATATGTAGAGAAATAGAAGATTCACGAAATATACATCAGCAATATTTTTTAGGTTATGCACAAGTTGGCAGTACGTACTCCGTTACTCGGACATAGAGTTGGCCCAATTAGGCTCATAAATACATTTATAATGTTTAACGACCACTAGTAAATATTAAGATTAGGGGTACGAACTGTGAATTTGATGATCCAATCATCCAAATCATCCAATGCTTCACCATTAAGTCATAAAATAAAACAAGTATGAAGAGTATTCACTGCACTGACTCACTAGGATATTTTTGGCCCAATTAGACACAAATAGTTTGCAATATTGCACTATTCACATATCCTACTTTAAATATATTTTTATATTAATTTATAAAAGAAATGCTATTATGTTTCCTGAACATTTTCTTCAACTATTCACATATCCTACAACTTCATTCTTGAACACTTTGCTGAACTGAACGCCAACAACTTTTTTGTTTCCCGCTATATCCATTTATCTACCATTTCACTTTTTTAATTTTAGTGGACTCATTCTACTTTTTCTTATCTTTTTGGGGCGGAGGGAGTATTAACTTTTTTGAAATTTAAACTTTCATATTCCAAATTTTAAAAAAAGTTATTAAATATATTAATTGTCAAAATCATGTCTTGCCAATATAAGTTAAAGTGTTAAACTGTTGCAATCAACAAAGAATGGATTTTAGTACATCTCAGCAGGACAATATGGGTTCAGAGGATGAGAACTGGAAAGGCGGAAGCTATCATGTATGGGAACCTGGTCTTACGATGACGAACTCGCCCTTGGTGATGGCAGTATTTCACCCTCAAAACTATTATGTAACAAAGAGTGGCCCGAAAAATGAGTGGACTGCAGCTCACCTCAGCCACACTTGTGGAAATATGTAACATCTGTGTTCTATCCCAACCAAAAACAAACTTTAGCCTTTGGAAAAGGCAAGAAAACCCATTTTAGAAGTGAAAGCTGAAACAAAGCAGCTCTGGGGAAGGAAAATTGTTAGACCTAGACAGACAAATAGATCGACTTGAGAGATGCAAGCCAACAGAATCCAAGTAAAGGCTTCTTAACTAAAGGCCAGGGATGTATTTCGTAATAATGCCAAGGAGTGGATAAAAAAAAGGTGTACACTGGTGCGAGAAGGTTATCCCTCATAGAAAGGGTACATGGAAAGAATAGAAGAAACAAAGAAAAGTATTTGCTAATAAGTGAAGCCTTGAAGGTGAGAGCACTTCATGATAATATTAGTGGAAATAAAAAGTTATATTGCTTGATTGCTTCATAGTTCATACCATATTGATTGTCTCCAAGCTTCTGATAGTATTTGTTACCAAACTTATCGACGCCAACAAGTGTTGCCCCAATGTTGTGAATCTTTGTTTGCCTGAAGATATGAGCAAAAATAATAATAATTCATTAAACATCAACATCAAGAACAAAGGTGAAATTATTCCTTTGGAGAGGGTGAGGACAATGGATTAGTGGATTGCACATTTTTATAGGTGCACTATGCATTATAGTCACTATAGTTAAGGTTGTGTAGTGGATCACACATTCATATGTGTTCTTGGTGTGCTCCATTGTGTTATAAAAAGATGAAACCAGTGTAGTACACTAGTACATATAAAAGGAACATAGCAATTATAGAAGCTATGCCTATTTCAATTTTCAACATCACAGATGGATTTATACAAATCAAAATCTGGAAGGCACCGGTGGTCCTTACAGAGTATTAAGACATTTCAGTATTCTAATGAAGCATTTAATGTTTTTCACTATTTCACCTTATAAAAGACATTCAGTACATTAAGGCTTGTATTGCTCGGGAATAGGAATATAATGACTAATGAGGGTAATATATGCAGTACAGGACACTATGGAGTACTACAATTACTTTTATTGGTATAAGTGTAGTTTTATTACACACATAAAGAGTATATCAAAGAAATGGAATAATCAGATGTTTGTTCACATGCTGCAAATTTCCCAATACTCTTCCCTTGTTTTAACAACAAGTTAACTGCTGCTAAATGCTTAAATCAGATGGGATAATAGCTAATGAGTTGGAAATGTAAAAGCTGTACACTCACAGAAGGTTACCATCGAAGAAGCACTTCCTGTAAAACAAAATGCAACAGATGAAAATGTAATTAGTTGATGAGTTTATGCAAGCAATAGCACATTCTGCGGGAAATCAAGAGAATAAAAGGAAAGAAATCAATCATTTTCATGTACCTAAGATTTATTACATTTCACTTGATCAAAAATAAAATCAACCAATCTCACAAGGGGATAAACCAGATCTGGTTGATGTTTGCTCACACCCAATTTCTAGATAGATAATCAGCGAATCAATCCTAAAAGACTAGAGATTGCCCAAATATATAACAGCTTAAGAGTTTCAGCCAGAACCATCCATAAACAGTTACATCCGACTATGCAAGAACAGCTATCTACATGGATGGTTAAATGCATTAGATTAAACGAAAAAAATGTTATTTCTCTTCTGTGATCCAAATTACGCATCTGACTTATTAAGCATATCACTTGAACAGGGCTTCTATCTATGGCGGCAAGAATTAAGAGAGTCTGGCACAATATTCATGCAGGTGATTCCGAAAGACAATTTATTTATTCACTTATTCGTGTGGTTATGGGCTTCTGTTGAACATCACCCAGAAGGCCAGAACATCAATTTCACTTGGGGATCATGAACCATATCAACAGACGATACAGAATTTCAGCTTACGCTTTGCATAGAAAAGAACAATGGAGAATTAAACAAAGAAACAAAAAGAATCATATTTAGACTCCAAGCTAGATAAAGTCTTTTCAGGCTTCAAGTTTGTTTTAAAAACGAAACAAAAAACATCGTAATTAAACAATTAATACATGATAATTGTAGCACTGACGTGTAGCCTTCTTCTCTGAGCTCCCTGAGAAAGTTGCCGACGCCCTTTTCCCGGATTGACTTGAAGACATTCTTCACCACCGAAGCCATTTCTCTCCTACTTCCTCCCCGACCAAATTCAGTCAAATATGCAAGAACCAGTGAGCCCCTATATTTGGGGGGCTTGAATATGGGTGGCCCGAGAGAAATCCAACCCATTTCTGGGCTTTCAGGCCCGACCCAGTTATCTAATGATTAAGAACACATTACCCCTGTCCTCGAATTTCTCATTTTCCGACTTCAAATTAGATGAGAAATAAGAAAATAAAAGTTGTGTTGTTGAAATTTGTGCAGATGATATAAAATGAACATAATTCAAATGGGAAAACTATCAAATAGACTCTCATACTATAGGGAAAATAGCAATTAGGCCCTTGTACTTTAAAAACAACCAATTGAGCCCTTGAAGTCTTAAAAATCATTCAATTTAACATTTTAGCAGGTAAGTTTCAAGTTCGAGGTTAAACAGTCCACGTGGCAGCCAATGTGGATTTCTTTTTCTTTTCTTTCCCTTTCTTTTCTCTTTTTCTTTTCTCTTTTTTTATCTTTCTCTTTTCTCTTTCTCTTTCTCTTTTCCTCTTTCTTTCTTCTCTTCTGTGCAGGCCTCTATAGACCTCTTCCCACTGATTTTATTATGACTTTTATTACGGAGTACTGATTTTACTACTCTGTAATTGAGTATTGATTTGGTTGATTTTCAGGCTGCTTGTGCTATTTTATTACGGAGTATTATTTACTACGTACATGTAGTTTTTTTTATTATTAGTCGGTACTGTACTTAGTATTACTACGTATAAGTATCTTGATATATTTGAAATTGCAAATTGTGATTTTGATTGATTGAAATATTGAGATCCTGCTTGATGCTACTGAAATTGTCTAAATCAATTGATTTTGTTAAAATTTATACTCCGGTAAAATTTTAGTTGAAGGGTTGCACTGACTGATTTTGTTGAATTGTAAAAACTTATATGTAAAATTTATTTTATTAATAAGATAAATAAAATTATGTGAAAAAATAGTTAAATGGTTCTCTATAGTAAATTTAGTCAACTCAGCCAAAAAAGTAATTTTTATCTTATTTATATACTACGTAATTATTGCACAAATCAATGCAAAAAATCAAAAGTTACGTTTGGTGAAAAAACTGACTGATAAGCCGAAAAATATGGTGACCAAACGGGCTCTGAATACTTATAAACTTTTATATGTGATTAAATTTGTATTTATGAACCATTTACTTATTTAGTACTACCTCCGTTCTCTTTTAGTTGCAACATTGGACTTTTTGCACTATTCACACCTTCTACTTTAACTACATTTTATTAATTGATGTATAATAAATTAAATTTTTAAAAAATATTGTTAAATTCTTCACATTCTAAAATTTCAAAATATGAATTTTTTAAATTTTTTACTAATAAGGAATGAAAGATATTAATGGTCAAACTTGTGTGTTGGCAAACGTGAAATGTTGACTGTTGCAATTAAAAAGAAACGAAGGAAGTACTATTTTCAATAATATGATAGATTTTGTGATGAAAAGAAAGCGAAAACATGATTCAAGATGTACAATATGAAGAACAAATTAAGAAAATATTTGGTCATAAAATCATTTACCGACTCTCAAAGAAAGAATATTCTCATTAGGTTAATAGTATATGATGCATATCATATGTGATTTACTTCAATTTAATTGATATTCTAATTTTTATATTATTATATTCAAAAAAACGTATTTAAACAAAATGTCTATATAAGTGTCTAGGGCCTCATATTTGGTCTAGACAGCCATGCGCCCTTTACTCCATTTAGGTATGGGTGGACTCGGGCCGGTTCGGGCCCGGGCCCGGCCGGGCCTCGGGCCAAGAAAGTTGGGCCCGAGCCCGAACCGCCGGTGGGCGGTTCCGGTTCCGGGCCAAACCGGGCCGGGCCGGGCCGCCCGGCCCGAGTCCACCCCTACATTTAGGCACTTGGTCGGCGCCCTTCACTCCTAGAATCCGGCAATGGTTGGCCGGCCACGAACTCCGACTCCCGCGATGGCGGTCGCAACCCTGGAAGATGGTGGTAAGTCCCCGGAGGTGGCGGCCCAAGTCCTTGGCGGTGGGGTAAAAAATTGAATTCCTCTGGTTGACCAAACCGGTGTGTGCGAATGGAGAAACGAGTGTGTGCGAATGGAGAAGGGAAGAGAGTGTAAGAAAGAAAGAAAGAAAGAAAGAAAGAAAGAAAGAAAGAAAGAAAGAAAGAAAGAAAGAAAGAAAGAAAGAGAAAGAGAAAAAAAGGAAAAAGGAAAAATAATCCACGTGGGCTTTTTAACCGGAAACCTGAAGGTTACCTGCTAAAATGTTAAATTGATCGATTTTTAAGAGTTCGAGGGCTTAATTGGGTGTTTTTCAAGTACAAAGGTCTAATCACCATTTTTGCTATAGTACGGGGACCTATTTGATAGTTCTCACTAATTCAAATTTGTTATTTTTATTGAGAAGTGACAAAGTTTTTTAGATAACAAAAAAGATTTTGGAAAGTTGACAAAGTCAAATGAGACATAAACATTATACTTTAATGGTTTTAATTGTACTGACATTTTTCTAATTTGTTCCGATTTGATGATATAAGTACTTGATTAACGTTTATCTTTTTTAAATTCGAGTCTCGTTCTCTTTAAACTCTAATTTATGCATCAATCTTTTAACATATTTGAATTTGATTTTGAAGTTCGAAAGAATTTATATGCATGTTAGGTAACCCAATTTTTAGTTTATCAACTAGATTTTTACTAAGCAACAATTATTTGTTATGACACTAAACTTTATGTTAAGATATTAGGTTCTAATTAGGTTCTATCCCAAAATGTTAACTTGATAGGAGAAGGAGCTCGAATCTTAATATAGTGTTTAATTCTTTCAGACTTAATCCGGTGTGGGACTCTATCATTATATCAAACTTAAAAAGATCTTAATTCAAATGAGCAAGCTTTGAATCACTCTTAATTTGTTGTAGAAACAATTTTAGCTTTTCTCTATAACTGTTTTGTTCTATAAATAAAATATATTTGAAATACGTAGTATAAGTTATATACCTATATTCACTATTCCAATAGATTCAACCCATTCAATCATTCTGTTAACATTATCATATGCAACCAAACTTTGCAAGAGCATTAAATGGGGAAGAAAGTCATAACTGTAAAGTGACTGGCTTTGAAAATTATAACCAAAAGGAGCGAAATATGAACTTCACTTGAGGCCTCAAAAAGCGAGTTACTGCTCTACATACTAGTGTAAAGATCAGGACATGTAAGTCCCCATCATATATATATATGGTGACAGGGAAAGATTTGTAGAAAACACACACAAAAGCATGGTGAGTTAAGGTGTGCAGTGCCCTGATCCCCTATAACTCGGGGTTTTGTAATGGTCCGGTGTCCAGTCTATGCAGAATAGCATTTCCCCCCTCTTTTTCCTTCTAGTTCTGACTCGAACCGACGTCACTATGTCAGGCAGGGAGCTTGAGCTTCTCATTGTTCTTCCAACTGATGGCAGAAAAACAACCACTAATTAGTACAGATAAATGGATTATTATAAATTTATACGGAGTAATTGTTAATAAATTACTACTACTATTATTATTACTAATAATAACATACAGACTTTGAGGGGGCAGCGGCTGTGGTGAGTCCACGACAAGAGTGAACATCCCATATGGGACACACAATCGTGAGAACTGAGAAGTCTAGCAGTCATGATCATCTCAACTCAGGAGTGTCCGATCAACGGCAAGGACTATCCATGCCATTGATCCCAATTCCCAAACAGCCCAATCGTAGATCAATGCAGAAAATGTGATAGCTAAATGGAGCGGTCTAAGTGTCCAACTCAAATACAGAATTGAATGTGTTCACTCATATTATGATATATTTGCTGCAAACAAGTAGTAACGTAGTTCCTTGTTTTCCCCTTAAATTTGAGGTTTTGTTTTCTAAAGTTCGGGTCTAGTGATACACTCCAAAAACACGTACAAAGGGATGAGGGAGATTCATGTACCTCTTTATGTAATAGTAGAAGAAATCGGCATAAAGAGCAGTTTGAACAAAGCCAGATATCCAAGCTATGTTTGACAAAAAGCAATAAATAAATCAGTAAATAATTATTCTTGCATAAATGAATAGCAATAAAGCAAACATGCCATTGAAAAAGCTGGGAAGATAAACAAGCAGTAGAAACAAGAGAATAAATGGCTTACGAATCCAGCGAACTTGATGATTCTCCAAAAAGAAACGATAAATCCAGTTGATGATGTAAAAAGCTCGATAAGTTCTATAGCCAAAGAATGAAAGAAATTTGTGAACATTCCCATCATAATTTATTGGAAGGGCAAGCAATTGAGAAGACCACTGCAGTTGGAGTACCATAAATACATGTAACAGAGCAGTGGCCAAGCAAAAACATCAAATTAAGTGGGAGCACAAGAATATTAGATATAAAAAGGGCAGCCACCGTGTACATTGGTGTCCCCGCAGGGTGAGGGTCCGGGGAAGGGTGCCACCACAAGGGTGTGGAGAAAGCCTTCCGTTGTCATTTTGACAAGAGGCCGCTCCCAAGACTTGAACCCGTGAGCGCCAAGGTCCTCCAGCACTAGAATCTTAGATGAGTCATAAAATTTGTGCATATTGGTGATTGTCTTAATGCAGCTATAACCATTTGTACTGCTTTTCTTGGGGTTGGGTTAGGGAGAAGGAATTTAGCGGTTTAGTATAAATGAAGTCAGAGTGTCATACCCTAGAAGAAATATATATTTTCCAGTCAAGTTATCAATGTTCTTTGATCGTTGCAGTAATATCAACTGCGGGAGAATTGCAATTGCTTCAAGATACAAGGAGAAAGTCCATAGTACCTGCAAATAAATGTTACGTTTGAGATGGAGTCAATAAATAGTTAAACATCATTACGGATCAGTGAAAAAGGAAAACTAAGCATACTGCTGCCACTTATATCCCCCAACCACTCTTTGTCCCTATTGCATTTGAATTTTCAGGTTCAATTTTAAAAGTTCAGCCTTGGAATAAGTTCAGGCCTTTTATTTTTATACATACGCGATGTGGGGATGTGGGATGACTAAAATCCTAAACAAGTTAAAAATTAAACTAAAGGTGACTCACGGTATCAGCAGTACATACCTCTATCACAGTGAACTGAGGATTAACCAAAAGAGCCAATAAGAAACATGGTGGAATCAGAAAATAGTGCCGAAACGTATCTTGATCTTTGTTGTACGTTTGCTTGACTACTTTATGAAACCTGATGTACCACACTATACCAATTGAAGTCCCAATGAATACTAGTTTCATTATAGTGTTGTAGAAGGAGTAATATCTGGTAAATAGGTCCAGGTATCGAGTGAGAAAGACCATAACATAAAGTTCTTGAGTCTTCAACGAAATCCCTGGAAAAAAATGCAGCCCACGCTAAAAAAAGCCAAACTCACATCATAAAAATGAACGAATCAAGCTTTTCGAATATGGAAAGATGTGCTCTAAGAGCATCTCCAATAGGCGTATTGTTGACATTAAAAAATATGCCAAGTCATCCTTATTTAACATTCGGCCTAGAATTTGGTCTCCAACGCATGCTGTGTAGATGAATAAATTGCCGACGTGTTAAATTTTGATGTAGACTCTGTTAATATCACTGTGCTATAATAACAGTGCCCTCTACATGCTAGGTCAGCCAATTTGGAGCAAATAATAATTATTCAACCGATAAATAAACCTAACCGCCTAAAAAACATCATTGTCCCACACCCCCACTCTCATTCCACCTCGCCTAAAATTCATCTGGAAGACATTTAATTTGGACGCATGACATTAACCATTGGAAATGTTTTTTGGATTTCAACGTCTTTCTACGTAAATGGAATATGAGGTGGATGACTATTCCATTTATTGATTGCCATGTGTCAAAATTTAATCAATGTTAAAGGTGTAGCATTAAAGATGCTCTAAAAACACTCCCCGCATAGTCCTCACCTAAACGGTAGGCTTCTGATAGACCACTGAAGACCTACTCTCGCAGGAAGAAACTACCATTGGGAAGCAGTTGAAGTTGTTCCTATTTTTTAGCATTAGTGGGAGTGGTTATGGGGATGACCAATATCCTATTATTCTGTCATTACGGGAGTGGTTACAGGCATAACCTGTAATCCACTACTTTATTGCATTATAGTTATTATAAATACTCCTAAATAGACATATAGTATGCATTATCATATTGTAAGGAGCCTGGTCCTCTCCATACGGACTGCAACATTTGGGAAATTTATTCAGATTCTGTAAATTTCTCAACCTACTTTCTCTATTCCTCATTGATCTCGTCTGGTCCTATCAGCTTCTATCTACATTTACCCCCACAAAATTACTCGGCCTAGTTCTATTTAAGGCTGGTTTGCAACCACTTTAAAAAAAGCACTTCTCAGCTTTTGGCTTAAAAAAGCACTTATTTACCAAACACTACCAATTTTTTATTTTTCTCGGCTTTCGTGTCAAAAGTGCTTTTCCACTTTTTATACACCAAAAGCACTTATTTTACCAAACACTACCAACTTTTACTTTTCAAAATCACTTTTTTCTCAAACACTATCAACTTTTACAAATAATCACTTTTTCCAAATCACTCCAAAAGTGCTTTTTTTAAAGCAGAAGCTGTTGCAAACACTCCCTTATGCTCTCTGCCTAACCCAGTCCAGTCCCCACCTAAACATTAATCGGTTAATCCCTACTCTTCCTCCGCAATAGTGTTTAGCCTACCTCTTTTTATAACTTTGATGGCAAGCCAAACAAAGGAGAACACAAAGAATAAAACTTAAACTACATTTTAACAAATACTTCCTCCATTCTTTTTTAGCTGCAACATTTCCATTTTCATGTTTGCCACCGCAAAACTTTGACCATTGATACATTTTCATTCTTTATTAGTAAATAAGTAAAACATTCAGATTTTGAAAAATTAAAAAGAGAGTAATTTAACAATATTTTTCAAAAATTAAATTCCTAATACATTAACAAATAAAACATAGTCAAAGTAGAGCACGTGAACAAGTATAAAATTCAATGTTTTGCATCTATTTAAGAACGGAGGTAGTATTTCATATCAAATGAAAAAATGGTTAATACACCAGATTCCCAATTTCTCTTGTTTGTGATAATTCAAAATGTTATACAGTTCAAGGATGTGCACTCCACTCGGACACCTTCAGAACTTGCAAGTTCGAATATCCTTAGCTGTATACTCTATTCAAGATCACAATCAGGTTATCAGCATTTCACAGAACAACTCCTAATATATTAATACCCTTTTCTGCAAGTTGGATAATTTTTACAAATTCGAATTTAAGAGTGGGAAGAAATGAAAGAAAAGGCAAATGAAAAATGAAATGATATATAGAAGTATAGAATCAATAACCCGCAATTAATCAAATGTACCTGCGCATGATTTCATGGTGCGAATTTTGAGGAGGAGGAGTATGATACTGAGGAGGTGAGTCATATCGCCGGCTAGCCGGAAAATGTTCATTCTGCTCCGATTATCTCTCGCGAATTATCGGTTTGATGTGCAAAAATGGAAGCTTTTTGCTGTTTCTGTGAAGGAAGGAGTTATTTTTTCTTACAAAAAGAAAAGTTTCAGTTTTTGTAGCCACAATTAGCGGTTACCAGCACGCGCCACGTGGTCTCACTGGTCTGTTGACTATGTTATGGTCTTTCGAGGTTCATGTCTTGTCGGGAAGAAATGGACTGAATGTAGCTTTTGTTGGCGGCCCAGTGGACTGTGTGCCTGTGTTTCCTGGGCCATGCTCTTAATCCTTGAATCAAACCATACTAGGTGGGGGTGCCAGGGAACACCCTCCTAATTTATTAAAATAGATTAAAGGTTTGATCTGGTCTCATTTGTGATGAAATTTGAGAGTACGAGAGAAATTAATCAAAAAAATAAAATAAAAAATGAAAATTACATTAACGGTTGATTTTTTTTGAAGGAATTCCAAGTTCCGCAGAGATCGATCTGTTGAATCTGTTGTGGAACTTGACAGCCTTTGAAAGATAGGATTGATAGATAGACTTGGAAAGTTATAGATAGACATTTATCAGATGAGACCAGATCAAACTATACCAATTCAGATCAGACCAGATTAAATCAGACCAACAAATTTTAGTCCAAGTAAAGTTATCCTTCAACAACCACAATAACATCCAAGCCTTAATCCCAAAAGATTTTGAGGTTGGATAACATGAATCGATCAATGATTTTACAAAATTTGTACTATTAAAATTATCCTTAATCAATAAATTTTTCAAAATGATAAATTCAAATGTTTATATTTGTACTTTTTTCACTATCAAATAATGCCAAAACTTCTTTAACAAACATCCCTTTTCATTTGTATATCTTAGTCTATTTTTCACAAATTGACTAAAATTTAAACGTAATGTCCTTTTCTCACTTTTCAAAGTTTTTTCAAATGTAAACTAGATAAAAGCATCTACAATAGTTACAATTACGGACTTGCTTTCAATTTTCAAAAATATTAAAGTTACTAATCTATCATTGGAATACATTTTTTTCTCCTAGCTTGAGCAAACAAATTAGTCCATACAAACTACTTGTTAAATGGAGACAAGTTTAAACTAGAATGATAATTACCAAATATATTTAATTTTTTTAAGTATTTAATATATTCAATTAATTAAAATTCAACTTTAACGCTACGATATTGAAATGCAATGGTAAAAAACTAAAACCATAGCACTAGCTTTGTTGATTTTAGGAAATGTTTAATTTTTTGGAGTTGATATTTTTCAGTTTCTATGTTTTCTTAATAATTTCTATTTCTATTTTTTTCACGTAACAAATACATATTTTTCTACACATTTTCAAAATATGTCTTTTCATATTTTAAAGAATAATACTAGTAATACATAGTAATAATAACACTAATTAATTATGGGTTCAAAAGTATCAATGAAATTTTCTCAATTTAAAAGCATTTCAAAATTTTATTGTATTAAGAAATTAATCAATAAAAATGTTATATATGTAAAATTGGTTAATTTGTGGCGTCTATTCATGAAGCAAACATTATAACTAACCATTGGAGTCTCACATCTGGAAAATAGGTTAGTCAAAAGTAGCTGACAGCCTCACATGACAAGTGAAACTACAATATATATAATTAACCATTGTAGATGCTCAACGACTCAATGGACCTATAATATTAATCCCTTACTAACTTTTAGACACATACAATTTAGGTTCATAAGCAATTTCTTCACTCTTTTTATTCTTTCATTTTCTGAATGTTAACTTATACTCAATATAAAATGGGTATAATATCAACTAAAGAATTGCTCTCCCTTTGAGGAAGACACATTGGTAAGTTGGATTGCCTCATGTACTCTTTCATAGGGCACTGGGATCGATTCCATCCAGTACGAAATTTGCAAATAGTCTGGATTTCGGATTCACCCGGTCCAGTCCGGTTTATAAAACATAGACTTTTAAGAAGAGTCATCTTCCTAATACCCAAATTCAAAAACCATCGCAACCCCAAATTCAAAACACGTCGTTGAGTATAGTGATTAAGTGTCTCATTGATGGAAACCTTTACTGTACTTTTGGCATTACTGTCACACCTAGATTATTAAATTTAACTTTCTCTTAATTATGATTTTGAATTGAGATGTCTATATCACTTTCCATCTAAGTTTCCGTTGTGGTTAAGACTCGTTTTGACTCAGGTTTTCTCAATTTTGATATGCGCTGTAAATATATATAAAGCACCCAAAAATAACATTTTACAATGTATCACACATTTACACCAAATCTAAATGACTATCTAAGTTAGAGAACTCTAACCTAAATACTTCGTATAATGCATCACAAAATAATGGGACATGCCCCATATCAAACCTAATCAGAAAGTCATCAAAGGGTTCAAACATAAAACTAACACAAAAATAAAATTAATTAATTAATTCAACCCCTTTCTTTAAGGTGTCTTTCCCTCCCTATTCTTCTGAAATCTGCAAAACATTCATCAGAAATTAGCCTAAACCAATCTGAGTAGATTTAGCTTCCTTCTCTCTCTTCATCTCTCTCTATTGTAGGATTATTCCCCAATACTCATCAATATTTTTTTGCCCCCCCCCCCCCCCCTCATCTGAGCACTTTGACTCGTCATCATATTCCTCAGTTTCGGTGCCATCCTCCCCATCCGGTTTTCTAGCGTGGCAGCCGGTACATTCGGTGTGGTCGTCCCGAACTTTAGCCTAACCTCAACCCTTACCCCATCCTCTATGCTTCCGACTTGATTCTCCTTCATTTGTATATTCTCTTTTCCTTTGTCTACTTCAAAGTTTTCTCTTCCTTTTCAACAATAGCCTCATCTCGTTCTTTTGCTGCCAATTTTTTGCAAATAAATGGGTGGTGCTCATACATTTGGCAATGGAAACAAAAGTTGGGGAAAGTTTCATAAACCACCATTTGTTTGACTACTTTATGGGAAGGTAATCGTATAGGAAAAGATAGCGAAGGTGGTTGCTAAATATCAACTTCAATTAGAACCCTAGCAAAGTGGTGATTGCTCCTATCTTGGGTGATTTTGTCCGTAGATAGTGGGACCCCTACAATAGAAGCCACTTCACCCATAGCCTCCTCATTCCATAATTTCATGTGTAAATTAGGAAATTTGATCCAAATGGGGACTTTAAGAAATTCATCATCATCAAATGAAAAGTCTTCCGAAAGTGATTTTAGCATGAGTTGCACTCCAAGGATGGTATAGGGACCCCCATTGAACACTTTTGTTCTATCTTTATCATTTTGAAATTTAAAAATAACTCACCCCTTATCATGGGATTTAACAAGGCAACTAACACCGCAAGTATTTTTCAAGTCATAAATTGCCTTAAGGTGAGGAAATTTACCGGTAAAGCATCCAACAAGACAAAATCCCAACATCTCAATCATAGTAGGAAGAATCCCATCCGAAAAATCTATGGATTTGCCTTTCGGCGGGATATACCTCAACTTCAAGCCATTTACGGGGTCTTGATTATCCTTGAAAAGGGATGTCCATGTTTTCTCATTTTCATTTTTCTCCACTGATTTGTCTCCTAGTAGCATGATAGCAGATGTTTCTGCAACATTTGACTACCCTGGAGCTTTGGCAGTAACTTCCAGCCTTGCTCCTTGAATGGAAATAGCCAACTTTCCAGTTTTTTTATTAGTACCACACTTTTCCAAGCATTCTTATTACTCCCAGAAACCTCATTGATTCCACACAAAGTATCCAGATTTATAGATTTCTTTACCATGATTTACTGAAATTGATTACACTGTAAATGGAAAGGTACGTTTTGGAGATGGTTCAGTCATTAATACACATGGATTAGGCTCAGTAATCTTTCAATGCAAAAATGGAGGACATTTGGTTTTATCTGATGTATAATACATACCTAAACTAAGATGCAATATTATTACTTTAGGTCAGCTTGATGAAGATGGAAGTAGAGTGATTATTTAGAAGAGCTTCCTTAAGGTTTATGATAGAGAGAACAGACTGATCATAAATGTTCAGAGACAACCAAACAGACTCTTTGCCTTAAATCTCCTTAGTACAGAAAGAGTATGTTTGATGGCAAGAATTTCATATCAAGCTTGGCTCTAGCATGCAAGGTATGGACATTTGAACTTTCAAGCCTTGAGAAAGTTACCAACTAAGAGAATGGTTGAGGAAATACCAACCACATCCCAAGTAGATCAACTGTGTGATGGGTGTGTAGTAGGAGAGCAACACATAAAGTTTTTTCCTCATAAGGAAACCTTCAGAGCAAAAGAGCAACTTCAACTAGTCTATGGAGATCTATGTGGTCCTATATCACCAATCACACCAGGAGGTAACAACTACTTCATGCTTCTTGTAGATGACTTTTCTAGGTTCATGTGGATCTCACTTCTTAAATACAAGAGTGAGGCCTTTGAGGCATTTAAGAAGTTCAAAACACTGACTAAGAATGAAGTGTCAAAGAAACTGAAATGTTTCAGAACAGATAGGGGGATTCAACTCAATTAAGTTTCTTAAATACTGTGAAGAACAAGCAATTAGAAGGCATTTTACCACTCCATACACACCTCAACAAATGGAGTGGTTGAGAGGAGAAATCAAACTGTAATGGGAATGACAATAAGCATTATAAAGAGTAAAAACATACCTGCAAAATTGTGGGGAGAGGCTGTGAAAACTTCAGTGTATATTTTGAATAGGGCACAAACTAGGAGTGTTGAGATGATGACTCCTTATCAGGGTTGATATGAAAGAGCACTGTACCAAATGTAGAGCACCTTTGTATTTTGGGTTGTCTGGCACATGCCAATGTAACATCTCCACACCTAAGTAAGCTAGCAGATAAGTGCATAAAAAAGTTATGCTTGGTTATGAAGAAGGAACAAAGGGTTACAGACTGCTAGACTTAATCAAAGAAAGGATTATAATTAGCAGAGATGTGGTATTTGAGGAAGATAAGAGCTGGTCATGGCAGAATGATCAAGAAAAAGGAGTGACAGATAATGGAGAAACTTTCACCATAAGCATAGAAGAATCAGAGGCAGATCATGAAAGTGAAACCTCAAATGGAAATGTGGGGGGCATATCACCACCTACCACTCCATTGAGTCCAACCCAAATCTTGTCAAGAACCAGTTCTGATGCTAGCACTGATCATCAGAGACACAGAACTCTGCAGGAAATCTATGACTCAACCAGCGCGATAGAAGAAGAAGTTGGCCTATGTTTTCTAACTGTTGATGAGCCTAGAAACTATGAAGACGCAATTGAGGATAAGAACCGGGAGGAAGCAATGGCACAAAAAATTAGCTCAGTAGAGAAGAATGGAACTTGGGAACTCATAGATATCCCATAGAACCAAAAAGCTATTGGGGTAAAATGGGTGTTTAAACTCAAGAGGGATCCATGGGGAAGGATTGTAAAGTACAAGGCCAGGTTAGTTGCAAAGGGATATGTTTAGAAATATGGAATATATTATCAAGAGGTGTTTGCACATGTTGTAAGGATGGAGACAATAAGAACACTTTTGGCTTTAACTGCACAAAGGGGTTCGGAAACACACCGTATGGATGTTAAGACAACTTTTCTTAATGGTGATTTGGAGGAAGATGTATATGTAAAGCAGCCAGAAGGTTTCATTGACAAGAATAATCCAAACAAGGTTTTAAAACTTCATAAAGCCTTGTATGGATTAAAGCAAACACCTAGATCATGGAATATCAAACTAGAAAAGTGCCTAAAGTCACTCATTTTTGAAAAATATCCTTATGAGCATGTTGTATATGTAAGGCAGGATAAGAGTCATGTTATGATTATAGGAGTATATAAATATATGTGGGTGATCTTATCCTTACGGGGTCAAGTGGTGAGATTATACATAATTTCAAACTTAAGATGCAAAAAAGGTTTGAAATGAGTGATCTTGGTTAGCTAAGTTACTATCTTGGGATTGAAGTGCAGCAAAATGGTGACAATATTAGTTTATGTCAAACAGGATATGCTAGGAAGATACTTAAAAAAACTTGGAATGGCTGAGTGCAATCTCTGTTATATTCCCATGGAGCCTAGAAAGAAGTTGAATAAACAAGAAGGGGATCCTGTGTCAGATTCAACCTTTTACAGAAGTGTGATAGGAAGTTTGAGGTATATTGTCCATACACGACCAGACTTGGCTTATTCAGTAGGGGTAGTAAGCAGATATACATGGCAACACCTACATCAATCCATAAGGAGGCAGTCAAACAGATCTTGAGGTACATAAAAGGCACACTAAATCTTGGGTGTGTATACAATTCCAAGATCGAGGAATCAATCAGGTGATGGTCTATATGGGTACAATGACAGTGATCTAGCAGGAGATGTTGATGATAGAAAAAGTACCATGGGCATTGCATATTTCATTGGTGACAGTCCAATCACTTGGGTGTCATCACAAAAACAAAGAGTAGTAGCTTTGTCCTCATGTGAAGCAGAATATATAGCAGCAACAACAGGAAAATGTAAAGGGATATGGCTTTCAAGACTAATGAATAGTCTACAGTTCATAGAGAAGAACCCAACATTGTATGTGGACAACAAGTTTGCTATCTCTCTTGCTAAGAATCTGGCGTACCATGAGAAGAGTAATCATATTGACACAAGATTCCATTTCATACGTGAATGCATTGAAAAAATGTTAGATTAGTCTGGAATTCTTACAAAGCCACTTCGAAAGCAAAGGTTTATTGAAATACGTGGGAAAATTGGGTTGAAGCTCATAAAATAAAGATGTAAAGTCTAAGGGGGCGAATGTGGAGTTAAACTTTGCCATGTCATGCATGTTTTTCATATGTGGAGTTTTCATATTGTGCATTGTTTTAAGTTTTAGCTTTTACGTAAAAGTAGTTATTGTTGCCTGCATGATCTATCTAGTAGTGGGTTAGTAACTTAATGGGATCAAAGTAGTGTGTGTAGCTGCATTGTAAATTTAGTTGTTTCGTTTATATAATGAGAAAAACGGTGACTCAAAGTCAGAAGACTTTGATCACCACCAAAAAAGAAAACTCACTTGTTCATTAGTATACTGCACATATACGTATGCATGCATATATATGACAGTACGTACTGTCATATCAACAGACTATTGGCGGCAGCTGCCGCTATCTCCGGCTACCACTATCACGTTTCTAGCACCACTGTTTTACACTTTTACTCATTGTATTTTACATGAGTGACAATGTTAAAATTGTCACAATTTAAATCACATTGTCATCCTCGAAGATATTATTACTACTGGAGAACTATCGTATCGAAAGCAAAAAGTTTATAGCAATTAAAGAGTTTTATATTGAGTTAACATCTCTACAATTGCATGTTATCTCACACGGCCTCTGTACATTCAGCACCATCATAACTGTCGTCAGTGATGATAAAATAAAATGTATAGAGTTTAAGATCAATGTAGTGTGGGATATCTTTCCAGAAGCCCCAAACAGCCGCGCATTACCAAGCATCCCTTCAGGCCAAAATAGCTGCAAATATATAAGCACACATTCAATAGAATGAAATTTCCTGAATTGCACAATATAAAATAGGATGATCAAATACTGATTGAAGTGAATGAATTGGCTGCATGCCTGCATTTGTTTAATTCAACCGTTTAACACATCAAATCAAAAGTGAAACATTGATTAAAAAGTTGGTTGATAAAATTGGTAAGTTGAAAGAAAATATGGTTATTAGGATGTTTTTACTTGGACTGAAATATGATGGTCTGGTTTGGTGTGGTCTGTTTAAGTCTGGTCTGGTTTGTTCTGAACTGGTTTGGTCTAGTCTGGTAAATGTCTGATCTCTCAATATTTTATAACTATGGAAGTCTGATCTGATCTAGTCTGTTTAAGTCTGGTCTGGGATTGAAAAATAGTTCATGTAAAATCATCCTTAGAGGGCACTAGAATAAGGGAAATTATTTGATTAATAATGTAAAAAGAGAAATTAAATAACCTGAATAATCGTAAGCAAGAGTAGCACAAAGTGAAATTGATTTGAATTGAAAACAGAGAAAACACTTGAAAAGTTCCCACAACAATTATAGAGCACTCAAAAGTTCTTTAAGCTTTTCATGTTTTATCATCTCTCTAACAGGCTGATATGCAACCATAGTGCACAATTTCTATTTGTTCATTCACTATAGACCCTACAGAAAAGCTAAGAGGCTGTTTCTGAACATTAAATAAATGAATAATATCAAACTTGTTTCTTCGAACTGATTACTAATAACAAAGTATGAAAACACCATCCTGGAATACTCATAAATTGTGTATTCTCATCACTTCTTCTTCCTTTTTTTATAAGAACTTTTTGATGAAAATTTTAAATTAGTATTTGAAAACGTGTGAGAAAATTTTAAAAAATGAATGGGAATGCTGCTAAGAGTTTAGAACAGAAATATATTACTCACTTGCACTTTCACAAAGTTCACGAAGTGTATGCATCAATGAAGGAAAATCCAATGACATATTAGCATAGGAATGTCAACACAGCCTAGGTGATCTGAGTCAAATGATCTATAGTTACTAAAGCCTACAATTTACTCCAGGACTCCATGCTACAACACACTTCTTATGTCCAAAATTATAGGGGAACTTTTTTATTATCAGACACGACTCAAGTTAAAAATGAAATCTTATGTTCCCCAGAGCGTAAAAATGAAATTTCATACTCCTTAGGACATATATATTTATATATTTATTTTGATGCTACTAATTAGTATAATTAGTTCCGATTAAATTTCTGTACATTAGTGGATTAGTGGTAGCTATGTTGGATAGTAGAATTTTCACAAAAGTAATCAACCTATTGATTCAGTATTTTTTAGTTTAGGTGTGTTGCTGGTTTTTGTGAGCTGCTCCATCTAGCTGTTTTTCACACACGAATGCAGCCAGTTCTAATTTTCTCTTAAATATGATACTTTTTTGTGCATTAACAAATATTGTTCAGATGTGCTACTTGGAAAGATGCTTGTTGTTTTCTCATTGTTGATGAGAGGAAGCTCATACTGTTTGTTTCCTTGCAAGTAGTTGCATCTAAAAAAAATATTTTGTTTCTTAAGCTGGATTTTTTCAGATTTGCTAAACAAATCCCTTTTATTCAAAAAACGGGTGAATTAAAAATCATACCAATTAGCCAAAAATTAGAGGCAACATGTCACCAAGTTGCTTCACCTTTCCCTGGACAGCACCTAATACTGTTTTCTGGCTTCACCTTTACCTGGCAGATTAAACATCCAAGCACTGAAAAACGGGGAAGGAAGTAAATAGAAAGTAAGCTGAATGAATTTTTACTCAGGAAAAAGATAAAGAAGGAAATAAGCCACTATTCTATAAGAAAAGCATTTAACAAAAGTCAAAATTGCTTAAAAAACTAACATTCCAGTAATTGATTAAGAAGCTAAAGAAATGGATTAAGAAAGTGAGGAGACTCATAGCATAGCATGTAATAGCAGCATTTGGTCTAGTAGTTCTTCTATCATTCTATAACATTTGCTTCACATATATTTAGTGACTTTGAACACTTGCTAAGTTTCTAACCAAACCACAAAACCAAAAACTATACCCTAAAATATGCGCTTTTGAAAATTGATAAATTATGGGAGCAAAGGTTGTTTTGGACCCCAAACGACATGAACCCTAAACTAACCCCTAAAATATGCACTGCGGGAAATTGATAAATTGATATATTTCAGCTGGATTTTTTATACTATGATAATCTGAAGACACATACACATACACATATTCAACATAAATGAAATAGTTCATTTTTAGAGAAGAAAAATAAGGCCTGCCGTGTTACTAACATATATATGCATATATGTTTTTCCAAAATAACCGCTATCTAACATATACTTCTCCAAAATTAGCAATGCATATATATCCTTTAATAGCACAAGAGAGTTACGTTATAGTTTTTCTGAGCAGTGTAGGTATGTTTTCCGAAAAACAACAAAAGAAGAGAGAAATACATCATCAATCAAAATAATTTAAAAAACCCAGTATGCTAACTTTAAATCTAAAAAATAAATTAAATTAATCACACTCCTTAATCACATAGATGCAAAATAGCTCAATCAATTTTGTTGGTATAAAAAAAGATTGATATCAACAACACATGTAGGCATTCAGCTAAGCGGTGTACTGTAAGAGTGTAACTATAATTTAAACCATAAATAAAATTCAGATGTAAAGCACCATAGCTAATATAGATATCAGTTATATAAATATCATTACGTTGATAGTAGAAGCATAAGATTTCATTTATCCCATCCTAACATACACTGAGTCCTCCTATACCATAGTAGAACATATAATAACATAAGCAAATAATAGCATAAGATGCTTAAGTGACTTTGGAAGGGAAAGAATCAAAATACCAAAGAATCTATAGTGAGCAGATGTGATGAGGAAAACGGAAGAAGGAACGCTGGCCACAATTGAGAAACTTTAGTGTAAATCCATTGGAAAACTGGGAAGCTTTGAATGACTAATTGAACAAAGTAGTGCAGGGCCTCACTTGTTCTACGCAGATAGTGGCTGAGAAGCTTCGATCTATTGAAATTGAAGGCAAGAATAGAAAAAAGTGAAATCTTTTTAGAGAAAGTGTTGGATGAATTGAAAAGCCGGATATGAATAACGCTACACATTCTTGTAATCTTGTGTGAAAAGGGGAAATCCGTGGAAGAAATCAAAAAATGGAAAGGGGTGAGGCCGGTCATTTTCATTGCTAGATGAAGACGATGGAGACGCGGATAAAGTCAGTGAAATTGACGGGGATGGAGAAGCGGATAAAGATGGTGAATATTGGCTGCGATGGAGAAGGCGGAGTAACTGAGAAAATGGCTGTCTGAGATTGAAGGTCGGGGTGAAGCGATGAAGCTGAGAGATGAAAGTGACGGCTAGAGATTGAAGTCCAAAATAGACGGTTAAGATGAAAAAAAGGTGTTAGGCGGGATTACTGTTCAATGAACAGTGAAATTACTGTTCAATGAATAGTAGAATTTTGCATTGCTATTATGTATATACAGATATATACAGATAAGATTAAAATTTATCTGATTAAATTTATCTGAATAAATTTATCTGATTAGATTAATCTAATTAAAATTGAACACGTACATAAATATTATACTTGGATCGAAATATTTGGCTTTTATTGTTCGATCAATAATTTGTAGAAAAAGAAAACGATCTACCTAGTTGGATCTTTTTTTTTTAAAGGCCCTAGTTGGATCTACCAATTCCGAAAGGAGGGAAAAGAAATTGAGCAAATCTTCCTAGTCGGATTTACCAATTCCGACCGGAGGTGTTCAATGAAAATATAACTCTAGTCGGAACACGGAATTGCAACTCACTTAAAAGTCCCGTATTTTGGTAATTTCCCCTAAAATGTACCGAATAGCCACTTTGAACAAAATGTATCATTATATTCCAGAATATACAAGTCAAGACGTTAATTATATGTATGGAGAAAGTTGTATTATTTAATCTGGTGGTACAAGTTATTTTTGTATTTTCTACTACATCTTTTAATTGATTTAATTTATTAAGTTAATTATATTTTGTATTGAGATTGTATGGAGAAAGAATGAATACTATTAATTAAGCAAAGTCTGCTTAGCATAATGGTTTTGTCTTCTGCATAGGTCCACAATCGATACGAGGCAAACCTCAAGGAGAAAAACATTTGAGAGAAACTTGTGGATAAACACAAAAGACACACTTTCATATTAGTAATACTTTGTTTTTAATCTACGTAATAATTATGTATCTAGTATGCTACTAAAATGTAATAAATAAATAAATAAACATAAACACTAAACATTTCGAGATCCTATTTGGTGTTTTAAAATTTTGTTTATGTTATGAATAATATATGCATGCTTCCGCAATTATGGTACTTTTATCACTTTATACCGTTACCATTATTAGGGGAAATTAACTTGGATGGTCACTTTACTTCTAAATAAGTTTCAATTTGGTCACATAACTTTAATTT
This sequence comes from Cuscuta epithymum, assembly GCA_945859915.1. NCBI lineage: Eukaryota > Viridiplantae > Streptophyta > Magnoliopsida > Solanales > Convolvulaceae > Cuscuta > Cuscuta epithymum. Next base: position 2,910 of record CAMAPF010000299.1, on the reverse strand, counting down.
GATTCATTTAGATCATTTAATTGTACCTTTGATTGCAGATTAATCATAGCCGCTATATTACTTGCCCGAATAGTGATTGTTCAATTAAGTGTGTTTTATCTTTCAGTGTATAACTCCGTATAATTGTAATAAAACCATCTCATCCAATATTCATCCGGTCCTCAAGCTCCATCGTGCCTGCAACACCATTACTGTCAGCTCCGATTCTTTATTCTCAAACCGGAAGCAGATTAGCTTGGGAATTATTATAATGATGAAGGTTCAGGGCATAGTTAGTGTCCGGCCAAATAAAAGCAGACCCAGACTTAACCAAATACGTCGTCGGTCGTCATCTTCGTATTCATGCCGGAGACAGAGGGCAGAGTTTACCTCCTTCGAGGATGGAAGGAATGACCCGTTGATAATCGAGATGAAGATTTGGCCGGAGTTGTAGCCTAGAAATAACCCTGGCATTTTTCCTCCGATCCTTCAGCCCTTGTTCAATTCTCCTACAGTAGAGCTAGGATAGAGAAATATTTCATGGCTTTCATGGCTTTTATATCTCCTCATCGTGTAGAGACAACACTGGCAGCTCTTTCCATGTAGAGACAAGTCAGTCATAACATGCCGTAATAATGAATTTGGAATCAAATTAAAATAAATGATGATTGAAATGGATCAATTTAAAGTTGAGTGACCAATTTGAAACTTACTAAAAGTTAAAGTGACCATCCAAATTAATTTCCCCCATTATCAGCACATTTTAAAAGAAAATGACTCAGGAGATAAATTTAAAAAATAATGGAATAGTTAATTGACGCTTTGGTGCTCCAGCACTAGAGGTGGCACTTCTTGCCCTAGCCTTCCCGGCCCGGCAAGGGGTGCTACAGATCTCTTCTCTCGCCTTACACATATCACTCGTGCAGTGTAAAGATCAACAACGGCCTCCATCCATTTATCATCATAAAAATAGATGGTGACGGTTAATCTTGTATAGTATATGATCATTGTACTGTAAAGTATCGTTGCCAAAGCCCCAAACAGCAACGCATTAACGAACTTCCCTTGAGGCAAAAATATCTGCAAATATACATTCAAACAATCCTTAGTAGAATGAGGTTTCCAGAAGTGGGAGATGTAAAATTAATTGTAGATAATTGATTAGAAAAGTGAAATATAAATAACCTGAATAATTGTAAACAATAGTGCCACAAAGATAACGGAACATAAGAATGGTTTAAGAACGGTAAAATCGTCATATTTCCTCCATGTGGCCCAAAATGTATACATAGTAAGAAGGATCATGACTGCCGCAATTAGGATAGAGAATTCCAAGGCTACTTTATCTGTTCCACAAACAAGGCAGCAACATAACATGTTAATTCAGTGTATACTCACTCTATTGTATATACACTAAGGGGCTGTTTACTTGTGACTTGATATATGGACTTCATGAGTTTTGTGAGTTAATCAGTAAGCTATATAGTTGTGTTTATTTGACTAATTTTTTGTGTGTTGATTAGCAGATTTTCAACGTTGATCGGTTGATGTGCATATTTAAAGTGTTGTTATTGGAAATTTCTTGAATTTTTCTTATGATGTAATGCAATTATTTTATTTTAGTAATTCAGTGTTATGATTTTTAGACACTTGAAATTACTTTTTTTAATAAAGAAATATTCTATTAGTTCTTGACAAGAGAGTAATTTGGTCATTTTATATTATTCAGATTACTCATTCAGGACACATAGTAAACACTTAGTTACATGCATAGCACTTAATCCAGATAGATCTCTTAACCCAGACAGACATCTTAACTCATTCAGGACTTGATGAAAAAAGGAAACATCCCCTAACTATTGTGCAGCAAAAACTTCTAACCTATATTGCAAATAAACGTGAAAATCATGGGGAAACGGGAAACATATTCTTTCTCGAGAGTTTCCGTGTTACATATCTTCTTACCGCTCACATTTTTTCGATTCGAAAAATTGAGTCGGAAAGGTTGTGAAACTGGAAAACTTAAAAAAAAAAATAGGGCTGCTTTCGCAATTAAAAATAATTGGAAAACTTATTTCCCAAGATAAATAGTCTTTTTAGAAAACTAACGGCTTGCAATCTTTTATTATTTTTTATGGGCTTTCAGGATGGAATATTACATATGCTTATTCTAAAATCTTTAGTGAATTTTATTAAATTTATTCCTAGTCATTAACATTGTAATATTTCAAGAGAAAATTGCTCTCCGTAGGAGCAAATCAAAGGATTTTTAGAAAAATAGGATTCAGCACCGTTTTTTCCTTGCGTATATTTAGCACCGTTTTAGAAAACTGTATTCTTGTCTTCCATTTTTACCCTTCCCATTACATTAGTATATTCAAAATAAAAATACGATAGTACACAACCGCTGCTATGTCTCTCGGCCACACCACAGAGCACCACCGTGTACAATGACGCCGCCCACCGCCGCCGTTTTCTCCGATGACGCCCAACGCAGCCGTGACCACCACTAACAACATGCCCTCCAGTGAATCTTTCTCTGGCGCTGCCTCCGATCCAGCAAGACAACTTCAAATCTGCGCTGACAGCCCTCCGGCAAGACTGCTCCATCTCTGGTTGGCAGCCTTCTCCGGCGAGATCGGAGTCTACCAAGCTCCGATTTCATCATTAGATATAGTAAATTGTGTATATATTGTTTTATGTGACCTGCTCTGAACTATTATCACAACGTATTGTCTGTTTAATGACTACTTACTGTCTATGTATTGCCTGCTATTGAACTATTATTATAACTTATTGTCTGTTTACTGACTACTCAATGTCTATGTATTGTCTAAGGTTTGCAAGTTTGATTTTGGATCTGGTTTCTTCAAACGTTTTGCAGAGTACTTGGTGGCCTTGTGAAAATATGAAATAAAACTTCGAAATTGG